>JARQOD010000001.1:439167279-439373116 GCA_033576555.1 Oophaga sylvatica | reverse complement strand
TAAACAGCAGAATGAAAAAAAAAAAACACCAGAATTATGTTTTTTGTTTATTATTTTAGCACAGCAAAATTGCAGTAAGAGGCGATCGAAACATCCTATCTACCCCAAAATTGGATCAGTTAAAAATGTCAGCCCAAAGTACAAAAAATAAGCACTCACACAGCCCTAGATCCTGTAAAAAGAAAATGTTACAGGTCTCGGAATATGACGACAAAAGCAAAAAAAAATCTTTCCGAATTTTTTTTTTTTCAGCTGCAGATGAAGGAAGGGAGACACGGTCATTACTAGTGGGTAGGCGGAGCCCAGATGGGATAGACACCTCAGATTAAAAAGTGTTGACCGGCCCCTCCAGCTCGGGCTCCTCCTACTCAGCTCTCCAGTTTTCAATTTGAGGTCAGAGAAGATAGTCGCTGCTGGAAGCAGCTCCTCAGAAGATTTTATTATTTTTTATCGGACAAGAGACTTGGATCACCAAATGTGGTCTAGAGGTCTCAGGGGTCTCAGCGCTGCTGGACCCCCACCTCTCCCTTGGCGGATCTGTATTACCCTATATGGTGGTCCCTGCAGAACCCTGCCGGCCCGGGAGGATGAGGATGGCTTCCCTGGCGGGGACGCAAACCGCGCTGCAGGGGTCACTGCGTTCCCCGCCCTGGGGGAAGCATGGGCATAGCGCCACAAATCCCTGGGGGTCCCTGTGGCGCTTCGGCTGGTGAGTACTCCACATTTTAATATGTGTTTGAGTGTTTTCAGCGACTGCTGCGGCAGTCGCTGTTACAGTATACATGCTGTGACTGTGTGTTTTTTGTCCGCAGGTGGATGCCTGCAGGACATAGGAACGGGGGAGAGAGGAGCTGCGCGCCTTTTTATTTGAATTTCGCGCCGCTCTGAGCGCGCGCTTTACGGCAGTCTCCTTTTCCGGCTTCTCTCATGAAGCACACTGAGGCACAGCGCGGCGGCCATTACTGACAGGCTGAAAGCTCCCTCGGACATCGCTCTCCTCCCCTCTCGGCAGCGCTGCACAGCGACCAGCTGGGTGAGTCGCTTCTTCCCGTTAGGGCAGAAGCTTAACCCCTTCACCCCCACAGCGCGGGCGCCTTTCTGAGGCACAAATGGGTGGCAGACTGCGCTGCCTGCAGCTGTTATCTCATAAGGAGGCTCGCACACCTTTTCAATAAAGAGGTTGTGGGAGTCTGCGACAGTAATACTGCCACTATATGTTCCTGCTAACGACGACGCGTACTATGCGATCGTTTGTGTAACCATTTTTAATGTCACTAGTGGCTGCCAATCTGGGCGATTTCATTAACAACGCATAAGCGGTTAGCGATCCCCTTAATGACTTTGGCGGTCATTGCGATTTACTAACAGCGCAATTTTGTAGCGATCTCGTTGAACGTTCTTGTTTAGTGTGGTATAGCTGTCCTGTAGCTGCTGCCTTATAAGAGGCACTTGGGGCTCGCACACCCTTTTCATTATTAAGGTTGTGGGGAGTCTACGACTTTAACCCCTTCTTAGGTGGTTAACTCTTAATGGGGGACAGCTGGGGTAGCTCTCTCTTTAAGAGCTTTAACCCTTCAGCGTTTGTTTTTTCTTTAACCCCTTCATGACCTTGCCATTTTTTGCAATTCTGACCAGTGTCCCTTTATGAGGTAATAACTCAGGAACGCTTCAACGGATCCTAGCGATTCTGAGATTGTTTTTTCGTGACATATTGGGCTTCATGATAGTGGTAAATTTAGGTCGATAGTTTTTTGCGTTTATTTGTGAAAAAAAAAAGGAAATTTGGCGAAAATTTCGCAATTTTCAAATTTTGAATTTTTATTCTGTTAAACCAGAGAGTTATGTGACACAAAATAGTTAATAAATAACATTTCCCACATGTCTACTTTACATCAGCACATTTTTGGAAACAAAATTTTTTTTTGTTAGGAAGTTATAAGGGTTAAAAGTTGACCAGTGATTTCTCATTTTTACAGCAAAATTTACAAAACCATTTTTTTTAGGGACCACCTCACATTTGAAGTCACTTTAAGGGGTCTATATGGTAAAAATACCCAAAAGTGACACCATTATAAAAACTGCACCCCTCAAGCTACTCAAAACTACATTCAAGAGGATTATTAACCCTTCAGGTGCTTCACAGGAACTAAAGCAACGTGGAAGGAAAAAATGGACATTTTAAGTTTTCAAACAAAAATTTTATTTTAGCATCAATTTTTTCATTTTTGCATGGGCAACAGGATAAAATGGATTCTAAAATTTGTTGGGCAATTTCTCCTGAGTACACAGATACCTCACATGTGGTCATAAACCACTGTTTGGGCGCACGGCAGGGCTCGGAAGGGATGTAGTGACGCTTTGAAATGCCGACTTGATGGAATGGTCTGCGGGCATCTTGTTACATTTGCAGAACCCCTGATGTCACAACACCTATATAGTAAACCCATGTAGAGCAAAAAAATATGAACAAAGCACCGAGAAAGATAGCTCTAACACAAATTAATTATCAAAAGACAACTTTATTGAACATGGTAGAAAACACGTAAAATTGGTAAAAACGGAAAAACAGACACACAATACAACAAAAATTGGTGGGAAAGACCTGGGGCAGGATGGTAAACATGTATGGTAAGCATAGGTCAAAAACATGTATATACCCTTATTACAAAGAAAAGTAACAACCAAATAAATCCAGATGAAAAGTGCATATACCATATATGATCCAAAGGGTGTCTGTCTTAAAATCACAAAGGACTATGTAATGCAGCCCAAATGTAGCTAAAGTAAGTATATATATCTCTCTCTCAAAATGGAGGTGACTCTAATTACAAAGTTATTAGACAGCACAAAGTGTCAAAGGGAGCAAAAAGCCCCTAAGTATATGCAGAGATCATAAGGAAAACAAGAAAAGCAGAAATAACAAAACCAAGGGTACATATATAGTAACACATGCTAGAAATATTGACAGTCCATGATTACCTCACACTCCAGGCGTCCACCACACCCGACGCGCGTTTCGCATAGAAATGCTTCGTCCAGGGTGGATAGACGCTGGTTAGGTGACTTTTTATATCATGATTGGCCAATCATGGAGACAAGCTGTGTATGTCTCAACGCATGCGCAAAGGATAATATCCGGTAACACTGTTGTCATAGTGACTCAAATACACAAGAACACACCTAGAGTAAATAATGATAAATGAAATGACAAATCACAGAAAATGATGGCTATTGTATAAATAGCGCAGGCAGTAAACATATACGTATTTGATCGCTGCAATGATGTCCATATGTGAAATACAAGGAGTTCCTCGAAGGGCCGATCATGTGACAGTCCTGGTAACGCCCACAAAAGAATCGTCATTGCACACATAGCAAATAGAAACGGAGCTGAGAATGATGTCACCGATCCCATCATACAACTGAATGTCATCTTGGTAACAGTTACTAGGGCAAATCATTGTGGAGCCCGTCGTATGACAAGTTGGCAGCGCTCACTAGATTACCGAAGCACCAAGCGCAACTGAAGGTAAGATTGCTGAGTCCATCATACATCGGGATAGCTTTGCAACAGCAGTTGCCATGGCATCAGATAGGACTGAGGCTTCCATCTCCATATATACAGCAAGGGTAAACTATATAAGAACGCAAAGAAACTCACAGATGATTAATATCAAAAGCAAAACAGCGACAAAATAGCATATAGTGCCTGCATATATCAATAAAATCGCATGAAAAGACCACTGTAGAACGAATAATCGCATATTGTTATCAAAGATTGGCATATAAAAGATCACCTAATGTGCCCAAATCACACGAAGTAATAGATACTATAAAAAGGTGGACAAATTACCACTTAGTCAGACGTAAACATTATAATAAGCATACAAGGACAGGAAAGAATAAGTAGATCCAATAAGAACAAGCGGATAGAGCACAAAAGGACCATTTATATGAAAAAAGAAGACAAATAAAAATGAATTAAAACCAACGACTAAAAAGAGGAAACAACTCAGATTGGCTCATCTCAAAGACACGCAGATATAACCACAATGCATATTTTGTAAGAAGGGCTATCCCAGAAAGGGCTTATAACTATTGTAGTCATTAAGACCCAATGGTGATAGAGTTTTGAGGGTATAGATCCATTTGGTTTCTTTTTGTGCTAGGGCTTGTTTCCAGTTCCACGTGGGCCAATGAACACCCTGTCAATGCCCTTAAATCGCAGCAGGGATGGGTCACTATTGTGTACAGACCGAAAATGACGTGGGATTGGTTTCAACAAATTCAAATCCTCTACCTCTTTTGCTTCCTCTATGTCTCGTATATGTTCCCTAACACGCCTTCTCAGTTCTCTTGTTGTCATACCCACATATATAGATCCACAAGGACATGTCGCGTGGTAGATCACCGCCTTCGTTGTGCAATTGATATTATAGGTGATTTTATACGTTTTACTATGATCAGAATTATGGAATTCCTTGGCCACATCAATATTTCAGCTGCAGATGGAAGGAAGAGAGCCACAGTATTCATTACTGATGGGTAGGCGGAGCCCCAGATCAGGATGTCACCTCAGATCAAAAGAGTGCTGACTGGCTGGCCCCTCCAGCTCGGGCTCCTCCTACTCAGCTCCAGTCTAAGATTTGAGGTCCAGAAGGATGGTCGCTGCTAATGCAGCTCCTCAGAAGATTTTATTATTTTATATTCGGACAGGAGACCTGGATCACTAGTTGGTCTAGAGGTCTCAGGGGTACCAGCGCTGCTGTACCCCAACCTCTCCCTTGGCGGATCTGTACTTACTCAAAGTCCCTGCAGAATCCTTGCCGGCCCTGGGGGATGAGGAGAGCTTCCCTGGCGGGACGCAAACCACACGTGCGGTCACTGCGTTCCTCGCCCTGGGGGGAAGCATGGGCATAGCGCCAGAAACCCCTGAGGGTCCCTGTGGCGCCTTGGCTGGTGAGTACTCCACACAAAATTTTATTATTAATGTGTGAGTGCTTTAGCGTCTGATGACAGCGCTATTACATGTATATCAGTATGCTTCAGCGCTGCGGTGACAGCGCTATTACATGTTTATCAGTGTTTTTCACCAGCCTCTCCCTTGGCGGATCTGTAATTACATAATGGTCCCTGCAGAATCCTTGCCGGCCCTGGGGATGAGGAGAGTTTTCCCTGGCGGGGGCGCAAACCACACGCTGGGTCACTGCGCTTCCCGCCCTGGGGGGAAGCATGGGCATAGCGCCAGAAACCCTTAGGGTCCCTGTGGCGCTGAGCTGATGAGTTTCCACACAATTTTATTATAATAATGTGTGAGTGCTTCAGCGCTGCGGTGACAGCGCTACTACTGTATGTCAGTATGCTTCAGCGCTGCTGTGACAGCGCTGTTACATTGTAGATGTGGTGATCTTTTGTCCGCAGCCCAGTAGCTGCAGGACAGAGAGGAGCAGGAGCGGGGAGTTCGCGCTCAATATTTGAGCTAGCAGGGCGTGGCCTATCTATTCCCGGTCTTTTGAGCAGGAAGACGCGCGCTCTGGCGTTTCTCCTGCGACTCCCTCACTGTGGCGGCCATTACACAGGCTCCTGGGCTCCTCAGACCGCTCCTCTCCTCATAAGACACCACGGCCAGCTGGGTGAGTGCTGATTCCTCACCCTGCAGCGCAGCGATCGCTATCCTGCAGCTGCAGTCTCATTAGAGACATAAAATTGGCTGGGACTCACACTTCATATATATATGTTGTGGTGAGTTTGCAATATTAACCCTTCTGAGGGTTATTTCTACCAGAAAAATTTTTTGACTGAATACCGCTGGGGTAACCCTGCCTGGTGGAGCGTTAACCCTTCAGCATATATAAAAAAAAAAAAAAAAAAAGAAAAACCGCATAGTTTTTGCTGGTATTACCGCTTTGACCTGTTCATACAGGTGAGACATGTCTGAACAGAGTTCAGATGCCGCGGATCACGTCCCAGTGCCATTGCGGCAATCAGATACGCAGACCTCCACAACGTCTAGCGCTGCGGTCGACAGCGGTGAAAAATTGGACGATATCGCTCGATCGATCAACAACTTGTCTGACCTTTTAGGTCAATATGTGTCTGCTAATTCTTCTCAGAGGAAGCGACGCAGGCCGTTACCGGCCTCTACACGGAGCGAGTCAGACGTATCTGATATTGGGCAGAGTTCCCCTTTAAATTCGGATGGAGAAATATCCGATTCAGATGCGGACGAGCCGCAGGGGCGTTCCTCTATGGCGAAGCGTACGGAGGCATTAATTGAAGCCATGAGAGATATATTACAGTTACCGGAGGAGGTAACTAGTCGTCCTGGTAAATCAGCACGCATGTTCCAGGAGTCCCGTGCTTCGCGTACAACATTGCCAGCTCTGGATGAGCTTAATAGTGTAATAGAGGAGGAACGTCTATGTCCAGATAAGCGTTTTCATGGAACGCATTTCTTGGATACACTTTATCCTTGCTCTGCGGAGTTAAAGGCTAATTGGACTTCTGCTCCTGAAGTGGATGTGTCTTTATCTCAGCTTAATAAATCCTCACTACTCCCTATTAAGGGAAAAGCGAGCTTACAGGAGCCTTTGGATAGAAAAGCAGAATTGGCGGCAAAAGCAAGCTATGAGGCTGCGGGTCATGGATTCCGAGCAGTGCTAGGATCCATGTGTGCTGCTAGAGCTTCTCTAAGTTGGTTGGCACGTCTGAAGACGGAGTTGCACAATGAATCTCCGTTATCTGAGATACGGGAAACTTGTGAATGGTTAGAAACGGCAGCCTGTTATATCTTTGATGCCGGTCTGGATACGGCATCTCTGCTGGCCAAAGCGCAAGCTTCAGCGGTCACAGTCAGAAGAGCTTTATGGCTCAGACAGTGGGCCGGGGACGCAGTTTCCAAACAAGGGTTGTTGGCCTTACCTTACAAGGGTGGCCATCTTTTTGGATCTGACCTCACAGAGCTGATTTCCAAGGCTAAGGCGAAGGAATCAGCATTACCACAGCGTAGGGCCATGGCCTCGGTGTCCAGTAGGCCTGGTGTCTATAGTGGTCGGCGGTCCTTTCGGGGCCGAGGACGATCTAGTCACTCCTCGTGGGGATCGGGTCGTCCTTCCTTCTCAGGAAAGAAATCCTCTCAGAAAACTCGTACTTCCTGGAAGCAGAGTTTCCGCCAGGACAAGCGGGAACTTGACAAGAAGCCCGCAAAGTCTAATTGACGCCAGGGGTCCACTCGAGGATTCTCGAGTGGGGGGTCGCCTGCTTCTTTTCAAGGCGACTTGGATGGCTCGCGTTCCAGATTCCTGGGCAACGCGGATTGTGTCGGCAGGCTATTTCATAGAGTTTGCTTCTCGACCCCCAAATGTTTTTTGTCAGTCTCGCGTTCCGTCGGAACCCGAGCTTGTTGTCGCTCTACAGCGAGAGGTCGAATCTCTGCTACAAAAGGGTGTAGTGATACCGGTTCCGTCAGAGGACCGAGGAAAAGGTTTTTATTCCAACCTTTTTATAGTTCCCAAAAAGGAGAACAAATTTCGCCCGATTCTGGATCTCAAGCGATTAAACCGGCATGTCCATGCCCGGAAATTTCGCATGGAGTCGCTTCGTTCCGTTGTGGCAGCTCTGTCACAGAACGATTTTCTGGTGTCAATCGACATTCGCGACGCCTATTTGCATATTCCCATCGGAAAGGCTCATCAGCGCTTTCTTCGATTTGCCATAGGTCAGAATCATTACCAGTTCGTGGCTCTGCCGTTCGGCTTAGCCTCAGCGCCAAGGGTCTTTACAAAAATTCTGGCGCCTCTCATGGCAATCCTTCGAAGACAGGGGATTACGATTCTCCCTTATCTGGACGATCTTTTGATCATGGCTTCCTCGGAGGAGGAGGCGTTGACGGCTCGGGATTTGTCTCTTCAGTTTCTGAAGGACTTCGGTTGGCTGGTCAATTGGGAGAAGTCGTCCCTGGAACCATCGAGGACAATCCTCTTTTTGGGAATGCATCTCGACACGTTTCGGTCGGTAGTTTCCCTACCACCAGACAAACAGTCATGTCTTCTTCGACATGTACAGATTGAGATCCTCAACGGCAATGTCTCTACGGAAGTGTATGCGTCTTCTAGGACTGATGGTGGCGTCCATGGAGGCAATTCCTTTTGCCCAGTTCCACTCCAGGACTCTTCAAAGGTTCATCTTGAGTCGATGGAATCAGTCGCAATCGCTGGATTGCAGTGTCACCATTTCTCGCGCGGTGCGGGATTCTCTAGAATGGTGGTTACGTCCAGGGGCATTCTCCCTGGGGAAGTCTTTCCTCCCTCCGAAGTGGTCAGTCATAACCACCGATGCCAGCCTGACGGGCTGGGGGGGTGTTTGGAACAATCTCTGGATTCAGGGGGTATGGTCATCTGAAGAGTCTGTGCTTCCGATCAACATCCTGGAATTGAGGGCGATTTTCCTTTGCCTCCAACATTGGACGGTCCCTTTGAGCGGTCTGCCAGTCCGTGTGCAGACAGACAATGCGACGGCTGTCGCGTATATCAATCACCAAGGTGGGACAAGGAGTTCCAGACTCATGGTAGAGGTGTCCCGAATTCTGATTTGGGCAGAGGCCAATGTACCAGCCATTTCGGCGATTCACATTCCAGGGGTTCAGAATGTTACAGCGGACTTTCTCAGTCGCAGAAGGATGGATTCCGGGGAATGGAGCCTCCATCCGGATGTGTTTGCACTACTGTGCTCTCGCTGGGGAACCCCCCAAGTGGATTTGATGGCATCCAGGTTCAATGCCAAGTTACCGACATTCATGTCCAGGTACAAGGATCCGAAGGCGGTGGCGGTGGATGCTCTAGTGGCTCAGTGGGATCAGTTCGAGCTGATCTATGTATTCCCGCCGATATCCTTACTTCCTCTAGTACTGCGTCGGATCAGACTAGAGAGAATTCCAGCTATTTTGATAGCTCCAGACTGGCCAAGAAGGGTGTGGTTCTCGACAATAATGTCGCTGTTGGCGGCACCTCCTTTTCCACTCCCTCTTCAACCGGTCTTGTTGACTCAGGGGCCCGTTTGTCATCCGGACTTGATGTCCCTGCGTTTGACGGCGTGGCTCTTGAGACCGAAATCTTGACCCGTAGAGGTTTCTCAGCCGAGGTCATTGCTACCCTTCGTGCTGCAAGATGTCCGGCTACTACTAGGATTTACCACAAAATTTGGGAAACCTTCTTTTCGTGGTGTTTGGGGTCCTCTCGGAACCCGAGAAAATTTTCCATTCCCAACCTGTTGGCTTTTCTACAGCATGGGCTAGACAAGGGTTTGGCAGTAAGCACTCTGAAAGGTCAGATTTCTGCTCTGTCCTTATTGTTTCGGAGAACCATTGCTTCAAATAGAGACGTGCTCTCCTTTTTCCGAGGTATATCTCGTAAGTTTCCGCCGCGGAAGGCACCCGTGTCTCCTTGGCGGCTCAACCTTGTTTTGGAGGCTCTTCAGCATAAACCTTTGAGCCTATGGTTTCTGCTAGCCTTTCTTTACTTTCTTGGAAGGTGGCTTTCCTTGTTGCAGTCACTTCCTTGAGGAGAGTTTCTGAGTTGGCAGCTCTTTCTTGTTCGCCTCCTTTTCTGGAGTTTTTTCCGGATCGTGTAGTGCTTCGCACTCGGGGTGATTTTTTGCCTAAAGTGGTGTCACAATTTCATGTTAACCAGGATATTGTGTTGCCTTCACTCTGTCCGGATCCGAAGAATGCGAAAGAGCGAGATTTACACACATTGGATTTAGTGCGGGCCTTGAAGTTTTATCTTATCTATTACTCAAGGTTTTCGTAAGACGGACTCCCTGTTTGTGGTTCCAGCAGGTCGTCGGCGTGGTCAACGAGCTTCCAAGGATTCTATAGCTCGTTGGATCCGGTCAGCTATTTTGGAAGCTTACCGTCTTCGGGGTGAATCTTGCCCGATTAAGATTCGAGCCCATTCTACGAGAGCTGTGGCCTCATCGTGGGCTTTTCATCAAGGTGCCTCGGCAGTGCAGCTCTGCCGAGCGGCAACTTGGCGCTCTGTCCACACGTTTATAAAGTTTTATAAAGTGGACGTCAGTGCTTCCGCTGATGCAGCCCTCGGACGTAGGGTCCTGCAGGCAGCTGTAGTTTAAAGTTCTGGATGAACTTGTGTTTAGCGCTGGTTGCGCTTTGTTGTTAAGGTTGTTGGGTTTCTGCCTTTTATTGGTTTTTTCCCACCCTTATTTTTGAACTGCTTTGGGACGTCCCATCAGTAATGAATCCTGTGCTCCTCCCTTCCATCTGCAGCTGAAACACGGATTTTGGTAAGAACTTACCTGTAAAATCCTTTTCAGCGAAGGAAGGAAGAGAGACACAGCACCCTCCCAAGGCAGAAGTGTGTTGATGTTTTCAGATGCAGCGCGACCCTTATCTGATAGCGATTATCTGGGCTGAGGTCAGCGCGCTAAGGCTCTGTTCCAGCATCGCCAGCTCATCGCAGTAGTCAGGTTCCGTGAGTAGTACCTGGGACTCTGTGGTTTTTGGCTTTCTTTGCATGCATAACCTGTATCCTTGTGTTTTTTCTCTGAAGTTCCTTCAGAAGGGGTTATGTTGCTCCGCTGGTGATCTTGGCTCTTTTCCTCAAAGCTTTGGTACGACTGGAGCTGAGTAGGAGGAGCCCGAGCTGGAGGGGCCAGCCAGTCAGCACTCTTTTGATCTGAGGTGACATCCTGATCTGGGGCTCCGCCTACCCATCAGTAATGAATACTGTGTCTCTCTTCCTTCCTTCGCTGAAAAGGATTTTACAGGTAAGTTCTTACCAAAATCCGTGTTTTTACATGCGACGCATTTGCCACATGGTGAGCAGCCCCATGGTGGGCCCTTTGAGCCAAAAAGATATTTTGGTTGGTTGCCTTTGTGATGACTATGGACCAGATGGTCCCGTAAATTGCGCGCTCTTCTATAGGAGACCATAGGGCTATTGCCCACATAATTGGACAAGGTCTTATCCAGAAGTAAAACTGACCAATGTCTTTTCAAGATATGATAAACCTCATCACTCCGTGAATTAAAATTAAGGACACACCGTACTTTGGGTCCATGGTCGTATGAATGATAGGCTTATCTCTCAGTAAGTCACTTCGATTACTAATGAGGGCTCTTGAGTACGCCTTATAAATAGAACCCTGTCCATATCCACGTTCTTTGAATCTGGTACATAGGTCGGCAGCCTGTGTGTCAAAAAAAGCATCATTAGAACAGATCCTCCTAGCCCTAAGGTATTGTCCAGTCGGAATATTGGCTAGCAGGTGTTTGGGATGTTGTGACGTAGCGTGTAATAGAGTATTTGCTGCCGTACTTTTACGGAACAAATCCGTTTGGACATTGCCACTACTGTCCACTAGAATGGATACATCTAAAAAGTCTATTTGATGCCGTCCGTGTTTGTAAGTCAATCTGATGTTAACATTGTTCTCGTTAAGATGTTTGAAGAACAGATCGAGGTCATTCTCAGAGCCCTGCCATATCATCAAAACATCATCGATGTAGCGCCACCAGGCTACTACACCGACACTAAAAGGAGTGGGATCAGTAATAAAGATGCCCCTCTCCCACAGCCCCAGGAAAAGATTAGCGTATGAAGGCGCACAAGACGCCCCCATCGCGGTTCCCTGGAGCTGTAGGTAGAGGGCATCCCTGAAATAGAAGAAGTTGTGAGTCAAAACAAATTGTAGTGACTTGATGATAGTCACAAAAATCGTGATCTAAACCACTCTCCATAAGAAAAAACCTACTGGCCTCAATGCCATCCCTGTGCCTGATTGATGTGAGGGGCATCTTTATTACTGATCCCACTCCTTTTAGTGTCGGTGTAGTAGCCTGGTGGCGCTACATCGATGATGTTTTGATGATATGGCAGGGCTCTGAGAATGACCTCGATCAAACATCTTAACGAGAACAATGTTAACATCAGATTGACTTACAAACACGGACGGCATCAAATAGACTTTTTAGATGTATCCATTCTAGTGGACAGTAGTGGCAATGTCCAAACGGATTTGTTCCGTAAAAGTACGGCAGCAAATACTCTATTACACGCTACGTCACAACATCCCAAACACCTGCTAGCCAATACTCCGACTGGACAATACCTTAGGGCTAGGAGGATCTGTTCTAATGATGCTTTTTTTGACACACAGGCTGCCGACCTATGTACCAGATTCAAAGAACGTGGATATGGACAGGGTTCTATTTCTAAGGCGTACTCAAGAGCCCTCATTAGTAATCGAAGTGACTTACTGAGAGATAAGCCTATCATTCATACGACCATGGACCCCAAAGTACGGTGTGTCCTTAATTTTAATTCACGGAGTGATGAGGTTTATCATATCTTGAAAAGACATTGGTCAGTTTTACTTCTGGATAAGACCTTGTCCAATTATGTGGGCAATAGCCCTGTGGTCTCCTATAGAAGAGCGCGCAATTTACGGGACCATCTGGTCCATAGTCATCACAAAGGCAACCAACCAAAATATCTTTTTGGCTCAAAAGGCCCACCATGGGGCTGCTCACCATGTGGCAAATGCGTCGCATGTAAAAATATTGATGTGGCCAAGGAATTCCATAATTCTGATCATAGTAAAACGTATAAAATCACCTATAATATCAATTGCACAACGAAGGCGGTGATCTACCACGCGACATGTCCTTGTGGATCTATATATGTGGGTATGACAACAAGAGAACTGAGAAGGCGTGTTAGGGAACATATACGAGACATAGAGGAAGCAAAAGAGGTAGAGGATTTGAATTTGTTGAAACCAATCCCACGTCATTTTCGGTCTGTACACAATAGTGACCCATCCCTGCTGCGATTTAAGGGCATTGACAGGGTGTTCATTGGCCCACGTGGAACTGCTGGAAACAAGCCCTAGCACAAAAAGAAACCAAATGGATCTATACCCTCAAAACTCTATCACCATTGGGTCTTAATGACTACAATAGTTATAAGCCCTTTCTGGGATAGCCCTTCTTACAAAATATGCATTGTGGTTATATCTGCGTGTCTTTGAGATGAGCCAATCTGAGTTGTTTCCTCTTTTTAGTCGTTGGTTTTAATTCATTTTTATTTGTCTTCTTTTTTCATATAAATGGTCCTTTTGTGCTCTATCCGCTTGTTCTTATTGGATCTACTTATTCTTTCCTGTCCTTGTATGCTTATTATAATGTTTACGTCTGACTAAGTGGTAATTTGTCCACCTTTTTATAGTATCTATTACTTCGTGTGATTTGGGCACATTAGGTGATCTTTATATATGCCAATCTTTGATAACAATATGCGATTATTCGTTCTACAGTGGTCTTTTCATGCGATTTTATTGATATATGCAGGCACTATATGCTATTTTGTCGCTGTTTTGCTTTTGATATTAATCATCTGTGAGTTTCTTTGCGTTCTTATATAGTTTACCCTTGCTGTATATATGGAGATGGAAGCCTCAGTCCTATCTGATGCCATGGCAACTGCTGTTGCAAAGCTATCCCGATGTATGATGGACTCAGCAATCTTACCTTCAGTTGCGCTTGGTGCTTCGGTAATCTAGTGAGCGCTGCCAACTTGTCATACGACGGGCTCCACAATGATTTGCCCTAGTAACTGTTACCAAGATGACATTCAGTTGATGATGGGATCGGTGACATCATTCTCAGCTCCGTTTCTATTTGCTATGTGTGCAATGACGATTCTTTTGTGGGCGTTACCAGGACTGTCACATGATCGGCCCTTCCGAGGAACTCCTTGTATTTCACATATGGACATCATTGCAGCGATCAAATACGTATATGTTTACTGCCTGCGCTATTTATACAATAGCCATCATTTTCTGTGATTTGTCATTTCATTTATCATTATTTACTCTAGGTGTGTTCTTGTGTATTTGAGTCACTATGACAACAGTGTTACCGGATATTATCCTTTGCGCATGCGTTGAGACATACACAGCTTGTCTCCATGATTGGCCAATCATGATATAAAAAGTCACCTAACCAGCGTCTATCCACCCCTGGACGAAGCATTTCTATGCGAAACGCGCGTCGGGTGTGGTGGACGCCTGGAGTGTGAGGTAATCATGGACTGTCAATATTTCTAGCATGTGTTACTATATATGTACCCTTGGTTTTGTTATTTCTGCTTTTCTTGTTTTCCTTATGATCTCTGCATATACTTAGGGGCTTTTTGCTCCCTTTGACACTTTGTGCTGTCTAATAACTTTGTAATTAGAGTCACCTCCATTTTGAGATAGAGATATATATACTTACTTTAGCTACATTTGGGCTGCATTACATAGTCCTTTGTGATTTTAAGACAGACACCCTTTGGATCATATATGGTATATGCACTTTTCATCTGGATTTATTTGGTTGTTACTTTTCTTTGTAATAAGGGTATATACATGTTTTTGACCTATGCTTACCATACATGTTTACCATCCTGCCCCAGGTCTTTCCCACCAATTTTTGTTGTATTGTGTGTCTGTTTTTCCCGTTTTTACCAATTTTACGTGTTTTCTACCATGTTCAATAAAGTTGTCTTTTGATAATTAATTTGTGTTAGAGCTATCTTTCTCGGTGCTTAGAACCCCTGATGTGCCTAAACAGTAGAAACCCCCCACAAGTGACCCCATTTTGTAAACTAGATCCCCCAAGGAACTTATCCAAATGTCTGGTGAGCACCTTGAACACCCACGTGCTTCACAGAAGTTTATAATGCAGAGCCGTAAAAAAAAAAAATATTTTTTTCCTCAAAAACTGTTTTTTTAACCCGCAATTTTTTATTTTCACAAGGGTAACAAGAGAAATTGGACCCCAAAATTTGTTGTACAGTTTGTCCTGAGTACACTGGTACCCCATATGTGGGGGGGAACCACTGTTCGGGTACACGATGGGGCTCGGAAGGGAAGTAGTGACGTTTTGAAATGCTGACTTTGATGGAATGGTCTGCGGGCATCATGTTACGTTTGCAGAGCCCCTGATGTGCCTAAACAGTAGAAACTCCCAACAAGTGACCCCATTTTGGAAACTAGACACCGCACGGAACTTATCTAGATATGCGGTGAGCACTTTGAACCCCCAAGCGCTACACAGAAGTTTATAACGCCCAGGCATGAAAAAAAAAAATCATTTTTTCCACAAACATGATCTTTTAGTCCCCAATTTTTTTATTTTCCTAAGGGTAACAGGAGAAATTAGACCCCAAAAGTTGTTGTCCAATTTGTTCTGAGTACGCTGATATCCCATATGTGGGAGAAAACTACTGTATGGGCACACATCGGGGCTCGGAAGGGAAGTAGTGACGTTTTGAAATGCAGACTTGATGGAATGGTCTGCGGGCGTCATGTTACGTTTGCAGAGCCCATGATGTGCCTAAACAGTAGAAACCCTACCCCCCCCCCCAAGTGACCCCATTTTGGAAACTAAATCCCCCAAGGAACTCCTCTAGATGTGTGGTGAGCACTTTGAATCTCCAAGTTATTCACAGAAGTTTATAACGCAGAGCTGTGAAAATAAAAAATCATTTTTTTTCCACAAAAATAATTTTTTTATTCCCAATTTTTTTTTTCCCAAGGGTAACAGGAGAAATTAGACCCACAAAGTTGTTGTGCAATTTTTCCTGAGTACGCTGATACCCCATATGTGGGGGTAAACCACTGTTTGGGCACACGTCGGGGCTCGGAATAAAGGGAGCACTATTTCACTTTTAACAGCCAATCAGAGCGATTGTAGCCACGTGGGGGGTTAAGCCAACCCCCCTGTGGTGAAGCACAAAGGGTCTTGTGCCTGCGGGTCGGGTGACCTTTCAGTGACCCCGGTTACCCGACCTGCAGGAACGCGATCCTTTCATGACACATACGCTGTGTCACAGGTCAGGAAGGGGTTAAGAAACCACACTTTCTAGTTACTGACAGGTTTAACCTACCATATACTGTGCAACCGTCTCCCAGATCCGCTACAGGATCAGTCTCGCGTATCTGACGCGCAGACCTGGACGGCGTCAAGCGCAGCGGTCGGAGGTTCCAGTGGTGTCAGAATGGAGGCCCTCGCTAGTTTCTATTGATGGCCTGTCTGATTTTCTATTATTGAGTGTCAGCTAGATCCTCTCATGTCAGGAAGCAACACAAGCCGATGCCTTCCTTCCCGCGTAACGAAAATGTCCGATTCGGACAAGGAGGATCGGCAGGGACACTCTGCCTCTCTTTTGGGCCGTAAAGAGGTTTTTATTGGAGGCGTTACAGTTACCGGAGGAGGTATCTGGACGTCCTGGTAAGTCGGCCCGGATGTTTTTCAATCACGATCAAGCTTTACCATCACTGGATGAGCTTAATGGGGCAGTGGAGAAGGAGCTCCTGTGTCCAGAAAATTGAGACACCGTATCCCGTGTTCTACGGAGTTGATGATAATTGGATCCTTCTCCTGAAGTGGATGTCCCTTTATCCCAGCTTAGCAAAATCCTCCTGTTAAGGGGAAGGCGAGTCTGCAGGACCCGCTGGACAAAAAACGTAGATGGCAGAAAAATCCATCTGCGAGGCCGCGGATCATGGATTCAGTATTAAGGATCCATGTGTGCTTGTAAAGTTTCCCTGAGCCGGTTGGACCGTCTACGGACGGCGTGGCAAGGTGGATCTTCTCTATCGAGGTAGATGGGCTTTTCCAGTTGTTGGAGGATACTGCATCACTGCTATCCAGGGCGCAATCCTCGGCAGTCACAGTCAGAAGAGCACTGTGGCTTAGACAGTGGACCGGGGACGCGGTTTCCAAGCAGGGTTTGCTATCTTTAGCTTGCAAGGTGGTCAGCTATTTGGACCTGACCTCACGGAGCTGATTGCCGAGGTAAAGGCAAAAGAAACAGCTTTACCGCAGCGCAGAGCTGTGACTTCTGCGTCTGGCAGGACTAGTGCCGGTAGTTGTCGGCGGTCCTTTCGGTCCAGGGGATGATTCAGTCAGCCCTCTGGGGTTCGGGTCGTCCCTCTCTTTTTTTAAAAAAAGGGGAATTCTCAGAAATTCCGCATACCCTGGAAACAGAACTTCCGTTAAGACAAGCGGGAAGCTGGTAGAAAGCCCGCTAAGGCGGACTGACGCCTGGGTCTCACTCGAGCGCTCTCGAGTGGGGGGTCGTTTACTCCAATTCAAACCGACTTGGGCTTCCCGCATGTCGGACGCCTGGGTGACACGGGTTGTGTTGGCAGGCTACTTCATAGAGTCTCTTTCTCGACCCCCAGACAGTTTTTTTTTGTCAACCTCGCGTTCCGTCAGAGCCCGAGCTTTTTTGCCGCTCTGCTGCGGGAGGTAGATTCCCTTCTGCAGAAAGGTGTGGTGGTGCCGGTTCCACCGGAGGGCCGGGGAAGAGGGTTTTATTCTAACCTCTTTGTGGTCCCCAAAAGAGAGGACAAATTTCGGCCCATTCTGGATCTCAAAAGATTGAATCGGCATGTCCACGCCAGGAAATTCCGCATGGAGTCGCTTCGCTCCGTTTTGGCGGCCCTGTCGCAGAACGCTTTTTTTGGTGTCAATCGACATTCGCGACGCTTATTTGCACTTCCCAATCGGAAGGGCCCACCAACGCTTCCTTCGTTTTGCCATAGGTCAGGACCATTACCAGTTTCTGGCTCTGCCATTCGGGTTGGCCTCAGCGTCCAGAGTTTTTACAAAAATTTCTGGCGCCTCTCATGGCATTTCTTCGAAGACAGGGGGTTTTGATTCTTCCCTACCTGGACGCCTTTTGATTGTGGCGTCCTCAAAGGAGGAGGCAGTGACTGCTTGCAAACTATCCCTTCAGCTCCTGGAGGACTTCGGGTGGCTGGTCAGTTGGGAGAAGTCGTCTCTGGAATCGTCGCAGTCAATCCTGTTCTTTGGGGATGCATTTCGACACGGTACGAGCAGTGGTGTCTCTGCCTCCAGACAAGCAAGCATGTCTCCTTCGACATGTACAGGTTATGAAGTCTTCGACAGCGATGTCTCTTCGAGGGTGTATGCGCCTTCTGGATTTGATGGTGGTCCATGGAGCCACTTCCGTTTGCGCAGTTTCATTCCAGGGCCCTCCAAAGGCTCATTCTGAGCCGTTGGGATCGATCGCAGACTTCGCTGGATTGCAGTCTCATCATCTCCCACAGGGTGCGAGAGTCTCTGGAATGGTGGTTACGTCCGGAAGCGTTATCCCTGGGGAAGTTTTTCCTCCCTCCGAGGTGGTCGGTCATAACCACCGATGCCAGCCTGACGGGCTGGGGAGGTGTCTGGACGATCTCTGGATTCAGGGAGTATTGTCGTCGGAGGAGTCTCCTGCCGATCAACATCCTGGAATTGAGGGCAATTTTCCTTTGCCTCCAACACTGGACGGTCCCTTTAAGCGGTCTGCCAGTCCGAGTGCAGACAGACAATGCGACGGCGGTCGTGTATATCGACCATCTAGGCGGGACAAGGAGTTCCAGGCTCATGGTGGAGTTTTCTCGGATCCTGGTATGGGCCGAGACCAGAGTGCCAGCCTTCTCTGCGATCCACATTTCAGGAGTTCAGAATCACGGCAGACTTTCTCAGTCGCGAGAAGATGGATCCCGGAGAATGGAGTCTTCATCCGGAGATTTTTGCACTGCTGTGCTCCCGTTGGGGAACTCTCCAAGTGGATTTGATGGCATCCAGGTTCAATGCCAAAGTTACCGATTTTCATGTCCAGGTACAAGGACCCGAAGGCTGTGACGTGGATGCTCTGGTGGCTCCGTTGGACCAATTCGAGCTAATGTATGTGTTCCTGCTGATACCCTTACTTCCTCTGGGGTTGTGTAAGATCAGACTGGAGAGAATCCCGGCTATGTTGATAGCCCCAGATTGGCCAAGGAGGACGTTGTTCTCGACACTGGTGTCGCTTCTGACAGCGCCTCCTTTTCCATTTCCTCTTCGCCCGGACCTGTTAACCCAAGGGCCCGTTCGTCATCCGGACCTGAGGTCTCTGCGTTTGACGGCGTGGCTCTTGAGACCGAAATATTGACCGTCAAGGTTTTTCAGCCAAAGTCATTGCCACTTTGCGGGCTGCCAGAGGTTTGGCTACTACTAGGATTTATCACAAAGTCTTGGGAAGCCTTCTTTTTGTGGTGTTCGGGTTCTTCAAGGAACCCGAGGATTCTTTCCATTCCCAATTTGTTGGCCTTTTGCAGTACGGGCTGGACAAGGGTTTGGCAGTTAGCACTCTGAAGGGTCAGGTTCTGCCCTGCTTTTGCTTTTCGGAAGGCTATCGCCTCGCGTAGGGACGTACGTTCCTTTTTTCGCTGAGTAACCCGTCAGTTTCCGCCGCGGAGGCACCTGTGTCGCCTTGGCGGCTCAATCTTGTATTGGAAGCTCTTCAACATGGGCCTTTTGAGCCTATGGACTTTGCTAGCTTTTCTTTGCTATCTTGGAAGGTTGCCTTTCCTAGTGGCGGTTACCTTTTTGAGAAAAGTTTTTCTGAGTTGGCGGCTCTTTCTTGCTTGCCTCATTTCCTGGAGTTTCACCCGGATCGCGTAGTACTTCGCACACGGGGCGACTTCCTACCTAAGGTGCCCTCGCTCAGTCCGGAGCCGAGGAATGCGAAGGAACGGGCCTTGCACAAATTGGATTTGGTGCGGGCTTTGAAGTTCTATTTGGTTATTACTCAAAATTTTCGGAAGTCGGAACTCTCTGTGATTCCAGCAGGTCGTCAGCGTGGTTAACGAGCTTCCAAGGACTCTATAGCTCGTTGGTTTCGGTCGGCCTTTTTAGAGGCTTACCGACTTAAAAGCGAACCTTGCCCGATTTACATTCGAGCTCACTCCACGAGGGCTGTGGCTTCCTCGTGGGCCTTTCATCAAGGGGCCTCGGCAGCTCAGCTCTGCCGAGCGGCGACCTGGCGTTCCGTCCACACGTTTATAAAGTTTTATAAGGTGGACGTCAGTGCTTCCGCTGCTGCGGCCTTAGGACGTAGGGTCCTGCAGGCGGCCGTAGCTTAAAGTTCTAGTTAACTTGTGTTTGGCGCCTATTGCGCATTTTATCTAGGTTGTTGGGATTCTGCCTTTTCTGTTTTTTTCCCACCCTTAATTTTTGGACTGCTTTGGGACGTCCCACTAGTAATGACTGTGTCTCCCTTCCTTCATCTGCAGCTGAAAGACGGATTTTGGTAAGAACTTACCTGTAAAATCCTTTTCAGCGAAGAAGGAAGGGAGACACAGATCCCTCCCATGGCAGAAGTGTGTTGTTGTTTTCAGGTGCGGCGTGACCCTTCTCTGATAGCGATTATCTGGGCTGAGGTCGACGCGCTAAGGCTCTGTTCCAGCATCGCCAGCTCATCGCAGTGATCAGGTCCAGTGAGTAGTACCTGGAACTGTGTGGTTTTTTGCCTACATGCATGCATAACCTGTATTCTTGTTTTTTTTCTCTGAATTCCTTCAGAAGGGGTTATGTTGCTCCGCTGGTGATATTGCTCTTCCTTAAGCTTGTGTACAACTGGAGAGCTGAGTAGGAGTAGCCCGAGCTGGAGGGGCCGGTCAACACTTTTCAATCTGAGGTGTCTATCTCATCTGGGCTCCGCCTACCCACTAGTAATGACTGTGTCTCCCTTCCTTCTTCGCTGAAAAGGATTTTACAGGCAAGTTCTTACCAAAATCCGTCTTTTTTTAACTGTTAAATTAAAAAATAAAAAAACACAACAAATGTTTCCTATCTGCGTAATTTTACTGACCTAGAGGTTATTATTGCCAGCTCAGTTTTACTGTATAGGGACCCTGGTAAATAAAAAGAAAAAAAAAACGCAAAAAAAGTATTGTGAAATTGCACTTTTTTGGGGGAAATTTCAACTCACTTGGAATTTTTGTTCCTACGTTCAAGTGCATCACATTATAAAATGAATGGTTTCTTTCAAAAGTGAAACTTGCCCGCAAAAACAAGCCCCATTCGGTTATGTGGACACTAAAATAAAAAAAATATGGCTCCTGGAAGAAGTGGAGGAAAAAGCCAAAATTGCCCAAGGGTTGAAGGTTAAAGAGGACTTGGCAGTTTGTTTAACTTTCCTCATAAAATAACAATTTTGGAGCATCTTGTTTTCTAAATCTGTTCCTTTCCTTTATTATTCCTTCTGGAAATATGCCTATATTTCCAGTTAAATTACCGTTACCCTTTCCCTATATTCGTGGACACGACCTAGCCACCGCTGACAATGTCAGATTGCGTATGAACGCTCCTTATCGACGGGCAGTCGTTGGTTTATTCATACGTTTTCAGGAAGACCAACAGAGGAATGTTTTAAGAAAAGGTGCTTCAGAGTGAAACAACTTGCTGTTTACTAATTTATTTATTTTTCTTTTCTCTTAGCAGCTCGACCCCAGTTAGTTTCAATGACTCCCAAATTCAGGGCCGCAGTCAAAACCGGTCTGAAGACTCGTAGGTTTAACAAAGCAAAGCAAACTAATAATAAAACCCTTTTTATGTTACCTCGAGTGATGCTCACGCCCATGCACACCAAGAGTGATGTAAGAGCTATGTGTTTACAGAATAAAGTCCATTATAACAGTCTGGAAGAGACTTCTGGAGAAAGCAGTGTGTTGGACAGTGACCTGGATGTGGAAAAAGGCAAAGAAACAGGTCCTAGAAGGAGAGACCCATCAGCAATCAAAAACTTGACCTTTGATTTTGACAATGGCGAGGGTGGTGGTGTCGTCACAGATCACTCAGCGGAAAAGGTCTCCTCTTTGTCTGTTAAAGGCGAGCAGAAAACAATCCCCGAAAAAAAAGCTAGTAGGACTCTGGCTATGAGCTTCAGTGAGTATCAGAAAAACTCAAAGCCACTGAGCGCTACCTCCGGTAGCAAACAACATTCCCATTCTACACATCAGAAAACTCCTACCACCTCATTGAAGTCAAAGGAAGATGACGAATCTGGAAAAAACTCTGAAGAAAGGGCCCAAAATCAGCAGACATCAAATTGTCCTTCACAGCCACCCAGTGATTCTGGACATCACCATGGTAGGAACACAAAGAAACTGGCTCGTAATCAGAAAAAATCTTCATCATGTTCTGCCTCTGAATTTCCAGAATCTCAAGATTCCGAGCAAGAAAATATTTTCGGGAAGAATTCTAGAAAGATACTAATGGGTGTACTTAAGAAGCCAACTCCTTCTGAGCCCGTTGAGCAAAGTCAATCTAAAAAGCAAGGTTTTTCGGAACAGCAATTCAAGATGAGGACTAGATCCCAGAAAACAGAATTGCGTAATAAGCCTAGAAAACAAAATGATGTAGCAGAGTCTGTAGATTCCGAAGATGAGCCGGCTTTGAGAGGAGTAGCAAGCACAAAGATAGGAAAAGCAGCTCATAAACGGAGAAAACTCCCACCTCGTCGGGCAAGGCCTGTGGTTTTATTTACAGAGTATGAGGTGGATATTTCATGGAAGACACAATTAGCACGTAGTGTAGGTCGCAGAAAACAACCACCTCGTTCGAAACGTCCACAAAGATATTTTGAATCTTCAGATTCGGAAGACAAGCCAAGAAAGGACTCCAGGAACTCAAAGAGGAGTCATTTTGTGGAATCAGAAGAGGAGCTGGGGCCAGGACAAAACTTCACTCAATGGGTTGGTCCACTTTGTGAAATACAAAAGCAGGGAAATTTGCTTGAATCTCGAGAATCTGAAGAAGAGACAGTATCAAGAAATGAGTCTAGATTTACTACTAATGCTCAAAACAACAAAAAACAGATTGGTTTTGATGACCCTCAAGATTTGGAAGAAGGGCCAACATCGAGAAAGACATCCAGGCATGTGGCAAATACTCGAAAGAAGCAAAAACATGGTTTGGAATCTCAAGATTCAGAAGAACAGGTATCTGGAAAGGAGTCTAGAACTGCTGCTAATGTGCAAAAGAAACGAAAACTACCATCTCTTCCGACACAAAAACAGAATGGATTGGTAGAATCTGAAGATTATGACGAAGAACAGATATCAAGAAAGATGCCCAGTCGAGTGGCTAATTCTCTAAAAATGCAAAAAATCATAGGATCACTGGAATCTCAGGATTCAGAACAGGAGCTGACAACCAGAAACAAATCAAAGCAAATTGCCAAAACTCAGCAGAAACAGATGACTGCACAAAAACAGCTTGCCTTGGAAGACGAGATAATATCTAGAAAGGTTTCTAGTCAACGGACCAGTGCCCAAAAGAAACAGTCACCTTCTGAACCCACCCCAAAAGAAGGCAATCTGCCCATTCTACCAAACTAAGTATTGATCCAGCAGAATCTAAAGATTCAGAACGGGAAGCTTCATCAGGAAGAGACTCTAGACAGTCTGGTGATAGAAAAGGACAACCACCTTCTGACGCTGCCTCATCTAGAAGACAAGAGCAATCTCTCTCTCGTCAAGAGCAGCAGAGAGAAAATAATGAAAAAGGTAATCTGCTTTTTTCTGCAAATCCTCAAAAGTCATCAGACTCCATGTCATTTTTGGTGGAGCCAGTGAGTAATTCGTCTTCTGAGGACGAGGAAAATAATTCATGGAAGGAGCTAAGTTTGCCTAGATTTAGTAAAAGAGCTATAGCTCCCACTCCTGCCCCAACTACAAGGCAACATCATCCAGCAACCTCCTGGGAACGTTTATCTGGACTGGAAAACGACTTTGAGAAACCACAAGGAAACCTCATAAGTTCTCAGAAGAACTCAAAAAAGCTTAAACCCAATGCACAAGGAATCTTGGGCACTGAGTCTAGAGGTATCGAGGAGGAAAGTTACCACAAAGTGGCAGCAGGCCGAAAGAAACCGAAGGCTACCAAAAATGTCATTAACAATATCTATTCTCGAGGTGATCAACAAAGTCAACCACAGAGGGACAGCTCAAGTGTAAGATCCTCAAAGAAGTGGATGCCTCTTAATCCGTTCACAGCAATAAACCGTGAAGAGGAATGGACAGAAAAAGAAGTACAGAGACTTTACAAGTGAGTATGTGCTGGTAAAGCTTATGGGGAGTAAATAACGAGAGGAATATTTGAAGTCTGATTTGCTTGTGGCTGCACTTCTGTTATTTGCACCAATTGTGTATTCTGCTTTGATAAATGTGGCACATGTTTAGATATGACACTTTTGTCCAGAACAGATTTTTCACTTTTTACTCCCCATTGGAATGAGATTGTGACTTTGTTACAATTCTGAAATCTTAAACGTTGTTTGTAGAGATAAGCGAGTAAACTCTGCGAGATATTGAATTAGTAGGATTTTGCAAAGATTTACATCATTTGCCAGAATGTTTTTTTTTTTTTGTTGTTGTTGCAATTCCGTTTTGTGCTGATTCAGTAAAAGGACCGCCACAAAGAAAAAAAAAAAATCCTTATAACTGTCACCTCTTCGGCCCATCTTCAGATCGCGCTAAAATCCCTGAACCTGTCACACAGGGTCAGGACTTCAGACTTTGAGGCTTGGGAAGGTTCTGCACAAGTGCGTGACAGATCACGTTGTTATGACGTGTGCTTTGTCCTGACGCACATATGGTTCTGCAAGTAACCAGATTGTGGACATGTCCGAACTGGTTACCTGTCTCTTTAGCAGCCTTCAGTCTAGTCTTTGCTGCAGGGTCACCTTTTAGGCCCAGAATGTGTGTATCTGCAGAATTGGAGGGGGTTCAGGACCTTTACTCATAATTGTATGTCTCATGCAGAGCTGTGTCCTCACTGCCAAAGCACAAGAAAGGATTCTGGCTGGACGTCGCCATGGCCGTGGGAAGCCGCTCAGCAGAAGAGTGCGGTGAGAAGTACCTGGAAAGACAGCAGCCTAAGACCTCGAGAGCGCCACCCAACAAGAGAGCCAATGCAAGCAAGAAAAAGCAAGAAAATAATAACAGTAACTTCTAAGAAAAACTGGTAGAATGATAAGAGCTTGTATGTGTGAGACTTGTATGGCGAAATGTTGGGGTGTAGTACAAGGTAGTGACCACAGGGTGGCAGCGGTGCACACTGTACATGCTCCAGATGCCATTTGCTACCACTATTTCCCGCAGGCTGTTGTGGTCATGCTGACCACAAGGATTTACCTATTTAGCACTTAGGGCTAACTAACAAAGCAGATTTGAGGTTCGGTCAGGTTTTATGTTTTTCCTTGGTGATATGAGCATTTGGGAGAATTTTCAATAATGCAGGGTTTGTATTTCGTGCACAGGTTGTGTTATATAAACTACAGATTTTGTGTGGATTGCTGATAGGTTGCTGTTTTGGAGACTTTCTTCCCAGAAAAAGCGCCAATCAATGATCTAACAGGACCATTGACGGTTCTGTAACTCCACTTACCAATGAGCTGCTATCGGCACTATATGTGATGGAACTACCACTGGTGCAATCGTTGGGTCATTTAGATTCATTTATTATATCTCTGATTCTTTATCCTGGTGCACAACTCTGATGATTGTACTGTGATGAGCCCTGCTCCTAGAAGTAAGCTGTGAAAGATCGCAGCAAACAGAGGTCTTAACCCCTCTCTGCCATCAGACGTACTATTCCGTCCATGTGACCCTGGACCTAATTCCCATGGACGGAATAGTACGTCATGGGCGATCAGCTGCGCTCCCGGGGGGAGCGTAGCTGATTGCGGCCGGGTGTCAGCTGTATATCACAGCTGACACCCAGCACTATGTGTCAGGAGCGGTCACGGACCGCTCCCGGCACATTAACCCTTGGCACACCGCGATCAAACATGATCGCGGTGTACCCAGGGGAGGATCACGCAGGGTGGGGGCTCCCTGCGCGCTCCCCTGAGACCCTCAGAGCAGCGCGATGTGTCGCGCTGTTCCGAGGGTCTGTCCTCCCTCCAGGTCCCCGGATTCAAGATGGCGCCGGGGTCCTGCAGGGAGGCGGCTTCCTCAGTGCCTGCTGAGAGCAGGCACTGAGAAGCCTGCAGCGATGCCAGAGCGATCGCTGGTGTGACAGAGTGCTGTGCACACTGTCACACCAGCGATCTGCTAAAATACTGTGATGTCCCACCCTGGGACAAAGTAAAAAAGATAAAAATAAAAAGTGGTAAAAAAAAATCATAAAAAAAAAAAAAAATATTCCCCAATAAATTAATTTCTTCCTGTAAAAAAAAAAAACAAAACAATAAAAGTACACATATTTGTATCGCCGCGTCCGTAACGACCCCCCTATAAAACTGTCCCACTAGTTAACCCCTTTAGTGAACCCCTTAAAAAAAAACTAAGCAAAAAATCAATGCTTTATCATCATACCGCCGAACAAAAAGTGGAATAACACGCTATCAAAAAGACCTATATAAATAAACATGGTACCGCTGAAAACGTCATCTTGTCCCGCAAAAAACGAGCTGTCATACAGCATCATCAGCGAAAAAATAAAAAAGTTATAGCTCGCAGAATAAAGCGATGCAAAAATAATGATTTTTTATATAAAATTGTTTTTATTCTATAAAAGCGCCAAAACATAAAAAAATTATATAAATGAGGTATCGCCATAATCGTACTGACCCGAAGAATAAAACTGCTTTATCAATTTTACCACACGCGGAACGGTATAAACGCCTCCCCCAAAAGAAATTCATGAATTGCTGATTTCAGCTGCAGAATGGAAGGGAGGGAGACACAGGAATTCATTACTGATGGTAGGCGGAGCCCCAGATCAGGATGTCACCTCAGATCAAAAGAGTGATGACTGGCTGGCCCCTCCAGCTCGGGCTCCTCCTACTCAGCTCCTTCAGTCTAAGATTTGAGGTCCAGAGGATGGTCGCTGCTAATGCAGCTCCTCAGAAGATTTTATTATTTTATTTCGGACAGGAGACTTGGATCACCAGTTGGTCTAGAGGTCTCAGGGGTACCAGCGCTGCTGTACCCCAACCTCTCCCTTGGCGGATCTGTATTTACTCAATAGTCCCTGCAGAATCCTTGCCGGCCCTGGGGGATGAGGAGAGCTTCCCTGGCGGGGACGCAAACCACACGTGCGGTCACTGCGTCCCTCGCCCTGGGGGGAAGCATGGGCACAAGCGCCACAAATCCTGAGGGGTCCCTGTGGCGCTAAGCTGGTGAGTACTCCACACAAAATTTTTATTATTAATGTGTGAGTGCTTTAGCGTCTGATGGCAGCGCTATTACATGTATATCAGTATGCTTCAGCGCTGCGGTGACAGCGCTATTACATGTTATCAGTGTATTTCACCAGCCTCTCCCTTGGCGGATCTGTAACTACATAATGGTCCCTGCAGAATCTTGCCGGCCCTGGGGGATGAGGAGAGTTTCCCTGGCGGGGGCGCAAACCACACACTGGGGTCACTGCGTTTCCCGCCCTGGGGGGAAGCATGGGCATAGCGCCAGAAACCCCTGGGGGTCCCTGTGGCGTTTCGGCTGGTGAGTACTCCACATTTTGGTAAAATGTGTGTGAGTGTTTTAGCGACTGCTGCGGCAGCCGCTGTACATATATATGCCGGTGACTAGTTTTTCTATGTCCGCAGGAGGATGCCTGCAGGACGAGGGAAAGGAGGGAGTACGCGCTCTTTTTATTTTTTGAATTTCGCGCCGCTTCTGAGCGCGCGCTTTACTGCAGCCTCCATTTCCGGCTCCTCTACATGGAGCTCACGGAGGCAGAGCGCGGCGGCCATTGCTGATAAAGCGCTGCAGGCTGAAAGCTCCCCGGATCGTTCTCCTCTTCTCCCGGCAAGAATACGTGACCAGCTTGGTGAGTCGCTTCTAGCCCGCCGGGCAGAAGCTTAACCCCTTCACCTCCACAGCGCGGGCGCCGTCTGGGGCACTTCTGAGTGACAGATTGAGCTGTCCTGCGGCTGTTCTCGCATAAGGGGCTCGCACACTCTTTTAATATTAATAAAGAGGCTGTGGGGAGTCTGCGACATTAATGCTGCACTATACGTTTCCGCTGACGATCCTGATGGCGTCGCATAATATTGCGATCGTTTGTGTGTCATTTTTAGTGTCGCTGGTGGCTGCCAATCTGGGCAATCGCATTGGCGATTAGCGATCTCCTTGACAACTTTGGCGGTCATTGCGTTATAAAAAACAGCGCAATTTTTTAGCGATCTTGTGGAACGTTTTTCTGTTTAGTGTGGCATGGCTGTCCTGCAGCTGCGACCTTATAAGAGGCGCCTGAGATTCGCACACCCTTTTTCATTATCAAGGTTGTGGGGAGTCAGCTACTTTAAACCCCTTCTTAGGAGGTTAACTCTTAATGGGAGACAGCTGGGGTAGCTCTCGCTTTAGAGCTTTAACCCTTCAGCGTTTGTTTTTTATTTAAGTACTGCTCTGGTTACTGACAGGTTTATCCTGCCATTTACTATGCAAGGGCATGTCAGAGACCCTCTCCCAGATCCGCTACGGATCAGCCTCGCGTATCTGACACGCAGACCTCGACTCATGCACGGTCAGAGGTTCCAGTGGTGTCAAAATGGAGGCCTTCACTGGTTTCTATTGATGACCTTTTAGGTTATGGAGTGTCAACTAGATCCTCTCAAGGAAGCGACACAAATCGGTGCTTTCCTTCTCGCTTAGCGAAGAAGTCCGATTCGGACAAGGAGGATCGGCAGGGACACCCTGCCTCTCTCAGGGGCCGTACTAAAATTTTCTGTGGAAGCCATGTGGACGTTACAGTTACCGGAGGAGGTAACTAGTCGTCCTGGTAAGCCGGCCCGGATGTTGCAAGGGTCGCATGGGTCGCGACGACCTTACAAACTGTATCCGTTTTTCTACGGAGTTATTTGTTAATTGGACCCCTTCTCCTGAAGTGAATGTCCCTTTATTCCAGCTTAGCAAATCTTCCTGGTAAAAGCGGAAGACGAGTCTGCAGGACACGCTGGACAGAAGAACGGAGATGGCAACAATTTTCATCTGTATAGCCGTGGATCATAGATTCGGTATTAAGGATCTAGGTGTACTTGTTAAGTTCCCCTGAGCCGGTTGGACCGTCTAAGGACGGCGTGGCAAGTTTCCCTCTATCAAGGTAGATGGGCTTTTCTAGTTGAAGGATAATGCGTCTCTGCTATCCAGGGAGCAATCCTCGGCAGTTACAGTCAGAAGAGCACTGTGACTTGGATGGAACGCAGTTTTCCAACAGGGTTTGCTATCTTTAGCTTAGAAAGTGGTCAGCTATTTGACTGACCTCACGGAGCTGATGCCAAGGCAAAGGCAAAAGAAGCAGCTTTACCGCAGCGCAGGGCTGTGACTTCTGCGTCTGGCAGGACTAGTGCCGATAGTTATCAGCAGTCCTTTTCGGTTCAAGGGATGATCTGACCAACCCTCTGGGGGTTTGTGTCGTCTCTCTCTTTTTTAAAAAAAAAAAAAAAAAAGAGAGGGGGATTTCTCAGAAATTCCGCATACCCTGGAAACAGAACTTCTGTTAAGGCAGAAGCTGGCAAAAAAAAAAAAAAAAATCCGCTAAGGCGGACTGACTTCTGACATTCCGTCAGAGCCGAGCATGAAGTCGCTTCGCTCAGTTATGGCAGCCCTGTCGCAGAACGATCAATCGACATTCGCGACGCTTTTTGGCATTTTCCCGTCGGAAGACCTCACCCAGGTTGTGGCTCGACCATTCGGCTTGGCCTTAACGCCCAGAATTTTTACAACGATTCTGACGCCTAAATCTCATGGCAATTCTTCAAAGACGGGGACTTACGATTCGTCCCTATTTGGACGGCCTTTTCGGTTGTGGCCTCAAAGGAGAAGTCGTCTCTGGAATCGTCGCAGGCAATCCTGTTTTTTTGAGGATGCATTTTGACACGGTACGGGCGGTGTTGTCCCTACCTCCAGACAAGCAGGCATGTCTGCTCCAGCATGTACAGACTATGAAGTCTGCGACAGCAGTGTCCCTTCGGAAGGTATGCGCCTTCTGGGTCTGACGGTGGCGTCCATGAGGTTTTTTCCGTTTGTCCAATTTCATTCCAACGCTCTCCATAGGCTCATTCTGAGTCGTTGGGATCAATCGCAAGGTTCGCTGGATTGCAGCGTCACCATCTTTCACAGGGTGCGAGAATCCCGAGGATGGTGGTTATGTCCAGGAGCGTTATCCCTGGGAAAGCTTTTCCTCCCTCCGAAGTGGTCGGTCATAACCACCAATGCCAGCCTGACGGGCTGGGGGGGGTGTTTGGAACAATCTCTGGATTTAGGGGATATGGTCATTGGAAGAGTCTGTTCTTCCGATCAACATCCTGGAATTGAGGGCGATTTTCCTTTGCCTCCAGCATTGGACGGTCCTTTTGAGCGGTCTGCCGGTCCGAGTGCAGACAGACAATGCGACGGCTGTCGCGTTTATCAATCACCAAGGTGGGACAAGGAGTTCCAGACTCATGGTGGAGGTGTCCCGAATTCTGATTTGGGCCGAGGGCAGTTTACCAGCCATTTCGGCGATTCACATTCCAGGGGTTCAGAATATTACAGTGGACTTCCTCAGTCGCAGGAAGATGGATCCCGGGGAATGGAGCCTCCACCTGGAAGTTTTTGCACTACTGTGCTCTCGCTGGGGAACCCCCAAGTGGATTTGATGGCATCCAGGTCCAATGCCAAGTTACCGACGTTCATGTCCAGGTACAAGGACCCGAAGGCTGTGGCGGTGGATGCTCTAGTGGCTCAGTGGGATCAGTTCGAGCTGATCTATGTATTCCCGCCGATATCCTTACTTCCTCTAGTACTGCGTCGGATCAGACTAGAGAGAATTCCAGCTATTTTGATAGCTCCAGACTGGCCAAGAAGGGTGTGGTTCTCGACAATAATGTCGCTGTTGGCGGCACCTCCTTTTCCACTCCCTCTTCAACCGGACTTGTTGACTCAGGGGCCCGTTTGTCATCCGGACTTGATGTCCCTGCGTTTGACGGCGTGGCTCTTGAGACCGAAATCTTGACCCGTAGAGGTTTCTCAGCCGAGGTCATTGCTACCCTTCGTGCTGCAAGAAGTCCGGCTACTACTAGGATTTACCACAAAATTTGGGAAACTTTCTTTTCGTGGTGTTTGGGGTCCTCTCGGAACCCAAGAAAATTTTCCATTCCCAACCTGTTGGCTTTTCTGCAGCATGGGCTAGACAAGGGTTTGGCAGTCAGCACCCTGAAAGGTCAGATTTCTGTTCTGTCCTTATTGTTCCGGAGAACCATTGCTTCGAATAGAGACGTGCTCTCCTTATTCCGAGGTATATCTCGTAAGTTTCCGCCGCGGAAGGCACCCGTGTCTCCTTGGCGGCTCAACCTTGTTTTGGAGGCTCTTCAGCATAAACCTTTTGAGCCTATGGTTTCTGCTAGCCTTTCTTTACTTTCTTGGAAGGTGGCTTTCCTTGTTGCAGTCACTTCTTTGAGGAGAGTTTCTGAGTTGGCAGCTCTTTCTTGTTCGCCTCCTTTTCTGGAGTTTTTTCCGGATCGTGTAGTGCTTTGCACTCGGGGTGATTTTTTACCTAAAGTGGTGTCACAATTTCATGTCAACCAGGATATTGTGTTGCCTTCATTCTGCCCGGATCCGAAGAATGTGAAAGAGCGAGCTTTACACACATTGGATTTAGTGCGGGCCTTGAAGTTTTATCTATCTATTACTCAAGGTTTTCGTAAGACGGACTCCCTATTTGTGGTTCCAGTCGGTCGTCGGCGTGGTCAACGAGCTTCCAAGGATTCTATAGCTCGTTGGATCCGGTCAGCTATATTGGAAGCTTACCGTCTTCAGGGTGAATCTTGCCCGATTAAGATTCAAGCCCATTCCACGAGGGCTGTGGCTTCATCGTGGGCTTTTCACCAAGGTGCTTCGGCAGTGCAGCTCTGCCGGGCGGCAACTTGGCGCTCTGTCCACACGTTTACGAAGTTTTATAAAGTAGACGTCAGTGCTTCCGCTGATGCAGCCCTCGGACGTAGGGTCCTGCAGGCAGCTGTAGTTTAAAGTTCTGGATGAACTTGTGTTTAGCGCTGGTTGCGCTTTGTTGTTAAGGTTGTTGGGTTTCTGCCTCTTGTTGGTTTTTTCCCACCCTTATTTTTGAACTGCTTTGGGACGTCCCATCAGTAATGAATTCCTGTGTCTCCCTCCCTTCCATTCTGCAGCTGAAACACGGATTTTGGTAAGAACTTACCGGTAAAATCCTTTTCAGCGAAGGAAGGGAGGGAGACACAGCACCCTCCCAAGGCAGAAGTGTGTTGATGTTTTCAGATGCAGCGCGACCCTTGTCTGATTGCGATATCTGGACTGAGGTCAGCGCGCTAAGGCTCTGTTCCAGCATCGCCAGCTCATCGCAGTAGTCAGGTTCAGTGAATAATACCTGGAACTCTGTGGTTTTTGGCTTACTTTGCATGCATAACCTGTATCCTTGTGTTTTTGCTCTGAAGTTTCTTCAGAAGGGGTTTTGTTGCTCCGCTGGTGATCTTGGTTCTTCCCTAAAGCTTTGGTACGACTGGAGCTGAGTAGGAGGAGCCCGAGCTGGAGGGGCCAGCCAGTCAGCACGCTTTTGATCTGAGGTGACATCCTGATCTGGGGCTCCGCCTACCCATCAGTAATGAATTCCTGTGTCTCCCTCCCTTCCTTCACTGAAAAGGATTTTACCGGTAAGTTCTTACCAAAATCCGTGTTTTTGTTCATTCTAACCTCCCAAAAACCAAAATAAAAAGCGATCAAAAAATGTCACGTGCTCAAAAATGGTACAATAAAAACGTCACCTCGTCCCGCAAAAAATAAGACCTCACATGACTCTGTGGCCCAAAATATGCAAAAATTATAGCTCTCAAAATGTGGTGATGCAAAAAACTACTTTTTGCAATAAAAAGCGTCTTTTAGCGTGACAGCTGTCAATCACAAAAACCCGCTATAAATAGTAAATCAAACCTTCCTTTATCACCCCTTAGTTAGGGAAAAATAATAAAATTTAAAAAATGTATTTATTTCCATTTTCCCGTTAGGGTTAGGGTTGGGGCTAAAGTTAGGGTTAGGGTTGGCGCTAAAGTTAGTATTAGGGTTATGGTTGGGATTAGGGTTAGGGGTGTGTTAGGGTTAGGTTTGTGGTTAGGGTTGGGACTAGGGTTAGGGGTGTGTTGGAGTTAGAATTGGGGGGTTTCTGCTGTTTAGGCACATCAGGGGCTCTCCAAATGTGACATGGCGTCTGATCTCAATTCCAGCCAATTCTGCGTTGAAAAAGTCAAACGGTGCTCCTTCACTTCTGAGCTCTGCCATGCGCCCAAACAATAGTTTACCCCCGCATATGGGGTATCAGCGTACTCTGGACCACAAGAGTTATTGTGCAATTTGTCCTATTTCTTCTGTTACCCTTGGGAAAATAAAAAACTGGGGGCGACAAAATCATTTTTGTAAAAAAAAAAAAAAAAAAAAAAAAAAAGGATTTTTTTGTTTTTACGGCTGTATGTTATAAATTTTCTGTGAAGCACTTGGGGCTTCATAGCGCTCACCACACATCTAGATAAGTTCCTTGTGGGGTCTATTTACCAAAATGGGGTCACTTGTGGGGGGTTTCCACTGTTTAGGCGCATCAGGGGCTCTCCAAATGCGACATGACGCCCCCAGACCATTCCATCAAAGTCTGCAATCCAAAACGTCACTACTTCCCTTCCGAGCCCAGACGTGCACCCATACAGTCGTTTTCTCACACATGTTGGGTATCAGCGTACTCAGGACAAATTGGACAACAACTTTTGGGGTCCAATTTCTCCTGTTACCCTTGTGAAAATAAAATATTGGGGGCGAAAAAATCATTTTTGTAAAAAAAAAAAAGATTTTTTATTTTTACAGCTGTACGTTATAAACTTCTGTGAAGCACTTTGGGGTTCAAAGTGCTCACCACACATCTAGATAAGTTCCTTGAGGGGTCTAGTTTCCAAAATGGGGTCACTTGTGGGGGGTTTCCACTGTTTAGGCGCATCAGGGGCTCTCCAAATGCGACATGACGCCCCTAGACCATTCCATCAAAGTCTGCAATCCAAAACGTCACTACTTCCCTTCCGAGCCCAGACGTGCACCCATATAGTAGTTTTCTCCCACATATTGGGTATCAGCGTACTCAGGACAAATTGGACAATAAATTTTGGGGTCCAATTTCTCCTGTTACCCTTGTGAAAATAAAATATTGGGGGCGAAAAAAAATCATTTTTGTAAAAAAAAAAAAAAAAAAAAAAAAAGATTTTTTATTTTTACGGCTGTACGTTATAAACTTCTGGGAAGCACTTCGGGGTTCAAAGTGCTCAACATACTTCTAGATAAGTTCCTTGTGGGGTCTATTTTCCAAAATGGGGTCACTTGTGGGGGGTTTCCACTGTTTAGGCACATCAGGGGCTCTCCAAATGCGACATGACGCCCCCAGACCATTCCATCAAAGTCTGCAATCCAAAACGTCACTACTTCCCTTCCGAGCCCCGACGTGCGCCCATACAGTAGTTTACTCCCACATATTGGGTATCAGCGTACTCAGGACAAATTGGACAACAACTTTTGGGGTCCAATTTCTCCTGTTACCCTTGTGAAAATAAAATATTGGGGGCGAAAAAATCATTTTTGTAAAAAAAAAAAAAAAAAAAAAAAAGATTTTTTTATTTTACGGCTGTACGTTATAAACTTCTGTGAAGCACTTTGGGGTTCAAAGTGCTCACCACACATCTAGATAAGTTCCTTGAGGGGTCTAGTTTCCAAAATGGTGTCATTTGTGGGGGGTTTCCACTGTTTAGGCAGATCAGGAGCTCTCCAAACACGACATGGCATCCAGCCAATTCTGCGTTGAAAAAGTCAAACGGCGCTCCTTCCCTTCCAAGCTCTGCCATGCGCCCAAATAGTGGTTTACCCCCACATATGGGGTATCAGCGTACTCAGGACAAATTGCACAATAACTTTTGGAGTCTTGTTACCCTTGGGAAAATAAAAATTGGGGTGAAAAGATCAATTTTGTGGAACAAATATGATTTTTTAATTTTACGGCTCTACGTTATAAACTTGTGTGAAGCACTTGGGGTTCAAATTGCTCACCAAAGATCTAGATAAGTTCCTTAGGGGGTCTAGTTTCCAAAATGGGGTCACTTGTGGGGGGTTTCCACTGTTTAGGCACATCAGGGACTCTCCAAATGCAACATGGCGTCCAATCTCAATTCCAGCCAATTTTGGTTGGAAAAAGTCAAATGGTGCTCCTTCCCTTCCGATCTCTGCCATGCGCCCAAACAGTGGTTCCCCCCCACATATGGGGTATCAGCGTACTCAGGACAAATTGGACAACAACTTTTGAGGTCCAATTTCTCCTGTTACCTATGGGAAAATAAAAAATTAGTGACTAAGAGATAATTTTTGTGGGAAAAAAATAGGATTTTTTATTTTCATGCCCGGGCATTATAAACTTGTGTGAAGCACTTGGGGGTTCAAAGTGCTCACCAAAGATCTAGATAAGTTCCTTAGGGGTCTAGCTTCCAAAATGGGGTCACTTGTGGGGGTTTCCACTGTTTAGGCTCATCTGGGGCACTACAAACGGAACATGACCCCCATCAATGTTTGCATTCCAAAACGTTACTGCTTCCTTTCCAAGCCCTGCTGTGCGCCCAAAGTTTCTCCCCCCCCCCCCCCCACATATGGGGTATCAGCGTACTCAGGACAAATTGGACAACAACCTTTGGGGTCCAATTTCCTTGGGAAAAATCAAAAATTTGGGACTAAAAAATAATTTTTGTGGAAAATAGTTTTTTTTTTTTTTTCACACCCAGGCATTATAAACTTTTGTGAAACACTTTGGGGTTCAAAGTGCTCACAACAGATCTAGATAAGTTCCTTAGGGGGTCTAGTTTCCAAAATGGTGTCACTTGTGGGGGGTTTCCACTGTTTAGGGCATCAGGGGCTCTCCAAACACAACATGGCGTCCAATCTCAACTCCAGCCAATTTTATAAACGTAGCTCTGCCGTGTGCCCAAACAGTGGTTTTCCCCCACATATAGGGTATTGGCGTACTCAGGAGAAATTGCACAACAACTTTATGTGCCCATTTTCTCCTTTTACCCTTGTCAAAATAAAAAAAAAGTTTGTAAAAGAACGTTTTTGTGGCTAAAAAGTTAAATATTAATTTTTTCCTTCCACGTTGCTTCAGCTCCTGTGAAGCACCTGAAGGGTTATTAAACTTCTTGAATGTGGTTTTGAGTACCTTGAGGGGTGCAGTTTTTAGAATGGTGTCACTTTTGGTATTTTCTGCTATATAGACCCTCAAAGTGACTTCAAATGTGAGGTGGTCCCTAAAAAAAATGGCTTTGTAAATTTTGTTGTAAAAATGAGAAATCACTGGTCAACTTTTAACCCTTATAATTTCCTAACAAAAAAAAATTTTGGTTCCAAAATTGTGCTGATGTAAAGTAGACATGTGGGAAATGTTATTTCTTAACTATTTTGTGTGACATATATCTCTGTTTTAAGGGAAAAAAAGTCAAAGTTTGAAAATTGCAAAATTTTCAAAATTTTCGCCATATTTGTGTTTTTTTCAAAAATAAACGCAAGTTATATCGAAGAAATTATACTTCTAATGTGAAGTACAATATGTCACGAGAAAACAGTCTCAGAATCGCGAAGATCCGTTGAAGCGTTCCAGAGTTATAACCTCATAAAGAGACAGTGGTCAGAATTGTAAAAATTGGCCCGGTCATTAACGTGCAAACCACCCTTGGGGGTGAAGGGGTTAAAATCCACAATGATTTGATGCAGAAAGCGGAAAAATGTACATCTTTCCATTATAGGAAGAATTGATTTTAATGACGCCTTGATAACCTATACATTATACAGGGGCAAAGACCCTGATTCCAGCTTAGGGTCACTCACGGGGCCCCTTGCTGTAGTTGTATCTGCTTGTCTCCTCAGTCCCGAGCTCCTGGTACCAAGTCTTCGATATTCATGAGCTCTGGTTGTCCCCGTCTCCCACCGTTAGTGGCCGCTTTCTCCTATGAAGAGTGAAGGCAGATGGCTGTCAGTCAGGGCAGGGTTATACAGAGCTCCAGACTGAGAAGACTAGCAGAGCTGCAGCAGATGCAACTACAGCAAAGAGCCCAATAAGTGACCCAGTGCTGGAATCTGCGGTCCCTTTTTTATGCTGCCCTCAGATTGAGAAACATAAGTCTGTTGAGACTCCCTTTAACCCGCAGCAGATATTTCTAGGATTATCCATGAGCCTCCATATCCTACTAAAACGACTTTGTTTTTACAGCTGTCATTTTCATGGGCTTTTAGGGGTGAATTGTCCAATCCCGCCAATTTTGGTAGGATCATTTGACTATGTAATGTTTATAAGGGGTGTCCTAACTTTCCCTCAGTAGCAGATGCCGGGGAAAGAAGGATCAGACATGTCGTATTTCAACATGGCTAATCCTCTTGTTTTCATGGTAGATGCAGTGTATTCCAGTCTCCACATGCACGTTTATGCACACTCGGTATAAGCTCCAGGGTCAGGCAGCGGCTTATTCCCACCTGCACACTCATACATGCACGCTCGGCTGATCCGCCATATAAGCTCCAGGGTCAGGCAGCGGATTAGTCCCGTCTGAACACTCATACATGCACGCTCGGCTGATTCGCCATATAAGCTCCAGGGTCAGGCAGCGGATTAGTCCCGTCTGAACACTCGTACATGCACGCTCGGCTGATCCGCCATATAAGCTCCAGAGTCAGGCAGCGAATTAGTCCTGTCTGCACACTCGTACATGCACGCTCGGCTGATTCGCCATATAAGCTCCAGGGTCAGGCAGCAGATTAGTCCCATCTGCACACTCATACATGCACGCTCGGCTGATCCGCCATATAAGCTCCAGGCTCAAGCAGCGGTTAGTGCCATCTGCACACTCATACATGCACGCTCGGCTGATCCGCCATATAAGCTCCAGGGTCAGGCAGCGAATTAGTCCTGTCAGCACACTCGTACATGCACGCTCGGCTGATTCGCCATATAAGCTCCAGGGTCAGGCAGCGGATTAGTCCCATCTGCACACTCGTACATGCACGCTCGACTGATCCGCCATACAAGCTCCAGACTCAGGCAGCGGATTAGTGCCGTCTGCACACTCGTACATGCATGCTCGGCTGATCCGCCATATAAGCTCCAGGCTCAAGCAGCAGTTAGTGCCGTCTGCACACTCATACATGCACGCTCGGCTGATCCGCCATATAAGCTCCAGGGTCAGGCAGCGAATTAGTCCTGTCAGCACACTCGTACATGCACGCTCGGCTGTTCCGCCATATAAGCTCCAGGGTCCGGCAGCGGATTAATCCCGTCTGCACACTCATACATGCATGCTCATCTGATCCGCCATATAACCTGAGTCAGGCAGCGGATTTGTACCGTCTGCACACTCATACATGCACGCTCGGCTGATCCGCCATATAAGCTCCAGGGTCAGGCAGCGAATTAGTCCTGTCTGCACACTCGTACATGCACGCTCGGCTGTTCCGCCATATAAGCTCCAGGGTCAGGCAGCGGATTAGTGCCGTCTGCACACTCATACATGCACGTTCGGCTGATCCGCCATATAAGCTCCAGGGTCAGGCAGCAAATTAGTCCCGTCTGCACACTCGTACATGCACGCTCGGCTGATTCGCCATATAAGCTCCAGGGTCAGGCAGCGGATTAGTCCCATCTGCACACTCGTACATGCACGCTCGACTGATCCGCCATATAAGCTCCACGCTCGGCTGCTTATATGGCGGATCAGCCGAGCATGCATGTACGAGTGTGCAGACGGCACTAATCCGCTGCCTGAGCCTGGAGGTTATATGGCGGATCAGTCGAGCGTGCATGTACGAGTGTGCAGATGGGACTAATCCTCTGCCTGACCCTGGAGCTTATATGGCGAATCAGCCGAGCGTGCATGTACGAGTGTGCAGACGGCACTGATCCGCTGCCTGAGCCTGGAGCTTATATGGCGGATCAGCCGAGCATGCATGTACGAGTGTGCAGACTGCACTAATCCGCTGCCTGAGCCTGGAGCTTATATGGCGGATCAGCCGAGCGTGCATGTATGAGTGTGCAGATGGGACTAATCTGCTGCCTGACCCTGGAGCTTATATGGCGAATCAGCCGAGCGTGCATGTACGAGTGTGCAGACGGGACTAATCCGCTGCCTGACCCTGGAGCTTATATGGCGGATCAGCCGAGCGTGCATGTATGAGTGTGCAGGTGGGAATAAGCCGCTGCCTGACCCTGGAGCTTATACCGAGTGTGCATAAACGTGCATGTGGAGACTGGAATACACTGCATCTACCATGAAAACAAGAGGATTAGCCATGTTGAAATACAACATGTCTGATCCTTCTTTCCCCGGCATCTGCTACTGAGGGAAAGTTAGGACACCCCTTATAAACATTACATAGTCAAATGATCCTACCAAAATTGGCGGGATTGGACAATTCACCCCTAAAAGCCCATGAAAATGACAGCTGTAAAAACAAAGTCGTTTTAGTAGGATATGGAGGCTCATGGATAATCCTAGAAATATCTGCTGCGGGTTAAAGGGAGTCTCAACAGACTTACGTTTCTCAATCTGAGGGCAGCATAGAAAAGGGACCGCAGATTCCAGCACTGGGTCACTTATTGGGCTCTTTGCTGTAGTTGCATCTGCTGCAGCTCTGCTAGTCTTCTCAGTCTGGAGCTCTGTATAACCCTGCCCCTGACTGACAGCCATCTGCCTTCACTCTTCATAGGAGAAAGCGGCCACTAACGGTGGGAGACGGGGACAACCAGAGCTCATGAATATCGAAGACTTGGTACCAGGAGCTCGGGACTGAGGAGACAAGCAGATACAACTACAGCAAGGGGCCCCGTGAGTGACCCTAAGCTGGAATCAGGGTCTTTGCCCCCGTATAATGTATGATGGAGCAGCAAATTCTGATTAAGGTTATCAAGGCGTCATTAAAATCAATTCTTCCTATAATGGAAAGATGTACATTTTTCCGCTTTCTGCATCAAATCATCGTGGATTTTAAGACCTCTGTTTGCTGCGATCTTTCACAGCTTACTTCTAGGAGCAGGGCTCATCACAGTAGAATCATCAGAGTTGTGCACCAGGATAAAGAATCAGAGATATAATAAATAAATCTAAATGACCCAACGATTGCACCAGTGGTAGTTCCATCACATATAGTGCCGATAGCAGCTCATTGGTAAGTGGAGTTACAGAACCGCCAGTGGTCCTGTTAGATCATTGATTTGCGCTTTTTCTGGGAAGAAAGTCTCCAAAACAGCAACCTATCAGCAATCCACACAAAATCTGTAGTTTATATAACACAACCTGTGCACGAAATACAAACCCTGCATTATTGAAAATTCTCCCAAATGCTCATATCACCAAGGAAAAACATAAAACCTGACCAAACCTCAAATCTGCTTTATTAGTTAGCCCTAAAGCCCCCGTCTCACATAGCGATCTCGCTAGCGAGATCGGTGCTGAGTCACTAGTTTTGTGACGCGCAGCGAGCTCACCAGCGATATCGCTGTGTGTGACATTCAGCGACGATCAGCCCCCCTGCCGGTATCGCTGATCGTCGCTGAAATGTCAGGACATTTTTTTGATCGCTGGTCTCCCCGCTGACAGGCACGCATCGCTGCGTGTGACAGGCGGGAGACCAGCGATCCGCTGGTAACCAAGGTACACAGCGGGTTTCCAAGCGCGGGGCTGTGCCTAGAAACCCGCTGTGTACCTTGGATACCAGCGCCCTGATGCAGGGAGCTGGTAACCAAGGTACACAGCGGGTTTCCAGGCACCGCGCAGCGCCTGGAAACCCGATGTGTACCTTGGTTACCAGCTCCCTGCATCAGGGCGCTGGTATCCAAGGTACACTGCGGGTAACTAAGCGATGTTACCCGCAGTGTCACTTGTACTGATCGCTGCCTGTTTGGCAGCTCAGCAGCGATAATGTAGCGATACACCAGCGATCCTGATCGTTGTCGGGATCGCTGGTGTATCGCTATGTGAGACCCAGCCTTAAGTGCTAAATAGGTAAATCCTTGTGGTCAGCATGACAACAACAGCCTGCGGGAAATAGTGGTAGCAAATTGCATCTGGAGCATGTACAGTGTGCACCGCTGTCACCCTGTGGTCACTACCTTGTACTACACCCCAACATTTCGCCATAGAAGTCACCAGAGGACACCATTAACGGCTGTCAGTCTACTATTCCCCCAAACCCCTGTATGCTGGCTCCAGCCGAGCGTGCATGTACAAGAGTGTGCACACGGGACTAATCCGCGGCCTGACTCAGGAGCTTACATGGCGGATCAGCCGAGCGTGCATGTACGAGTGTGCAGACGGGACTAATTCAATGCCTGACCCTGGAGCTTATATGGCGGATCAGCCGAGCGTGCATGTATGAGTGTGCAGACGGGACAAATCCGCTGCCTGACTCAGGTTATATGGCGGATCAGCCGAGCGTGCATGTATGAGTGTGCAGACGGGATTAATCCGCTGCCTGACCCTGGAGCTTATATGGCGGAACAGCCGAGCGTGCATGTACGAGTGTGCAGACAGGACTAATTCGCTGCCTGACCCTGGTGCTTATATGGCGGATCAGCCGAGCGTGCATGTATGAGTGTGCAGACGGGACAAATCCGCTGCCTGACTCAGGTTATATGGCGGATCAGCCGAGCGTGCATGTATGAGTGTTCAGACGGGATTAATCCGCATTGAATTAGTCCCGTCTGCACACTCGTACATGCACGCTCGGCTGATCCGCCATGTAAGCTCCTGAGTCAGACCGCGGATTAGTCCCGTGTGCACACTCTTGTACATGCACGCTCAGCTGATTCGCCATATAAGCTCCAGGGTCAGGCCGCGGATTAGTCCCGTGTGCACACTCTTGTACATGCACGCTCAGCTGATCCGCCATATAAGCTCCAGGGTCAGGCCGCGGATTAGTCCCGTGTGCACACTCTTGTACATGCACGCTCAGCTGATCCGCCATATAAGCTCCAGGGTCAGGCCGCGGATTAGTCCCATGTGCACACTCTTGTACATGCACGCTCGGCTGGAGCCAGCATACAGGGGTTTGGAGGAATAGTAGACTGACAGCCGTTAATGGTGTCCGTCCGCCCAGCACCTGCTTTCAGCTGATAATGAACATTTCTCTTTTCTCCTTCGTCTCATTGGGGGACACAGGACTGTGGGTGTATGCTACTGCCACTAGGAGGCTGACACTAAGTAAATATAAAAAAAGGTTAGCTCCTCCTCCGCCGTATACACCTCAGCACTGGCCGCAGGCAAACCCAGTTCATGCTTAGTGTCTGATGGAGGCACACGTCTGGTTTCTTCCAGACCATTTTTTTTTTTTTTTCTCTATTTTCCCACGAAGATTTGACAGGGGCGACGGACCCTATTGAAGGGGTCCGATCTCCCCAAACCATCAACGGGCGAGCACGTGGAGTAAAGCCTCCACGTATCCTCTCCCGCGACGTGGGACACGAATGCCGGACTCAGCCCTGACCACCCTAAGGTATTGAAACCCTAGGCTGTACAGTGGCAGAAAATAGTCCGTGCGGCCCCCACTGCACCACCAAGGCAAGACCGCGGTGCTGCAAGGAGGCGGATGGTCCCTCTCCTCACCCCCTGAAGGGGTGATGGAGTTAGGGTGCCTGCACCATCCTCACCCTCTTTTTTTCTGGGAAGCCCCTCTCTAACCACTGCGGCTGAGAGACGCTGGGACCTTTTTTGGGAGACTACATATGCTCCAGTGGATCACGGCCGGGAACCCACCTTTAATCCAGGATCTTCGGTCGTGGAAGAGTTGGAGCAAAGGGAAAGCGGTCTGGTGTTTTCAGGAGCAGCTCCAAAGCAAAAGCGGGCAAGTCCATGGCTGAGTTCCCCATTCCCCTCCCCCTGTATCCGGCGGCCTGCTCTCCGACACAGGGGCGGCCGCCGCCAAAAATTTACCTCCCGGCTTCATGCCGGCGCTAGGCCGCGGGCGGAAATCTAGCCCCCGGCTTTTGCCGAGGGTCAGGCAGTGCGGGGGGTAATTCGGCGTTCCAGAGGATGGGCGCGTTCTCGGGCTCCTCCCCCCAGCAGCGGCACTTCCGGCGGGCCCGCCCCCCTGATGGGCTCGGCTATTTAGGAACGCCTCCCTGAAAGGGGAGCGCGTTTTTTGGAAGTCTGGAGCTTCCGTCTTCCTTTTTACGCCACACGGTCCAGCAAGTGAGGTGAAAAATCATTAAAGGACGTTCGGGGAACAGGACTGGGGTAAGTGCTACTACCTCCAGCCTGGTTGCTCCGTTTTTTGCTGCGCTCCGCACCGCTACTACCCGCACCGCCACATCCAAATTATTCTGACAGGAGGAAATCTGTGACAGATCCAGTATGTCCAGAAGGGCTAAGACCCACACGGTGTTTTATACTGCATGCATTGCCTGTAGATCCCCTTTTCCGCACGCCCAGACTAATCGGGTCTGCGAAGCCTGTGACTCCGAACGGGCTCAGGAGTCCTTACCTATAACCGAGCCTAGTGCGTCAGGTCCTCCGGAATGGGCCTTGTCTCTTTCTCAATCTGTGGCGTCATTAACCAGAGCAATCGAGTCCCTTCAAGCTCCCGATAGGAGCAGGGACAGTGGTTCACCCGGCTTCACTACGCCTCAGGAACCTCCGGCCTGCAGGGGCCGCGCTCTTACCAGGCAGACGAATGGGAAGCGAACCCATACTGCGTCGCCTATGCCGTCCGGGGCCTCGGCATCCTTTAGCTCAGTTTCTCGCTCTCCCTCTCCTTTGGAGGCAAGTGATCAGTATTCAGATTCTGATTCTGAAGGGTCCCTCAATCTAGAGGCACCGTATTGTCAGGAGACAATTGACAGTCTGATTGAAGCTGTCAATCAATCCCTGGGGATAGAGGATGAATCCACCTTGGCCTCTGGTCATAAGGTGTCTTTCAAACGAGCCAGACAAACTCATAAGGTTTTTGGTGCTCATCCTGAGTTTGAGGAGCTGGTGCAGCGCCACCGAGAAAAACCGGACAAGCGCTTTGCAGGACAAAAGGCCCTTAATACCAGATATCCTTTTGCTCCCGAACTTCTGAAAGTGTGGGCAGAATCTCCTACAGTCGACCCTCCTGTATCGCGTTTAGCGTCTAAAACGCTTCTCTCCCTTCCTAATGGTTCCTCGATCAAGGATCCAACGGATCGTCTGGTTGAAAGTTTGGCCCGCTCAGTGTTTGAGGCATCAGGCTCTGCACTCTCCCCTTCTTTTGCAGCGACTTGGGTTGCTAAGGCCATGATATCTTGGTCGGAGTCTCTAAATAGAGCCCTTCACGGTATAGAGGTGCCTTCTGAGGTAACGGAAATCTCCAATCAGATAGCTCTTGCAGGAGATTTTTTAATTAACGCTTCTATGGATGCGGCAAATTGCGCGCATTAGCTGCAGCTAATGCGATTGCTATCAGGAGAGCTTTGTGGTTGAGAACTTGGCGAGCGGATTCAACCTCAAAGAAATCACTTACGTCCTTACCCTATCAGAGCGGCCGATTATTTGGCGAGAAGTTGGATCAGCTCATATCTGATGCGACGGGAGGAAAGAGCAGTTTCCTTCCTCAGCAGAGGATTAGACAGCCTTTTCGCCGACAGCTTCAGCCTCGCTTTAGGGCCTTTCGTAACCCAGGTTGGGCCGCGCCAGCCACCTCCAGCGGCTCAGGTCGACCTAATCAGGCCAGAGATCGCCAAGTCTCCTACAAGACCAACCCTTTGGGAAGAATGCGATCTCAACAGCCAAGATCTAGAGGGTCTAAATCCCAAAGATATTCGGATAAATGACTGGAGGCAGAATCCGGTCAATTTATCCAGAGTAGGCGGCCGCTTACTCTGGTTTCGCCCCACTTGGCTATCAATTACTCACGACAAGTGGGTCAGGGAGTTAGTTTCCTCGGGGTACAAAATAGAATTCATCAATCGTCCGTCAAATCGATTTTTTCCTTCGCGTCTTCCCAGAAAAGAATCCCGTGTTCACGCCTTATTCAAGGCGGTCGAATCTCTTCGGCGCAGCGGGGTCATTGTTCCTGTTCCAGAGATCGAAAGGGGTCAGGGTTTTACTCCAATCTGTTCATAGTACCCAAGAAGGACGGCTCTGTCAGACCCATTTTGGACCTAAAACGACTGAATCAATTTGTCAGAATTCGACGGTTTCGAATGGAGTCTCTACGATCGGTTATTGCAGCCATGGAAAAGGGGAATTTCTAGCATCAATAGACATTCAGGATGCCTATCTCCACATCCCCATATTTCCTCCTCATCAGAGGTTTCTTCGGTTTGCCATCGGCAACCTTCACTTCCAGTTCACAGCTTTGCCGTTCGGACTAGCCACAGCCCCCAGGGTGTTCACAAAGGTTATGGCTGCCGTTGTGTCCATTCTGCACTCCCGGGGGATAGTCATTTTGCCATATTTGGACGATCTCCTCATCAAGGGTCCGTCCTATCAGGCTTGCGAGAAGAGTGTCAGCATTACGCTAGACACCCTTGCTCGCCTGGGGTGGCTTGTGAATCTAAAGAAATCGTCTCCCGTGCCATCTCAAAGGATCACCTTTTTAGGAATGATTTTCAACACTGCTCAAGGGTTGATAACTCTTCCTCAGGAGAAGGCTCTAGTTCTCCGTCAGGAGGTACGGATCCTTCGCCAACCAATACCTCACACCATCCGGTTTTGTATGAGGGTCCTAGGAAGGATGGTGGCAGCGATCGAAGCCATTCCATTTGCCCAGTTCCATCTCCGCTCCCTTCAGCATGCTCTCTTGGCAGTATGGAACGGGAGCCCTTACTCGCTCAATTTTCAGTGCCGTCTGTCCCGGCAGGTCAGACAGACGCTTTCGTGGTGGACAAGGGACATCACTCTTCGCCAGGGGCGATATTTTCCTCCAGTCCATTGGCTGATAGTCACAACGGACGCCAGCCTTCTCGGATGGGGAGCAGTGTTTCGTCACTATACAGCTCAGGGGACTTGGTGTCGGCAGGAAGCGACCCTCCCAATCAATATTTTGGAGATCCGAGCTGTTCGGCTGGCTCTGAGGCGTTTTCACCATCATTTGGCGGGCCGCCCTGTCCGAATACAATCGGACAATGCCACAGCGGTGGCATACATAAATCATCAGGGGGGTACCCGCAGCAGGGCAGCCATGCGCGAGGTAGGACACATTCTATCCTGGGCAGAAAGAAATCACTCTGTGATATCAGCGGTCCACATTCCAGGCGAGGAGAACTGGGCAGCGGATTTTCTCAGCCGTCAGGGGATAGCGTCAGGGGAATGGTCGCTACATCCCGAGGTATTCCAGCAGATATGCCTACGTTGGGGAACCCCAGATGTGGACCTGATGGCCTCCAGGATAAACGCCAAGGTGCCCAACTTTGTCTCCCGGTACCGAGATCCGCAGGCAATTGCAGTGGATGCCTGGTTCTACCATGGAATCAGTTTCATCTTCTATACTTGTTTCCACCAATGGCTCTGCTCCCAAGGGTGATCAGGAAGATCAGGTTAGAGGGGGTACCAGCGATATTGATCGCTCCGGATTGGCCGCGTCGCTCATGGTACGCAGAGCTGGTAAAGCTGCTCAGCGACGCACCCTGGCGTCTGCCAGAACGCGTGGATCTTCTCTCCCAGGGCCCAGTTTACCACCAGAACTTAGCGGTCCTGTGTTTGACGGCCTGGCCGTTGAATCTTGGATTCTGACTAGGGCTGGATTCTCCAAAAAGGTCGCCGCCACAATGGCTAGCGCCAGAAAACCCACCTCGGCTCGTATCTACCACGGTACTTGGAAGGTCTTTTTTACATGGTGCAGGGAACATGGTTATTCCCCACTTCACTTTTCAATCCCCAACATTCTGTCTTTTCTCCAAGCAGGCTTAGATTCAGGCTTAGCACCAAGTACTCTTAGGCGTCAAATTTCGGCCTTGTCGGTTCTTTTTCAGCGAAGGATCGCATCTAATTTACAGGTCAAGACCTTTATTCAGGGGGTTGTCCATATAGTGCCCCCCTACAAGGCTCCCTTAGATGTTTGGGATCTCAATCTTGTTCTGGGAGTTCTGCAAGAATCTCCTTTTGAGCCTCTTCAGGAGGTTTCCCTGACATACCTTTCCTGGAAGGTGGTATTTTTAGTGGCCATAACATCCATAAGGCGGGTTTCGGAGCTGGCAGCACTATCCTGCCGAGCTCCGTACTTACTTTTCCACCGTGATAAGGTAGTGCTTAGGCCAGCACCTCCTTTTTTGCCTAAAGTCGTGTCCTCATTTCACATCAATGAGGACATTGTTTTGCCCTCATTTTGCCCAGCTCCGACGCACCGGGTAGAAAAAGCTCTCCATACGCTAGATCTGGTGAGAGCACTCAGGAGATATGTATCTCGGACGGCATCCTTTAGGCAGACGGACACGCTGTTTATCCTCCCTGAGGGTCGCAGGAAGGGACTCGCTGCGTCTAGGTCAACTTTAGCTAGATGGATACGGGTAACCATTCAAGAGGCCTACCGCATCAGAGGGCGGTGGTTCCCGCAGGAATCAGGGCTCACTCCACCAGAGCAGTGGGTGCTTCCTGGGCTCTTCGGCATCAGGCTTCGGCGGAACAGGTTTGTAAGGCGGCAACCTGGTCCAGTTTGCATACTTTTTCAAAACATTATAATGTCCATACTCAGGCGTCAGCGGATGCTAGCCTGGGTAGAAGGATTCTTCAGGGCGCGTTAGCGCACCTATGAGCAATGCCTATGTATAATTGCACTGTGGAGTCAGTTTCCCACCCAAGTGGACTGCTTTGGGACGTCCCACAGTCCTGTGTCCCCCAATGAGACGAAGGAGAAATACGGATTTTTGTGTTACTCACCGTAAAATCCTTTTCTCCGAGACGCTCATTGGGGGACACAGCACCCTCCCTTATAGCCGGATGGCTTTGCTTTCTAAGCTAATTTTGTTTGCTTGGGTCTATATCAGTAGATTTACTTCTGGATATATTGTACCTGTATTAACACTGATTTTTGTTTTAGCCTCCTACTGCTTTTTGCACTAAACTGGGTTTGCCTGCGGCCAGTGCTGAGGTGTATACGGCGGAGGAGGAGCTAACCTTTTTTTATGTTTACTTAGTGTCAGCCTCCTAGTGGCAGTAGCATACACCCACAGTCCTGTGTCCCCCAATGAGCGTCTCGGAGAAAAGGATTTTACGGTGAGTAACACAAAAATCCGTATTTTTCGCCAGGTAATGAAGAACAGAAGGAGGTGGTAAAAATCACAGCAAAAGTCGGGACTCTGAAACGGAAGCAACAGATGCGAGAATTCCTGGATCAGATGCCAAAAGACGACCACGACGATGTGTTCAGCGATAAACTGTTCCAGGGCAAAAAAATAAAGGTAACATCCATTCCCCACAGCCTCATACCCAGAGTTTTATGTATCACACTGAGACCCGAGAATGAAACAAGAATCCCCCCTAATTCTTGAGAAAAAGATGGCCGCCCATTTCTATTACTCGGGATGCAGCATACATGTTTCCATACACCAGGAGTGACAATGATGAGACTTGCTCTTCTCCTTCTGAACAGAGAAGCGGGATCCTATTTTCACAGCGAGCTTCCCATCACTGATCATACACTTATACAGGTGCTTCTTACAAAATTAGAATATCATCAAAGATTAATTTGTTTCAGTTCAATACAAAAAGTGAAACTCCTGTATTATATAGAGTCATTGCCCACAGAGTGATCTATTTCATGTGTGAATTTCTATTAACCCCTTAATGACCAGAGCTTTTTCTTCTTTTTTTTCGTTTTTTCGCTCCCCTTTTTCCCAGAGCCACAACTTTTTTTATTTTTCCATCAATATGGCCATGTGAGGGCTTGTTTTTTGCAGGACAAGTTGTACTTTTGAACGCCACCATTGATTACGATGTGTACTCGAAAACGGGAAACAAATTCCAAGTTCGGTGAAATTGCAAAAAAAAAGTGCAATCCCACACTTGTTTTTTGTTTGGCTTTTTTGCTAGGGTCACTAAATGCTAAAACTGACCTGCCATTATGATTCTCTAGGTCATTACGAGTTCATAGACACCAAACATGTCTAGGTTCTTTTTTATCTAAGTGGTGAAAAAAAAATCCAAAATGTACTAAAAAAAAAAAATTGCGCCGTAGCGTCTCCATTTTTCGTGAGCTTGGGTTGGGTGAGGGCTTATTTTCAGCAGCAGATGAAGGAAGGGAGACACACTAGTCATTAGTGGGTAGGCGGAGCCCAGATGGGATAGACACCTCAGATTAAAAAGAGTGTTGACCGGCCCCTCCAGCTCGGGCTCCTCCTACTCCAGCTCTCCAGTCTAAAATTTGAGGTCTCAGAGGATAGTCGCTGCTGGAAGCAGCTCCTCAGAAGATTTTTTTATTTTCATTGGACAAGAGACTTGGATCACCAGCAGTGGTCTAGAGGTCTCAGGGGTCTCAGCGCTGCTGGACCCCCACCTCTCCCTTGGCGGATCTGTATTACCCTGTAAGGTGGTCCCTGCAGAACCCTGCCGGCCCTGGGGGATGAGGATTGCTTCCCTGGCGGGGACGCAAACCGCGCATCTGGGGTCACTGCGTTCCCCGCCCTGGGGGGAAGCGATGGGCACAGCGCCACAAATCCCTGGGGGTCCCTGTGGCGCTCAGCTGGGTGAGTACTCCACATTTTAATGTGTTTTGAGTGCTTTAGCGACTGCTGCGGCAGCCAATATTACATGTATACATGTTGGTGACTAGTGTTTTTTTTCCCAGGTGGATGCCTGCAGGACATAGGAGCGGGGGAGGAGGAGTTGCGCGCCTTTTTTTGAATTTTCGCGGCGCTCTGAGCGCGCGCTTTACTGCTGTCTCATCTTCCGGCTTTTCTACATGGAGCACATCGGAGGCACAGCGCGGCGGCCATTACTGAGGCAGGGAGCGGAAAGCTTCCTCCGGCTCCCCACTCCCCCCCCTCCCGACAAGACGCTACACCGCGACCAGCTGGGTGAGTCGCTTCTGCAGAGCAGAAGCTTAACCCCCTCACCCCCACAGCGCAGGCGCCTTTCTGAGGCACAAATGGGTGACAGACTGCGCTGTCCTGCTGCTGTTACCTCATAAGAGGGGCTCACACACCCTTTCCATTAAAGAGGTTGTGGGGAGTCTGCGACATTGAAGTTGCCGCCGCTATGCGTTCCTCCTGGCGATCCCGGTGGCGACGCGTGCTGATGCGATAGTTTGTGTGATCGTTTGGATGTCGCTGGTGCCTGCCAATCTGGGCGATCTCATTGGCGGCGCATGGGCAGTTAGCGATCTCCTTGACGACTTTGGCGGTCGTTGCGATTTACTGTGGCATAGCTGTCCTGCAGCTGCTGCCTTATAAGAGGCACTTGGGGCTCGCACACCATTTTCATAAAGAGGTTGTGGGGAGTCTGCGATTTTAACCCCTTCTTAGGCGGTTAACTCTTAATGGGGGACAGCTGGGGTAGCTCTCTCTTTAAGAGCTTTAACCCTTCAGCGTTCGTTTCTTCTTTAAGAAACCACACTATCCTAGTTACTGACAGGTTTAACCTGCCATATACTGTGTGAAGACATGTCAGATCAGGGTCCAGGAGGTGCGGACCGTCTCCCAGATCCGCTACAGGATCAGTCTCGCGTATCTGACACGCAGACCTCGACGATGTCACAGCGGTCGGAGGTTCCAGTGATGTCAAAATGGAGGCCCTCGCTAGTTCTATTGATAGCCTGTCTGACCTTCTAGGTTATTGGGTGTCAGCTAGATCTTATCATGCAGGAAGCGACACAAGCCGGTGCTTTCCTTCCCGCGTAAAGATGTCCGATTCGGACAAGGAGGATCGGCAGGGACACTCTGCCTCTCTCTTGGGCCGTACGAAGGCTTTTATTGGTGCCATGAGGGCGTTACAGTTACCGGAGGAGGTAACTAGACGTCCTGGTAAGTCGGCCCGGATGTTTCAGACTGTATCCGTGTTCTACGGAGTTGATTGATAATTGGATTCCTTCTCCTGAAGTGGATGCCCCTTTATTCCAGCTTAGCGAGGGAAGGCGAGGACCCGCTGGACAGGAAAACGGAGATGGCAGAAAAATCCATCTACGAGGCCGCAAGTCATGGATTCAGGGCACCATTTGTGTTTGTAAAGTTTCCCTGAGCTGGTTGGACCGTCTACGGACGGCGTGGCAAGATGGATCCCCTCTATCGAGGTAGAGGGGTTTTTCAAGTTGTTGGAGGATACTGCGTCACTGCTGTCCAGGGCGCAATCCTCGACGCTCACAGTCAGAAGAGCACTGTGGCTTAGACCGGGGACGCGGTTTCCAAGCAGGTGGTCAGCTATTTGGATCTGACCTCACAGAGCTGAGTGCCAAGGCAAAGGCAATAGAAACGACTTTACTGCAGCGAAGAGCTATGACTTCTGCGTCTGGCAGGACTAGTGCCGGTAGTAGTCGGCGGTCTTTTCGGTCCAGGGGACGGTTCGGTCAGCCGTCTTGGGGATCAGGTCGTCCCTCTTTTTCAGGAAAAGAGACCTCTCAGAAATCCCGCACTCCCTGGAACACAGTTTCCGTCAAAACAAGCGAGAAGCTGACAAAAAGCCCGCTAAGGCGGACTGACGCCAGAGTCTCACTCGAGGGCTCTCGAGTGGGGGGTCGCCTGCTCCAATTCAAATTGACTTGGGTTTCCCGCGTCCCGGACGCCTGGATGACGCGGGTTGTATCGGCAGGCTACTTTATAGTGTTTTCTTCTCGACCCCCAGACAGTTTTTGCCAATCTCGCATTCCGTCAGAGCCCGAGCTATTTGCCGCTCTATTGCGAGAGGTCGATTCCCTTCTGCAGAAGGGTGTGGTGGTACCGGTTCCGCAAGAGGACCGGGGAAGAGGGTTTTATTCCAACCTCTTTGTGGTCCCCAAAAAGGAGGACAAATTTCGCCTCATTCTGGATCTCAAAAGATCGAATCAGCATGTCCACACCCGGAAATTCCGCATGGAAGTCGCTTCGCTCCGTTGTGGCAGCCTTGTCGCAGAACGACTTTTTGGTGTCAACCGACATTCGCGACACTTATTTGCATGTTACAGTCGGAAGGGCTCGCCAACGCTTCCTTCGTTTTGCCATAGGTCAGGACCATTACCAGTTTGTGGCTCTGCCATTCGGGTTGGCTCAGCGCCAAGAGTTTTTACAAAAATTCTGGCGCCTCTCATGGCAATTATTCAAAGACAGGGGGTTTCGATTCTCCCTACCTGGACGACCTTTTGATGGTGGCGTCCCCAAAGGAGGAGGCGGTGACGGCTCGCAATCTATCCATTCAGCTCCTGGAGGACTTCGGGTGGCTGGTCAATTGGGAAAAGTCGTCTCTGGAACCGTCGCAGTCAATCCTGATTTTGGGGATGCATTTCGACAGAAGTCTCTGCGTTTCGGTACGAGCAGTGGTGTCCCTGCCTCCAGACAAGCAAGCATGTCTCCTTCGACATGTACAGATTATGAAGTCTTCGACAGCAATGTCCCTTCGAAGGTGTATGCGCCTTCTGGGTTTGATGGCGTCCATGGAGGCACTTCTGTTTGCCCAGTTTCATTCCAGGGTCCTCCAAAGGCTCATTCTGAGCCGTTGGGATCGATCGCAGGCTTCCCTGGATTGCAGTGTCATCATCTCCCACAGGGTGCGGGAGTCTCTAGGAAGTCCGGAAGCGTTATCCCTGGGGAAGTCATTTCTCCCTCCGAGGTGGTCGGTCATAACCACCGATGCCAGCCTGACGGACTGGGGGGGTGTCTGGAACGATCTCTGGATTCAGGGAATATGGTCGTCGGAAGAGTCTGTCCTACCGATCAACATCCTGGAATTGAGGGCAATTTTCCTTTGCCTCCAACACTGGACGGTCCCTTTAAGCGGTCTACCACTCCGAGTGCAGACAGACAACGCGACGGCGGTCGCGTATATCAACCATCAAGGCTGGACGAAGAGTTCCAGGCTCATGGTGGAGGTGTCTCGGATCCTGGTATGGGCCGAGGCCAGGGTACCGGCCATCTCTGCGATTCACATTCCAGGAGTCCAGAATACCACGGCGGACTTCCTCAGTCGCGAGAAGATGGATCCCGGAGAATGGAGTCTTCATCCGAAAATTTTTGCACTGCTGTGCTCCCGTTGGGGAACTCCCCAAGTGGATTTGATGGCATCCAGGTTCAATGCCAAGTTACCAACGTTCATGTCCAGGTACAAGGACCCGAAGGCTGTGGCGGTGGATGCTCTGGTGGCTCCGTGGAGCCAATTCGAGCTAATCTATGTGTTCCCGCCGATATCCTTACTTCCTCTGGTGTTGCGTCGGATCAGACTGGAGAGAATCCCGGCTATGTTGATAGCCCCAGATTGAAAGGAGGACGTGGTTCTCGACACTGGTGTCGCTTTTGGCAGCACCTCCGTTTCCACTTCCTCTTCGCCCGGACCTGTTGACCCAAGGGCCCGTTCGTCATCCGGACTTGAAGTCTCTGCGTTTGACGGCGTGGCTCTTGAGACCGAAATATTGACCCTTCAGGGTTTTTTCAGCCGAAGTCATTGCCACTCTGCGAGCTGCCAGAGGTCCGGCTACTACTAGGATTTATCACAAGACTTGGGAAGCCTTCTTTTCGTGGTGTTCGGGTTCTTCAAGGAACCCGAGGATTTTTTCCATTCCCAATTTGTTGGCCTTTCTGCAGTACTGGCTGGACAAGGGTTTGGCAGTTAGCACCCTGAAGGGTCAGGTTTCTGCTCTGTCCTTGCTGTTTCGGAAGGCTATCGCCTCGCGTAGGGACGTACGTTCCCTTTTTCGCGGAGTAACCCGTCAGTTTCCGCCGCGAAAGGCGCCTGTGTCTCCTTGGCGGCTCAATCTTGTTTTGGAGGCTCTTCAACATGGGCCTTTTGAGCCTATGGATTCTGTTAACCTTTCTTTGCTCTCTTGGAAGGTTGCCTTCCTAGTGGCGGTCACCTCTTTGAGAAGGGTTTCTGACTTGGCGGCTCTTTTTTGCTCGCCTCCTTTTCTGGAGTTTCACCCGGATCGCGTAGTACTTCGCACACGAGGCGACTTCCTACACTAAGGTGGTGTCACAATTTCATGTTAACCAGAATATTGTGTTGCCCTCGCTCTGTTCGGAGCCGAGGGATGCGAAGGAACTGGCCGTGCACACATTGGATTTAGTGCGGGCTTTGAAGTTCTATTTGCCTATTACTCAAGGTTTTCGGAAGTCAGACTCTCTGTTTGTGATTCCAGCAGGTCGTTGGCATGGTCAACGAGCTTCCAAGGATTCTATAGTTCGTTGGATTCGGTCGGCCATTTTAGAGGCCTACCGACTTAAGGGCAAACCTTGCCCGATTAAGATCCGAACTCATTCCACGAGGGCTGTGGGTTCATCGTGGGCCTTTCTTCAAGGGGCCTCGGCAGCTCAGCTCTGCCGGGCGGCGACCTGGCGCTCAGTCCACATGTTTACAAAATTTTATAAGGTGGACGTTAGTGCTTCCGCTGATGCGGCCTTAGGACGTAGGGTCCTGCAGGCGGCTGTAGTTTAAAGTTCTCGTTAACTTGTATTTAGCGCTAGTTGCGCGTTTACCTAGGTTGTTGGGATCTGCCTTTTTTGTTTTTTTTCCCACCCTTAATTTTTGGACTGCTTTGGGACGTCCCACTAGTAATGACTAGTGTGTCTCCCTTCCTTCATCTGCTGCTGAAAGACGGATTTTGGTAAGAACTTACCTGTAAAATCCTTTTCAGCGAAGAAGGAAGGGAGACACACATCCCTCCCATGGCAGAAGTGTGTTGTTGTGTTTTCAGATGCGGCGTGACCCTTCTCTGATAGCGATTATCTGGGCTGAGGTCGGCGCGCTAAGGCTCTGTTCCAGCATCGCCAGCTCATCGCAGTAGTCAGGTTCAGTGAGTAGTACCTGGAACTGTGTGGTTTTTTCCTGTTACATGCATAACCTGTATTCTTGTCTTTTCTCTGAAGTCCTTCAGAAGGGGTTATGTTGCTCCGCTGGTGATATTTGCTCTTCCTTAGCTTGTGTACGACTGGAGAGCTGGAGTAGGAGGAGCCCGAGCTGGAGGGGCCGGTCAACACTCTTTTTAATCTGAGGTGTCTATCCCATCTGGGCTCCGCCTACCCACTAGTAATGACTAGTGTGTCTCCCTTCCTTCTTCGCTGAAAAGGATTTTACAGGTAAGTTCTTACCAAAATCCGTCTTTTTGCATGCCGAGCTGATGTTTTTAATGATACCACATTTGTGCCGATAACGTTCCTTTGATCACCTGTTATTGCATTTTAATACAATGTTGCGGCAACCAAAAAAAACCTAATTCTGGCGTTTCAACTTTTTTTCTCGCTACGCCATTTACCGATCAGATGAATCCTTTTTTTATTGATAGATCGGACGATTCAGAACACGGCGATGCCAAATGTGTGTATGTTTGATTTTTTTTATTATTATTGTTTTATTTTGAATGGGGCAAAAAAAGGGTGATTTAAACTTTTGTTTTTTTTTTAATATTTTTAAAAACATTTTTCTTTAACATTTGGCATGCTTCAATAGCCTCCATGGGAGGCTAGACACTGCCATAGGTCAATCGGCTCTGCTAGATAGAGACGATGCTCAGATCGCCTCTATGTAGCAGAATTACTGCATTGCTATGAGCGCCGACCACAGGGTGGCACTCATAGCAATCCGGCATCAACAACCATAGAGGTCTCAAGGAAATCTCTGGTTGTTATACCGACGAACCGTTGACCCCCCCCCCCCCCCCGATCATGTGACATGGGTCAGCGGTGCGCATATTTCCGGCCCGATAGCCGGAAGTGCGCGTTAAATGCCGCTGTCATAGTTTGACAGCGAAATTTAACTAGTTAATAGGCGTGGGTGGATCGGAATTCCGCCCGCGCCTATTGCGGGCATATGTCGGCTGTTCAAAACAGCTGTCATGTCCCGGCTTTGAGGCGGGCTCACTTCGGAGCCCACATCAAAGCTGGGGGGGTTACTGCCATCGGACGTACTATTCCGTCCGATGGCAGTAAGGGGTTAATGTTGATGATTATGGCTTACAGCCAATAAAAACCCAAAAGTCATTATCTCAGTAAATTAGAATACTTTATAGCACCAACTTGAAAAATGATTTTAAAATCCGAACTGTTAGCCTATTGAAATGTATGTTCAGTAAATGCACTCAATACTTGATCGGGACTCCTTCTGCATCAAATACTGCATCAATGCGGCGTGGCATCGAGGTGATCAGCCTGTGACACTGCTGAGGTGTTATGGAAGCCCAGGTTGCTTTGATAGCAGCCTTCAACTCATCTGCATTGTTGGGTCTGGTGTCTCTCATCTTCCTCTTGACAATACCTCATAGATTTTCTATGGGGTTAAGGTCAGGTGAGTTTGCTGGCCAATCAAGCACTGTGATACTGTTGTTTATAAACCAGGTATTGGTACTTTTGGCAATGTGGACAGGTGGCAAGTCCTGCTGGAGAATGAAATTTCCATCTCCAAAAAGCTTGTCGTCCGAGTGAAGCATGAAGTGCTCTAAAATTTCCTAGTAGATGGCTGCGCTGACTTTGGTCTTGATAAAACACATTGGTCCTACACCAGCAGATGTCATGGCTCCCCAAACCATCACTGATTGTAGAAACTTCCCACTAGACCTCAAAGTCCTCAGTGGTTGATACCTTTTAATGGCTAACTGAAAAGATGGTAACAAATTGCAAGCTTTCGAGACTACTCAGGTCTCTTCATCAGGCAAAGACTAATACAAAATCTGAAGAATCACATATTTATACACAACACAGCACAGAAAAAATGCAATAGATGAGACAAGTGACGTGAAGCAGAACTGTCATTATGGGAGAGGGATGAACAGTTGTGGCAATAAATATTGGACTAGTTCATAGATAAGGAGTGTGAAAGTTTTATTGCCCTCTGATTGGGGTCTGGTAATGTTTTGTGATGTTCTCACAGGGTCTTTGAAGCAAATTCCTTAATTGATGTAATAGGCCATAAATCCATGTGATTCCAGCATTGAGAGTGTCAAAGGTCACCATCAATTTGTATTCACAAACTCTCCTCAGTCTCTGAGATGTGAAATCACCCTTCAGTACAAGTAATTTCAGGTCCAACATGCTATGACCGGGGATGCAGAAGTGTTTGGCCACAGGTAGATCCATTCTTTTTTCTCTTATTGTGTGGCGATGGGAATTCATCCTTGTTCTTTGTTTTTGCCCTGTCTCCCCCACATACAGACCCCCAGTTGGACATTTTGTACAAATAGTTAGTTACACCACATTAGATGTGGTGCAGCTGAAAGTACCTGGGATCTTGTAGTCCTGATGCGAGTTGGGGATCTTTATCTTGTCCGTGGTCATTATAAATGGACAGGTTTAGCATTTCTTCTGGTTGCAAGGAAAGGTTCCTGCAGCTGTTGGAGAGGACAGGGAACTTCTGACCATGATGCTTCTTAGATATGGGGGCTGCCTAAAACACAGTAGTGGGGGGTCTGGAAATATGGATTGTAATCGGGCATCTTTTTGTAGTAAAGGTTGTATTTTCCGTGCAGCTCCCCTTAGCACCTCCAGATTTGGATTGTAGGTGACCACTAGAGGCACCCAGTTATTTTCTTCTTTAGTTTTGTAATGTAGCAGGTGATTCCTTGATATTCTGGTGGCTCTTGTAATTTGGCCAAAAAGTTAATTTCAGTGCTGGAGTAGTTGAGTGTTAAATTGATGGTGGGATGAAATTGATTGAACTGTTCATCATTAAGCTAAAGGACAATGAAATAGAGACATCCCTGTATCAGAAGCCAATCGACCGTCCAACATACCTTAAATGGGACAGTTTCCATCCAAAACACATAAAAAACTCTATTGTCTACAGCCAAGCCATCAGATACAACCGTATATGTTCCAACCCCATGGATAGAGATGAACACCTTGGTCGCCTTAGAAGGACCTTTTTAAATCAGGGCTACCATCCAAGAACAATTAAAAACCAAATTACAAGAGCCACCAGAATATCAAGGAATCACCTGCTACATTACAAAGCTAAAGAAGAAAATAACCGGGTGCCTCTAGTGTTCACCTACAATCCAAACCAGGAGGTGCTAAGGGGAGCTACACGGAAACTGTGTTTTAGGCAGCCCCAATCTAAGAAGCATCATTGTCAGAAGTTCCCCCGTCCTCTACAACAGCTGCAGGAATCTTTCCTTGCAACCAGAAGAAATGCAAAACCTGTCCATTTATAATGACCACAGATGAGATAAAGATCCCCAACTCCCATCGGGACTACACGATACAGGTACTTTCAGCTGCATCACATGTGGTGTGGTGTACCTAATTATTTGTACAAAATGTCCAACTGGGGTCTGTATGTGGGGGAGACAGGGCAAAAACTAAGAACAAGGATGAATTCCCATCGCCACACAATAAGACAGGGTTCGACAAACCCGGTCGCCAGTGGCGCCTAGAAAATCATGCCTACGGGGGGCAGAGGGGGCGGTGGCCCCGGGCCCCGCGCTCGGAGGGGGCCCACCTGGAGCTACGCTACTGTAACTGTATTGGCGTGCACAGCGCACTGATACAGTTACATTCTGCGGCAGAGCAGGGAGAATCGCTCTGCCGCCGGCCGCTATGGGGCCTGAGCAGGTGGTGGGGGGCCCGGCGCAAGCAGTGGGCCCCCGCCCGTCATCGGAGGGTCAGCTGTATCGGCATCCAGCCGATACAGCTGACCACATTGAGAGAGAAGGAGCGAGTGCTCCTTCTCTCCCATAATCCCCCTCTCAGCGTCTGACAGCGGGCGCGATGACGTCACTGCCCGGCGCCGGCAGTCAGATTCTGAGAGGGAGAGCAGTGAGCAGCACAGGAGCCGGGAGCAAGAGAGGTGAGTACAGGATTTATTATTTTTGTAAAGGGGGTTGCATTATATTACAGAGCAGAGGCTCCATATGGGGGTACATTATGAATAAGGCTGCCTATGGGGTGCATTATAAATAAGGCTGCCTATGGGGTGCATTATAAATAAGGCTGCCTATGGGGTGCATTATAAATAAGGCTGCTTATGGGGTGCATTATAAATAAGATTTCCTATAGGGGTACATTATAAATAAGGCTGCCTATGGGGGTGCATTATAAATAAGGCTGGCTATAGGGATGCATTATAAATAAGGCTGGCTATGGGGATGCATTATAAATAAGGCTGCTTATGGGGGTGCATTATAATACAAAGGCTGCCTATGGGGGAGTGCATTATAATAGAGAGGCTGCCTATGGGGGTGCATTATATTAATCTAATATATCAAAATATAATATTTATTATCTTTAGAAGTTAAATGTTTATAACGTTTGTAATGTTTTTTTGTTAAATTAAAAACCAAGTTTGTTAAAAAAAAAATTCTGGCTCCTAAATTTTTTGGCTGGCTCCTAGATTCAGAACAACTTTGTCGACCCCTGCAATAAGAGAAAAAAGAATGGATCTACCTGTGGCCAAACACTTCTGCATTCCCAGTCATAGCATGTTGGACATGAAATTACTTGTACTGAAAGGTGATTTCACATCTCAGAGACAGAGGAGAGTTTGCGAATACAAATTGATGGTGACCTTTGACACTCTCAATGCTGGAATGAACCTATCACATGGATTTATGGCCTATTACATCAATTAAGGAATTTGCTTCAAAGACCCTGTGAGAACATCACAAAACATTACCAGACCCCAATCAGAGGGCAATAAAACTTTCACACTCCTTATCTATGAACTAGTCCAATATTTATTGCCACAACTGTTCATCCCTCTCCCATAATGACAGTTCTGCTTCACGTCACTTGTCTCAACTATTGCATTTTTTCTGTGCTGTGTTGTGTATAAATATGTGATTCTTCAGATTTTGTATTAGTCTTTGCCTGATGAAGAGACCGGAGTAGTCTCGAAAGCTTGCAATTTGTTACCATCTTTTCAGTTAGCCATTAAAAGGGATCAACCACTGAGGTCTCTCAACTCTAAATATTTTTCTATCTACTGGCTAACACGGTACAAAGATATACGCTACATCTTTACTGCACTAGACCTCAAGCAGCTTGGATTGTGGCCTCTTCACACTTCCTCCAGACTCTGGGACCTTGATTTCTAAATGAAATGCAAAATTTTCTTTCAGTTGAAAAAAACACCTTGGACCACTGAGCAAACAGTCCAGTTGTTTTTCTCCTTGGCCCAGGTAAGACGCTCCTGGCGTTGTCTATTGCTCATGAGTGGATTGACACAAGGAACGCGACACTTGCAGCCCATGTCTTGGATACGTCTGTGTGTGGTTGTAGTAATGACTCCAGCAGCAGTCCACTCCTTGTGAATCTCCCCCACATTTTTGAATGGCCTTCTCTCATTCACCACATTGGGGGACACAGGACAGTGGGTGTATGCTGCTGACACTAAGTGAATATAAAAAAAATTTGCTCCTCTTCTGCAGTATACACCTACCACTGGCTCCAGCCCAAACCAGTTCATTCTTAGTGTCCGTAGGAGGCACATGGGTCTCGTCTTCAGACCACAATTTTTTATTTTATTTTTTTACTTTACTATTTTTCCAAGGATTACGGAAACCTCCAGGGTTCTGATCTCCCCAAACCAACAACAGGCTGGAACGTGGAGTGTCGCCTCTAAGTACTCCCTCCTGCACCGTTCAAGCCATGCCTGAGCTATTTTGGGGGCAACGGGTCCCTTTAGGGCACCGCTCTCCCCGCACCAGCAACAGACGGGAACATGGAGTGTCGCCTCCATGTACCCCCTTCTGAAGCCAGGCTTACAGCTGGACAACAGCCCTGTCCCATCCTAGAGGAGTTAACTCCTACGATGTACAGAGGCACTGTTGGCATCCGTGCGGCCCCCACTGCATCACCACTGATGGAAGGAGACAGACTGTCCCTCTCCACCTCCTTGACAAAGGAACGGTGGATCGAGGGTTCCTGCACCGTCCATACTGCAGCCCCCTGACCTGCAGGCAGAGCGGTAGCTCTGCGTTTCTTCTACTCCAGTCATGGGCATCCCACGAAGAGGTGAGTTCATGGATCAAATCGGCTGGAGGGGCTCCCGTTGTGGCTCCCCTGGTGCATTCCCGGCCGGCGCCAGAAATTAGGCCCCGGCTTCGGCCTGCCCGTAGCTCCCCCCACTCGCTTGGCGCTTCTCATTCAGAGCGAGAGTGCCTTCCCTGATCCTGGCGGCCATCTTTACTCGCCGGCTGCCTCTCTGGGAGACCTTCTTTGCACCAGATTCCCTGCACTGCCGCTAGTCTGCTGACAACATGCCCAGCGGATACCTGGCACCGGGAGGACCGCTCACAGGGCCACAGGACCTGGGTAAGGGCAGCGCTTCTATATACCCACTGACCCTTTTCTGCAGAGCTGCGCTGCTATATACACTTGGATTTTCTCTGCAGTATATGTCTGGGGATCAGTCTCTTTTTTTCCCTATTGGGGCAGGGGTACATGTCTCAAAAACATCCACAGGGACAGAATACCCCACTTTGCAAAGCCTCTGATCCCGAACGCGCTCAGGAGCCCTCCACCATGACCATTCCCATTATGCCTAGTCCCCCTGAGTGGGCTTCGTCACTGTCACATTCATTGGCTTCTCTAGCTAAAGCGATTGAGTCCCTTCATGATCCCTCCATGGGTATGGGCATCCGTCTGCCTGTCTTAGAGGGTTCCTCTACCACACGGGAACCGTCGGGCTGCAGGGGCCGTTCTCAGTCAAAAGACACACAGGCATCTAGAAAACGGACCCACGTCTCCCGGACCTTCTCGCTCATCGGCATCCGTGAGCTCAGTTTCTCGCTCCCCCTCACCTGGTGTTTGCAGCAAACAGAACTCTGAGTACGAGTCTGACGGGCCCCTCGACCTGGACTTGTCGGATTGTCAGGCAACGGTGGATCGTCTGATAGAGTCCGTCAACCAGACTTTGAAGGTTGACGAGGAATCTACCTCTACTCCGGACCACGCCTTGTCCTTCAAAAGGACCAAACGTCCTCATAGGGTGTTTGCCAATCACCCCGAGTTTCAGGACATAGTGCCGCGGCTTAGAGAACGGCCGGACAAACACTTCACAGGGCCGAAGCCTCTTGAGGTGAGAGACCCTTTCTCAATGAATCTCCATAAGCAATAGGTGAAATCCCCTCCAGTGGATTCACCTGTTTCTCGCTTGGCCTCCAAAACCCTCCTATCCTTGCCAGATGGATCCTCCCATTAAAGATCCCACGGACCGTCTGATAGAGAGCCTTGCCCGTTCGGTCTTTGAGGCCTCGGGTTCGGCACTCCCTCCCTCCTTTGTCGTGACATGGGTAGCCAAAGCCATGGTCTCCTGGGCAGATACTCTGAGTAGGACCATATAGAGTAGTGATCTTCCTCCAGAGGCAGTGAATCTGGCCAATCGGATCTCCTTGGCCGGGGACTATTTGGTAAATGCATCCCTGGACGCGGTTAACTGCGTTGCGCTTGCAGCCTCAAACGCTATTAGGCGGGCACTATGGTTCAGGGAAGCGGACTCTGCATCCAAGAAGTCCCTAACCTCTCTGCGCTACCAGAGTGGTCGTTTGTGCGGAGAGAAGCTGGATCAGCTGATCTCTGCAGCCACAGGAGGGAAACGTAAATTCCTTCCCCAGCAGAATGTTAGGTGACCCTTTCGCCGCCAGCTTCAGACACGTTTCCAGTCCTTTTGCAGCAATCCCGGTTGGTCCACCACAACCAACTCTTCCGGATCGGGACGCTCCCCTCGGGGACGGAGGTCCCCGGGTCTCGTATCAGACCAACCGGTTGTGGAAAAGCTGACCCAAGCAGTCCAGATCTGAGGGATCCAGGTCCCAGAAATTCTCAACTAAATGACTCGTGGCATTGTCCGGTCGACACCAGCAGAGTGGGCTGTTGCCTACTCAGATTTCACCGTGCCTGGCTCTCTGACGTTCATGATGAATGGGTCAGGGACCTGGTGTCCTCCGGATACGAAATATAATTTGCTTCCCGCCCCCCGACTCGGTTCTTCCCCTCTCGCACCCCCAAAGCGGAGGCGCGGACATGGTCCTTTTACCGAGCCATCGATTCACTTCGCCAGGATGGTGTCATTACTCCGGTTCCAGAAAACAAAAGGTTTGAGGGATTCTACTCTAACCTATTTGTGGTTCCGAAGAAGGATGGAGCGGTGAGGCCCATCCTGGACCTAAAACTCCTAAACAAATTTGTCAAGGTCTGACACTTCAGGATGGAGTCCCCTCCGTTCTGTCATCTCCTCGATGGAAAAGGGGGAGTTCTTATCGTCCATCGACATCCAGGATGCTTACCTTCATATTCCAATTTTTCCTTCTCACCAAAAGTTCCTGTGCTTCGCTGTCCACGAGGAACATTTCCAGGTCTCGCCACTGCTCCCAGAGTGTTCGCGAAGGTCATGGCAACTGTCATGTTCATTGTGCACTTCTCGGGTCATGGTCGTCTTGCTATACCTAGACGACCTCCTGATCAGGGGGCCATCCTTCCATGCCTGCGCGGAGAGCGTCTGTATCATTTTGGATACACTTTCTCTCCTGGGCTGGCTGATAAACTTGAACAAGTCTCCCCCCATCCTGGCTCAGAAGATTTCCTTATTAGGAATGACCCTGGACACCTCCTGAGGGTTGGTGATTCTCCCTCGAGACCAGGTCTTAGCCCTTCGTCGCCCATATCATCATCCCATCCGATTCGGCATGGAGGTCCTGGTCAAGATGGTGGCAGCGATGGAAGCTGTTCCCTTCTCCCAGCTACACCTTCGGCCTCTGCAGCATGCGCTTCTGGCAGCCTAGGACAGGAACCTGTTTTCCCTCGACCTGCTGTGCTGCTTGTCTCCGTGGGTCAAGCAGGCGCTCAGATGGTGGACTTTGCGGTCTTCTCACCCAGGGGAAATCCTTTCTCTCGGGCCATTGGCTGGTGGTCACTACCGATGCCAGCCTTCTCGGTTTGGGGGCTATCTTCCGTCACCACTTCCCAGGTCACCCGGGAGTCTCGCCTCCCGATCAACGTCCTGGAGTTTCGGGTGGTACCTGCGGCAATCTCCTCCTGGTGTGTCCTCCCATCCGAATTCATTCGGACAATACCATGTCCGTGGCATATATCAACCACCAGGCGGGCATCCGCAGCAGGTCGGCTATGCTCGAGGTGGAATACATCTTCTGCTGGGCCATGACCAACCGCTCCGTCATCTCAGCAGTTCACATCCCGGGCTTGGAAAACTGGGCGGCAGACTTCCTCAGCCATCAAGGTCTCGCCTCAGGAGAGTTTTCTCTCCATCTAGAGGTCTTCCAGCAGATCTGTCATCGCTGGGGGGACCCCGGACGTGGATCTGATAGCTTCAAGGTTAAACGCCATGGTGCCCGAGTTGTAGCTCGGTCCCGGGATCCAGAAGCCATCGGGGCAGACTCACTGGTTCTTTCATGGTGTCAGTTTCGTCTTCCGTATGTGTTTCCCCCGTTACCATTACTCCCAAGGGTCATCAGGAAGAAAGCGGAGACGGTCCCAGTGATCCTGGTCGCTCTGGACTGGCCACGCCAGGCGTGGTACGCAGAGTTGGTGCAACTCGTCGCCAACGTTCCCTAGCGACTGCCGGATCAACCAGACTTGATCTCCCAGGGCCCAATTTGCCACCAGAACTCAGGGGCCCTGTGTTTAAAGGCCTGGCCATTGAATCTTGGGTCTTAACCCAAGCCAGTATCTCACAAAAGGTAGTTTCCACAATGATTGTTTGGAAGCCTGTTTAGGTACGCATCTATCATCGCACCTGGAAACCTTTTTTGCTTGGTGCAGAGACCGCGGTCGTCCTCTTCTGGTTTCTCTATTCTCACCATTTTAGAGTTCCTTCAGACCGGCCTGGATTTGAGTCCAGCACAGGATCGCTTCCGAGCTGCAGGTCCGGACTTTTATTCAGGGGGTCGCCCATGTGGTACGCCTTTGGAGGCCTGGGACATTAACTTGGTCTTAGGTGTTCTACAGGAATCTCCCTTCGAACCGCTGCAGGACGTTTCGCTAACCCACCTTTCATGGAAGGTCGCCTTTCTTGTAGCGGTAACGTCAGTCAGTCGAGTTTCGGAACTGGCTGCCCTGTCCTGCCGAGCTCCTTTTCTAATTTTTCACCGGGACAAAGTGGTTTTCAGGACGTTCCTGCCTTTCTTGCTCAAAGTGGTTTCCTCCATTCACCTTAATGAGGAAATTGTCCTTCCCTCCTTTTGCCTGGCACCGATACACCGTGTGGAGAGGGCTCTTCACACTCTAAATCTAGTGAGAGTTCTCAGGAGGTACGTCTCACGGACGGTGTCTTTCCGTCAGACGGACGCGTTGTTCGTGCTCCCTGTGGGTCACAGGAAGGGGCTAGCCACTTCAAAGTCCACAATAGCCAGGTGGATTCGCTCGGCTATTCGAGTCTTACCCTGTCAGAGGCAAGCCTATCCCAGCGGGGATTAAGGCACACTCCACTCGGTCGGTGGGCGCTTCTTGGGCCATTCGGCACCAGGTGTCGGCGGAACAGATTTGCAAGGCTGCGACATGGTCCAGTCTGCACACATTCTCAAAGCACTACAATGTCCATACTCAGGCTTCACCAGATGCTGGCCTGAGCAGACGGATCTTGCAGGCTGCCGTAGCGCATCTTTAGACAGTTGGTACATGAGGTTTGATCTGTTATGTTTGTTTCAGCTGCAGATGGAAGGAAGAGAGCCACAGTATTCATTACTGATGGGTAGGCGGAGCCCCAGATCAGGATGACACCTCAGATCAAAAGCGTGTTGACTGGCTGGCCCCTCCAGCTCGGGCTCCTCCTACTCAGCTCCTTCAGTCTAAAATTTGAGGTCTCAGAGGATGGTCGCTGCTGGAAGCAGCTCCTCAGAAGATTTTATTATTTTTATCGGACAAGAGACTTGGACATGAGTCTGAAAGGTCTCAGGGGTCTCAGCGCTGCTGGACCCCACCTCTCCCCTGGCGGATCTGTATTTTACATAAATAGTCCCTGCAGAATCTTGCCGGCCCTGGGGACGAGGTTAGCTTCCCTGGCGGGGACGCAAACCGCACACTGGGGTCACTGCGTTCCCAGCCCTGGGGGGGAGCATGGGCACAAGCGCCACAAATCCTGAGGGGTCCCTGTGGCGCTCAGCTGGTGAGTACTCCACAATATATATATAAAATGTGTGAGTGCTTTAGCGACTGCTGTGACAGCGCTATTACATGTGTATTAATGTACTATTAGCGCTGCGGTGGCAGCGCTGTGACATGTGAATGTGGTGTTTCTGTACAACTTTTTGTCCGCAGGCAGATGCCTGCAGGACAGGGGGGGAGCAGGAGTGAGGAGTTTTGGCGCTCATATTTTTGAGCCGGGGGGCGTGGCTTCACGCTTCCCGGTCCTTCATGCAGGAAGCGCGCGATTGCGCTTCTCTTCCGGCTCCCTCAGCACGGCGGCCATTAAAAGGGCTCCCGGGCTCCTCAGACTCCGCTCCTCCCGTCTCAGGCACCAAACCAGCTGGGTGAGTGGCGTTTTTTCCTCACCACACAGCGCAGATACATAGCGCTATTCTGCAGCTCGGTCTCACATAGAGACCTTGTTTCTTCTTACAGCCTGCGACATTAACCCCTCTTGAGGGTTTACTTGGCAACAGCTGGGTAGCTCTATATTTAAGACTTAACCCTTCAGCGTGCTGTTTTTGCGTTCACTAAAAAAAAAAAAAAAAAAAACTGCGTTTTTTTTTTTTTCAGGTTTTCTGACATTTGACCTGCTATATACAGTGTGAGGCATGTCGGAACAGGGTTCAGAAGGCGCGGACCATATTCCAGTTCCGCTTCGGCAATCTGGTACGCAGTCCTCCACAGCGTCTAGCGCTGCAGTTGGAGGTCACAGTGATGCAAAATTGGATGCTATCGCCAGTTCTATTAATGGCTTGTCTGACCTTTTGAGTCAATATGTGTCAGCTAGATCCTCTCAGGACAGAAAGCGACACAGACCGTTACCATCCTTCACCCGTAGCGAATCAGATGTCTCTGATTTAGATTGTGGAGAGGGTTCTCCTTTAAGTTCAGATGGGGAAATGTCAGATTCGGATAAGGAGGAACGGCGGGGGCTTTCGTCCCTTGTGAGACGTACAGAGGCATTTATTGAAGCCATGAGAGAGGTTTTACAGTTACCGGAGGTGGTAACTAGTTTACCTGGTAAATCAGCACGAATGTACCAGGAGTATCGTACGTCACGATCAGCCTTACCAGATCTAAATGATCTTAACAGTGCAGTAGAAAAGGAACGTCTGTGTCCGGATAAACGTTTTCACGGAACACGTTTCTTTGACGCACTTTATCCGTGTTCCACAGAGTCGAGAGATAATTGGATTCCCTCTCCTGAAGTGGATTTTTCCTTATCCCAGCTTAGTAAATCCTCACTGCTTCCTGTTAAAGGGAAGGCGAGTTTGCAGGATCCACTGGACAGAAAAACGGAAATGGCGGCGAAATCAAATTATGAGGCCGCGGGTCATGGATTCAGAGCGGTACTAGGATCCATGTGTGCTTCTAAAGCTTCTATAAGCTGGTTGGACCTTTTACACAAGGCGTGGAAAAATGGATCTCCGCCATCTGAGATGGAGGAGATTTTCGAATGGTTGGACACTGCAGTCCGATATATCTATGATGCAGGTCTGGACACTGCGTCGCTTCTGTCCAGGGCGCAGGCTTCGGCGATCACAGTCAGAAGAGCACTGTGGCTCAGACAGTGGGCCGGGGATGCGGTCTCCAAACAAGGTTTGCTGGCCTTAGCTTATAAAGGTGGTCATCTTTTTGGGTCTGACCTCACAGAACTGATTACCAAGGCAAAGGCAAAAGAAGCGACGTTACCACAACGCAGAGCTATGGCTTCTGTGTCTGGCAGGACATATAGTGGTCGGCGGTCCTTTCGGGGCCGAGGTCGATTCGCTCAGTCCTCTTGGGGATCGGGTCGTTCCTCTTTCTCAGCAAAAAAGTCCTCCCAGAAATCTCGCATTCCCCGGAAGCAGAATTTCCGTCAAGACAAGCGGGAAACTGACAAGAAGCCCGCCAAGACGGACTGACGCCAGGAGTCCACTCGAGGACTCTCGAGTGGGGGGTCGCCTGCTCCAATTCAAGGAGACTTGGATTTCTCGCGTTCCAGATTCATGGGTAACGCGGGTCGTGTCAGCAGGTTATTTCATAGAATTCTCTTCTCGACCCCCAGACACCTTTTGCCAGTCTCGCATTCCGTCAGAACCCGAGCTTTTGGTCGCTCTGCAGCGAGAGGTCGAATTCCTTCTTCAGAAGGGTGTGGTAATACCGGTTCCGCCAGAAGACCGGGGAAAAGGATTTTATTCAAATCTGTTTGTGGTTCCCAAAAAGGAGAACAAATTTCGTCCGATTCTGGATCTCAAAAGATTGAATCGACATGTTCACACCCGGAAATTCCGCATGGAGTCACTTCGCTCCGTTGTGGCAGCCCTGTCGCAGAACGATTTTTTGGTATCAATCGACATCCGCGACGCTTATTTGCATGTTCCCGTTGGAAGGGCTCATCAACGTTTTCTTCGTTTTGCCATAGGTCGGATCATTACCAGTTCGTGGCTCTGCCATTCGGCTTAGCCTCGGCGCCCAGAGTATTTACAAAGATTCTGGCGCCTCTCATGGCAATTCTTCGAAGACAAGGAATTACGATTCTTCCTTACCTGGACGATCTTTTGATCGTGGCATCCTCGGAGGAGGAAGCAGTGACAGCTCGCAATCTGTCTCTTCAGTTACTGAAGGACTTCGGTTGGCTGGTCAATTGGGAGAAGTCGTTTCTGGAACCGTCGCAAGCTATCCTCTTTTTGGGAATGCATTTCGACACGGTACGGGCAGTGGTGTCTCTACCTCCAGACAAACAGTCATGTCTTCTTCGACATGTACAGATCATGAAGTCTTCGATAACAATGTCCCTTCGCAAGTGTATGCGTCTTCTGGGTTTAATGGTGGCGTCCATGGAGGCAATTCCGTTTGCCCAGTTTCATTCCAGAGTTCTCCAAAGGTTCATTCTGAGTCATTGGAATCAGTCGCAATCGCTGGATTGCAGTGTCACCATCTCTCGCAGGGTGCGAGAGTCTCTAGGATGGTGGTTACGTCCAGGAGCCTTATCCCTGGGGAAATCTTTCCTCCCTCCGAAATGGTCGGTCATAACCACAGATGCCAGCCTGACGGGCTGGGGGGGTGTTTGGAACGATTCCTGGATTCAGGGAGTATGGTCATCAGAAGAGACTGTTTTACCGATCAATATCCTGGAATTGAGGGCGATTTTCCTTTGCCTCCAACACTGGACGGTCCCTTTGAGAGGTCTGCCGGTCCGAGTGCAGACAGACAACGCCACAGCGGTTGCATATATCAATCACCAAGGCGGCACAAGGAGTCCCAGGCTCATGGCGGAAGTGTCTCGGATCCTGATTTGGGCCGAGGCCAGGGTTCCAGCCATTTCTGCAATCCACATCCCAGGGGTTCAGAATGTTACGGCGGATTTTCTCAGTCGCGAGAAGATGGATCCCGGAGAATGGAGTCTTCATCCGGAGATTTTTGCAATGCTGTGCTCCCGTTGGGGAACTCCCCAAGTGGATTTGATGGCATCCAGGTTCAATGCCAAGCTACCAGTGTTCATGTCCAGGTTCAAGGACCGGAAGGCTGTGGAGGTGGATGCTCTGGTGGCTCCGTGGGATCAATTCGAGCTGATTTATGTGTTTCCACCGATATCCTTGCTTCCTCTGGTACTGCGCCGGATCAGACTGGAGAGAATCCCGGCTATGTTAATAGCACCAGATTGGCCAAGGAGGACGTGGTTTTCAACGCTAATGTCGCTGTTGGCGGCACCTCCATTTCCACTTCCTCTTCGACCGGACCTGTTGACTCAGGGGCCCGTTTGTCATCCGGACTTGAAGTCTCTGCGTTTGACGGCGTGGCTCTTGAGACCGAAATGTTGACTCGTAGAGGTTTTTCAGCCGAGGTCATTGCTACTCTTCGAGCTGCCAGATGTCCGGCTACTACTAGGATTTACCACAAAACTTGGGAATCCTTCTTTTCGTGGTGTTCGGGGTCTTCACGGAACCCGAGAAAATTTTCCATTCCCAATTTGCTGGCTTTTCTGCAGCATGGGTTAGACAAGGGCTTGGCAGTTAGCACCCTGAGAGGTCAGGTTTCTGCTCTGTCTTTATTATTCCGGAGAGCTATTGCCTCGCGTAGGGACGTGCTTTCCTTTTTCCGCGGTTTAGCTCGTAAGTTTCCGCCGCGGAAGGCACCTGTGTCTCCTTGGCGGCTCAACCTTGTTTTGGAGGCTCTTCAGCATAAACCTTTTGAGCCTATGGACTCTGCTAGTCTTTCTTTACTTTCTTGGAAGGTGGCCTTCCTAGTAGCGGTCACCTCTTTGAGAAGAGTTTCTGAGTTGGCAGCTCTTTCTTGCTCGCCTCCTTTTCTGGAGTTTTTTCCGGATCGTGTAGTGCTTCGCACTCGGGGTGATTTTTTGCCTAAAGTGGTGTCACAATTTCATGTCAACCAGGATATTGTGTTGCCTTCATTCTGCCCGGATCCGAAGAATGTGAAAGAGCGAGCTTTGCACACATTGGATTTAGTGCGGGCCTTGAAGTTTTATCTATCTATTACTCAAGGTTTTCGTAAGACGGACTCCCTGTTTGTGGTTCCAGCAGGTCGTCGGCGTGGTCAACGAGCTTCCAAGGATTCTATAGCTCGTTGGATCCGGTCAGCTATTTTGGAAGCTTACCGTCTTCGGGGTGAATTTTGCCCGATTAAGATTCGAGCCCATTCTACGAGAGCTGTGGCCTCATCGTGGGCTTTTCATCAAGGTGCCTCGGCAGTGCAGCTCTGCCGAGCGGCAACTTGGCGCTCTGTCCACACGTTTACAAAGTTTTATAAAGTGGACGTCAGTGCTTCCGCTGATGCAGCCCTCGGACGTAGGGTCCTGCAGGCAGCTGTAGTGTAAAGTTCTAGATGAACTTGTGTTTAGCGCTGGTTGCGCTTTGTTGTTAAGGTTGTTGGGTTTCTGCCTTTTGTTGGTTTTTCCCACCCTTATTTTTGAACTGCTTTGGGACGTCCCATCAGTAATGAATACTGTGGCTCTCTTCCTTCCATCTGCAGCTGAAAGACGGATTTTGGTAAGACCTTACCTGTAAAATCCTTTTCAGCGAAGGAAGGAAGAGAGACACAGCACCCTCCCAGGGCAGAAGTGTGTTGATGTTTTCAGATGCAGTGCGACCCTTATCTGATAGCGATTATCTGGGCTGAGGTCAGCGCGCTAAGGCTCTGTTCCAGCATTGCCAGCTCATCACAGTAGTCAGGTTCAGTGAGTAGTACCTGGAATTCTGTGGTTTGCCTTACTTTGCATGCATAACCTGTATTCTTGTGTTGTTTCTCTGAAGTTCCTTCAGAAGGGGTTATGTTGCTCCGCTGGTGATCTTGGTTCTTCCCTAAAGCTTTGGTACGACTGAAGGAGCTGAGTAGGAGGAGCCCGAGCTGGAGGGGCCAGCCAGTCAACACGCTTTTGATCTGAGGTGTCATCCTGATCTGGGGCTCCGCCTACCCATCAGTAATGAATACTGTGTCTCTCTTCCTTCCTTCGCTGAAAAGGATTTTACAGGTAAGGTCTTACCAAAATCCGTCTTTTCCTATCCAGTGACAGCTTTAGAATCTCCTACGGTCCTGTGTCCCCCAACGTGTCGAAGGAGAAACATGGATTTTGTGTACTCACCGTAAAATCCTTTTTTCAGAGCCATTCATTGAGGGACACAGCACCCACCCTGTTGGCCTGACGGCTATGTTTGTTCTTTGGTTTGACATGTTGTACCTGTATTTGATACTTACAATCTCCTACTGCTTTGTCACTGAACTTGTTTGGGCTGGAGCCAGTGGTAGGTGTATACTGCAGAGGAGGAGCTAATTTTTTTATATTCACTTAGTGTCCACCTCCTAGTGGCAGCAGCATACACCCACGGTCCTGTGTTCCCCAATAAGAGGCTCGGAGAAAAGGATTTTACGATGAGTACACAAAAATCCCTGTTTCTTAACAATCCTTTCAAGGCTGAGGTTATCCCGCTTGCTTGTGCACCTTTTTCTACCACACTTTTTCCTTCCACTCAACTTTCCATTAATATGCTTGGATACAGCACTCTGTGAACAGCCATCTGCTTTAGCAATGACCTTTTGTGGCTTACCCTCCTTGTAGAGTGTGTCAGTGACTGCCTTCTGGACATCTGTCAAGTCAGCAGTCTTCCCCATGATTGTGGAGCCTACTGAAACAGACTAAGGGACCTTTTTAAACAGTTAGGAAGCTTTTCCAGGTGTTTTTTTGGTAATTCTAATTTACTGACTTTTGGGTTTTCATTGGCTGGAAACCATAATCATCAATATTAACAGAAATAAACACTTGAAATATATCACTCTTTTTGTAATGGCTATATATAATGTATGAGTTTCAATTATTGTATTGAAGCACTGAAATTAACTTTTTGGTATTCTAATTTTGTGAGAAGCACCTGTATGTAATTGGTGAGGGAACGTTTCTTTAGGGGGTAAAGATTTACTACTGCTCCCAGGAGGCATTGAGCAGACCCTGTTCATAGGGTTACATAAACATGCCATGTCCTCTTAAAATTAGCACCACTGTCCTCAGGTTGCATGTAGCATCACAGCCCCATCTGCTGCAATAAGGCTGCGTTGTAATACCGGAAACAACCCACGGACAGTTGTGGCGCTGTTTCTGGAAGAATGCAGCATGTTATTCTAATCTTCGACAGCCCCTTTAAGCACGTTGATCTCCTATAATCCGCATTTTGTACTCTTGTTGTACCCACCTAGCTTCCAACGTTCTCTGTGAACTGCGATGACGACTTAATCCTGGAGCAGTTGCACCCCGTCACTCCTTCAACTTCCGTGTTTCCTTTCGCCGCCACCCCCCAGTGTGAACACATCACTCCAGGGATGCTGTCGTCTTTCAATAAGTGAGTCATTGATACAGGGTGCTGACCTGCTTGACCACACCCAGGCTGCGATGTGCACCTCACTAACATATTTGAATAAAGAACAATATTTGTTCAAATGCAATTACTAAAAGTATGATTTATATTAAGTCCACGTCCCCCTACAAAAACTATGCCATCTAAGGAGGTATTTTTTCTTTCAACCCCTTTAAGCCTCAGGCGATTTTTTTTTTTTTTTTCCCCTAGAGCCATAATATTTTCATCCACATAGCCATACGAAATGTTTTGTTTTTTTTTGCGGGACGAGCTGTACTTTTGAATGACATAATTCATTTGATCATGCGTTGCATTGGAAAATGGTAAACAAAAAAAAAAAATTCCAATTGCAGTTAAATTGCAAACAAAAAGTGAAATTCCACAATTTTTTTTTTTTTAAGTTATCGTGTTCACTATATGGTAAAACTGAGCTGAACAGTGTGGTTCTCTAGGTCAGTATGAGTATACAGATACCAGACATGCATATTTGTTTTTTTCAGTGGTGAAAAAAAATTCAATGACATTTGTAAGAATTTTGTTTTCTTTTGTTGCTATTTTCCGAGTCTTGTAACGTCTTTATTTTACGGGATCTGGGGCTGGGTGAAGGCTTATTTTTTGCGCCCCTAGCTGACATTTTTACTGATACTATTTTGGGAGCAATACAGTGTTTTCATAATCTCTTAATGCATTTTATTGCAATGGTATGGCGACAAAAAAAATCTTAATTCTGGTGTTTAGATTTTTTTTTTCATTACGCCGTCTACCAATCGGATTAATTTATTTTATATTTTGATAGATCGGACAGTTCTGAAAGCGGCTAGACAGCAATTTTTTTTTTTATTATTATGTTCAGTGGGGTGGAATGGGGGAGATTAACTTGAAGTTTTTGTTTTTTTTTCACATTTTTAAAAACTTTTCTTTTACTGTATTTAATAGTCTCCTTAGAGGACTTAAAGCTGCGACTGTCCAATCTTCTGCGCATAGCAGGAATGTCTATCTCCTACACCGGCCATGTGCTGTCTTTCACAGGACGATCGTAATAATGGACACAGGGGTCATCGGCAGACCCCCGGCTGTTATGACAATCCATCGGCTACTGTCACACCAATGGGAGCATGGAATGACTCACTCCCTGCTGGCACGTATGAAATCAGACCGTCAGAGATTGATAGCGGGATTTAACATGTAAACAGTCACCAGTAGAGCACTGCTACACCTGCAGCTGTTAAAAGTGCGTGAAGGCTGATTAAATCATCTGTCGAAAAAGATGCAGGCTCTGGGGGAGAGCACACATCAGTTGCAGGGACACATGATGTAAATGTACGTCGTATGTCGTGAAGGGGTTAAAGCTAATTTGAATAATAGGGCTTCATTAAAACAGTTGCACTATTTAGATATTTCTACAGCCTCTGTGTATCTTAGTGCATAGCTGACTGCGGAAAGATCTGTCAGACCATTTGCTGCTCACTGTGATAACCAGAGGCTGTAGAATAAGTTACCAGTGACTCAATCCATGTTCTCATCTTACGGCTGGGTCTTGTAACCCTTACCTATCCTCCTGCAGTGTCTACTACGCTGGCTGCTGAAGACACAGCACCAATGACTCTGTGTGGAGGGTGAAAAGAGCCCCTCTAATGCAGATGGTAGACTCCTACATAAAGGAATGGTCCAGTTCCATGATATTGATGGAGTCACCGTTGGGTCTCTGGGTTTCAGCTCTGAATACATGACCAATATTTAACTTTATCTGACATCCATTATGTCATTTCCACAGATCTGAAAATGACCGGTTAGTGTACAGGCTCCAGAAGGACCTAAAACGAGACAAGTTCTTGGACTGGGGCTATCGTCACAAAATATCGGTAAGTGCTGAGCTGGAGCCTGCTGCAGTGATTGGCATTGGCTGCAAAAACTAGTGCACTGTATGGATGTTACAGGACCACTGCAACCTGTCATTGGCTGCATCGGTCACGTGACTGTCAGCGGATGTTTAGAAATCCACCCCCCAGAGTGCCATGTGCAGGATCCATTTGTTTTGTTTTTGTAATAGTTCATGCCTAATCAATAAGGTCTACCCTTGTAAAAATGGGCTAAAAAAGGGTAATGTTAAATTCTTAACTTATTGCCCGATCACTGGTGCTGGACATTTACATCACTGCTGCAGACAATCACTGGCCTCAGGGGTGATTGCTTGTGTGTGGCACAGAACTAGTGTGTACAGCGGCCACGTAGACGTACTGCGTGTCACTGCTGGAGCATTATAGATATTCGTGCACGCGCCTGACCCTTAACCCTCATTTAAAAAATCCACGACTACTCGTTTTATTGGAGTCTGTCAGCAGAAAACGACTATACAAACCAAGCACAGGCGCTTGGTGCTTTGGTCGTTCCAGACAAAATCTGCTTCACTTTCAGTAATGAGTTTTGCTTTCCGTTTCTATACCACAGCCACCTACAAGGCAGCAACAGAACTAATAATGGCTGCTTTACTAGGAAGGATTTGGCCATCACACTTGTTGAGATTTATATTTAGTTGTAAAAAAAATTTGTCTCTTTAGGGCCTCCTTTCCCATACAACACCCACCTCTCGAAGAACCCCCTTCTTAAAGAAAGGTAAGAATCTGATCTTGGTGTGCAGTAAGCACAAACTAAATGGATGTAGATATTTATATTGGTTAAGGCAGGGTTCCCCAACTCCAGTCCTCAAGGCCAACCAACAGGTCATGTTTTCAGGATTTCCTTTGTATTGCACAGATGATGCAATTATCACCTGAGCAATACTAAGGAAATCCTGAAAACATGACCTGTTGGTTGGCCTTGAGGACTGGAGTTGGGGAACCCTGGGTTAAGGAACATTTTGGCAATGAGGTTTCATTACAATGTTTGGACCATTTGTCTTCTGCAGCCTGTATGGATCACAGTACATAGATTTAACAGTGAATCAGTCACTGACTTTTTCTTTTCTGATCACATTAACTTTCATCTGGTTAGTAATCATTTTAGAAGACCGTTCAGAAGAAGAGGGATGGAGTCTGCTGTCAGAAAGAACCGATTGATATTCTGCAGCTGCAAGCGACAAATGTTTTTTTAAAATAAAAACTTATTGCAAAAAGTATTTCTCAAATACTTGATTTTAATAATAAAACTGAAGGGGTCCACCTCCTTTATTAATTTGTGTTTGTCATTTTTAGGGTCTACAGACACCTCAATCATTGGAAAACTCTTTAAGGGAAAGGATGCAGCCACCTCTGATGAAGAGGAAGAAAAAGATTATTATTTCTCTGACTCTTCTGGCCAGTAACAGCTATGTGCAACACTGCTGTAGGCAAAAAAATGTTGTAAAGTTTGCATTCTGTAACGTTGTACAGTTTTATGGAAGATATGATGACTGTGCCTTATAAATCTTTCCCCTCCTGTTAATAATCGGGGCTGGCGTTTGTTACGTTAGATTTGTTATAACTTTTGCATGTATAAAGATTGTTCCTGTTTCACGCTGCTGCGAATCATTGTTTATACTCATGGAAATACTACATGAGTGTTACATTTCATGCCAATAAAAATGTTAAATGTTACGTGAAGAGTCGGGCAGCACATGAACGGTGCGGGTTATACATCCTCTAATGCAGTAGCGTTCTTGTTTGTGCGTTAGGTCTTGGAAAATCCCCTTTAAACTGAACAGTTAGGGACAATTTCAGATCATATTCATCCTCATCGGATCCATCGTTGGAACAGACAGTGCAAGTACCATCTGATTTATTAAACACAGCTCTTTAAATGAAGCCTGTCAGCACACAATGACTGTTCAAACCAAGCACAGGTACTCTAGCCACACCATTAGTGCACAAACATTTATGTATAACCTTTCCACCCATCTCTGCTCTGTCAATTAAAATACAGGGGGACAAGAAGAAGAGGTTCACTTACATGCTTGGCCAAGCCATGATTCCTCTACTTGGTTTTAAGTCATTTTGTCCTGACAAACTCACTTCAAAAAGGCTGTTCCGTCCTGCTCACTTTTACATCAGGAGTAGACCTCCGGCACAACTACCAGCCCGCTTTTGTACTGTAGCGGTCATGTCCTCACAGTCTTATCACGGGAAACGTGATGTTCTGTATAGCTCGGAGCTGGACTGCTTTCTCCTTTAGGTGAGGTAGTTGGATGCTCTGCACACAGTTGCGGTATTACTCTCTATCATTTATTTACATATGAACACATTATAAAGTGCATAATATGCTGGCACAGAGCACTGGACAGCATCGCCAGCAATAACATCCCGGCTGTAAAGTTCTAGAAGCAGAGAACAGACCCATCGGCGATTACATGCTCTGCTTGTGCTGGTCGCTGGGCTTCAGCATCCGCGAATCAAACGCATAGTGAAGGTAGCGGTAGATCTCCTCTGCTTTCAGTTTGTTCACCTTTCCTTTGCATACGATCTCGTCTACGGAGCTGTAAGATATGGAGTGAGATAAATATGCATTATCGGACACCGTGCGGTTTAGTCACTTTATTTTTTTTTTTTTTTTCTCAGTCACCCATGATGGCACCACAAGACAGGGATCCGCCCTTCAAAACAGTAAACCTTCAAGATAAAAAGGGCAGCTCCTCTCTCCACATCAGTTGGTTTCCTGTCCTTGAGGGGGAACCCTGGCTAATAGACCGACAGCTTCCTCAAAGCAACCTGGGAGTCCTCGGCAAGAGCCTTAAGACCGGCCATCGCAGTCACGTGTGCAGCCAGGTCTCTGAAAGTCTGTCTGGATAACCTAGAGGACCAGCTTGAACAGCAGATACCTAGGGAGAGGTCAATACCAACCCTTAAAGGAGCAGCCGCTTTTCTAGTGGGTGCCTCAACGGGCTCAGCAAGATTGGCAGCCAGGTCGGCTGCATTTTCTAACGCAGGTCGCACTGGCTGAAGGGATGGCATGGTCCATACAGGCAAAAGCCAAACCTAGTTCCCTCCGCTGCAATGGTAAGTTTTTGTTTGGTCCTTGGATGAAATTCTTGAAAAAGCTCTTTCACTCTTCCTCACAGCCTGTGAGAGGATTTCTTCAAATGCCTGGATCCTTCAGATCATAACATCAGGTCTGAAGTTGAGGTTCCAGACCCTACCTCAGGACAGATATGTGAGAACCCCCCCAGGGCCTTTCCTGAATCCTCAGATGTCCAGGCTGCATTTAACAGCCTGGAATTTGAGAGGTCAGTGCTAGAAAAAAAAAAAAAAGGGTTCTCAGCTAGGTAAATCTCTACCCTACTCAGTAGCAGGAAGCTGGTGACCACTAGGATCTATGGCACAACTTGGAGAAAGTTCATATCATTTTAGCGACAGACCAAGGAGGAGAGGGTCCTATTACATCTATACTGGAGATCCTCCAGAAAGGGCTAGAGTTGGGCCTCTTGGCCAGTACCCTTAAGGTTCATGTCTCAGCCCTGAGAGCCCTGTATAATTGTGACCTAGCAGGCAAGAGGTGGGTCTCCAGGTTAGTGCCTGTAGTAGAGCAGAGTCGGTCTGTGGGATTTGAACCATGTTAGCGCATTTAACACTAGAGAGCCCTTTTGAGCCATTGCAGTTGGTCTTGGGAAAAAATGGTCTCGTTAAAAACATCCCTTCTGGTAGCTCTTACTTCAGCCCGCACGACTGGCGACTTACACGCTGTGGCAGCAGACCCCCTTACACGCAGATCATGGAGGACAAAGTAGTTACTAGGTTTCATAGGACTCATGAAATAGTATTGTCATCCTTTTGTTCTAACCCTAGCAATCGAAGGATTTGAGGTTACACACCCTGGATGTCAGAAGTGCTTTCTGCAGTACCTAGAGGTGACAGAACCCTGGGGGAAGCAAAGGGCCCATTTGTATCTTTCCAGGGGGCTATAAAGTGTCTAAGCAGACATTATGGCATGGCGAATAAGCCTCCTTACGTCGACACGCCAGAGCTGGTATGTCACTCTCCACAAGGAGAAACCTTACCCCTTATACCCTAGTCCAGAGCCTCTCATCTAGCCAAATCAGATCTCTCCTACTTTGCACTGACGAGGACCAACAGTCCGAAGCACCGTGTCTGCAAATGGAGATTCTGATTTGGCTTTTATCCTAAGTCATATTACAAGACTTGTTAAATGGTTGATTGTGACTTGTAGGATCACTACTTCCAATTGGTGGCGCTATAGAGTACAAGTCCTCTTTTTTTGAAGAGGCAATTTGCATATTAAGCAGACATTAGTGAGATGGGTTAGAGAAATCAAGTTAGCCTATGTTAGTGCATGAAGGGCCATTCCACACGAGCTGTGGCTGCATCCTGGGTGGAGAGAGCGGACGGCTCCATTGACCAGATCTGTAAGGCGGCTACATGGTCCTCTCCATGCACTTTCTTTAAACACTACAGGCTGGGTCTATCGGCCTCCTCTGACCTCACGTTCAGGAGACGGGTTCCACAGGCTGTGGTCCCTCCCTAAGAATAGAAGTCTCTAATTCTCTCGTGGTGCCATCATGGGTGAATGAAAAACACGGGTATTACTTATCGGTAATGTGTTTTTTCGTAAACCATGACAACACCCTTATAATCCCTCCCTATCTAATCACTTTTAGGGTTCATACTCACATGCAAGAAACTGACGAGTCTCGCACGTGGATACCTGGCACTGCCGCCAGCACTTGAATCAGAGCGTTCAGCTGCATAAAAACACATGGAGCCACACACTCCGGTCCTGGGTGCCGGGTATTGAGGTACGAGACTTGTCAGTTTCTCGCATGTGAGTATGAACCCATTGGTTGTCAAGACGGAATATGAGTATATGATTTATGTATGTACTCTAACATGGGAGTTTCCTCTCGTGCTCTGTAAACCAACTGATACGGAGAGGAGCTGCCCTTGATCTTGAAGGTTTCCTGTCCTTTAAGGGCGGATCCCTGTCTCATGGTGATGCCATGGGTTACAAAATAACACATTACCGATAAGTAAGACCCGTGTTTTACCATTACTGAAAATTAGGCCAATAACGGAAATGTTTGTTCCATCTTTTGGTCTGGCCAAACAAAATTGTTTAATGAATGTGATTTAAAGGGGGGATGATAGGTTGTGCTGTGTGATTTCCAAACATCAGAGTATGTCCACTGTCAAATATCAAGGCGCACTTCCACCCCTGTATATAGGAACGGGAACAACCAGTTGCAAGAGTTCAATCATATTCCCAGGAGTACCAGAGGGATCGATTGAATTACTATCCTATAAATTACACACTTATGACATGAACGCTCTCTTACCTGTTTGTCATCTGTCTCACAGAAGAGAAGTGATGGCACAGGTTCAAGGCGGTGATGTGGCTGATGTTGGGGATGGAGAGGTAGAAGTTCAGTGCCTCCTGCTGCCGCCCAGTCACCTGTGTGGGGACCGTTATTCCTGTATTTTTCCTCTGCTCCAGGGCAGCGAGCTCTTTCAGAAGCCCTGCTGTCTCCTCTTGGCCCGAGCTGAAGAGAACCTGGACCCCAGCGCTAATTAAGGAGGACAATGTGCTATCGTAATACTTGGTCCTCTGGAAAAGCCGCGATGTCTCCCCTGCAAAAGAAAAATGTTAGGTTTTAGCATGTAGGGCAGCCATTACTTCAGAGCTGTCCTAGTGTGGAGCCCCCAGTGATCAGCTTTAAATCAGGGAAAGCCAGTAATACAAAACTCGTATGCACAGCCTTAGGAAGGTGCAAGAGTAGGTGCCCAAACCATAGGTAGAGAAAGAGAAACTCTACACTCAACTTTGGGTAAATTGCAAAAAGGAGAATTTATTGTGATCCAGGAAAAGTAGTACACAGGGAGGACGTTTCGGTCTCACGACCTTCATCAGCTACCCCATAAAAGTACTGATTTCCAATGTGGACACATCTGAGGTGAAACTCATATTGTAGCAGTATTATTACATGGAGTGACCATATATAATGGATAGTGGTCTAGAACGGATATAGGCGACCTTGTGGAAGTAGAAATCCGTGTCGTTAGCAGGGACGCGGAATCCACACACATTAGCAGACTTCCTTAAAAGGCTCATTTGGCGTTACCCACGTCTGCTTCAGAAGGGTAAGTGCTAATTCCCCAGCATGCTCTATACTAATAGGACAGGTACACAATACCTGCCTTTAGTGCATGCAGCAGAGGAGAACTCCTATTAAGTGCTCTCACAAATCCAGGTAATACAGTGGGAACATACCAGGTTTCACCCTGTCCTTCTCCACAATGAGACAGACCCTCTCGAACATGCTGTGTAAGTGCTGGATCCGGTCCACCAGTTTACTCTTATTAGCATTGTTGGAAAATTCAGACTGGGATTTCCGCTCTACGGATAAGCGGTTGCTGACAATATAATCGCAGCCCCTAGGGAGCAGATGTCCACCGTACAGCCGTGAGCGGTCCTCAGATACGTGATAACATCCGGTCCGGACGAGATTTCTCTGCTATCGGCAAGGATGCAGGGGGCAACGTCACACACAGGGGTCTGCACTGCTGGAGAGTCAATCACAGGAGCCGTCCATGGTGCTTCTGCTCTTCTGCCAACCTCGAGCTGCAGGAATAGAAAAAGTAAAATTATCCTCAGCGAGACGCACCGATCTGCAGAACAGATTGCACCCTGCGCTTCTGGCTGTAGACCAGAGTCATTTTTGGCCTCTGTAAAGAGACTGGGCATGTTACAGTACAGGTCCTTCTCAAAAAATTAGCATATAGTGCTAAATTTCATTATTTTCCATAATGTAATGATTACAATTAAACTTTCATATATTTTAGATTCATTACACACCAACTGAAATTTGTCAGGTCTTTTATTGTTTTAATACTGATGATTTTGGCATACAACTCCTGATAACCCAAAAAACCTGTCTCAAAAAATTAGCATATCAAGAAAAGGTTCTCTAAACGACCTATTACCCTAATCTTCTGAATCAACTAATTAACTCTAAACACATGCAAAAGATTCCTGAGGCTTTTAAAAACTCCCTGCCTGGTTCATTACTCAAAACCCCCATCATGGGTAAGACTAGCGACCTGACTGATGTCAAGAAGGCCATCATTGACACCCTCAAGCAAGAGGGTAAGACCCAGAAAGAAATTTCTCAACAAATAGGCTGTTCCCAGAGTGCTGTATCAAGGCACCTCAATGGGAAGTCTGTTGGACGGAAACAATGTGGCAGAAAACGCTGTACAACGAGAAGAGGTGACCGGACCCTGAGGAAGATTGTGGAGAAGGACCGATTCCAGACCTTGGGGGACCTGAGGAAGCAGTGGACTGAGTCTGGTGTAGAAACATCCAGAGCCACCGTGCACAGGCGTGTGCAGGAAATGGGCTACAGGTGCCGTATTCCCCAGGTAAAGCCACTTTTGAACCATAAACAGCGGCAGAAGCGCCTGACCTGGGCTACAGAGAAGCAGCACTGGACTGTTGCTAAGTGGTCCCAAGTACTTTTTTCTGATGAAAGCAAATTTTGCATGTCATTCGGAAATCAAGGTGCCAGAGTCTGGAGGAAGACTGGGGAGAAGGAAATGCCAAAATGCCTGAAGTCCAGTGTCAAGTACCCACAGTCAGTGATGGTGTGGGGTGCCATGTCAGCTGCTGGTGTTGGTCCACTGTGTTTCATCAAGGGCAGGGTCAATGCAGCTAGCTATCAGGAGATTTTGGAGCACTTCATGCTTCCATCGGCTGAAATGCTTTATGGAGATGAAGATTTCATTTTTCAGCACGACCTGGCACCTGCTCACAGTGCCAAAACCACTGGTAAATGGTTTACTGACCATGGTATTACTGTGCTCAATTGGCCTGCCAACTCTCCTGACCTGAACCCCATAGAGAATCTGTGGGATATTGTGAAGAGAAAGTTGAGAGACGCAAGACCCAACACTCTGGATGAGCTTAAGGCCGCTATCTAAGCATCCTGGGCCTCCATAACACCTCAGCAGTGTCACAGGCTGATTGCCTCCATGCCACGCCGCATTGAAGCAGTCATTTCTGCAAAAGGATTCCCGACCAAGTATTGAGTGCATAACTGAACATTATTATTTGATGGTTTTTTTGTTTGTTTTTAAAAAACACTTTTATTTTATTGGATGGTTGAAATATGTTAATTTTTTGAGACAGGTTTTTTGGGTTATCAGGAGTTGTATGCCAAAATCATCAGTATTAAAACAATAAAAGACCTGACAAATTTCAGTTGGTGTGTAATGAATCTAAAATATATGAAAGTTTAATTGTAATCATTACATTATGGAAAATAATGAAATTTAGCACTATATGCTAATTTTTTGAGAAGGACCTGTATATGACAGAAACGCTATGGCTGTAAACTGCACACTAAGTGAACAGACGCAGCGACCAAACAGTAGAGGCCTCTCAATGGCTGGTGCTACATTTTATCAATCACGTTAAGACATGGAACCCCATAGTTAGAGGGGGATGACCACTATTGGGCCACCCCAGCTAAATCTTTTCAGGGCCCCATAAAAACAATGTATACTCCGCACCCCCCCCCCCCTCCCATCAGCAGCATTATCGCTGCAGTCGATGTCACGTCACCCGCTAGTAATAGATTATGCAGAGGTTTTACTGTACTGGACAACACCATTAGTTTCAATTTATCTCATGAAGAATCGTAGGAGTTTTAGGGTTTGGTGCAGTAAGGAAAAAGCTAAAATGCAGCTACATGTGAATAAGGGCTTATGGAAATGGAATAAACAAAACATTAGCAACACATACAACATCTGTGCTTCGGGAAAGACTAATAATCCCTGCTGAGCAGCTTCATAGTGACACAATCCATTACATCGGACACAAAGACAACCCTATTATCAAAATCATGCTGTATGCACTAAGGAATTAGGAGGAAAGCCACAGATCTTCCTGTATACAGAGATACATAAGATTCTGTCTGCAGCCACCACTAGGGGGAGCTCCATGTATACAGAGACATAAGATTCTATCTACAGTCACCACTAGGGGGAGCTCCGTGTATACAGATATACATAAGATTCTGTCTGCAGCCACCACTAGGGGGAGCTCCATGTATACAGAGACATTCTATCTACAGTCACCACTAGGGGGAGCTCCGTGTATACAGATATACATAAGATTCTGTCTGCAGCCACCACTAGGGGGAGCTCCGTGCATACAGAGATACATAAGATTCTGTCTACAGCCACCACTAGGGGAGCTCCGTGTATAAAGAGATGCAGGATAAGATTCTGAATTTTAGAAATATGAAACAATATATTTGAAACATTAACAACTGCATGCAGTTCATATCTACACCCAGCTTTTCTAGTATCTCAATTATATATCATTAGAATATATTAACATAACATCTAATAAAGAAGGTTTTCGACACGCACCTTTTCTAAAGGACGGAAAATCCCATTTGATGTCCCAGGTCTATTGATACTGAATGTAGATCGGATTTCTGACTCAAAATCGAGCTCGTTGGACAGCGAGGCCTGGAGATTCAGCCGTACCTGGCACCGATCCATCAGGGGAACATCAAACACCTTCTTCTTGGTAGCTCCTGATCGTTTATTATTTGCTGCAGCCCCATGTGATGCCAGTTTGGTGGAAGACGACAACGATACATTGGATGAAATCTGAGGTGGAGATCTGACCTTAGACCTGGAAGTCTCCCCTGGTTCCTCATCACTGGAGTCAAGGTGAGTGATGATCCGTCTTTTCTTTTTCACCGGTTGTCCCTTCTTGGTCTGAGTATTTTTCAGTTTTAACCTTCGTCGTGTTTGATATTGTTTTCTCCCTCCAACAAAACTGTCCTCCCGGAGGAGATCAAGGTCAACCTGAACCTCCTCCTCAGAGCTGGACTTTTCTTTTTCATCCTCCTCATCGTCAACGCAGAAGCTGTCCTCCATGTAACTCTCATCCTGTTCTGGAATCTGGAGAAGAACACGAGAGACATGCTGGGCAAGAAGTCTAAAGCAGGGTTCTCCATCTCCAGTCCTCAAGGCCCACCAACAGGTCATGTTTTCAGGATTTCCTTTGTTTTGCACAGGTGATGCAATTATCACCAGGGCAATACTAAGGAAATCCTGAAAACATGACCTGTTGGTGGGCCTTGAGGACTGGAGTTGGGGAACCCTGGTCTAAAGGACACTCGGGAAGCTGAATTATGGCGAGGAAGATCCCTTCTTTTCAATAGGATGGTGGACCAGAAAAATCCTGGCTCCCTCCACCCCAACAATCTCCAGTTCTGGGTACCCCAGATACATTTACATTATCTATGCGTCACTTAAATTAGGTTTAACCATTCTGTACTTAGTGCCCCGTCACACATAGCGACTCACCAGCGATCCCAACAACGATATAAACTTGTCAGGATCACTGGTGTGTCGCTACATGATCGCTGATGAGCTGCCAAACAGGCAGCGATCAGGACAGCGACACTGCGGGTAACAAGCGATGCATGTCGCTTAGTTACACGCAGTGTACGTTAGATACCAGCCCACTGGTGCAGGGAGCTGGTAACCAAGGTAAATATTGGGTTTCCAAGCGCCGCCCGGCGCATAGAAACCCGATGTGTACCTTGGTTACCAGCTCCCCTGCACCAGCGCGCTGGTATCTAATGTACACATTGGGTTTCCAGGTGCCGCGCGGTGCCTAGAAACCCGCTGTGTACCTTGGTTACCAGCTCGCTGATCTCCCGCCTGTCACACGCAGCGATGCGTGCTGGCCAGAGGGAGACCAACGATCAAAAAAATGTCCAGGACGATCAGCGATACTCAGCAGGGGGCTGGTCGTCGCTGAGTGTCACAAATAGCGAAATCAATGGGGAGATCGCTGTTGTGTCACAAAACTTGTGACTCAGCAGCGATCTCGCTATGTGAGAAGGGGGCTTTATTCCCAGTCTTCTAATGTGGTTGTGCACCACACATAGCTGCTCCAAACCCCACCACACATGCTAGATTTGGTTGATTGTGAATGACGGCGGCTTATTCCCCAAGAGAATAATAACAAGAAAAAAAAATACATATATGGAAATGAATCAGAGCAAAGTCTTCAGTTCCATGGAATCAGGTGACAAAGCATCGGGGGCTGTCGGGTGAAAACAACGCATCACCTTTAGTGATGAATGAATGTGCTGGGATAAGGTATTATCTGAGCATGCTCGGGTACTAAAGGTACTGTCACACTAAGCGAGATCGCTAACGAGATCGCTAAAGAGTCACCGATTTTATGACGCAGCAGCGATCTCGTTAGCGACGCAGCTGTGTGTGACATGTAGCAGCGATGTGGCCCCTGCTGAGATGTCGTTGATCGCTTATGAACGTTCTGAGCCGTTTTTTGGTCGTTGGTGTCCTGCTGGTGAGCCTGAATCGCTGAGTGTGACACCCTTTATGAACGACTTCACCAGCATCGCAGGCCGGACTAGGTTTTCCCAACGACCGCAGAGGTCGTTATACAGATCGCTGATCTCTGATGAGATCTTTGGGTTTGGAAGCTAACCAGCGATCACATAGCGATCTCGCCAGGTCGTATCGTTGTCGTGATCGCTAGTGCGATCGCTAAGTGTGACAGTGCCTTAACAGACTGACTACGGCGTACTCGAAAAATATGTTTTAGACAATCTCCACATGTGTTGTGGCTGTCAAACAGCGCCCAGACATGCAGCCGCGGGGACTTGAACATATTTTTCGAACATATTGCAGAAACTTGGTTAGCCCCCAAGCATGCTCAGATAACACCTTATCAGAGAACGTTTGCTCGTCACTTATCACTTATATTAAGGAAACATGATCAATTATTGATCAGTGGAAATCCGACCCCTGTGGCCCGCACTAATCTGCAGAATGGGGCACTTTTATCCCCATTACAGAATAGAGGGGCAGGTTGGCTGCCCCAACGCTGCGCCATGCATTCTCTATGGGGGCTGTCGGAAAATAACGAAAGCAAATCTTGCCACCTCTATGAGGAATGAATGAAGCGGCGCCCACTGATCAAGTTATCAGCTATCCACTTGTTTTTACTGGACAATCCCTTTAAAGGGAATCTGTCGGATTCAAGATGTCCACACCCCGGACAGCAAATAAAACATGAGTGGCAGCAACTGAGAAATAGGTCTCTCCCTGTGTGTGAATAGGAGACCTGACAATCCAGTTCAGCCTGGTGGATAGACCTTTTTTTTTTTTTAGGTTCTATTTTACACTGCTTTTTTTTCTAAAATGCTGCAGAGTATTCAGGAGCTGGCAACATGGGAGCTCATCTCTGGTTCACCCCAACAGGTTCCCTTCAACATTACACAAAGTACTACTCCAGCACTGCTACGTCACGCAGATCTCAAGATGCATATACCCACCTGGGAGAAGACGGCCATACTGTGCCTCCTGTGCACCATTTTAAACCTATTGCCAGCAGTGGGGCTGCATACAGACTTCAGGTATACACCCTGCATCTCGGAGTCTGAAAAGAAAATTTGCATCAAGGTTACACGCGAACAACCCCTGCAGTACGCTGCTCTCTGTTTCCAGTCAGGTCACCAGTGAAATTCGCAATGTCTCAGTAAATATCATTGGAGACGTCATTTAAGGCTGATTTACAGTGAGTTCGACTGCTGTAATGTTTTATGGCAGAGAGAAGCATGATCCCATTAACTGCCCCAAACTTCCAATCCAGCAAGACCACCATACATGCCTATGACCGCTGAGGCCAAGCAGGGGACGCTCACCGGTCACTGAAGTAACTTTCCGACATATTGCACTCACCATTTAAGCCCTGAGACAGCTGGGTGTTGTCGTTCAGGAATCCCACAAGGGACGTGTTGTGCTCATTCTCAGAGTCGCTGATCTCATCCGAAGACACAAATTCAGCCTCTTCTGAGGAAAGCTCGGCCTCCTCATCCAAGAACTGCCTTGCTGCATGCTGAAAAAGGGCAGAAGAGTTGTCTATCATCTGACCACAACTTATAAAAAAAAAAAAAAAACTTCAGATATATATATATAAATATATATATATATATATATTAAAAAAAAGCTCCAATATTTAAAGGCAGGAGCTGCGAGATCCTCCACTAAACCCAAATAATGACAATCAACAGACATTTGCTTGTTCTGTCCTGCCACATTTGCACCCAAGGGGCCAGCTGACATCTTGCCCTGAAATTTGCTCCCAGCACTTCATTTCTTAGCAACATGGCTTAGCTTGGGTGCTGTGTACCACTCAAGGCACAAGAATAAAAGGTCTGCACCAAGTTATCAATAGGATAGGGAATTATTAAAAAAATTATGTCAGGGTCCTAGTGGTTGGATCCACCGAGCAGAGGTCGAGCATGCTCACCCCTGCTCCATTCATTGCTTATGGGTCTGCCGGAGTTTGAGTTCAGCCCTCCACTGTCCCATAGACAATAATGGGAGAAAAGGTGTGACCATCCCATCACTGCTCCATTCAGATAGGGATTTTCATCCTGGTAGGGTGCAACCCCTTTAAAGTGAACCATAAATACAGAGTTCCATCCAGTAATTTATAAACCTATAAATTACAAGTCATAGACATAACTTGGAGCTCCTGGGCCACAACGAAAAGTCTACCATACCTAACATGTGCCATGCTGCTGACCGGTGTGGCAAAAGGGCCTCAAGAGCAACTGCTAGCTCTGTACTAAACACATGACCAAGTTTTTAAATACATCAGTTAGGGACTGCTCTGATACGGGTTACCTTGACGTTTGGTAGAGCGGCTTAGTATACATTTTAGCAAAAAACGTATCAACCAAATACTCTGTTTTTTATCATCTTTTTACTAGCACTTGCTGTTTACTGTTACTTCTTTACAAACGTTATGTTTTAGCTCTGCACCTCGCATAGCTGGACGTTTGATCATAGCCATTACTACTGACTGATAGAAGGACGGAGAGCATGAGATAAGGGGCCTAGTGTGCGTTTCCGACATCCCAATATAACACACATAGCACAACAGTAGAACGTGACTTACGACCTGAACGTCAAAACCAATAAATTCCCTGCAATGTGCCGGCCACCGAGCTGGAAGAACAGTTACTTCTCCCATTACCCAAGTAACGTGCAGGGACTGAGCGCCAAGAGGAACATCTTTATTTTAGAAGACGTGGAATGGTTTGGAGGTTGAGGATCACGTTGACCATTTCTATTTAAGCTCGTCATTGCCCCAAATACACCAGCTCTTCCTCTTCTCTTCATGCCTTAAAAAATGGATTTTTTTTTTTTTGGGTGGGAAGGAGGTTAACCCATTTGCTACCACAACAACTATGGCAATAATAACTTTGAAAAATCCATAAAATAAATATATATGATATACCCCCATAGCCTATACATTTTGTCACAGAAAAATACACATATTAAAATAATGGATATATGGTAAATGTTTGCCTGTATGCTAAAAGTCTGACCCAAGGCCACATATCCAAGCTTACTGGCACAGAGGGTGTTAACATGAAGAAAAGTTCCTGAAATCACTTACGGCAGTACAATGGGAAAAAAAACAACAAGATGTTACCATTGGACATGAAATGAACCAGACTACAACCAGTTAAATGTTTCTATAATGCAGACTATAATGGCCTTAAAGGGCACCTGTCACTTATCACAGATATGTAATGTTTCATTTGGTGTAAATGCTGCTGTTCTCCTGAATCCGGCGCGGTTTCTTTTTTTTCCTGTACCTCTCTGTTCTCGTGATAGGCCCTCTCTTCCATGTATGTAAATCTAGAATTGTTAGCAAATTGGGACACTTTGCTAACGAGACTAGATTTATATACAGGGAAGAAGGGTCCATATCTCAGGAACAGAGAGGTGTAAAAACATAAGAAAACAATGCCAGATTCAGCAGAACAGCGACATTCACACCAGATAAAAAAGTGCATATGTATGCCAAATAATAGTCTCTACAAAAATGAGTTTTCTGATTTAGAAACAGAGAGCTGTATTCATCTTTTAGCCAAAGCAGAGAGCAGCTACAACATATTTTTAGCATTGGAGGAATCAGCAAGTGAGTACATCCCACTGAGTGTGATGTAAGAGTAGATTAAAAAAAGATGATCATGAACAGATGCTCAAGATTATGGAAAAATAGCTGCTATCTTTCCAGCTACAGTGCCACTCCTGTCCTCAGGTTGGGTCTAGTATTGCAACTGAAGTCCTATGAATTTCACTGGTGCTAGCTTGCAGTAACAGAAAGCTCACAGACTGGTGCAGTGCGGTTTAGGATTACTTTTTTCTTATCTGAATAATTAAATATTTTGAATAATCTGAAAGTATAGAACAGATCAGAGATTGTGTTATTTATGCGTTGTAGGAGAGTCCCTCATCATAAAGCTGCTCCATCAATTGGCAGCGATATGTGAGGAGACTCTGTAGCAAGAGTTCAACGTCTCTGCACTAGAGAAACATCAGTCCTACACAACAGCCTCTAGTACAAACCTTCTGCTTCTTGGGTTTCGTCCTTTCCACATCTTTTTCCTTTCGGCCATTGTGATGAGTGAGGGGTTTAACAAAGTTTTCATCATCAGAATCCAGCTGTAAAAATAAAAATATATATATATATATATATTCAGACAAAAAAATTGTTAGTAGTAATTAAATACCAAATATTATTAAATACTACCAGCATGAACTGCATGGACACTAGTACCATATAGCACAGCCGTCCCAAGGGCTCAAACATTAGGCCAAATTTATTCAAGGCAGAAATGTTGCCTTTGTGAAAATGTCATGTAATTTCTGTATCAGTGCACTGAGACCCGCTGACGGGTCATGTACACGCTGTAGCTGAATTCCTCTTGGTCATCATTGCCTTGTCAGAAAATACATTAGAAGGTTTTCAATCTTTCGAGAAAGCAAAACTTTTTGCAATAAAACTTCCATGAAAGCACAGTGATGGCGGTGACACTACAATATATAGCATTAGTATGGAGCCGGGGACAGAGGTCACCGCCTATGAAACAAAGGAGCGAAAAATAACATTCACTAAGAAGAGTCCAAGGACGAGCGGATTCCGCCACCGCTTTTCATTATCAGCCTTGAACAAGCTGCAGAAAGTGCCGCTTCCCGGATGACGGTTGTTGCTAGGCGATAACTACATGTCGGCAATCATTTGTATTTTACGACAAATTACATGTGCGCACTATTCTCTGTACAGACGATGGTTAGAAGTTCGTTCGTTAAATTACTAAAACAGCGGGATGACGCACTCCTTTATCCTGCAAAACAGGATGTGAATAGAAGCTTGCCGCGCTGCACAGACCTCACCTGCATTGTGCAGGACCATACTAATGGTATCAAAAAGTCTTACATGTATACAGATAATGGGCGTAATGGCCGCTAAATGGCTTCAGGGTAATTTTATATACAAGGTAAGGCAATGGTAAGAACGCGGCCCGGACCCATCTACATAATGAGAGGGAACAATGCCGACAAAATCAACATACAAACTGGAATATGTGGTGTCTGCAGGGAAACTAAGGCACAGAAAGTCAGCTGTATATAGAATGTGTCATTAAAACTATATAACGCATATATAGACAGAGAAACCGAAGCGAGAGAGCGACAGAGAGAAGCGAGAGTGAGGAACGAGCCAGCGACAGATAGAAGCGAGAGTTAGGAACGAGCCAGCGACAGAGAGAAGCGAGGGTTACGAGCGAGAGAGCGACAGACCGAAGCGAGAGAGTTAGGAACGAGCCAGCGACAGACAGAAGCGAGAGTTAGGAACGAGGCAGCGACAAACAGAAGCGAGAGTGATAAGAGAGTGATGAGGAGAGAAGAGGAGAGAGGATTGGAGCGAGCCAGCAACAGAAGAGAGAGAAGCGAGAGTTAGGAGCGAGCCAGCGACAGACAGAGAGAGAAGCGAGAGTTAGGAGCGAGCCAGCGACAGACAGAGAGAGAAGCGAGAGTTAGGAGCGAGCCAGCGACAGACAGAGAGAGGAGAGAGCGGAGCGAGTAGGAGCGAGCGAGCCAGCGACAGACAGAGAGAGAAGCGAGAGTTAGGAGCGAGAGAGAGAGGAGCGAGCCAGTGACAGATGAGCGAACGAGCGACAGAGAGGAGAGGTAGATAGATAGTTCTCCTACCTCCTCCCTGTACGTCGGGCTCTTCTGATTGTGGGTAGTACACTGCTGTCAGACCCCTCTGGTATGAGCTAAGGATTGGGCATGCTAAAATCCAACTGCCAAATCTTTCCTTTTTTTCCCCAGCAGCAGTAATCAGGAGGAGAGTCAGTGAACTACCAAAACATTAGTGGGTCAGTTGGACCCTGCATCCTTGCAAAAAATAAGTTCAGCATATCTGTGTTTGGCTGCCTTTAGAAGACTTCTTGCAGACCTTGTATGCCAAGCACACCCATGTCTGTCGGCTAATCTACCTATTTTTTGTATTCTCCAATAACCTAGAATAAATTAATCAGGGACCCCTCCATGCCAGATTACATCTGTAGGTCTATGGTGACACAAACAGCACAGGGCTGTAATCTGATCATAACTTGATTGCGCATCCTGGATTATTGGATGGATTTTTTTTTTTAATTCAAGATGGGCACAACTTCTCTGACAGCAAGCTTACTATGTTAAGGAGGTGTCGGTGCTTCTTAACTGCAGGCATCGTTGAGTCGAAGTCACATTCGCTGCTAGGGGTCTACAAAACAAAATTGTAAAAAAACTAATAAAAACCAGAATCTGTGCATTCAGTCGCCTCCCAGCACATTGTTGTCAGACAATTCCCCTGTCTCACCTCCGGAGACCTGAGGACATTCGCGCTGGTCAATTTTCTTTTCCTTCTAAAGACGACTTCGTCTTCGCTCTCGGGGCTGCTACCTGTGGAGAGACAACAAAAATCCCAGAACAGAATGATAAAAGCGTAATGAAAAGGCAAAAAGACAGCGAACGACGGCAATTAAATCACCAGAGTCTGACTTCGATGTTCGGTGTCCTGCAGCTACAGAAAGAAAACAGCTGCCCCCAATGTCATTATTACTACACGGCAGATATAGGGGTTGTGCAGGATTGTATAAAAGGAGAAAAAGAGCGCAAATAAAGAATAAAAGAAAAGACAAACTATTCACCAATCAGCCAGAACATTAACAACATGGTGCAGATTCCCCTAGTGTCAAAAAAGTGGCTCTGACCCATGGACTCTAGCAAACCAATGGCATCATGTTCCTGAACAGTTTTGCAGTGTGGGGGAGGGGCATTATCTTATGAAATATCATGAATATCGAAAATCTAGCAAAGATCCGGTCTTCATAGGCAATTTAAAAATAAAAAGGAAACTTGGAGTAAAAGTTGCACTTAAAGGGTTAAAGATATGCTGTCTTCTTCGCATAGTGTATTCGGGTGCCATCTCTTCCCCAGGTAAATGACACACCTTGCTGTCCACATAATGTAAAACGAGATTCATCAGACCAGGTCATTTTCCTACATTGCTCAATGATCCACTAATGCTGCTCACGAGCCCATTGGGGGCGCTCTGAGTGATCAGCATGGACACGCTCACCGGCTGTCCCATACACAAGAAGCTAGAATGTTGTGCAGTTTTGAAGCCTTTCTATCATAGCCAACAGTAACTTTTGAGCAATTTGTCCTATAGTATCTCCTCTTCTGTAAGATAGGACCAGGCCAACAAGCCTTCACGAGCATCAATAAGACCATTTTTGTTGGGTACTAACCATTGCATACAGCCCACAAGATAACCAGACGCTTGCCTGCTTGCGCAGATACTTGCACTTTCCCATTTTTCCTGCATTCAACAACCACAAAAGCTGTCCAATATAGCCCACCCCTTTTACAGGAGCTATTGTTGTCATTTTTTTAATGTGCTGGCTGAATGGTGGACATTAGATAGACAGATGGAAGCTGAGAGAAGAGGAACAAAGGACTGAGGAATCAGGGTTTATCTTTTAACTAAGGCCACACATTACTTTGGCAAGGGGGCTGCATACAGCAAAATAGCAAGGCTTTTTTACATGTTCTTTTCCCCTACAGTACCACCATTACCGGATCTCTTAGAGAAAGGATTTAGGATCCTGCTCTGTACCACCCCAGACCTCTCCACTAGGAAATTTGCAAATGGCACTTCCAAACCAGACAAGCCCTTTGTGGAAGGGACAGACTGTAGCGTTCATTACTGGCATGAGATCTAGAAAAATGTCTGCCACTTTAAATGTTTAACAGTCCCTTAAAAACACATATTTACAAGACCAGTGAGTAGATGCAATGGTACGTACCTATAGTTCTAGATAGATCTGCCTTGGTTTCTGGTTTTTCTTTGGATCGTTTAAGAATGGGGGTGGTTTCTTCCCTCGCTCCAATTTTCTTAGTTGGTGTAACCAAATCAAATTTAGCAAAAGTATCAAAATTTTTTTTAGCGATGCCTGTTTTTTCCATGGGCGATTTTAGAAACAAAGAGGTACAATGTAAATCTTCAGGAGTCTGGGAAAACTTGCCTTTAAGTGGGTATAAAGGCGAGAGTAAAGAAATGTGTTTGTCAGACCTGGCTCCATAGGTGGGACTTCTAGTCCCAGAAGTTAGAGGAGTAGATATGATGCCACCTCCATTGACTATCCTTTTAGGATGACTTGATTCCTTAAAGTGGTCGGGTTCTTCTTCACCTTCACTCTCCGGCTGTCCATCCGATTCTACAGAAGGTGAAGAGTTCTCAATGGAAAATCCAAGGTCAAAATTGATGGAAAACAATTCTTGAGAACCATCAAAATCATCATCCTCTTTCACGTTTGTGTTCTCAATGGATAAGGAGGAAGTTTGGCTTTCTGGTTCATGTTCTGTGGTGTCCTCAGATAATAGAGATGGGTCAAACATATTGAAGTTCACGTTGGTCCCTTCCTCACCAGGCTTGTTGGTGGTGCCAGCCTTGCTTGAAGTCAAATGGTCAATTTCTGCAAATGCTTCATCTTCAAATAAATCAAAGCTGTCATCAAGGTCATCAGGAATTGAATTCAGTTCATCTTTCCGTAACTCTGGTGGAGATTCAACCTTCTGGCACTGGGAAGACCTTAGGACATCAATGTCAGTATCATCACTTTTACTAGTATTTTGGTCTTGTATGACAATTGAATTATAGGAGACTGATGAATTTTCGATGTGGGTATGATCTTTTACAGTTCCTGGCTTCATAACGTGACTCTCTGTCTTTGCAAGAATGTCAAAGTCCTCACGGTTATTCTTATAACTTCGATCTTTGTGTATGAAATGGTTGTATATTTTAGGTGGGTCAACATTTTCCTCATAGGTTTCATCTTCATCACAATCAAAAATATCATCCCATAGCTGCTCATGTATCGATCCTATATCTACAACGCCATTGGTGTCACCAGTCACCACATCATCCACTTTATTTTGATGATTTGGTGAGCTTGAAATTATATTCTCACACAATGCTTCTTTATTAACTTCGGTAGTGTCTGGCGCATCCTCTAAACGATCTGGTTGAATTAAATGATCCATGGCTATTGGTAAGCTTTCAGATCCCACAGAAAATTCGACACTAACCAAAGAATTGAGGTCAGATAACGGCGGAGGGGAATAGGTTAAGAATTTCTTGACCCGAGATAGCATTTGCTTGACACAGTCGTTGGCCAACTTATTGGGAATTTCATGAGTATTATGTGATGGTGGAGCATAGAAGAAATTAGATAAAAGAGGATTGGAGTCATTCGAGTCCGTCTTTGATGGAGATTTCAACATTGTCCTTTGGGAATTACTTGTGGAAACTTCTTCCACATTTATAAGGCTCTTTGCAGCCACTTCAATTTCCATGTCATCGGCCACATCATGATTCATGTCAACCTCTATAGCACTAGCTTTCTTTATCTCCGAAAGAGTAATCAAAGTATCTGTACTGGGAAGCTCGTCAGAGCGCAACATTATGCTGTTAGAAGCTTTGGACGTTGATTTAAAATCTTCGTCATGCTCAATGGTAGAGAAGAAAATTGAGTTCTTTGCATTTTTGATGACTGGCATCATTTTTTTGGCCTTGGAATTCACTGTTGGGCAAACACCATCTTTAATGCTTTTACGCAATGGCTGGACGTCCTTCTGAAAAAACGCCTTCATCTCTTCATCATACTTGCAACCGTTCTGCAAAATGGTGGAAGAAAAACTTGCTATTTTTTATAAACCATTGTATCACTGGAGTAATTACATTGAGTGCCCTAATTACAACCATGTACAGTACAGACCAAAAGTTTGGACACCTTCTCATTTAAAGATTTTTCTGTATTTTCATGACTATGAAAATTGTACATTCACAGTGAAGGCATCAAAACTATGAATTAACACATGTGGAATTATATACTTAACAAAAAAGTGTGAAACAACTGAAATTATGTCTTATATTCTAGGTTCTTCAAAGTAGCCACCTTTTGCTTTGATGACTGCTTTGCACACTCTTGGCATTCTCTTGATGAGCTTCAAGAGGTAGTCACCGGAAATGGTCTTCCAACAATCTTGAAGGAGTTCCCAGAGATGCTTAGCACTTGTTGGCCCTTTTGCCTTCACTCTGCGGTCCAGCTCACCCCAAACCATCTCGATTGGGTTCAGGTCTGGTGACTGTGGAGGCCAGGTCATCTGGCGTAGCACCCCATCACTCTCCTTCTTGGTCAAATAGCCCTTACACAGCCTGGAGGTGTGTTTGGGGTCATTGTCCTGTTGAAAAATAAATGATGGTCCAACCAAACGCAAACCGGATGGAATAGCATGCCGATGCAAGATGCTGTGGTAGCCATGCTGGTTCAGTATGCCTTCAATTTTGAATAAATCCCCAAAAGTGTCACCAGCAAAGCACCCCCACACCATCACACCTCCTCCTCCATGCTTCACGGTGAGAACCAGGCATGTAGAGTCCATCCATTCACCTTTTCTGCTTCGCACAAAGACACGGTGGTTGGAACCAAAGATCTCAAATTTGGACTCATCAGACCAAAGCACAGATTTCCACTGATCTAATGTCCATTCCTTGTGTTCTTTAGCCCAAAAAGTCTCTTCTGCTTGTTGCCTGTCCTTAGCAGTGGTTTCCTAGCAGCTATTTTACCATGAAGGCCTGCTGCACAAAGTCTACTCTTAACAGTTGTTGTAGAGATGTGTCTGCTGCTAGAACTCTGTGTGGCATTGACCTGGTCTCTAATCTGAGCTGCTGTTAACCTGCGATTTCTTAGGCTGGTGACTCGGATAAACTTATCCTCAGAAGCAGAGGTGACTCTTGGTCTTCCTTTCCTGGGGCGGTCCTCATGTGAGCCAGTTTCTTTGTAGCGCTTGATGGTTTTTGCAACTGCACTTGTGGACACTTTCAAAGTTTTCCCAATTTTTTGGACTGACTGATCTTCATTTCTTAAAGTAATGATGGCCACTCGTTTTTCTGCTTTTTTCTTGCCATAATACAAATTCTAACAGTCTATTCAGTAGGACTATCAGCTGTGTATCCACCAGACTTCTGCACAACACAACGGATGGTCCCAACCCCATTTATAAGGCCAGAAATCCCACTTATTAAACCTGACAGGGCACACCTGTGAAGTGAAAACCATTTCTGGCAACTACCTCTTGAAACTCATCAAGAGAATGCCAAGAGTGTGCAAAGCAGTCATCAAAGCAAAAGGTGGCTACTTTGAAGAACCTAGAATATAAGACATATTTTCAGTTGTTTCACACTTTTTTGTTAAGTATATAATTCCACATGTGTTAATTCATAGTTTTGATGCCTTCAATGTGAATGTATAATTTTCATAGTCATGAAAATACAGAAAAATCTTTAAATGAGAAGGTGTGTCCAAACTTTTGGTCTGTACTGTACATCAAATGGAGGCATAAAGTATCTACATCAAACAGAAAACACATAAAAAGATCAGAGCAACTCATTTATGCCTATGAATAGAAAAGTGTAAAAGTGAAAGTCAAATAAATCCCCTACTAGAAAGGGCTCAATTCTTCACATGCCGTACAAGCACGAGAGTGTAAAACACTTTACTCTATCAAGAGTCTAAGAAAAGAGCCCTCTCAGTGGCAAGAAGCTGTAGAAGGGAGAATTAGGAAAGCAGTGCGGGTGAGTAGTCACCATGTGGTAATAAACAAGACAGATGGTAAAGGACTACTATAAAATGTTTCAAGAGATTTTAAATAATTTCTGTAGTTATTTTGTATCCTTAAAAGGACTGTAATGGGGTTTTCAAACTAAGTTATGGTTGCTTTTCCATTACAAATGGGGCCTGCAAACATCATGTACGGGGGGGGGGGGTCATCTAAAATTAGACAGAGTGGAAAGTCACTAAAAAGAGCAGCTCATGAATTTTTTGGTTGCCTATTACATGGTTTGCAGTCTAAATTTTAGTTTACAACCTACCAGACAGTATGGTCAGCCACGTAAGGCTGAAACTGCCCACTGTTAGGGCCAATTGCTGCACAACTCTGTTTTACAACCATTGGGATATCACGGGTGATTGGAGCTTCACCGTGCTGTCACTGCACCCTCAATGCACCGTCTGGCTGCACTGTTACCCAAGTGGCTGGAAAAAGTTGTCCGAAGCCTGCCAACCCATGGTGGCCAACAACCGCACAAGTTTGAAAAACTGTGAAGATGGCGGCACACAACTAAAACTCTTTCCATCAGTGATTAATAAAAGGACACATGATTTTGTTGCAAAATTGTGTTGCCAATGACCACCATGGATGGGAGAAATTTCAATTGCACATAGCTAGAGACCCCATTTCTCTAAACTGTGCAACCATTGGCCACCACAAGCGGGCAATGTGTGGCCAGCCGCTCCATAAGGTCTCGTATTGAGGGCGGCCAGAGCATGTTGCACAGCTGGGCCACGGTAAATACACACGGATTACCGCTAATTGCTGTTCTCCAACTGAGCTTACCATAATGTCAAGTAGAAAGTAGCACAGCAATTAGCGTTACTCCATTTATAGTTACCATGCCCCAGCCACAATGGGTACAGGATCCTTTATGGAGACAAGACCTTTATTTTTCCCAAGTGGTTTACGAGAGATCACCTGTAATGCAAAGACAACTAGAGAAGGGAGGATAATATCTGGAGCAGTCATAGCCAGGCAGATGAATTGCCAGTGGGGCATCAATGTACGGCAAAAGTAGTGCTTACCTCCTCCAATCTCATCTGCTCAATCAATTCCATAACAGCAATGAAACTCTGACATCGAAGAGAGTGATCAACAGAGCCGGTCGGAAAAGGACGGTTCTGCCACAAGCTCCATTCGGATAGTGAAAGCTTGCGGACGTTTCCTGGGACCACTTCCTAGATGGCGCAGAGGAGTAAAGGATGATCAGTGTACATGCTAGCGCTAGCTCTTTATCAGTATCGCCTATCAAGTTCATAAGGAAATGTACCACGCTGGTGGTGTACAAGGCTGGATGCAGAAAGAAATGTGGGGAGGTGGCAATCCACACAGCGGAGTTTTCCATCTTATACACAAGACTATCAAAAGGACTCTCTAGACCAGACCAATCAGTGTGACATGAAACAGACGCAATTATGTCATTTTACCGCGTTGCTGCTGAGATTCCATGCACAGGAGACAAGAGCAAAGCGCCAGGGGGAACGAGGAGAGTATGGGACATTTTTATGTATATAAGAGACTATGTGGGGGGCTCACATTGTATATAGGGAGGCTATGTGGGGGATCACACTGTATATGGGAGGCAACGTGGGGGCTCATACTGTATACAGGGAGGCTATGTGAGGCTCACACTGTATATAGGCGGATATGTGAGGACTCATACTGTATATATGAGGCTATGTGGTGGATCATACAGCTGGCTCAATATTAAGTAATCTCATTAATATAAATAATTAGAATTAATATGTTCATATTAATATTGAGCACTATTAATTTCAGCCTATTGGTTTAGCCTCCACAATAGTCACGGTCTGTCATATAGCCCCTTGGGAAAATGAAGTGCCCACCACTGCTCTAGGCAATCAAAGGTGAAGCAGTGATGATTTAATGCTGCATCTCCTTACGTCGGTGCTCTGGTACACCCAATTGTGCAGGGATCTCCAACCGACCCTATATATCATAAGGGGCATACCCACTGAGCAAGGAAAAACAGTGAAGGGAATATAGTACTACAGTAGCGCTGCAATGTCTTCATGCTGAGTAGCAAGTCACAGCGGTCATATATCAGCGTCATGCAATACCTTAATAAGATGAAAAAAAAGCGATAATAAAGTGTTCATCTATTAGCTAGAGCAAACAAAGTACATCTGGTTCTGGAGGATTACAAGTCCATGCTTAATAAAAACAATCCATTGATTTTAATCAGAAAAGTGTAATGCTTCATGTTTCCTGAGGTAGCGCTGCACGAGAATTAAACTCTTAACCCCTTTCCACCAATAGGGAACATTCTGTAAATAAAAGGCTGATCAGCGGACCCTTGAAACAAAAAGGGACCGTCGAAAGCAGAAAAGTCCTTGAAATAAGATCCCCCAAACTAAAGAACAGAAATACATAAAAACTGGGAAAATCTAATCTGCTACTTACAATGATTGGGTTGGGGTCTTTAAACAGCTCAAAGTGAGTTTGGGGTAAAATAAAATCTGTCACTCCGTCAGATTCCTTTAAACGATACAATCTGTCCCAAATCTCAAATTCTGTGTTGGTCAGGAATGCGTCATTTTTCGTGGAGTCTGTGGATTTGTGTAAAATGAGTTAAGAAAGAAATTTTCCGACCACAAGAAGATTTTCATTAGCAGTTACAAGAATATGTTTTAAATCCATAGCTCTATTACAACATATGACCACTGGGAGCACTGTTTAATGCATCAGCTTGTAGTTTTCATCAATCTCATAGATAGAGAGTAATGCTCAAGGTAAGTCTGAACATCGACCACTGCCTTTGCTGTAGCACACCCACTGTATTGAAGAATAAGGACTACTTACGGTGGGTCACACCAGATCGTCGCTCTTTCGAGGAATTTCCATCTCTACCATCAAAGGCTCCTTGTGTGATGAACATTTTGTGCACCGTAGGATTGATCCCTTCTGGCACCATGCGTGGGCTTTGTTGGTGGAGGTGCAAATCTGTGTTTCCCATGATTGCCTTATAGATGCTTCTCTTATTACACTGACTCTGGTTATAGGTCTGTAGAAATGCAATGGAAGTCAGTATGGTGTCATAAAGCCAGAGGAATCATGTAGTTGTCAATTACATGCGCCTCTCCCAATCATCCGGTCCCCCTCCCTGCGCCTCTCCCAATCGTCCAGTCTTCTCCTTCCACTTCACCCTATCGGCCAGTCTACACACCCTGCGCTTCACTCAAATCGCCCAGTCTACATCCACCAGGGCTGTGGAATCGGTAAGCCAAACCACCACCTCCAACTCCTCCATTTCCCTGACTCTGACTCCAGAGCAATGCCTCACTACTGAGAATGTACATAAAGTGCATCACAGATTCATCTCAACTAAAAAGCAAGATTCTTAGATCAGGAACAGAACAGACATTTATATGACATTTCAGGACTTTTCCAAATTATTATGAAAACATTTACAGCACATCCTGCTCTGAACTACTGAACCCAATTTATTATATATTTTAGGAGTCTGAGTTGGTCCATTTTATACTCCAACTCCGATTCCACCAAAATGGACATAGACTTCGACTCTCCAATAGCCCAGTCTCCCTCCATGTGCATCTACCAATCACCAAGTCTCCCTCCATCTCACCCCTCCATCTCACCCAGTCTTCCTCCCTCTGCCTCACCCGATCGCCCAGTCTATCTCACTGCTCCCCTCCCTAACACCCAGTCTCCCTTCCCTAGATGTCTCTAAATTGCTGTCTCCTCCCTATGCCTCTCCCAAATGCCCAGTCTCCCTCCCTACGCCTCTCCCAACTGCCCAGTCTCCCTCTCTGCACCTCTCCCAAACGCCTAGTCTCCTCCCTGTACCTCTCCCAATCACTCATTCTCCCTCCCTGCACCTCACCCAAACACCCAGTCTCCCTCCCTAGACCTCTCCCAATCACCCATTCTCTCCCTGTGCCTCACCCAGTCACCCTCCCTGCGCCACACTCAATCGCCAGGTCTCCCTCCCTGCACCTCTCCCAATCGCCAGGTCTCCCTCCCTGCGCCTCTTCCAATCGCCCAGTCTCCTTCTCTGCGCCTTTCCCAATTGCCAGGTCTCCATCCATGCGCCTCTCCCCCAATAGTCCAGTCTCCCTTCCTGCAAATCTCTACCAATTGCCCAGTCTCCCTCCTTGTGCCTCTCCCAATTATCTCACCTCCAGCTTGAAATAGCCTAAATTTTTAAAAATCATTTCCATAAAATCATGATAAACTGAATTAAAAAAAGGAAACTGTATTGTAGGTATATTTCACTTTCTATACTGTTGTCCAACATCTTCCCCTATATATGAAGTACATGACCAGAAGACATGACTTTTATATAATGTCCTACAGTTGAATACATTAATTTTACATTGAGAACGATTACAATTCTGTTTCAGGGGTATATGCTCCATAAAAAATCACACAAAATTTCGGAAGATACTGTCCACATACCCGTTCCTCTCGTCCTTGGCACAATATGACCACTATACGTCCTTGCCGTTTTCTTCCCGTTCGACCCATTCTCTGGACCAGACGGATAGGACTTCTCTGTGCATCAAAGCAAATGATGAGATCCACTTCTCCGATGTCCAAGCCTTCTTCTCCTACGCAGGTGGAGACCAGTGTATTATACCCACCCTCCCGGAAACGCTTCACCACCTGGGAAATGGTACAACGAGATCACGGCTTTTGGACAGTGTCAAAAAGTCAACTGTTCCTGGTCAACATTTAGGCAACCAACAACGGTGATCACCAGAGACTGTAAATGAGGGAAAGGTTCTGTGCTCACCTCCAACTGCTCTTTCTGAGTAAAACCTTTAACTCCTTTCCCAGTGGATGAATGGCCCACAAACGTCATAACCCTGACAATAGGCTGATGATGATTGAGCATTTCCGCTATTTCTTGGACGCTGTCCCGGAATGAAGAGAAGATCATGATTCGAGTGTCTTCAGGAGAACCGCCGGAGGAACTCTGACCTAAATTAAAGTAGGAGGCCAGTTTTAAAAATAACGTAATAATTTAGCGAGGGCCTGAAAGCTTTAAGAGGTACCTAAATATTATCAATAACAAAAAGAGAATTCAGCTGCCTGCCATGTGTATGTATGCACAGTGCGTTTGTCGATATGTATGTATGTGTGTATGTATGCCCATTGAGCGAGAGAGAGAGTGTGTGCGTGTGTATGTGCAGCGCATGTGTGCTTATATGTACAGTTGAAACTAGAAGTTTCCATCCTCTATATAAAAAGACACATGTTGACACATGCATGTTTTTTTCAATATCTGACATGAAATCAGGATAAACCTTTCCCATTTTAGGTCAATTAGGATTACCATAATTATTAATATTTGCCAAATGCCAGAATAATGAGAGAGACTGTTTTAAGGCTTTTTTATTACTGCAAAGTCAAAAGTTTACATACATTTCATTAGTATGTAGTACTATTTCCCTTAAACTGAATGACTTGGGTCAAACGTTTGGGATGTCCTTCCACAAGCTTCTCACAATAGTTGGTCGACATTTGGGCCAGTGGCTCCTGACACAACTGGTGTAACTGATCCATGTTTGTAGGTCGCCTTGCTCGTACCGGCCTTTTCAGCTTTGCCCATACATTTTCATTGAGATCAGGGCTTTGTGATGGCCACTCCAAAACATTGACTTTGTTATCCTTAACCCCTTAACGACCAAGCCATTTTGTAGGTTAAAGACCAGGCCAATTTTTACATTTCTGACCACTGTCTCTTTATGAGGTTATAACTCTGGAACGCTTCAACGGATCTTGGCGATTCTGAGAATGTTTTCTCGAGACATATTGTACTTCATGATAGTGGTAAAATTTCTTCAATATAACTTGCGTTTATTTATGAAAAAAACGGAAATATGGCAAAAATTTTGAAAATTTTGCAATTTTCAAACTTTTAATTTTTCTGCCATTAAATCAGAGAGATATGTCACAAAAATTAGTTAATAAATAACATTTCCCACATGTCTACTTTACATCAGCACAATTTTGGAACCAACATTTTTTTTTGTTAGGAAGTTATAAGTGTTAAAAGTTGACCAGCAATTTCTAATTTTTCCAACAAAATTTACAAAATCATTTTTTTTAGGGGCCACCTCACATTTGAAGTGAATTTGAGGGGTAAATATGACAGAAAATACCCAAAAGTGACACCATTCTAAAAACTGCACCCCTCAACGTGTTCAAAGCCACATTCAAGAAGTTCATTAACCCTTTAGGTACTTCACAAGAATTGAAGCAATGTGGAAGGAAAAAATGAACATTTAACTTTTTTTCCAAAAATTTTTCTTTCGACACAATTTTTTAAAATTTGTCAAGGGTATCAGTAGAAAATGAACCACAATATTTGTTGTACAATTTCTCCTGAATACATCGATACCCCATGTGTGGGGGTAAACCACATTTGGGCGCATGGCAGAGCTCGGAAGGGAAGCAGCGCCATTTGACTTTTTTGGCTGGAATTGAGATTGGACGCCATGTCGCATTTGGAGAGTCCCTGTGTGCCTAAACAGTGGAAACCCCCCACAAGTGACCCCATTTTGGAAACTAGACCCCCCAAGTAACTTATCTAAATGTGTTGTGAGAGCTTTTAACCCCCAAGGGCTTCACAGAAGGTTATAACGTAGAGCCGTAAAATTAAAAAATCATGTTTTTTCCACAAAAATGATCTTTTCATCCCAATTTTTATTTTCCAAAGGATAAAAGGACCCAAAAGTTATTGTGCAATTAGTCCTGAGTACGTTGATACCCCATATGTGGGGGTAAACCACTATTTGGGTGCATGGCAGAGCTCGGAAGGGAAGCAGCGCCATTTGACTTTTTTGGCTGGAATTGAGATTGGACGCCATGTCGCATTTGGAGAGTCCCTGTGTGCCTAAACAGTGGAAACCCCCCACAAGTGACCCCATTTGGAAACTAGACCCCCCAAGTAACTTATCTAAATGTGTAGTGAGAGCTTTGAACCCCCAAGGGCTTCACAGAAGGTTATAACGTAGAGCCGTAAAATTAAAAAATCATATTTTTTCCACAAAAATGATCTTTTCATCCCAATTTTTATTTTCCAAAGGATAAAAGGACCCCAAAAGTTATTGTGCAATTAGTCCTGAGTACGCTGATACCCCATATGTGAGGGTAAACCACTATTTGGGTGCATGGCAGAGCTCGGAAGGGAAGCAGCGCCATTTGACTTTTTTGGCTGGAATTGAGATTGGACGCCATGTCGTATTTGGAGAGCCCCTGTGTGCCTAAACAGTGGAAACCCCCCCACAAGTGACCCCATTTTGGAAACTAGACCCCCCAAGGAACTTATCTAGATGTGTGGTGAAAGCTTTGAACCCCCAAGGGCTTCACAGAAGGTTATAACGTAGAGCAGTAAAATTAAAAAATCATATCTTTTCCACAAAAATGATCTTTCCACCCCCAATTGTTATTTTCCAAAGGGTAACAGGACCCCAAAAGTTATTGTGCAATTTGTCCTGAGTATGCTGATACCCCATATGTGGGGGTAAACCAGTATTTTGACGCATGGCAGAGCTGGAAAGGGAAGGAGCGCCTTTTTCAAATGCAGATTTTGATGGAATGGTCTGCGGGTGTCATGTCACGTTTGGAGAGCCCCTGATGTGCCTAAACAGTAGAAACCCCCCACAAGTGACTCCATTTTGGAAACCAGACCCCCCAAGGAACTTATCTAGATGTGTGGTGAGCACTTTGAACCCCCAAGTGCTTCACAGAAGTTTATAACGTAGAGTCGTGAAAATAAAAATATCATATTTTTTTCCACAAAAATAATCTTTTTGCCCCCAAATTTTTATTTTTATAAGGGTAACAGGAGAAATAGGACCCCAAAAGCTATTGTGCAATTTGTCCTGAGTACGCTGATATCCCATATGTGGGGGGAACCACTATTTTGACGCATGGCAGAGCTCGGAAGGGAAGGAGAACCGTTTTTAAATGCAGACTTTGATGGAATGGTCTGCGGGTGTCATGTCGCGCTTGGAGAGCCCCTGATGTGCCTAAACAGTAGAAACCCCCCACAAATAACCCCATTTTGCAAACTAGACCCCCCAAGGAACTTATCTAGATGTGTGGTCAGCACTTTGAACCCCAAGGGCTTCACAGAAGTTTATAATGTAGAGCTGTGAAAATAAAAAAATCATATTTTTTTTCCACAAAAATGACCTTTTTGCCCCAAATTTTTATTTTTCTAAGGGTAACAGGAGAAATAGGACCCCAAAAGCTATTGTGCATTTTGTCCTGAGTACGCTGATACCCCATATGTGGGGGGGAACCACTGTGATCGCCTTACTGCGATCTTTGGGAGGCACAATGAACAAATCCACAAAAGGTGAAGAATTGGTTTTCTTTTTTACGCCGTTCCTCGTGCGGTATTAGTGATTAGGCGACTTTATTCCTCGGATCGGTGCGATTACAGCGATACCAGATTTACACCCTTTTTTCATGTTTAGCTTCTGTCACACACTAAAAGATGCTTTTTCTTGGAATAATTTTTTGTAAGAAATTTTTGCATCGCCGTATTTTGAGAGCTATAATTTTTCCATATTTCGGCCGACAGAGTTATCTGTGGGCTTATTTTTTGCGGGACGAGCTGACGTTTTTATTGGTACCATATTCGGGCACATAACGTTTTTTGATCGTTTCCTATTCCGATTTTTGTGAATCAGAATGAACAAAAACCAGCAATTCAGGAATTGTTTTTTTTTTTTTTTTTTCCTCCGTTCCGTGTGTGGTAAAATTGATAAAGCAGCTTTATTCTTCGGGTCACTACGGTTACGGCGATTCCTCATTTATATATTTTTTTTTTATGTTTTGGCGTTTTTTACACAATAAAAAATTTTATAGAAAAAATAATTATTTTTGCATCAGTTTATTCCGCGAGCTATAACTTTTTTATTTTTTCGCTGATGATGCTGTATAGCGGCTTTTTTTTTGCGGGACAAGATGACGTTTTCAGCAGTACCATGATTATTTATATCTGACTTTTTGATCGCGTGTTATTGCACTTTTTCCAAGCGGTATAATGATACCGCTTGGAAAAAGTATAATTTACTACTTTTTTGTGTTTTTTTTTACGGCTTTCACTGAAGGGGTTAACTAGGGTTACGCTTTTATAGATGGGATTTTTACGGACGTGGCGATACCTAACATGTGTATGTTTTTTGTTTTTTATTTTTTTTATTACATAAAAATGTGTATTTTTTAGGGGATTTTTTTAAAATTATTTTTTAATATTTTTTTTACAATTTTTTTTAAAAAATGTTTTTTTTAACTTGTCCCTTTATGGGACTTTCACTTTTTTTACTTTTTATTGCAGTTACAATGCATTGCAATGCTCTGGCATTGCAATGCATTGCAACTATAGTGGAAGCTGCTGTGACAATGATCACAGCAGCTTTCCGTAGCTAGATGACCCGGAGGTTGTCATGACAACCCCCGGGTCATCAAGGCAGAGATCGGGCCCTGCAAATACATTGCAGGGTGCCGATCTGAGGCAGAGGGAGCTCCCGACCCTCTGCCTCCCCCCCTGAGCTCTGCGATCGCGCTCGATCGCAGCAGTCAGGGGGTTAACAGCCAGGGGCGGTGGGGGCTCCGCTCCTGGCTGTCAGTGCAGGAAGCCTGGCCACTGCAGCGCCGGCTCCTGCACTGATCGCGCTGGAGAAGCTGAAATTTCAGCTTCTCCTGCACGATCGCTGCTGTGTTTGGTCAGTCAGATTGACTGACCAAGCACAGCGCTGTAGGTGCGGGGACCGACGGCAAAGGTCCCCGCACCGCTTGCCGTGCCTGTCAGCTGTCTGTGACAGCTGTCGGCACTGATCTACCACTGCGTGTTTACACGCAGTGGTAGATCAAAGCCATGACGTGCAGAGTCCGTCCTGGTGCCGGAACTGACACCTTGTCATGACGGACTCTGCACGTCAGTGGACATTAAGGGGTTAAGCCACTTTGTTACCATTTTGGTAGTATGCTTCGGGTCGTTGTCCATTTGGAAGAACCATTTCCGTTCAAGCTTTAACTTCCTGGCTGATGTCTTGAAAAGTTGCTTCAGTATCACACAATCTTCTTTTCTCATGATGCCATTTATTTTGTGAAGATCACTAATCTGTCCTTCAGCAAAACAACCCCGCAACATGATGCTGCCACAACCGTGTTTCACAGTTGGGATGGTGTTCTTAGGTTTTCAAGCTTCTCCCTTTTTTTTTTTAAAATCAGATGATTTTTATTTAAAAATTGTCAGCATGAAACTTTGACAGTACATTTAACTTTAGCATATAATATAAACCGTATTCAACCTGACAGGCAATACAACTATTCTTACATCCTAAGTCCCCTACCCTCCCCCCCCTCCACCCTAACCCCTTCCCTTTAACCCCTTCACCCCCAAGGGTGGTTTGCACGTTAATGACCGGGCCAATTTTTACAATTCTGACCACTGTCTCTTTATGAGGTTATAACTCTGGAACGCTTCAACGGATCTTCGCGATTCTGAGATTGTTTTCTCGTGACATATTGTACTTCATGATAGTGGTAAAATTTCTTCCATATAACTTGCATTTATTTATGAAAAAAATGCAAATATGGCAAAAATTTTGAAAATTTTGCAATTTTCAAACTTTGAATTTTTATTCCCTTAAAACAGAGAAATATGTCACACAAAATAGTTAAGAAATAATATTTCCCACATGTCTACTTTACATCAGCACAATTTTGGAAGCAAAATTTTTTTTTGTTAGGAAATTATAAGGGTTAAAAGTTGACCAGCGATTTCTCATTTTTACAACAAAATTTACAAAGCCATTTTTTTTCGGGACCACCTCATATTTGAAGTCACTTTGAGGGGTCTATATAGCAGAAAATACCCAAAAGTGACACCATTCTAAAAACTACACCCCTCAAGGTACTCAAAACCACATTCAAGAAGTTTATTAACCCTTCAAGTGCTTCACAGGAGCTGAAGCAACGTGGAAGGAAAAAATTAACATTTTACTTTTTAGTCACAAAAATGATCTTTTACAAACATTTTTTTTATTTTCACAAGGGAAAAAGGAGAAAATGGACTGATAAAGTTGTTGTGCAATTTCTCCTGAGTACGCCGATACCCCATATGTGAGGGAAAACCACTGTTTGGGCACACGGCAGAGCTCGGAATGAAAGGAGCGCAGTTTGACTTTTCCAAACCAAAATTGGCTGGAATTGAGAACAGACGCCATGTCGCGTTTGGAGAGGCCCCGGTGTGCCTAAACAGTGGAAACCCCCCACATGTGACCCCATTTTGGAAACTAGACCCCCTAAGGAACTTATCTAGATGAGTGGTGAGCACTTTGAACCCTCAAGTGCTTCACACAAGTTTGTAATGTAGAGCCGTGAAGAAAAAAAATCATATTTTTTCCACAAACATGATGTTTTAGTCCCCAAATTTTTATTTTCCCAAGGGTAAGAGAAGAAATTGGACCACAAAAGTTGTTGTCCAACATGTCCTGAGTACGCTGATACCCCATATGTGGGGGGGAACCACTGTTTGGGCGCACGGCAGGGCTTGAAAGGGAAGGAGCGCCGTTTGACTTTTCCAAACCAAAATTGGCTGGAATTGCGAACGGACGCCATGTCGCGTTTGGAGGGCCCTTGATGTGCCTAAACAGTGGAAACCCCCCACATGTGACCCCATTTTGGAAACTAGACCCCCTAAGGAACTTATCTAGATGTGTGGTGAGCACTTTGAACCCTCAAGTGCTTCACGCAAGTTTGTAATGTAGAGCCGTGAAGAAAAAAAATCATATTTTTTCCACAAACATGATGTTTTAGTCCCCAAATTTTTATTTTCCCAAGGGTAAGAGGAGAAATTGGACCACAAAAGTTGTTGTCCAACATGTCCTGAGTACGCTGATACCCCATATGTGGGGGGGAACCACTGTTTGGGCGCACGGCAGGGCTCGAAAGGGAAGGAGAGCCGTTTGAATTTTCCAAACCAAAATTGGCTGGAATTGCGAACGGACGCCATGTCGCGTTTGGAGGGCCCCTGATGTGCCTAAACAGTGGAAACCCCCCACATGTGACCCCATTTTGGAAACTAGACCCCCTAAGGAACTTATATAGATGTGTGGTGAGCACTTTGAACCCTCAAGTGCTTCACGCAAGTTTGTAATGTAGAGCCGTGAAGAAAAAAAATCATATTTTTTTCCACAAACATGATGTTTTAGTCCCCAAATTTTTATTTTCCCAAGGGTAAGAGGAGAAATTGGACCACAAAAGTTGTTGTCCAACATGTCCTGAGTACGCTGATACCCCATATGTGGGGGGGAACCACTGTTTGGGCGCACGGCAGGGCTTGAAAGGGAAGGAGCGCCGTTTGACTTTTCCAAACCAAAATTGGCTGGAATTGCGAACGGACGCCATGTCGCGTTTGGAGGGCCCCTGATGTGCCTTAACAGTGGAAGCCCCCCACATGTGACCCCATTTTGGAAACTAGACCCCCTAAGGAACTTATATAGATGTGTGGTGAGCACTTTGAACCCTCAAGTGCTTCACGCAAGTTTGTAATGTAGAGCCGTGAAGAAAAAAAATCATATTTTTTCCACAAGCATGATGTTTTAGTCCCCAATTTTTTATTTTCCCAAGGGTAAGAGGAGAAATTGGACACCAAAAGTGGTTGTCCAATTTGTCCTGAGTACGCTGATACCCCATATGTTGGGGGGATACACTGTTTGGGCACACGGCAGGGCTCGGAAGGGAAGCAGTGACGTTTTGGAATGCAGACTTTGATGGTATGGTCTGCGGGCGTCATGTTCCGTTAGCAGAGCCCCTGATGTGCCTAAACAGTGGAAACCCCCCACATGTGACCCCATTTTGGAAACTAGACCCCCTAAGGAACTTATCTAGTGTGTGTGGTGAGCACTTTGAACCCCCAAGTGTTTCACTAACGTTTATAATGCCCTGGCGTGAAAAAAAAAAATATTTTTTTTTCCACAAAAGTGATGTTTTAGTCCCCAATTTTTTATTTTCCCAAGAGTAAGAGGAGAAATTGGACCCCAAAAGTGGTTGTCCAATTTGTCCTGAGTACGCTGATACCCCATATGTTGGGGGGATCCACTGTTTGGGCATACGGCAGGGCTCGGAAGGGAAGCAGTGACGTTTTGGAATGCAGACTTTGATGGAATGGTCTGCGGGCGTCATGTTCCGTTAGCAGAGCCCCTGATGTGCCTAAACAGTGGAAACCCCCCACATGTGACCCCATTTTGGAAACTAGACCCCCTAAGGAACTTATCTAGGTGTGTGATGAGCACTTTGAACCCCAAGTGTTTCACTAAAGTTTATAATGCCCAGGTGTGAAAAAAAAAAATCCTACTTTTTACCTCACACAAATGATGTTTTAGTCCCCAATTTTTTATTTTCCCAAGGTTAAGAGGAGAAATTGGACACCAAAAGTTGTTGTTCAATTTGTCCTGAGTACACTGGTACCCCATATGTGGGAAAAAAACTGTTCGGGCACAATTTGGGGCTCAGAAGGGAAATTGTGACGTTTTGGAAGCAGACTTTGATGGAATGGTCTGCGGGCGTCATGTTCCGTTTGCAGAGCCCCTGATGTGCCTAAACAGTAAAAAAAAACCACAAGTGACATAATTTTGGAAAGTAGACTCCCAAGGAACTTTTCTAAATGTGCCCCCCTTCTGGAACTAATCTTTCCTGTAAAGTAAATTAGTAGTGCATTGAGGTGTGGTACAATTTGAAACAATCCTTCATACACAGGCCAGGTTTTTCGGGGCAGGTGTCGCATTGGTAAGTGGTGTCCTTGCGTATTCCCCTTTTGTAACACACTCGGCACCTTTTTTGTGGCTTACCTTTTCTTCCAGTTGGCGGGACCACCCCCGGGAAATGCTGACCTGGTATGATACGAGCACCTTCAGTTCCGGAAGTACTGGGGCCCGCTGTTTCCTGAGCGCCAAACATCAGGGCCTTAACCACTACCTCCTGAAACTGAAGGTACGTCGTATCGCTGTTGCGTGCACATCGTGACAGCAGGAAAGCGTTGAGCATTGCCATTTGGACGATGTGCACGGACAGCTTCTTGTACCACACCTTGGCCTTTCTCAAAGCACTGTACGGTTGGAGGAGTTGATCAGAGAGATCAACACCCCCCATGTATTTATTGTACCCCAGTACACAGTCCGGTTTGCGGACCTGTGTAGAGGTACCCCGTACAGTGCTGAGGGAGCTGCCATCACCATGTATGGTGGTCAAGAGAAGGACATCCCTCTTGTCCTTGTACTTGACCACCAACAGGTGGTCGCTACATTGGGCTCTGCTCTCACCCTTTCTGAGCATCAGCCCAAGTAGCGTCTTTGGGAGGCCTCTCTGATTTTTGCGGACGGTACCGCAGGCTGCGGTACCTCGCGCAGAGAGGGATTTGTAGAGTGGGATGCTGGAATAAAAGTTATCAGTGTAAAGGTGATAACCTTTATCCAGCAGTGGGTGCACCAAATCCCACAGCAATTTTCCCACTCACTCCCAGGACGGGGGGACACTCAGGGGGTACAATCCTGGTGTCCTTTCCTTCGTAAACTCTAAAGCTGTGTGTGTACCCTGAGGTACTCTCACACAGCTTGTAGAGTTTGATTCCGTACCTTGCCCTCTTGCTGGGCAGGTACTGGCGGAATGCGAGCCGTCCCTTAAAATGAACCAAGGACTCATCCACGCAGATGTCCCTTTGGGGCACGTACACTTCAGCAAACTTTTTGTTGAAGTGTTCGATGACCGGCCGAACTTTGAACAGGCGGTCAAAGTTGGGGTCATCTCGTGGGGGACACTGTGCATTATCATTATAATGCAGGAATTTGTGGATGGCCTCAAAACGCGTCCGAGCCATGACCATTCGGAACAGTGGAGTGTTGTATAAAATATCAACACTCCAATATTGCCGAATTTCTGGCTTCTTCAGGATCCCCATATGGAGGACCAGGCCCCAAAACTGCATAATTTCAACTGCGTCTACAGGAGACCAGTTGGAAAATGATGAACGGGGGTTTTGCGCCAAAAATTGCCGAGCGTACAAATTTGTTTGCTCCACCATGAGGTTAATTAAATCCTCAGAGAAAAAGACTTTGAAAAAGTCTATTTCTGTGAAGCCGGTGGAGTCAAACCTGATTCCTGATTCTGCCACAAAATCAGGAATCAGTGGCTCGTAATTTTCGGGGGCCGGGGTCCATACGGGGTCCGAAGAGGGGTGCGCTGGTTCATTTTCAGGGGCGGGCGCTGCCTCATGTTCTGTCCTGGGGCGTCTGCGTGGCGGTTCCGCAGGACCCGAGGAGGAAGATGAGGAGGAAGAAGAATCTTCATCTGAAAAATAAAGAAATGTGGGATCCTCTCCCTCGCTATCAGTGTCGGAGGCAAGGATAGCGTATGCCTCCTCCACTGAATAGCGCTGTTGGGATGAGCGTGACGAGCGGGACATTTTTTTGTGAATGTGGTGCTTTGTGTGAACTTTATTTATAACTGTGTGTGTGTGTGGGGGGGGGATAGTGATTGGTGTAAACTAAGCTGAAAAGAAAAAGCTAAAAGAAAAGAAAGCGAATAGGGAAAAAAAAGGCCTGTGAAAAAAAGTCTAAACCAGCAGGCACGAGCTCTGATAAGTGACCGGTGTCACTTATCAAAGTTCCGTGGCTGCTGGATGTGCGCACGGGAGTGACGGAAAGGGGGGTGAAAAAAAAAACTGTCAGGCACGAGCTCTGATAAGTGACCGGTGTCACTTATCAAAGTTCCGCGGCTGCTGGATGTGCGCACGGGAGTGGCGGAAAGGGGGGTGAAAAAAAAAACTGGCAGGCACGAGCTCTGATAAGTGACCGCTGTCACTTATCAAAGTTCCGCGGCTGCTGGATGTGCGCACGGGAGTGGCGGAAAAGTTGGTGGGAAAAAAAAAAAAAAACAGCAGGAACGAGCTCTGATAAGTGACTGGTGTCACTTATCAAAGTTCCGTGGCTGCTAGGTGTGCGCACGGGAGTGGCGGAAAAGTTGGTGAAAAAAAACAAAAAAAAAACAGCAGGAACGAGCTCTGATAAGTGACTGGTGTCACTTATCAAAGTTCCGTGGCTGCTGGATGTGCGCACGGGAGTGGCGGAAAAGTTGGTGAAAAAAAACAAAAAACGGCAGGAACGAGCTCTGATAAGTGACTGGTGTCACTTATCAAAGTTCCGTGGCTGCTGGATGTGCGCACGGGAGTGGCGGAAAGGGGGGGTGGAAAAAAAAAACGGCAGGCACGAGCTCTGATAAGTGACCGCTGTCACTTATCAAAGTTTGCGGCTGCTGGATGTGCGCACGGAGGGGGGTGCGAAAGTGTTGATGGGTGAACTGCGTCACCAATCAACGCTCGGTGGCGCAAAGGGGGGGTAAAAAAGAGGGGAAAAGGGAAGGGGGGAGGGGGGAATGGGGGGATTGGGGTGGATCGGGCAGGGATCGGGGCTCAAAAACTCAGTTGTTTGTCTTTTACTTCTTTTCTTTCTCTTTCTCTTCTTCTCTTCTCTTCTTCTTTTCTTCTTTTTCTCTTTCTTCTCTCTTCAGCAGGAGTTGTGGTGTCACAGGCTACTGTGGCACCACAAGGCCCAGCACAGGAGGAGATCTGGCAGTGTGACCGCACAGCAGGAATCCTCAGCAAGTGTGAGGACCCCTGCAGTGCGGTCAGACAGGTCAGATCCAGTTTGCAGACAGGTCACAGAGCGGTCACATCGCTGCTGTGACCTGTCATTGGTGGGATCGATGATCACATCAATCCCACCAATCAAAGGAGACCCCTGCATTGCCGGTTGCTAGGCACCGGCCTAGTAATCGGAGCTCACAGCTCCGATTCCTAGGCAGGTCACCGGCAGGTCACCTAGCAGGGCACAGAGCGGTCACACCGCTGCTGTGCCCTGTGATTGGCGCGATCGTCGATGACATCGATCGCGCCAATCAGCTCCTTCATGCCCTACAGGCCCTGGCCTAGGATCGGTGCTATTACTGCACCGATCCAGGCAGGTACAGGCAGGGCACAGCGCGGATATACCGCGGCTGTGCCCTGCGATTGGCGCGATCGATGTGATCGGCGATCGCGCCAATCCGGGGGGGGGGGCTGGACTTTCCTAGGCCCAGGCCTAGGATCGAGTACATCGGTACTCGATCCTAGCCTGCGATCTCACTGTTTTAGCCGCTCTGATTGGCTAAAACAGTGAGAAAGGCTGTGATTGGCTGTTCAGAATTCAACAGCCAATCACAGCGATCGGGAGGCCTGAGGGGGAGGACGCAGCCCGGGATGCCGACGCCAACTTCCAAGAGGTAAGCTGGCGTCGGAATTTTAATGCGATCACCGCTACTTAAGTCGCGATGTCGCATTAAAGGGCATGACGTACTATCCCGTCCATGGTCAGAATGGCACGGGTTTTATGGACGGGATAGTACGTCTAATGTCAGAGAGGGGTTAAATCATTGCACATATCACACACCATGTCACATTTTGAATCCTTTTTTTTCGAGACAACCCTTTACGATCCCTGTTTAAAGTACCAACTCAGAGGGTCAAGGGCGCGTAGGCAGACGCATTCTTTCTCTCATAAGAGCCTCCGAAGCCAGGCCCGGGTGCTCCATCCAGCCACCCCACACATTCTCAAACTGCATGTGCTGACCTCTTTTCGCATATATGTTCTGTTCCATCATAACAATAAAGTTAACCTTATTAATCAGTTCTTGTCTAACTGGTGCTTTGTCATCTAACCAGTGGGCCGCAATGAGCTTTCTGGCAGCATATAGGATTCTGGCTATGGTCAGCTTTCCCCACTCATCAACCGCGATATCCTCCATGCACCCCAATACACACGTCAGCGGGTTCCTTATAAGATCCACTCCCATTACCTCCTGTGTCAAATTAAGTGTTTGTACCCAAAAGTTCTGTAGGGCAGGGCAGGACCACATCATATGTAGGAGATCTGCCCCATCCTCAGAGCAGCGCGGACAGCAGGAATCCCTCCTCAGGCCCGCCCTCTTCATCCAGACCGGAGTCCTGTATACCCTATGTGTTAGGTAGAGTTGTGAGACTCTCCTGGCTTCACTCATAGAGACCTTGGGGATGAATTGTAATATGCTCTCCCACTGAGAGTCCGAGATTGGTCCCACATCCTCTTCCCATTTTTCTCTGGACTTAGCCGGGTGCCGTACCAGGAATGAATCCAAAAAACCCCTATATACGAGGGAGATGAAACCCTTAGTGCCCCTTAGTGACCCTATAAGATTCACCATCGCATCTGATTGCACCACTATCTTGATGTTTTAAGCTGTCGATTGATTGCATGCCGCAGCTGCAAATATTGAAAAAAGAGGGATTGACTCAGAGGGAATTCCTTCCTGATCTCCTCAAAAGTCTTAAGCATGCCGCCAACCAACAGCTGTGACACAAACCATATCCCGACCCTTCTCCATTGAGCGAATCCCCTCAGACGCATTAACTCCCCCAGTCTCGGGTCAAACCAAACCGACGAGAAGCGCGTGAGCTCCGTAATGCCCCTCCATTGTCTAACTCTTTGCCAAATCTTGTCCACCATAGCGATCGTCGGGAGCCTTTTAGGGTTCACCCGGAACCTACCAGCCTCTAAACTAGCAAGCAACGGACCTCTGCCCACTATAAACTCAATGAGCTTCCCAGCCGACGTAGATTGGGTAGGCTCCCCCCACCCCACCATATGCTGACATTGGGATGACACATAATAAAACCACGGGTTCGGGATTGCCAGGCCCCCCCTCTCTTTGACCTCTGTAGATGTTCAAGTTTAATGCGTGCCCTACTACCCTTCCAGATCAAGTCCCGGAAAAGAGAATCAATCCGGTAGAATTTATTTTGCGCCAACCAGACAGGCGTATTATGGAGTATATATAGGAGTTGGGGCATGAGGATCATTTTTAATAAATTTGCTCTACCCGCCACAGACAGGAATAGTTTCTTCCACGCTGCAATTTTTTGTTGAAACTTATTGATAAGGGGGGTAAGATTGAGCCGTTCATATTCCTCCAATTTAGCAGAGATCACAATGCCCAAATATTTAAACTCACTAACCACCCTCAAAGGGGTCCCAGGATCTAGCACTAGGGGAACCGCCGAGTCCACGGGAAGCAACACGGATTTATCCCAGTTGATAGTCAGTCCAGAAATAGAGCCGAATTTACTAATAACTGCCATAGCCGAACTTAGGGAGTCGCTCGGGTCAGCCAGAAACAGTAGCACATCATCCGCATATAAGGCCACTTTCTCTACGTGGGAGCCATATTGGAATCCCCGAATATCTGTGGTACCACGTATCTTTGCAGCTAACGGTTCTACAGCGATCGCAAACAGCAGGGGGGACAGGGGGCACCCCTGCCTCGTTCCCCTATGTAGGGAGAAACTCTCAGACAGCAGACCATTAACCCGTATTTTAGCACTAGGGGATGTATATAGCAAACGTACCCAACCCACAAACAGATCACCAAATCCCATGGTTTTCATTACCGCCCACAAATACCTCCACTCCACACTGTCGAACGCCTTAGCGGCATCCAGGGAAACTATTACTCTCTGTCCCACATTATCCGCCCTCGCCTGCATGTTTAAGTATAATCGCCGGAGATTTATAGCTGTGGATTTGTTGGGCATAAACCCTGACTGGTCTTGGTGAATTAGGGATTCGATGACCTTGTTAAGTCGGTTCGCCAGCATTTTGGCCAATAACTTAATGTCAGTGGTCAACAAAGAGATCGGACGATATGAAGCTGGGTCCATCAAATCTTTTCCCTGCTTTGGTAGGACAACAATTATCGCCTCTTGCATGGACCGGGGCAGCTCCCCCCCCGCCAAACTTGCAGTGTAAACCTCCATCAACTTGGGAAGCAACACCTCTTTGTATTTTTTGTAGACTTCTCCTGGGATACCGTCCCCCCTGGGGCCTTGTCACTAGGTACAGAGGCCAGAGCGGCCTCAAGTTCCTCCATATCAAAGGGCTCCTCAAGAAGCCTCTGCTCCGCCAGTGAGAGTCGTGGAAGCCGCACCCCCACTAAAAAGTTATCAATTTCCTCCTCCGATGGCTGCACATGTGACTGGTACAGATTTGAGTAAAATCCCATCATTACCTCCAGTATGGCCCTACCGCCTGTATGCTCACATCCGTCTTTCCCCTTTAATTTAGTGATATACGCCGATTCCCTTTGGGCCGCCACTACCCTGGACAGAAGGTGACCCGCTCTCCCCCTCCTCGAAAAACTTCATCGTGCAGAACAGCCTTTTCCTCTCCGCAGTTTTCATAGTCATATTACAAACCTCTCTCTGCACTGATCTCAAACGTTCCCGGGCCTCAGGGGTTTGCTCCTCAATTAGTGCAGCCTCTGCTCCCTCTAATGACCTAATCAACTCCTGGTCTCTCCTGCCCGTTTCGGTTTTAACTTGCGATATGTTTTTAATGCACAACCCTCTGAAGTAAGCCTTCATGGCTTCCCATACCATCAATACCGAAGCCGAGCCCATATTAATTTTAAAGAATTCTGTCAGGTCATCCCCCACATGGCCGTCCAGATCAATCAGCTGGAGCCAGAACGGATTTAGCCTCCACAACGGTCTCCTGGAAAACTCAGAGCCCTGCCCCTGAAGCACCACACACATAGGCGAGTGATCCGACAGAGTTCTAGCCAAATAAGTTACCTCACCCACTAGACTTAGCATCGGACCATTCCCCAGGGCCAGATCAATCCTGGACAGCGAGGCAGAGGCGGGAGAGAAGCAGGAGTACTTATAAGTTCCGGGGTGATGGGTTCTCCATATGTCTATTAGTGCAGTCTCCTTCAGAACCGCCCCAAAGGGGTGCAATTACCACCCAGTCTCAGTGCCTCCCGACCACCTCTGTCCCAATGGGCATCAGGAACATTGTTGAAGTCACCAATTATCAGAAAGGGAACCCCCGGGAAATCGCCCACTACCTCCATGACCTTATGCAGCACTTTCCCACAATACGGCGGAGGGATATATATCGAGATCAGTAGCATCAGTATACCAGACAATTTACATAGCAAGCATACGAACCGTCCCAGCGGGTCTATAATCACTTTACACTGTTCAAAAGGTATACCTGTGCGAACAAGAACACTGACCCCCCGTGAGTATGTGGAATATGTTGCATGATACCCCGCCCGCAGCCATCTTTTTTTAAGAAGATGCGTTCTACTCTTTATCAAGTGGGTTTCTTGTAAGCATATGACTGCAGGTTTGGCATCAAGCAAGAAAGTAAACATTGCCTGTCTTTTTACTCCGGACGCCAACCCTCTAACGTTCCAACTTATTATTTTTATTTTATCCGCCATTACCCTGCAACCCCAAATAACGTGTCATCCATTTCCTCATTTGTGAATTAGTAAGGCTGTCTCCCCTCGAACCTGTGTGACATAGACAATAGTTTAACATTCCCCCCTCCCTCCCCACCCTCCACCCCCCCTCACACAATACCCCAACTTCACCCAACTCAAGCTTTCCATCTCCTCCAGGTGTCACGGAGGAGAGGGCGTACTTTATCCGATTCAGAGTATCCACTTCACCGAAGCAAACCCGCTTTACTCCCCAAACTCTGGGAGTAGCATATGGCTAGTGATTGCAGCCAAACAATACTCAACAGTTAACCATAAAACATTCACATTTAGCTTTCTGTTAAATACATTTAACATGTCCAAACACATGAACTAGAAAAAGGTAGGAAAATTTCTCCCCCTCCCCCTCCAATGCACAGCAAGATTATTTCCCAAAATGAGAGGGAGGGTCTTCCTCCTGAGAAAAAGGTATTCAGGAGGGAAGAGCGGATATATGTAAGATCCGGTCCCGATTAAAGGACAAGACCCGTCCCGATTAAAGGACAAGTCAGCTCAGTCAGCCAGCGGAGTCCTTAGAATTTGCCTTGCTGAGACGCGTCTCGTTGCTGTCCATCCAGTTAAGGGCCTCCTTTGCATCCGGGAAGAAATGGACAGTGTCCCCGTCTACCACTCTCAGTTTAGCCGGATATATCATTGAGTACGGCACACCCAGGGCTCTCAACCTCTTCTTAATGTCAACGAATTTGGCCCTCTGCTTTTGAACCTCCATAGAGAAGTCCGGGTAAATGGAAATCCTGGAGCCGTTGATTTTCAGGTCCGGATGATTCTTGGAAAAGCGAAGAATAGCATCCCTGTCCCGATAATGCAGAACCTTGACAAGCACTTGTCTTGGAGGACGGCCAGGGGGGAGGGGGAATGCGGGGACACGGTGAGCTCTTTCCACGGCATATAAACGGGACAGGTTGTTATGGCCAATAGTGTTCAACAGCCACTGTTCAAAGAACTCGGTGGGTGCAGAGCCTTCCGTTTTTTCCGGCACCCCAATAATCCGCACATTATTACGTCTTGACCTATTCTCTAGGTCATCAGTCTTTGCCTGCACAGCTGACATTGCAGTAGCCATACGCTGATGCAGCTTGTCAGATTTTGCAATAGTATCTTCCACAGTGCTAATACGTTTCTCAGCTTCCCCCATCCTCTCCTTAGTGACATGCATGGAGTGCTGTAACTTAGACATGCTGGCCTGCAGGACCCCAAGCTGTGCTGCCACCTCAGTAATAGTAGTGTGAGAGTGCATTGCCAGCTTGAACAAGTCTTTTAATGTGGGCTCCTCTGGGATCACCATCCCCCCCATTTGCCGCTTACATTCCTCCATCTCACCTCTCTCCCATTTCATAGTTCCTTGGTCTTCCTCCCGGCTTTCACAGTCACTCTCCTCACCATCCTCCACACCAGATTCCTCTGGCTCCTCTGCACTCCCCGAAAGCCCCCTCCGACCTCTACCTGCACTTGCCGGACACCGCTTATCTTCCTCCAGCCTGGCGAACCTCCGCAGTTTAGACACTGCATCTGACCTGCTGGGGATTCCCCCATCTTCCTCCGGGCCCGCCATCAATACATCTTCTCCACCGGCGCCATCTTGTGCCTTCTTCTCCGATTCGCCTGCTGGCCTTTTGCTTCCTTTCTTCCCAGCCATTTGCTTGTGCACTCCTGATTTACAGAGCCTGTGGTCAGGGTCAACACCCTCTCCAAGGAATGTGAATTTAACAGCTAAATAGTGGCTGCAATCTAACAAACTGTCATATATCCAGCGGGAGCTCCTGCTGCACGCGTCTGATCACATCTCCCTCAGGCCACGCCCCCAAGCTTCTTCCTTTTTCCTCCAAACGTAAGGATGGTCATTATGCCCAAAGAGTTAGATTTTAGTTTCAACAGACCAAAGGACATGTCTCCAAAAATCAAGGTCTTTGTTACGGTCTGCATTTGCAAACATTAATCTGGCTTTTTTATGTTTCTTTAGGAGTAATGGCTTCTTCCTGGCAGAGTGGCCTTTGACACAATCTTACCAGCTTCCACCATCATCATCACAAGGTATTTTGCTTTTGTCCTTGGGTTGATATGTACACGTCGGATCAAAGAAAGTTCATCTCTGGGACACAGAACCAGTCTCCTTTCTGAGCATCTCTTTCCTTCTTTGCAGATTTCTTGAGACTTTCCCATGATGCCACACAAAGCAGTGTGTTTCAGGTGTGCATTAAAATACATCCACAGGTGTGTCTAATAAAACAAAGATGTTGCCAAAACACATCAGAAACTTCCAAACACATGACATCATCATATGCACAGTCCAGAATTGTTTAAAGGCATAGTAATCTTAGTGTATGTAAACTTTTGACTTTGAAGTAATAAAATGCATTCTCTCTCTCGCTCATTATTCTGGCATTAGGCAAATATTAATACCGTATATACTCGAGTATAAGCCGACCCCCCCTAATTTTGCCACAAAAAAACTGGGAAAACTTATCGACTCGAGTATAAGCCTAGGGTGGAAAATGAGGCAGCTACTGGTAAATTTCAAAATTAAAAATAGATACCAATAAAAGTAAAATTAAAGTAAGTTAAGTGTTTTTGAATAGCCATATTGAATCAGGAGCGCCATATGCTGCCCATGTATTGTGCCCCATATGCTGCCCATGTATTGTGCCCCATATGCTGCCCATGTATTGAGCCCCATATTCTGCCCCATATGCTGCCCATGTATTGAGCCCCATATTCTGCCCCATATGCTGCCCATGTATTGTGCCCCATATGCTGCCCATGTATTATGCCCCCATATGATGCTCCATAGATTATGCCCTATATGCTGCCCATGTATTATGCCCCATATTCTGCCCCATATGCTCCACAGATTATGCCCCATATGCTCCACAAAATATGCCCCATATGTTCCACAGATTATGCCCCATGTGCTCCACAGATTATGCCCCATATGCTCCACAAAATATGCCCCATATGTTCCACAGATTATGCTCCATAGATTATGCCCCATATGTTCCACAGATTATGCCCCATATGCTCCATAGATTATGCCCCATAGTATAGGTCCCTTATGCTGCCGCTGCAACTAAAAAAAAAAAAAAAAATGACATACTCCCCTCTTGTTGCTGGGGGCCAGGTGCCTGTGTCGTGAGCAGGTGGGGACACCGGCGCGCTATGGGGGCCGGGTGCTGGTGTCACCACTGGCTCAGGGCTCGGCACCTGCAATAGTCACCTGTCCAGTTCCACCGCTGAGCGCCGCTGTCTTCCGGGTCCTCCAGCAGTGAATGCTCAGGCAAAGGGCACGGAGCGCACTTAACACGTCATCGCGCCCTCTGACCTGAACATTCACAGCTAGAGGATGCGAGGACACAGCGGTGGAACGGGGACAGGTGAATATGGAATATACTCACCCTCTCCTGGAGCGTCTCCAGCCCCTGCTCTTCCCCCACGGTCTCCGGCGCTATGCCTAACTTCAGCGGTCATGTGGTACCGCTTATTAAAGTTATGAATATGTGCATATTCATGACTTTAATGAGCGGTACCACTGATGGCTGAACACAGGCGTCGGAGACCGTGGGAGAAGAACAGGGGCTGCAGAGACCGCGCCAGGAGGGGTGAGTATATAGGACAGCTGCGCTCCCCCTCCCCCGCCGACCCCCCGGTATATGACTCGAGTATAAGTGTGAAGGACTAAATTAAGAACGATCAAAACTGAATGCTCCATTTTGTGCTTGTAACTCCACCTTGTGGTTTATGAGATAAATTCTGTTACTTAAGGCTATAGTTCCTGGCCGTTATAAAGAAGTAGAGTAAAGGTTATGGGCTGTAATAAAACCAGACCGCTCCAGTTTGGACAAGATATAAGATACTATTGTTCCCTTCTATGGTCACGTGGATATGACCATATATGTAGTTTCCAGTCTTCCTGTATTTTCATTGGTTAAATGTTGCAGGTGTGGTTTTATACTATTGGTTGAAATACAAACCTACTAAATACTATAAAAGATGATGATGTAATACATGGGATAGGAATCTGTTTCGATTCTCCCAGACAGAAACACGTCTTCGTCTGGTTATTTATGTTGCTAGCAACGTTCTGTGAATTAATTTGGAAATCACTAGGTCAACCGTGAAGGGTCACTTAGATCCTACCTCAACAGATGGCGCCAAACGTGGGGCCCCCAAATAGGGACGCCTCTGCCCCCCCGGAGGACAACAAGACAAAGGACCATCAGACCGGACATAGGCACTGGTAAATTGGGACTGATCACCCCCCACAACCACGGTAAGTTGGCAGTTATACTGTTCAGTCTGACCGTTTGGTGTGGTTTTCCTGTGTTTGTTGCTGGAAAGAGGATCTGAGGTTTGTCCCCGATGGTGGGGTGATTCTTAGGTGGAATCATATAGAGGTGTAGTTCCGTTGGGGGCCCAGTGTTTGAACCATACCTCATAAGGGACGGACACCCCGGATTGACCAGTGATTGTAACTCTCTTTTTAGTCAAAATATCCTGAAATCCTGGTCACTGTTAGAATCGGGCACGATGAAGTGATCGAAGATGGGAAGGGTACCGGAAATATATATATATATATATATATATATATATATATATATATATATACACACACACACACACATATATACACACACATATAACCAGAGGTGTCCGGAGGGATAGTCTAAGACACCCTCCTCCTTTCACTGAGTATCGTGTTGTGGGGCCATCCCTGTGGGGGATAGATAGGCCCGATGCGACAGACTATATGGCCGCTCTAGGACTGGGCACAATTTAAGTAAGGATATTTAACTTTTAAAGGAGTATCATGTTTTCCGTGGAAGAAAGAATAAAAAGAAGAGTTTGGATTTGTGTGATGGATTGGATACTGTCTGTCTTACGGTTCAGAGACGAGAAAAAAAAAATCTGTCAGAAATGCAAGGGAATTCGTGAGGGCGGTAGGATAAAGCCTACGCTATGAGACGAAGGTGTTAGAAAGAAAGGCAGGTTGATATGGAGGTAGAAAACAGAAAGTGAATTCTGATTGTGTTATGGTTATGTTGAAAAGGGAAAGTTGTCTACTATAACAGAGATTGGATGTTTTGTGGAAGGAACTGAGAAAGTGACTGAAAGTACCAGAAAGACAAATAATTAAAAATGATGATTTGGAATAAGGGGTTTCTCTGCTAGATAATAAGATCTTTTCCCAGGAAATTAAGCCGGGTGGATTTGTGATGTATGCGGGGTTACTAATCCTCAGTGGAGAGAGACCTGTTACAGTTGTGGAGCTAGGAGACCCGGAGTTGTAGTCCCAACTTTTCCCTTGGTAAATGCTGACGGCACTTATTATCAGCCACCGCCAGCACCAGTCCCTGCTATCCACCCCCTCCTACTTTATTCACCCGGTCAGTCTTATGGTAGTATTTAAAGATCTGGGATTCTCATTATATAATAAAGCCCACTCACGTCTTTTTGTAGCAGCTTTGATGTCCGGCCTTAAACCCGAATTGAAGGAGGCGATAATGTCAGTTAGACCTGATGTCGAGAATTCCACTCCGGACAATGTATTAAAAGTAATAAAAAAGTTTTCCGCTCTATATTAGCAGGAAAGAAAATCAAAAAGCAAGCCAGCCTCTGTAGCAGTTTCAACTCCTGCTCCAATTTTAGCCCCCACCTCCGCAAGCAGGCATCTGCAGCTGCAAGGACACAGTTCTTATCAGTGCCCACATAGCAAACTCTAGCCCCCCCTCCATATACACAAATTTAACCCCTGTGTACCGGCTGGTACAAGATTTACGGGCAGTTAATGCAGTTACTGATCTGGAAACCCCAGTGGTGTCTAATATATATTATATATATATATATATATATATATATATATATATATATACTCTTTTGTTCCAGATATCTCAGGATGCTGCTTGGTTCACAGTTATTGATTTTGCCAATGTCTTTTTTTTTAGTATTCTATTACACCAAGATTGTCAATTTCTGTTTGTATTATCAGGGAGGACAATTGATGTGGACAGTTCTGCCACAAAGGGCCCAAAACAGTCCCAATTAGTTTGTAAAAAAATATGGGCAAGTGTCTTTTACCCTGGCAATTGGACCACCCCCATGTCACGCTGCTTCAGTATGTGGATGATTTTTGTTGTGTGTATGGACGGAGCAGGAAGCCATATTGGTATTGTTAGTCTTCGCAAGTATCTCACAGATCTGAACTGTCGGGTTTCGGCCTCGAAACTTCAGTTCTGTCATGGTCAAGTGATATTTTGGGTCACTGTCTCCTTCAGGGTGTCAGATACCTTACAGAAGAAAGAAAAATAGCTGTCAGCTCCCTTCCTTTCTCAAAAGATGAAACTGAACTCCAGCGTTTTCTTGGACATGAAACGCATATTTTTGCCCCGCATGACATTGCAGCAATACTAACACTCCAACAGCCAAGACATTTGACTGTACAACGACATTTACGGCTGCAGTGTTCACTCCTTTTGCCTGATTATGTCAAGTTGCATCGCTGTGCTATAATCAACCCCGCTACTTTACTGCCGGTCCTCAAGAAAGATGGCAGTGATGAGGATTATCTCCAACATGATTGTTCCCAATTTCTGACTGAAGAAACAGCTTCTCCACCAAATGTCAGTGAGAATCCATTTCCAAATCCCGATCTGGTGTTATACACGGATGGTTCAAGATATTCTGATGAGTTTGGAAGATTCCACACAGGATATGCTGTTACCACAGAGGACACTGTAGTGCACGCAGCTGCGCTTCCGCCATCGCAGTCAGTACAAGAAGCAGAACTTCAGGCTCTGTCTACTGCATGTACTTTGGCCAAAGACAGACGGGCTAATGATATGGAAATTTAATTAGGATAAAAAAATATCCTGTGTTTGCTGCTTGCCATGTCCAAATCTCTATATAATGTCTTTTTGAGCGCTCAGAACGAAATGAGGACTGTCCACACGAAAGTGTCAGTATAACAGTTCGTCAAAGACATACATTTATTATTGTTTCAAGTTTTTATACGTTTACAAAAAGGGGCTGGTTAGTCAATTAACATACAATTAAAAGCTGCTAGATTATTGGCTGTTCTAGTGTAAATATGATAATTATGATAATCATGATTAAAAGAGCTGAAGTTGCAGAATTATTGTTTATATTCTTGTGACCTAGTTGCCTTGCATAACTATAATGTAAACAACAGATATCTAATAGGACATTTTGTACTTCATGCATTTGTTCCTTTACGAAGGTCTTATGAAGGCCAGATTTCTTTAAAACGACTGATTATATCTGGCCTAGAAATATGTGAGCACAAGGTTTTTTTAGCAAGTGAAATCTATCTAACTGTGAACTGTGAATACATATATGTGAATATACTTTGAATATATGGAATACATATATATTTCCATGACACTAATATATACACGGATTCACGGTATGCATTTGGTATCGCTCACGATTTTGGAGCTCTATAAGCTAATCAAGGATTTATTACTACTGCCAGAACCCCATTGAAAAATGCTGAAGCTGTTAAAACCCTCATGGATTCGATCAAATTGCCTACTCAGGTGGCCATTATCAAAGTCAAGACGCACAGTCCTAGGAATAGTCCACAAACTATTGGCAACGCATTTGCGGATATGCAAGCAAAGGCCGCTGCTCTTCTGCCCGTTGAACTAACCATACCAACTATGGTGACCACACGCTCTCAGCGTAAACAGTTGCAAGAGATCCTGACTCTACAAGAACCTGATGATCTACAACAGACTGAGGTTTTCTGTCGGACCCCGCGAGACCGCTTAATGACAATGCAGAGAATGTCTCCAAAAGAAGAGGTGAAGCAGTGGAAGGCTGATGGAGCACGTATGGACAATGGTTTCTGGAGAAAGGACCAACTTGTGTGTCTCCCTAAGCGGATGTACCCTGCTATTGCCATGTGGGCACATGGACCTATATATCAAGGAAAAAACCAGGCTCTAGTACAAAAATTCTAACTGGGCTCCAGGTATTTCTACAGTCCTGACAGAACTCAACCGTGCATGTAATATCTGTCAGACCTTCAGTCCTGGTCAACTTCGACGTGTACCTCCGAAGTATCTTGCTAAGCCCGACTATTCTTTCCAAAGGCTCCAGGTGGACCATAAATGCCTAAATCTGGAAGGTATGAATATTGTCTGGTGGTTGTCGATACGTTCTCCAGTTGGCCAGAAGCATTCCCTGTTACCAACATGACTGCAAAGACCACAGCAAAGAAACTGATGATGGAAGTCATCTGCAGATATGGAGTTCCAGAAGTCGTTGAAAGTGACCAAGGTCCGGCTTTTTCTTCTCATGTGTATCAGGAGGTTCTGACAATGTTTGGATCCACTGTAGCCTTCTATACTCGTACTATCCACAATTCAGGGGGAAAGTTGAGAGGTTGAACGACACACTGAAGGGACAATTGACCAAAATGATGCAGGAGACTATTGCTCCATGGTCAGAGCTCCTAACCATTGTACTATACCATATTTGTATTACCCCTATTGCAAAACATGGCCTGTCCCTATATGAGATATTGTTTGGTGCTAGGACCCCAGTTGCAAATTTCCAGTCTCAGTAATTATTAGAAGAAACTGACCGTACTGTTCAACATGTTATTCAGTTCAGTAAAAATCTTGCTAACACCTATGCTCTAGTTTCTTCTTTTTCAGATTCAGCAGAAACAGATATTTGTTATAATTTGAAGTCTGATGATTTTGTGGTCATGAAAAGGCATGTCAGCAAACACGGACTAGAACCCTTGTATGACGGTCCCTATCAAATTCTCCTCATTACTCCTATGTTAGTGAAACTGGAAGGAAGACCGACTTGGATCCACGCATCGCACTGCAAGCTGGTTAAACAAGCCAATAGCAAATAAAGGGGACATAATGTTTGGTTTTTCGTATTTTCCATATTATTGGTAACCACATGGGATAGCCTAAATTTCCCAACATCCTTAAATAATGAGTTTATATAATATTATGAAAAATTACTGAGAGATTTGTTGAATAATTCCCAGTCTCTGGCAGATATTTTCTTTTTAATCCAGCCAATTGGTTTAAGGGAATTGGGGGTTGGATAGCTGGAATCTTGCAAAGTTTGTTACACATCGCTGCCTTTATTCTTGTTATGTATGTAATACTAAAATTTGTTCTTTGGTGTATTTCTGTATGTATTAGGAAATTCTGCACTAGAACAGCTAATGATGATACTAAAGGCGTTGTCACCCCTGCTCTTCTCTACGTCGATTTTAAGAAGTTATCTGATGAAGATGTTGAAGCCAAGCGCATGGCTATCTTCAAAAGATCTCCACAACCGTTATCAAAAATTGTTATTTGCAAATTGTAGTATATGGGGGGATGGGTACGCCGCAACAGCCATGTCTGGTAACATGGCATCAGATATGTGAAGACCAGTACCCCTCGAGCTTATAGCTTGGGATAGTACCTCTGATGCTGGACATAAGTTAACAAAATTTATCTAGGGGGGGAAATGTGAAGGACTAAATTAAGAAAGATCAAAACTGAATGCTCCATTTTGTGCATGTAACTCCATCTTGTGGTTTATGAGATAAATTCTGTTACTTAAGGCTATAGTTCCTGGCCGTTATAAAGAAGTAGAGTAAAGGTTATGGGTGTAATAAAACCAGACCGCTCCAGTTTGGACAAGATATAAGATACTATTGTTCCCTTCTATGGTCACGTGGATATGACCATATATGTAGTTTCCAGTCTTCCTGTATTTTCATTGGTTAAATGTTGTAGGTGTGGTTTTATACTATTGGTTGAAGTACAAACCTACTAAATACTATAAAAGATGATGATGTAATACATGGGATAGGAATCTGTTTCGATACTCCCAGACAGAAACACGTCTTCGTCTGGTTATTAATGTTGCTAGCAAAGTTCTGTGAATTAATTTGGAAATCACTAGGTCAACCGTGAAGGGTCAATTAGATCCTACCTCAACATAAGCAGAGAGGGGGACTTTCAGCCCTAAAAAATGGGCTGAAAATCTCAGCTTATACTCGAGTATATACGGTAATTATGGTAATCCTAATTGACCTAAAACGGGAAATGTTTATTCATATTTCATGTGAGATACTGAGAAAACACGGATTTTGGTAAAGACTTACCTGTAAAATCCTTTTCAGCGAAGGAAGGAAGAGAGACACAGTATTCATTACTGATGGGTAGGCGGAGCCCCAGATCAGGATGTTACCTCAGATCAAAAGAGTGATGACTGGCTGGCCCCTCCAGCTCGGGCTCCTCCTACTCAGCTCCAGTCGTACCAAAGCTTTTAGGAAAAGAGCCAAGATCACCAGCGGAGCAACATAACCCCTTCTGAAGGAACTTCAGAGAAAAAACACAAGAATACAGGTTATGCATGCAAAGAAAGCCAAAAACCACAGAGTTCCAGGTACTACTCACGGAACCTGACTACTGCGATGAGCTGGCGATGCTGGAACAGAGCCTTAGCGCGCTGACCTCAGCCCAGATAATCGCTATCAGATAAGGGTCGCGCTGCATCTGAAAACATCAACACACTTCTGCCGTGGGAGGGTGCTGTGTCTCTCTTCCTTCCTTCGCTGAAAAGGATTTTACAGGTAAGTCTTTACCAAAATCCGTGTTTCAGCTGCAGATGAAGGAAGAGAGCCACAGTATTCATTACTGATGGGACGTCCCAAAGCAGTTCAAAAATAAGGGTGGGAAAAAACCAACAAAAGGCAGAAACCCAACAACCTTAACAACAAAGCGCAACCAGCGCTAAACACAAGTTCATCCAGAACTTTAAACTACAGCTGCCTGCAGGACCCTACGTCCGAGGGCTGCATCAGCGGAAGCACTGACGTCCACTTTATAAAACCTTGTAAACGTGTGGACAGAGCGCCAAGTCGCCGCTCGGCAAAGCTGCACTGCCGAAGCACCTTGATGAAAAGCCCACGATGAAGCCACAGCTCTCGTGGAATGGGCTCGAATCTTAATCGGGCAAGATTCACCCCGAAGACGGTAAGCTTCCAAAATAGCTGACCGGATCCAACGAGCTATAGAACCCTTGGAAGCTCGTTGACCACGCCGACGACCTGCCGGAACCACAAACAGGGAGTCAGTCTTACGAAAACCTTGAGTAATAGATAGATAAAACTTCAAGGCCCGCACTAAATCCAATGTGTGTAAATCTCGCTCTTTCGTATTCTTCGGATCCGGACAGAGTGAAAGCAACACAATATCCTGGTTAACATGAAACTGTGACACCACTTTAGGCAAAAAATCACCCCGAGTGCGAAGCACTACACGATCCGGAAAAAACTCCAGAAAAGGAGGCGAACAAGAAAGAGCTGCCAATTCAGAAACTCTCCTCAAGGAAGTGACTGCAACAAGGAAAGCCACCTTCCAAGAAAGTAAAGAAAGGCTAGCAGAAACCATAGGTTCAAAAGGTTTATGCTGAAGAGCCTCCAAAACAAGGTTGAGCCGCCAAGGAGACACGGGTGCCTTCCGCGGCGGAAACTTACGAGAGATACCTCGGAAAAAGGAGAGCACGTCTCTATTCGAAGCAATGGTTCTCCGGAACAATAAGGACAGAGCAGAAATCTGACCTTTCAGAGTGCTAACTGCCAAACCCTTGTCTAGCCCATGCTGCAGAAAAGCCAACAGGTTGGGAATGGAAAATTTTCTCGGGTTCCGAGAAGACCCCAAACACCACGAAAAGAAGGTTTCCCAAATTTTGTGGTAAATCCTAGAAGTAGCCGGACATCTTGCAGCACGAAGGGTAGCAATGACCTCGGCTGAAAAACCTCTACGGGTCAAGATTTCGGTCTCAAGAGCCACGCCGTCAAACGCAGGGACATCAAGTCCGGATGACAAACGGGCCCCTGAGTCAACAAGTCCGGTTGAAGAGGGAGTGGAAACGGAGGTGCCGCCAACAGCGACATTATTGTCGAGAACCACACCCTTCTTGGCCAGTCTGGAGCTATCAGAATAGCTGGAATTCTCTCTAGTCTGATCCGACGCAGCACTAGAGGAAGTAAGGATATCGGCGGGAATACATAGATCAGCTCGAACTGATCCCACTGAGCCACTAGAGCATCCACCGCCACCGCCTTCGGGTCCTTGTACCTGGACATGAATGTCGGTAACTTGGCATTGGACCTGGATGCCATCAAATCCACTTGGGGGGTTCCCCAGCGAGAGCACAGTAGTGCAAAGACTTCCGGGTGGAGGCTCCATTCCCCGGGATCCATCCTTCTGCGACTGAGAAAGTCCGCTGTAATATTCTGAACCCCTGGAATGTGAATCGCCGAAATGGCTGGTACACTGGCCTCTGCCCAAATCAGAATTCGGGACACCTCCACCATGAGTCTGGAACTCTTTGTCCCACCTTGGTGATTGATATACGCGACAGCCGTCGCATTGTCTGTCTGCACTCGGACTGGCAGACCGCTCAAAGGGACCGTCCAATGTTGGAGGCAAAGGAAAATCGCCCTCAATTCCAGGATGTTGATCGGAAGAAAAGACTCTTCCGATGACCATACCCCCTGAATCCAGAGATTGTTCCAAACACCCCCCCAGCCCGACAGGCTGGCATCGGTGGTTATAACTGACCACTTCGGAGGGAGGAAAGACTTCCCCAGGGAGAAAGCCCCTGGACGTAACCACCATTCTAGAGAATCCCGCACCGCGCGAGGAATGGTGACACTGCAATCCAGCGATTGCGACTGGTTCCATCGACTCAAGATGAACCTTTGGAGAGTCCTGGAATGGAACTGGGCAAAAGGAATTGCCTCCATGGACGCCACCATCAGACCCAGAAGACGCATACACTTCCGTAGAGACATTGCCGTTGAGGATGTCATAATCTGTACATGTCGAAGAAGACATGACTGTTTGTCTGGTGGTAGGGAAACTACCGACCGAAACGTGTCGAGATGCATTCCCAAAAAGAGAATTGTCCTCGATGGTTCCAGGGACGACTTCTCCCAATTGACCAGCCAACCGAAGTCTTTCAGAAACTGAAGAGACAAATCCCGAGCCGTCAACGCCTCCTCCTCCGAGGAAGCCACGATCAAAAGATCGTCCAGATAAGGGAGAATCGTAATCCCCTGTCTTCGAAGGAGTGCCATGAGGGGCGCCAGAATTTTTGTAAAGACCCTTGGCGCTGAGGCTAAGCCGAACGGCAGAGCCACGAACTGGTAATGATTCTGACCTATGGCAAATCGAAGAAAGCGCTGATGAGCCTTTCCGATGGGAATATGCAAATAGGCGTCGCGAATGTCGATTGACACCAGAAAATCGTTCTGTGACAGAGCTGCCACAACGGAACGAAGCGACTCCATGCGAAATTTCCGGGCATGGACATGCCGGTTTAAACGCTTGAGATCCAGAATCGGGCGAAATTTGTTCTCCTTTTTGGGAACTATAAAAAGGTTGGAATAAAAACCTTTCCCTCGGTCCTCTGACGGAACCGGTATCACTACACCCTTTTGTAGTAGCGATTCGACCTCTCGCTGTAGAGCGACAACAAGCTCGGGTTCCGACGGAACGCGAGATTGACAAAAAACATTTGGGGGTTGAGAAGCAAACTCTATGAAATAGCCTGCCGACACTATCCGCGTTACCCAGGAATCTGGAACGCGAGCCATCCAAGTCTCCTTGAAAAGAAGCAGGCGACCCCCCACTCGAGAATCCTCGAGTGGACCCCTGGCGTCAATCCGACTTTGCGGGTTTCTTGTCAAGTTCCCGCTTGTTCTGGCGGAAACTCTGCTTCCAGGGAGTACGAGTTTTCTGAGAGGATTTCTTTCCTGAGAAAGAAGGACGACCCGATCCCCACGAGGAGTGACTAGATCGTCCTCGGCCCCGAAAGGACCGCCGACCACTATAAACACCAGGCTTACTGGACACCGAGGCCATGGCCCTTCGCTGTGGTAATGCTGATTCCTTCGCCTTAGCCTTGGAAATCAGCTCTGTGAGGTCGGATCCAAAAAGATGGCCACCCTTGTAAGGTAAGGCCAACAACCCTTGTTTGGAAACTGCGTCCCCGGCCCACTGTCTGAGCCATAAAGCTCTTCTGACTGTGACCGCTGAAGCTTGCGCTTTGGCCAGCAGAGATGCCGTATCCAGACCGGCATCAAAGATATAACAGGCTGCCGTTTCTAACCATTCACAAGTTTCCCGTATCTCAGATAACGGAGATTCATTTTGCAACTCCGTCTTCAGACGTGCCAACCAGCTTAGAGAAGCTCTAGCAGCACACATGGATCCTAGCACTGCTCGAAATCCATGACCCGCAACCTCATAGCTTGCTTTTGCCGCCAATTCTGCCTTTCTATCCAAAGGCTCCTGTAAGCTCGCTTTTCCCTTAATAGGGAGTAGAGAGGATTTACTAAGCTGAGACAAAGACACATCCACTTCAGGAGCAGAAGTCCAATTAGCCTTTAACTCCGTAGAGCAAGGATAAAGTGTATCAAAGAAATGCGTTCCATGAAAACGCTTATCTGGACATAGACGTTCCTCCTCTATTACACCATTAAGCTCATCCAGAGCTGGCAATGTTGTGCGCGAAGCACGGGACTCCTGGAACATGCGTGCTGATTTACCAGGACGACTAGTTACCTCCTCCGGTAACTGTAGTATATCTCTCATGGCTTCAATTAATGCCTCCGTACGCTTCGTCATAGAGGAACGCCCCTGCGGCTCGTCCGCATCTGAATCGGATATTTCTCCATCCGAATTTAAAGGGGAACTCTGCCCAATATCAGATACATCTGACTCGCTCCGTGTAGAGGCCGGTAACGGCCTGCGTCGCTTCCTCTGAGAGGAATTAGCAGACACATATTGACCTAAAAGGTCAGATAAGTTATTAATCGATCGAGCGATATCATCCAATTTTCCACCGCTGTCGACCGCAGCGCTAGACGCTGTGGAGGTCTGCGTATCTGATTGCCGCAATGGCACTGGGACGTGATCCGCGGCATCTGAACTCTGTTCAGACATGTCTCACCTGTATGAGCAGGTCAAAGCGGTAATACCAGCAAAAAACTATGCGGTTTTTTTTTTTTTTTTTTTCCAAACGCTGAAGGGTTAACGCTCCACCAAGCAGAGTTACCCCAGCGGTATTCAGTCAGTAAATTTAGCTGGTAGAAATAACCCTCAAAGGGGTTAATATTGCAAACTCACCAAAATATATATATATTTGTGAGCCCCAGCCAATTTTTATGTCTCTGATGAGACTGCAGCTGCAGGATAGCGATCGCTGCGCTGCGGGGTGAGGAATCCGCACTCACCCAGCTGGCCGTGGTGTCTTATGAGGAGAGGAGCGGTCCGAGGAGCCCAGGAGCCTGAGTAATGGCCGCCACAGTGAGGGGGTCGCAGGAGAAAAGCCAGAGCGCGCGTCTTCCTGCTCAAAAGACCGGGATAGATAGGCCACGCCCCCTGCTAGCTCAAAGAATGAGCGCGAACTCTCCCCGCTCCTGCTCCCTCTCTGTCCTGCAGCTATCTGCCTGCGGACAAAAAATCACCACATCTTCTTGTAACAGCGCTGTCACAGCAGCGCTGAAGCATACTGACATTACATGTAGTAGCGCTGTCACAGCAGCGCTGAAGCATACTGACATTACATGTAGTAGCGCTGTCACAGCAGCGCTGAAGCATACTGACATTACATGTAGTAGCGCTGTCACAGCAGCGCTGAAGCATACTGACATTACATGTAGTAGCGCTGTCACAGCAGCGCTGAAGCATACTGACATACATGTAGTAACGCTGTCACAGCAGCGCTGAAGCATACTGACATTAGTAATAGCGCTGCTCATTCAGACGCTAAAGCACTCACACATAATTATTATTAAAATTTGTGTGGAGTACTCACCAGCCAAGGCGCCACAGGGACCCTCAGGGGTTTCTGGCGCAGTGCCCATGCTTCCCCCCAGGGCGAAGAACGCAGTGACCGCACGTGTGGTTTGCGTTCCCGCCAGAGAAGCTCTCCTACATCCCCAGGGCCGGCAAGGATTCTGCAGGGACTTTGAGTAAATACAGATCCGCCAAGGGAGAGGTTGGGGAACAGCAGCGCTGATACCCCTGAGACCTCTAGACCAACTAGTGATCCAAGTCTCCTGTCCGAATATTAAAATAATAAAATCTTCTGAGGAGCTGCATTAGCAGCGACCATCCTCTGGACCTCAAATCTTAGACTGGAGCTGAGTAGGAGGAGCCCGAGCTGGAGGGGCCAGCCAGTCATCACTCTTTTGATCTGAGGTAACATCCTGATCTGGGGCTCCGCCTACCCATCAGTAATGAATACTGTGGCTCTCTTCCTTCATCTGCAGCTGAAAACATGCATATGTGTCTTTTTATACAGTCATGGCCAAAAGTTTTGAGAATGACACAAATATTATATTTTCACATGATCTGCTGCCCTCTGGTTTTTATGTGTGTTTGACAGATGTTTTTATCACAGACAGAAATATAATAATTGCAAACATATGAGTAACAAAAGCTTATATTGACAGTTAGAATGAGTTAATGCAGCAAGTCAATATTTGCAGTGTTGACCCTTCTTCAGGACCTCTGCAATTCTCCCTGGCATGCTCTCAATCAACTTCTGGACCAAATCCTGACTGATAGCAGTCCATTCTTGCACAATCAATGCTTTCATTTTGTCAGAATTTTTAGGTTTTTGTTTGTCCATCCGTCTCTTGATGATTGACCACAAGTACTCAATGGATTAAGATCTGGGGAGTTTCCAGGCCATGGACCCAAAATCTCTATGTTTTGTTCCCTGAGTCATTTAGTTATCACCTTTGCTTTATGGCAAGGTGCTCCATCATGCTGGAAAAGGCATTGTTGATCGCCAAACTGCTCTTGGAGGGTTGGGAGAAGTTGCTCTTGGAGGACATTCTGGTACCATTCTTTATTCATGGCTGTGTTTTTAGGCAAGACTGTGAGAGAGCCGATTCCCTTGGCTGAGAAGCAACCCCACACATGAATGGTTTCAGGATGCTTAACAGTTGGCATGAGACAAGACTGGTGGTAGCGCTCACCTTGTCTTCTCCGAATGAGGCGTTTTCCTGATGTCCCAAACAATCGAAAAGGGGATTCATCAGAGAAAATAACTTTACCCCAGTCCTCAGCAGTCCACTGCCTGTACCTTTTGCAGAATATCAGTCTGTCCATGATGTTTTTTCTGGAGAGAAGTGGCTTCTTTGCTGCCCTCCTTGAGACCAGGCCTTGCTCCAAGAGTCTCCGCCTCACAGTGCGTGCAGATGCACTCACACCTGCCTGCTGCCATTCCTGAGCAAGCTCTGCACTGCTGGTAGCCCGATCCCGCAGCTGAAACACTTTTAAGAGAAGGCCCTGGCGCTTGCTGGTCTTTCTTGGGCGCCCTGGAGCCTTTTTGGCAACAATGGAACCTCTCTCCTTGAAGTTCTTGATGATGCGATAGATTGTTGACTGAGGTGCAATCTTTCTAGCTGCGATACTCTTCCCTGTTAGGCCATTTTGATGCATTGCAATGATGACTGCACGTGTTTCTTTAGAGATAACCATGGTTAAGAGAAGAAAAACAAAGATGCCAAGCACCAGCCTCCTTTTAAAGTGTCCAGTGGTGTCATTCTTACTTAATCATGACCGATTGATCTCCAGCCATGTCCTCATCAACACCCACACCTGTGTTAATGGAGCAATCACTGAAAAGAGGTTAGCTGGTCCTTTTAAGGCAGGGCTGCAATGATGTTGAAATGTGTTTTGGGGGATAAAGTTAATTTTCTAGCCAAATATTGACTTTGCAAGTAATTGCTGTTAAGCTGATCACTCTTTATAACATTCTGGAGTATATGCAAATTGCCATTAGAAAAAGTGAAGCAGTAGACTTTGTAAAAATTAATATTTGTGTCATTCTCAAAACTTTTGGCCATGACTGTACAGTGTATGTAAACTTCTAGTTTTAAATGTACAGGTCCTTCTCAAAAAATTAGCATATAGTGCTAAATTTCATTATTTTCCATAATGTAATGATTACAATTAAACTTTCATATATTTTAGATTCATTACACACCAACTGAAATTTGTCAGGTCTTTTATTGTTTTAATACTGATGATTTTGGCATACAACTCCTGATAACCCAAAAAACCTGTCTCAAAAATTAACATATTTCAACCATCCAATAAAATAAAAGTGTTTTTTAAAAACAAACAAAAAAACCATCAAATAATAAAGTTCAGTTATGCACTCAATACTTGGTCGGGAATCCTTTTGCAGAAATGACTGCTTCAATGCGGCGTGGCATGGAGGCAATCAGCCTGTGACACTGCTGAGGTGTTATGGAGGCCCAGGATGCTTCGATAGCGGCCTTAAACTCATCCAGAGTGTTGGGTCTTGCGTCTCTCAACTTTCTCTTCACAATATCCCACAGATTCTCTATGGGGTTCAGGTCAGGAGAGTTGGCAGGCCAATTGAGCACAGTAATACCATGGTCAGTAAACCATTTACCAGTGGTTTTGGCACTGTGAGCAGGTGCCAGGTCGTGCTGAAAAATGAAATCTTCATCTCCATAAAGCATTTCAGCCGATGGAAGCATGAAGTGCTCCAAAATCTCCAGTTAGCTAGCTGCATTGACCCTGCCCTTGATGAAACACAGTGGACCAACACCAGCAGCTGACATGGCACCCCACACCATCACTGACTGTGGGTACTTGACACTGGACTTCAGGCATTTTGGCATTTCCTTCTCCCCAGTCTTCCTCCAGACTCTGGCACCTTGATTTCCGAATGACATGCAAAATTTGCTTTCATCAGAAAAAAGTACTTGGGACCACTTAGCAATAGTCCAGTGCTGCTTCTCTGTAGCCCAGGTCAGGCGCTTCTGCCGCTGTTTATGGTTCAAAAGTGGCTTTACCTGGGGAATGCGGTACCTGTAGCCCATTTCCTGCACACGCCTGTGCACGGTGGCTCTGGATGTTTCTACACCAGACTCAGTCCACTGCTTCCTCAGGTCCCCCAAGGTCTGGAATCGGTCCTTCTTCACAATCTTCCTCAGGGTCCGGTCACCTCTTCTCGTTGTACAGCGTTTTCTGCCACATTGTTTCCTTCCAACAGACTTCCCATTGAGGTGCCTTGATACAGCACTCTGGGAACAGCCTATTTGTTGAGAAATTTCTTTCTGGGTCTTACCCTCTTGCTTGAGGGTGTCAATGATGGCCTTCTTGACATCAGTCAGGTCGCTAGTCTTATCCATGATGGGGTTTTGAGTAATGAACCAGGCAGGGAGTTTTTAAAAGCCTCAGGAATCTTTTGCATGTGTTTAGAGTTAATTAGTTGATTCAGAAGATTAGGGTAATAGGTCGTTTAGAGAACCTTTTCTTGATATGCTAATTTTTTGAGACAGGTTTTTTGGGTTATCAGGAGTTGTATGCCAAAATCATCAGTATTAAAACAATAAAAGACCTGACAAATTTCAGTTGGTGTGTAATGAATCTAAAATATATGAAAGTTTAATTGTAATCATTACATTATGGAAAATAATGAAATTTAGCACTATATGCTACTAATTTTTTGAGAAGGACCTGTATGTACCATATTATTCAGACTAAGACACACTTTTTTAATTCAAAAATGTAGAGGAAAATGGGGGGGGGGTGCATCTTATAGCCATGCATACCAGGATGGGGGTGGGGCTAATTATAAGGATGGGGTCATGCATACCAGGACCAGGATGGGGGCCAATCATATCAGGTTAAGGATGGGGCCCTGCATACCAGGATAGGGATGTGGAGCCATGCATAATAGGACAAGATGGGGGCCCTGCATACCAGGATAGGGATGGGGCCATGCTTACTAGGACAGGGATGGGGCCATGCATACTAGGACAGGGATGGGGCCCTGCATACTAGGACGAGATGGGGGCCATGCATGCCAGGATAAGGATGGGGACATGCACACTAGGACGAGATGGGGGCCCTGCATACCAGGATAGGGTTGGGGCCATGCATATTAGGATGGCATGGGGCCCTGCATACCAGGATAGGGATGAGGAATCCATGCATACTAGGATAGGGATGAGGGTGGTCATTACTGCCAGGATAGGGATGATGGGGCCATGCCTACCAGGATAGGGATGAGGGATTCATCCATACCAGGATAGGGATGAGGGATCTATGCATACCAGGAAAGTTATAAGGGATCCATGCATACAAGCATAGTGATGAGGAGGCCATGCATACCAGGGTAGGGATGAAAGGGCCATATATACCAGGATAGGGGATATTGAGTACAGACTTGACCACATTTTTGTGTTTCAATTTTTTTCCCCCAATTACCTCCTCTAAAACCTAGGTGTGTCTTATGGTCTGGTACGTCTTACAGTCCGAAAAATACGGTATGTATTATGACTATATATAGCACATGTGTGTTGAATGTGTCTTATTTTAGGAGAGCACACATTTATACACACAAAATTTATACACTTTTTTTTTATTACACACAAAGTGCAGTGCGTGTAGAAGACTTAGGTTCAATATGAAATACATAGATAAAATCTACAAAAAAAAACCAAAAAACTAATAAAATGGACAGAATTCAGTCAGGTTTGTGTCTTTCAAAAATATATATATAATTATATATTATATATATTATATATATATAACATACACATACAGATGCACATGTATATATAAATAATCTGCCTAGAAAAAGTGTCACTTCCAATTAAATACAAATCCTACAAAAACTATGAAGCTTTATGCCATAAAATCAGATTTTATTAAACAAATTCCTTAAAATGTTACAGATAAATAAATATGTAGACACAAAAATGCAAAAATAAAGGTCTTTCAAGGAAATGGGGGGTATGACGATATACAGAAATTTCAGTATCAGTTCATTGAAGTAAAAGCTAGGTATATAATTTATAGCATTAGTTCATTAAAATGGACGTTTAAACATATATATCATAGTATTAATTCATTAAGGCATGTGCCAGGCATAGAACTAATGAAAGTAAAGCTCCAGAAAAAATGGATTTCAATGCATAAATTCCTTTCCCAAAAAAAAGCCCCCTGCAATAGTAAGCCAGCAGTCAGATCCTTATTAAATATTGGCAAAAATATGCACATAAATTATCAAAGTGCAATGTGCATAGTGCAAAATGCTAATTAAAGGTGCTGTAGAGTTGCCATAAGGATAATATATCATTGGTGGCTTACTATATGGGGCCCCCTATAAGTACCTTATCCAAAGAGCCTGTGATACGCACAATCCCTTGAGAAAAAGCAGGACAGCGAAACACGCGTCAGGGGTGCCGTTCTTTCAGGTATGGCATTTACACACCAACTATGACTTGCTTCTTTTAAGCCACCAATGATATATTATCCTTATGGCAACTCTACAGCACCTTTAATTAGCATTTTGCACTATGCACATTGCACTTTGATAATTTATGCGCATATTTTTGCCAATATTTAATAAGGATCTGACTGCTGGCTTACTATTGCAGGGGGCTTTTTATTGGGGAAGGAATTTATGCATTGAAATCCATTTTTTCTGGAGCTTTACTTTCATTAGTTCTATGCCTAGCACATGCCTTAATGAATTAATACTACGATATAATGTTTAAACGTCCACTTTAATGAACTAGTGCTATAAATTATATACCTAGCTTTTACTTCAATAAACTGATACTGAAATTTCTATATATCCTCATACCCCCCATTTCCTTGAAAGACCTTTATTTTTGCATTTTTGTGTCCCCATATTTATCTGTAACATTTTAATGAATTTGTTCAAATAAAATCTGATTTTATGGCATAAAGCTTCATAGTTTTTGTAGGATTTGTGTTTTAGGTTTGTGTCTTTGTTGAGTTAATTAAGAGCTTCAGTTGTAACCAGACTAATTAACCAGAGTCCTAATGATTCTCCCACATCCCCGATCAATAGCAGCCCAGAACGAGCGCACTTTTTGTACAATTAACCATATATAACGACACAAAGAACAAATCATACAAATCGATTTCCTTGAAATTAGCCGCTGGGAGATGGCCTAGATAAAACGCCGTTGTTCAATATCGGCCACACAGATCACCAAATCACTCGGCTCTGAAAGCATCGCCCAGACAAAAAACAGGGACAGATGTTTCTTGAGTGCTTTCGGATTCGTCAAGTTAGATGGTGTATGTGTCCAGATTCAGTAATTAAAATATTATACACTGCTCAAAAAAAATAAAGGGAACACTCAAATAACACATCCTCCATCTAAATGAATGAAATATTCTCATTGAATACTTTGTTCTGTACAAAAGTTGAATGTGCTGACAACAAAATCACACAAAAATCATCAATGGAAATCAAATGTATTAACCAATGGAGGTCTGGATTTGGAGTCACCCCCAAAATGAAAATGGAAACAAGTCAAAATGATGCTCAGTACTGTGTGTAGCCTCCACGTGCCTGTATGACCACCCTACAACGCCTGGGCATGCTCTTGATGAGGTTGCGGATGTTCTCCTGAGGGATCTCCTCCCAGACCTGCACTAAAGCATCCGTCAACTCCTGGACAGTCTGTGGTGCAAAGTGACGTTGCAGGCAGCAGATCGCTCTCCACGGCGTCTCCAGACTCTGTCACATGTGCTGAGTGTGAACCTGCAGCCTGCAAAATCCTTCAGCATGACCGGTTTGGCAGTGGGTCAGTAATGGTGTGGGGTGGCATTTCTTTGGAGGGCCACACAGCCTCCCATGTGCTTGCCAGAGGAAGCCTGACTGCCATTAGGTACTGAGATGAGATCCTCAGACACCTTGTGAGACCAGATGCTGGTGCAGTTGGCCCTGGGTTCCTCCTAATGCAGGACAATGCCAGACCTCATGTGGCTGGAGTGTGTCAGCAGTTCCTGCAAGATGAAGGCATTGAAGCTATGGACTGGCCTGCCCGTTCACCAGACCTGAATCCGATTGAGAACATCTGGGACAGCATGTCTCGCTCCAACCACCAACATCACATTGCACCACAGACTGTCCAGGAGTTTACGGATGCTTTAGTCCAGGTCTGGGAGGAGATCCCTCAGGAGAACATCCGCAACGTCATCAGGAGCATGCCCAGGCGTTGTAGGGAGGTCATACAGGCACATGGAGGTCACACACAATACTGAGCATCATTTTGACTTGTTTCAACTTTCATTTTGGGGGTCTCTCCTAATCCAGGCCTCCATTGGTTCAAAAATTTGATTTCCATTGATGATTTTTGTGTGATTATGTTGACAGCACATTCAACTTTGTACAGAACAAAGTATTCAATGAATGAAATATTCTCATTTAGATCTAGGATGTGTTATTTGAGTTGTTCCCTTTATTTTTTTGAGAAGAGTATTATCCTTACCCAGATATCAAATCTAATAGAAAATGTAAAAAAAAAAAAAGAAAAAGTAAAAAACACATTACCCCAACTTAAAAGTAAAAAATATCATTATTTTTAAAATTGTATTATTTTTTATGATCAGAACTTTAAATTTTTATAATAATCTGGACTTAAAGAAGGATTTCTCCTTCAGGAGGACTTAATACACTTATGCACTGCATGGGCTAAGAGGGCGCTGTGAGACAATGGAGCACCTGTTTAATCCCCTCATAGGTTACAGTCCTTTGCTGGGACGAGGGGGGGGGGGTTGTCCTCCAGAAATCTTATGACTTGCCTTCGGTCTGTGAGACCTTACAACAAATAGAAGCTACAAGAAAATGTAAATTTGCTGCAATTAACAGAATTGTTTATTAACTCTTTAAAAAGGTACAGTAGCATGAATAAGCATTTAAAAAAAAAAAACACCTTTACGGCCACCCCCTCCTCCACAAAAAAAAAAAAAGAAGTGTAAGGAAAAATAAATAAATTCAAACTGCTGTGTGCTGTACAGGTTCCCGGTAATAAAAGGTACCACGTGGGTATGTTGTTTCCACTCTCAATTATCCCTGCACCGTGCATTTCCCCCTCATCTAAGGGTCTCGTCCGGGTTAGCGGCGCACAACGCATTCTCTCTCCATCATAAACTGCCTTTGTCATTGGTTCACAAAAGGCTCTGTGCGCAGACAGGACTCTGCTTTATTTCGTAGAGGTTATTTCACACTGTGGTGTGATTAAAAGGCCCCTGCCTCAAATATAATTCTATGCAGGAATCGGATAGTGTCTAAATTTCTCTGCAGCGCCACCACTGAAGCATTGCACAACACCCAATGAATTGAAAGGGCTGTCCGAGTAATGCATGGATGTCCAAGGTCCACCAGAGACAGGGGGGCGAAGTTGTGGCAGCTCTTCTCCATTTCAGCTCATTGATGGAGGCGCTGATTGAGGAAATAAAGTCTGTCAAGTACATAAAGCCAAAAAGAGGGATGAATGTTTACTTTTCCTGAATCTGAGTGTCCAATCCCTACATTTGGAGACTACATTTTGCTGCTGCTGATCAGTTTTGTCTTTTTTTTTTTCCATACTGAAAACAGAGCAGAAGGGAGCGGTTCCTGCTGCAGGCAACTGACTAAAAGACACAAACAGGACAGTGAGGAGAAGGAGGGGGACACGGCTGCTGGGACACAACGTTTTCTTAATAGATTTTGCAGCGTTAATATTTTTATACATTTTATTTCTGCATTTTCATGTTCCTGTAATGGCACATGGACATATATTTTGTGGATAAGACGAAAGTAAATAAAGAGAAAAAAGGGAAAGTGTACAGGTGCTTCTCACAAAAATAGAATATCATCAAGAAGTTAATTTCATTTCTTCAATACAAAAAGTGGAACTCATTATATAGAGTCATTACAAACAGTGATCTATTTCAAGTGTTTATTTCTGTTAATGTTGATGATTATGGCTTACAGCCAATGAAAACCCAAACGTCATTATCTCAGTAAATTAGAACAATTAACAAAAAACACCTGCAAAGGTTTCTAAGCATTTAAAAAGGTCCTTTAGTCTGTTTCAGTAGGCTCCACAATCATGGGGAAGACTGCTGACTTGATAGATGTCCATAAGGAAATCACTGACACACTCCACAAGGAGGGTAAGCCACAAAAAGGTCAATGCTAAAGAAGCTGGTTGTTCACAGAGTGCTGTATCCAAGCATATTAATGGAAAGTTGAGTGGAAGGAAAAAGTGTGGTAGAAAAAGGTGCACAAGCAACCGGGATAACCGCAGCCTTGAAAGGATTGTTAAGAAAAGGTCATTTAAAAATTTGGGGGGAGATTCACAAGGAGTGGACTCTTCTGGAGTCATTGCTTCAAGAGCCACCACACACAGACGTATCCAAGACATGGGCTACAAGTGTTGCATTCCTTGTGTCAAGCCACTCATGACCAATAGACAACGCTAGCGTCTTACCTGGGCCAAGGAGGAAAAGAACTGGACTGTTGCTCAGTGGCCCAAGGTGTTGTTTTCAGCTGAAAGTAAATGTTGCATTTCATTTGGAAATCAAGGTCTCAGAGTCTGGAGGAAGAATGGAGAGGCACACAGTACAAGCTGCTTGAAGTCTAGTGTGAAGTTTCCACAATCAGTGATGGTTTGGGGAGCCATGTCATCTGCTGGTGTAGGTCCACTGTGTTTTATCAACACCAAAGTCAGCACAGCCATCTACCAGGAAATTTTAGAGCACTTCATGCTTCACTCTGCCAACAAGCTTTTTGAAGATGGACATTTCATTATCCAGCAGGACTTGGCACCTGTCCACACTGCCAAAAGTACCAATACCTGGTTTAAAAACAACAGTATCACTGTGCTTGATTGGCCAGCAAATACATCTGACCTTAACCCCATAGAGAATCTATGGGGCATTGTCAAGAGGAAGATGAGACACCAGACCGAATAATGCAGACGAGCTGAAGGCTGCCATCAAAGCAACCTAAGCTTCCATAACACCTCAGCGGTGCCACAGGCTGATCACCTCCATGCCACGCCGCATTGATGCAGTAATTGATGCAAAAGGAGCCCGGACGAAGTGTTGAGTGCATTTACTGAACATACATTTCAGTAGGCCAGCATTTTGGATTTTAAAATCATTTTTCAAGCTGGTGTTATAAGTTATTCTAATTTACTGAGATAATGACTTGGGTTTTCAATGGCTATAAGCCATAATCATCAACATATACAGAAAAAACTTAGCTACTTACCAGTAATCGGATTTAACAGAGCCCAAGACAGCACCACCTGAGAGAGGGTATCCGCCCCTCAAGGACAGGAAACCTACTCAATAAAAGGGCGGTACCTCGCCTCCGCATCAGTTTGGGTTTCAGAGCATGAGAGGACCTCCAGACAGTTAGTAACATAACCATCAACAATAAGCATTTTTTCTTAAACACCCTTAAAGTGCACACCACTAGTGATAAAACGGGGAGGGAATATAAGAGTGCTGTTATGGGCTCTGTAAAATCCTGTTACCGGTAAGTAACTAAGATTTTTTCCCCTTCTCCCATGACAGCACCACCTGAGAGATTTATATAGATCAAAAGCATCCTAGGGAGGGATCACCGCTTGTAACACCTTTCTCCCAAAGGACAGGTCATCAGAGGAAGATGGCTTGAGACAGTAGTGTTTGCAGAAGGTTAAATGGGAAGACCATGTTATTGCCTTACATATTCTGTCGATCGACACCTCTGCCTTCTCAGCCCAGGAGGGTGCCATGGCCCTGGTGGAATGGGCCTTCAGGTTCTCAGGAACTAGTATATTACTAGAGGTGTACACTAGGCTAATGGTATCCCTAACCCATCTAGCTATAGTACCCCTCGTTACCTAAAGACCTTTCCTAATTCCCTGAAACGACACGAATAAAGACTCACTTTTTCTCCACTGTCTTGACGTGTCCAGGTATTGTACCAAGCCACTCCTAACATCTAATGCGTGAAGCCTGTGTTCCTCCGCATTTTTCAGGTCACAAAAAAAAAAAAAAGGGGGGATGGGGAGAACCATCTCCTGGCTTCTAAGAAACTTTGAGGCTACCTTCGGAAGATAAGCTGGGTTTGGCCTCAGAATAACCCTGATCATTCAATACCTGCATAAACGGGTGATTAATAGATCGAGCATGTAAATCACTGACCATGCGGGTAGATGTTAGGACCACTAATATCACAGTTTTTAGTGTTAGTACTCTAGCCGGTAACTCATTCAAGGGCTCAAATGGAGATTGTCAGCACCTCAAGAACTAGGTCCCAAGGAAGCTGGTATTGGTCTCTACCTATGACATGCTATAATGAACCTAACAATCCATCTATCCGCCGCTAGGTTATAATTATATAGGGCTGCCAAAGCAGACACCTGCACCTTAAGGGTGCTAGTGGCTAGGCCCATCTCCACACCCTTTTAAAGCAATTCCAATATAGCCTTAAATCAGGACCTTGCTCCCCACGGTCTGTCCTGAACAAGCTAAGAATTTAGCCCATATCCTGCTGCATATCCTAGTCGTTACCGACTTTCTATTCTGCAGCAGGGTAGAGACTAAAGCTAGGGAGAAGCCTTTTGGTATTAATAGTGCGTTCTCAAAATCCAGGCAGTCAAATGTAGACCTGACCTCTGAGGATGAGACACTGGGCCCTGCTTGAGGAGACCAGGAGTATCCAGGGATCTGATAAAGGCATTCTCCTCATCTAGGAGAACCATGGCCTCTTGGGCCAAAAAGGAGCAATGAGGATGACCATCGCTTTCTCCTCCTGAATCGTCCTCAAGGTGGGAAATGCGCAAGCCAGCCTGAAATCCCAAGGAATTTGTAGCGCATCCACCGCATATGGTCTTTCTCTTGGGTTTAAAGAGCAGAAGATCTTTTTTTTTCCTGTTTTTCTGTTGGCAAAAAGGTCTATCGCTGGCTGCCCCCTATGGATCTACAATCTGCTGAAAAACTAGCTGATCCAGTTCCCACTCCCCTTGCTTCAGGGTATTCTGGCTGACAAAATCTGCTTCTTTGTTCTGCTTCCCTCTTATATGTAGTGCAGTTAGCCTTAATTGAGGTCTTTCCATGAACTGGAAAATTGACTAATAGCAGCATTAGGGCTTGAGATCTTGTGCCCCCTCGATGGTTGATATAAGCAACCGTTGTCCAGTTGTCTGACATTACTCGAATGTGGCGCCCCTCTAGATGGGGAAGGAATTCTACTACTGCTCTTTGTACCACCAGTAGCTCTTTCATGTTTGAGGAGTGGCCGACATCTGTCTCTAACCAGACACCCTGGACTATGCGATCTTAGATGTGCTCTCCACCATTCCGAGCTTACATCCGTCACGATCACGTCTGTTACCCTGTAGGACCACAGGAATCCCTGGGACAGATTCCTTGAGTCCAGCCACCAAGCCATGGAATCGATAGCTCTTTGGGAAAGTATAACCTTCCCTACTAAACGGCCTCTGAGTTTTTCTTTCCCCTTCTAGGACATCCTGTTGTAAACTCCAGGAGTGAATCTGGGCCCGCTGCAATACGGGAAATCATTGTTCCTAGTAGTGACATAGCCTTCGTCAGAGTCATAACCGGGTTGGTAACTGCTGCTGATACAAGGGCTATGATCCTGTTTTTCTTTTCCTCGGGTACAAGACATTTTGGACTGAGGAACAAACCTAAGTCCTAAGAAAGACTGAACCTTTAAGGGCTGCAGTCTTGACTTCTCCATATTTATCCTCCATCCTAGCTGAGTCAGAGTGGTTTGGATCTGCTTCTGCTGGCAACTGCTGTCCCCCTTTGACCTGCTGATTACCAAAAAATCATCCAGATACGGCACTAGCAACACATTCTGTTCTCGAAAATGTGCAGTCACCTCCAGAATTATCTTGGTGAAAAGCCTTGGAGCAATGGATAGACTGAAGGGTAGTGCCCTGTTGTGAATGTTTTAGAAATGAATTCTGAGCAGAGGCTCCCTCTGGTGGTTGCAAACAGTACTGAACCATTCAATGAGGATTGGCAATCAGGAATCACGGACTGGCTGGATATAAGGGAGGCTCCATCCCATCATGGTTGCCGGTGATCAATTGTTTTTGTCTCAACGTTGTTTCCTGGTTCACTTGGAAGCTTGCTGAGTCTTGCCTCTTCTCCTGCTCTCAGATAAGATATTTTCTGTTTTTTTGTTTTTGTGCTTTCCATTTGCATATTTCTCTGCATTTCTGTGAGGTTGGCCAGGTTCCCCTCTCGGTTCCTCTGGAGCCACTGTTGTTTGTTCATTTGCCTCTTCCAGTTTTTTCAGTGGCTGCGGCTTAGTTTTGTTACACCAGAGAACTAATTTAGGTGGTAGAGGTCGTGTGATCTCAGGTGTTTTTGCAATTAGTAGTGTTGGTTTTTTTAGGGGTTTTTTTGGATTGCAGTAAGTATCCTTACTATCCTTTTCTGTCTAGGCAGATTGGGCCCCAGCGTTTGCTCATACTATTTTCTGTCTGTGTCTGTATTTCCTCTTGTCTAACCACCATTACATGTTTGGGGGCTTCCTATGTTATTTGAGGATCTGCTCCGGGGCAGATAGCTTTCCTCTTTCTATCTTTAGGTGTAGTTAACCTCTCAGGCTGTGACGAGGCGTCTAGGACCAACGTAGGAACGCTCCACGGCTGCCTTTAGTTGTGGTGGTTAGTCAGGGTACTGCAATCCAGTAGATTCCAACCTCTCTGGTGTATTGCCGTTTTTGCCTGCTCTCCTCAGCTACCAAAACATAACAGTGCCCTGTATTGGAAGTGCCACACATCACCATCAATGAGTTTAACTGACAAACAAAAAAATTCTTACCTTATCACTCCTACACAATTTTTGAATAATTTGGAACACAGTGTATACACTGCTACCCTCAGGTACCACTGGCCTCTTCGATCAACTGGGACATGGCAGTATGCATCCTTCAAATCCAGGACACACATATAGCATTGTGGAAACAAGATCTTTATAGCGGATTTTATTGACACCATCTTGAATGGTCTTTAGACCAGAAACTTGTTCAGAATCCGCAGGTTGACAATAGTCCTGAAGGACTGGTCGGGCTTCCTTATCAGGAACGGGGGAGAATAAAATCCCTTCCCCCGCTGCTGAACCTCTAGTAGAACCTGTTTCTGCAGTAAGCCTAAGGCTAGGTTCACATTGCGTTAGTGCAGTCCGCTCAACACATGCGTTTAACGGACTGCGCTAACGCAAGTGCCTTCTAAAGATCGCGTTATGCGATCACGCTAGCGCAGATGCTCCATCTGTGCTAGCGGTGACGGACTCCCGAACGCTGCAGACCGCGTCAGAGGTCCGTCACAGAATAACGTCACATCGCTAACGCATGCAGATTATGACATGCGTTAGCGGTGCGCTACATAATGGCAGACAATGGGTGCGCTAACGCATCCGTTATATAGCATTCGTGCCGCTATGTAACGGATGCCGTCAGCGCATTGCCATTAACGCAATGTGAACCCAGCCTAACACTTCCACCTCTAGGGCTTTCATAGTCCTGGGTGACAAGGTCTTGAAGCTGTGCCTGGGAGTGGATCTTAACTCTAATTTTAGTCCTAATTTTTATTATTGAGGATGCAGGTATAGGAAGAGATTTTCTCCCCGGCAGGTTGGAAGTGGGACAACCTTTCTCCTACCTTTGGAAGCCCGTCACTTAGAGGGCTTTCAGCTCTGTGCCAGGGGGGGGACCCCAACATGAAGCCTCTGATACTTGATTTTTTCTCCTTCCATCTCCATTTTTTCTCTAAGGGGATTGTTTATATTGTACTTCCTCCTACGGAAGCAACTCTTGTATTGTGGAAGAGATACATTGGGGAAGCCTTTTTTCTTATCCGCTGCTTTATCTAGGATATCATCCAAAGCCTGGCCGAAAAGATATTTCCCTTCACAAGGGAATTAACAGTCTTGCCTTGAACTGTGCATCCCCTGGCCAGCTCTTCAGCCACAAAGCTCTGCAGGCCGCATTTGATAGATTTGCTGACTTAAGCCCCCGTCACACTAAGCGAGATCGCTAGCGAGATCGCTGAAGCGTCACCGATTTTGTGACGCAACAGCGACCTAGCCAGCGATCTCGCTTAGTGTGACACGCAGCGACGACCAGCCCCCCTGCTGGGTATCGCTGATCGTCGTTGAATGTCCTGGACCATTTTTTCATCGTTGGTCTCCCGCTGGCCAGGGCGCATAGCTGCGTGTGACCGCGGGAGACCAATGATCAGCGAGCTGGGAGATGGTATCCAATGTACATATCGGGTAACTAAGCACCACGGGGCACCTAGTTACCCGATATGTACCCTGGTTACCGGCTCCCAGCTTCTGCTGTAGAGCGCTGAGAGCCGGTATCTAGGGTACATATCGGGTAACTAGGTGCTGCACGGCGCCTAGTTACCAGATATGTACATTGGATACCGGCTCTCAGCGCTCTACAGCAGAAGCTGAGAGCCGGTATCTAGGGTACAGATCGAGTAACTAGGTGCCGCGCGGTGCTTAGTTACCCGATGTGTACATTGGATACCAGCGTGCTCGCTGGTCCTGATCGCTGATGAGTCTGCCCATGTGACAGCTCACCAGCGATCAGCTAACGATGTCCCAGCGATCCCATCCACGTCCTATCATTGGTTGGATCGCTGGGACATTGAAGAGTGTGACAGGACCCTTAGCAGTCAACCTGACCCAATCTGCTGAGGCGTCAGCCAAGAAGGCAGCAGCTCCCTGCATCAACGGAAGGTTTGCCAAGATCTTCTCCTAGGGGTGTTGTTCTTAATTTGGTCCTCAAGCTGCTGTAGCCACACCATCATGGACATAGCCATGCAGGATGCTGCTATTGCCGGTTTTAATGACCCTGCTGATGACTCCCATGTCTGCTCCAAGAAAACCTCTACTTTCTTGTCCAGGGGGTCTTTAAGAGCCCCTAGGTCTTCAAAGGGTAATAGAACAACATAATCTCAGATCAAAGAATGAATCATACCATAAGTGTGAAATGTGACTGTTACCACCAAAACAGCCACAGGTGAATACCCCTATGGAGCTCCACGAATACAATTGTAACACCAAAAAGAATTGGAGCAAAATACCATAGACCAAACTGATTTTCCAAATAAATATAATTTTATTCCATATAGAGTGGTTTTGTACAAACAGTTTACTAAAACATTATCCAAACATGATAGGAAAAGACATCCAAAGCTAAGCAATCTGGTAGACATGTGTCTACTGCAAGATGTAAAGAAACTACCTTTCCACAAAGCAGGGAAGCACTGGGACATAGTATTTATATAAGGTTAATGAACACAAAGTATTTAATGTCCCTTCCCGCAAGTTGAATAGTCATAAATATGCCTCCATATCGCAAAAAATATATATCAAGGTGCAAGTGCAATATATGTGCTCACTATCCGGATCTATGAGCACAGTGCTAATGGAACTGCTGCATTTAAGATAGAAGTAGCAGGATGAGATACATTTCAGCCCCCGAGGAAGCGACTGCAAAACGCGCGTAGGGGCGCGTTCCTACCTTGTCTCACTAACATGGGTAAATGCAGCAGTCCTCCCTATCCTTTAAGGTTACTGAACTCTCAGACTTCGATGACTATAGTCCTAATTTTTCCTCCTCTATGTCCCATTAGGTGTTTTAATGACTCCTGGGCTTCTGATCTAATTATGGCCTTTAGGTCCATAGCAAACCTGGGGGTTTCCTCCCAGACGGTTTGCTGTATGGAATCATGACAGTCTTTTACTATACGTGCTGGGTAACCCTCCCCTGCACAGATCACACTTGTTCTGTTTGGAAATACATTTCATGGGCCTTCCCCAGTAAAAAAAAATACATACACTGTGTTCCAAATTATTATGCAAATAATATTTTCTCAGATTTTCCCAAATTACCTATATGAATTGCAGTCATTGTAATTTTCCAGTCAAATAACTATTAGAGTACAATTGAAAGGTTTTTGTACAAACTGCCTATGATAACAATATATTTTTTAAAAAATAAAACACTCAAACTGCACTCAAAATGCATGTTCCAAATTATTATGCACAGCAGAGTTTTCAACCTTTTCATTTTAGTAAAGAACAAAAAAAGGGTCAATTTTGAAATTAAAAGCATTAGCAGGTTATTACAAACTGAAATCAAACAGTTTTCAACTCAAAACTTTATTCTAGGTGTTGTTACATTTGCACATAGGACCCCTTGTTCGAAAGGAGCTTCTGAACTCTCTCGTCCATTGAATTTGTCAGGTTTTGGATGGTTTCTGCTTCAATTGTTTTGCATGAGGACAGAATACCCTCCCAGAGCTGTTGCTTAGATGTGAGCTGCCTCCCGCCATCATAGACACTCCTTTTGATGATGCTCCAGAGGTTCTCAATGGGGTTGAGGTCAGGGGAGCATGGGGGCCACACCATAAATTTGTCCCCTTTTATGCCCATAGCAGCCAGAGATGCAGATGTGTTATGTGCAGCATGAGACGGTGCATTATCATGCATGAAAATGATCTTGCTGCGGAATGCACGGTTCTTCTTCTCGAACCATGGCAGGAAGTGCTGTTTGAGAAACTCAACATACACTATGGAGTTCATCTTTACCCCTTCAGGGATCCTAAAGGGGCCAACAATCTCTCTCCCCATGATTCCAGCCCAAAACATTACTCCACCTCCTCCTTGTTGGCGCCGTAGCCATGTTTGCATGGGGTGTCCATCAACCAGCCATCCTCCACTCCATCCATCTGGGCCATCGAGCCTTGCACGGCACTCATCGGTGAACAAAACAGTTTTGAAGTCAGTCTTCATGTATTGTTTGGCCCACTGGAGCCGTTTCTGCTTGTGTGCAGTGGATAGAGGAGGTCGACAGGATGGCTTACGCACAGCTGCAAACCTCTGAAGGACCCTGCATCTTGTTGTTCGGGGGACGTTGGAGGCACCAGCAGCTTCAAAAACTTGTCTGCTGCTATGACAAGGCTTTTTTGCCGCTGCTCTTTTAACCTGACGTAATTGCCTGTAGGAAACAGTCCCCAATGTTCCCTTATCAGCACGCACACGTGTGTACTGTGAATCAGCTACATATTTCTTGATTGTGCGATGATCACGATGAATTGTCTTGGCAATGTTGATTGTAGTCATGCCTTGACCTAAACACTCCACAATTTGTTGCTTCTCAGCAGCCGACACATCCTTTTTCTTTCCCATTTTGGCAGAAAATGTAGGCTGCTTAATAATGTGGGACAGCCTTCTTAAGTAGTCTTGCCTTTCATTGGACACACCTGCCAAACTAATTAACACAGGTGTCTGCAATTGCTTACAGTGATATAAAGAGCCCTGACACATCACCATCAATGAGTTTAACTGACAAACAAAAAAATTCTTACCTTATTACTCCTAAAAATTTTTGCATAATAATTTGGAACACAGTGTAGAGAAAGGGGGGACCCATTTAATATGGTTAACTTTCACGTAGCTCACTCACCATTTAGCGGATCAATCTAGGGTACCGGAAATGAAGGCTGGATTAGTTCAGAAGAACGTTCTCCAACGGAGGTGGGCTTGTGATCTGCCTTGCTCTTCAGACTGGTCCTGCTGCTTGCTTGATTGCCACTACTGTGTCCCTGGCGATGGCGCTGCTGGCAATGCTGTAATGGCTGCTGTGTTGGCTGCTACTGTGGTGGCCCCTGCTGCACATCCATGTTAAGGACGGTCGCAGAAATGCCACCATAATCCTGGGCACGTCCCCTTTTATACTGGGATGGCCCAGGACACCTTCATCCGACCCCAGACTTCCGGTCGTTGAATCCAGTGCGCTGTGGGCAGGGAGCCTCAGCCAGACCTGCGCACGCAGACCTGGATGGCCAATGTAGCTTCCGGCGCGCTACGTCATTGAGACGCGCCAGATTTCCGCCCCACGCAGACCCGGGCGGCCTAGCCTTCCAGCGCACTTGTCGTCAGGGTGCACCAGAATTCCACCAGCGCACCCCGAATGTGCGCAGACCTGGAGAAGAGTCCTGATGCACTCCACCGGCGCGCTCCTGCAACCCCAGCGTGAACAGTCCCGGATCATCGTGTTGGCCAGAGACTTTGCCCCAATAGGTCTGTGCCTGCACAGCATTGCGCCAACCTCCTGGCCAGTGTTACCTCACCCTCCCGAAGGCATCCCTTCCTGAACACCCTCCAGATCCTGGGTAAGTCAAGTACCGCTCACTTCCCAGGTTCCCACATGGACAGGAAACCAAACTGATGCGGAGGAGAGGTATCGCTTTTTTGTTCAGCAGGTTTCCTGTCCTTGGTGGGAGGATATCCTCTCTCTCTCTCTCTCTCAGTTGATGCTGTCATGCTAGAAGGGAAAAATAGACACTTGAAATAGATCACTCTGTTTGCAATGACTATATGAGTTTCACTTTTTGTATTGAAGAACTGAAATAAATTAACTTTTTGATGATATTCTAACTTTCTGAGAAACACCTGTATATAGTATTGACAACATTCCGAATATAAAGTGGAAAACCCCAAAATTCACGACTGGATGTTAAATTCCCCTCCCGCTATATACACTCGTAATTGTCTTACAGAATTTGTCCATTTTTTTCTCCTACGGTCAACAGACTTAAAGAGGATTAAAACATGGAGAACGTCGTATTACCGCGAAATAGAAAGTGGACGGGGCTTCCGAGGCAGCCGGAGTGCGTCTCATTTATCTTTATATTTTGCCATTATTCTGGTCCTGACCTTTTATCTTGCGCTACACTCATCAGCAGGGTGTACAAACGGCTTCAGAATGGCATACTCCAGAACTTGCGTACTCCAGTGTGGCGCAGACACATTTACCTGGTTTATTCCAGTTTTTAAAATGCTGGATCACAACTTCTTCTAACTTCTTTAGCTTTGGGTGACTGTAGATAACTGGTTTCTTGACATCAGACCCTAAAAGAAGAGGAGAGGGGTTACAATGTCATCCTATAAGAACTACAGTCCGGGGCAATACCTGCTGTGTAAAGAGATCCCTTTAAAGATATCCTTTGACAGGTAGACCCCTATCAACCCAAAGAATGATTTATTGTGGACCCCTTTAATGTCTTAATGTCTTTATTTAGAGGGCTGTGGTTGTGATGTCCTGTCTACAGTATGTGACCGCTGCAGCCAGTCAGTGAACTTGTGCAGTCTACCTAAGCATCTCCACTAATGATTGGCAGCAATGGTCACGTGTTGTAGTCACCCCTATGAATAATCAGATTCTAACTGCCTTCAGCCACCAGTAGAGGAAGCTAAGTAGCATCCGATCAGACGTCAAAAGTAGAGCATTGCCATGACACCTACAGGATTCAAGTGACCCATTTCATACAGTATACACTGCAGACCAAGTTATTATCCGAATACCCAAATACAATAATAATGTACGCAACTCTGAAAATACTAATAACCTCAGAAAAGAAGAGCTTAAGTACCAAAGTAAAAATTATAAATCTTTATTCATACATATTAAAAGTGAGACATATTAGAAAAAAGGCGGAGTGCTAATGCCAAATCAGAGGCCGCAAATCTAACAACAGTCTAGGGAGACCCAAGTTCATCTTTAGCTCACAGATGAGGTCCTAATTAGCATAGGTGCATATTGAATGCAGAAAGGTGCTTGAAAAATAAAATTGCTACTCAAAAGCATGCAAATAAATTATGTAAACAATATGCTTCCATAAAGTGCTTTATTTTCAAAAATAAATAAAGTGCTATAGTTTGTAATGCATATTAAGTACAGACATAAAATACATATTGAAAATATTAAAAGGTGCTTTATAAATATGTAAATTGCTGCTACAAAGCATGCAAACATATCGTGCACACACAAAATCATATGAAGTGATTATTTGTGTTAGGAAGGGAGTATAACGAAACGCGCGTTGGGGCAGCAGGAGTACCTACATCAGACCTTGCTCACTTATGTAAGTTTCTTTTTCTATTTACGTCTATTTTTGTGTGCATATGAATGTTACAGCACTGTGTACTTTAAAACCAGCACTTCATATGATTATTTGTGTGTGCACAATATTTGCATGCTGTTTAGCAGCAAATTTACATATTTATAAAGCACCTTTTAATATTTTCAATATATATTTTATTATGTATGTACCATACATACTCGAGTATAAGCCGACCCAAATATAAGCAGAGGCCCCTAATTTTAACTTATTGACTCCAGTATAAGCCTAGGGTGGGAAATGCAGCTGCTAGTGGTAAATTTCAAAAACAAAAATAGATATCAATAAAAGTAAAATTAATTGAGTCATCAGTAGGTTAAATGTTTTTGAATATCCATATTGAATCAGGAGCCCCATATAATGCTCTATACAGTTCATGATGGCCCCATAACATGCTCCATACAAAATACGCCCCATATAATGGTCCATAAAGTTCATGATGGGCCCCATAAGATGCTCCAAACAAAAAATATGTTCCATATAATGCTGCACAAAGGTTAATAATGGCCCCATAAGATGCTCCATATAATGCTGCACAAAAGGTTAATGAAGGCCCCATAAGATGCTCCATAGAATAATATGCCCCATATGCTACTCCATAAAGGTTGATGGCCCCATAGATATATATGCCCCATATGCTGCTGCGATTTAAAAAAAAAAAAATACATACTCGCCTCTCGTCGCTGGGGTCAGGTGCCGGTGTCCTGAGCAGGTGGGATACCGTAGCGCTATGGGGGCCAGGTGCCGGTGTCGCTGCTGGCTCAGTCCCCCAGCACTTGCGATATTCACCTGTCCCCATTCCACCGCCGCTCTGTCTTTCGGCTCTCTGCAGTGACTGTTCAGTTAGAAGGCCGCGCACCAATGACGTCATCGCGCCCTCTGACCTGAACTTCACAGCCAGATGACGCGGAAGACAGAGCGGCGCGCAGCGGTGGAACGGAGACAGGTGTATATCGCATGGCTCCTCCCGTCCTCCCTGTCATACTCAACCCCTCCTGGCGCCGCGCGGTCTCTGCACCTCTTGCTTCTCCGCTGTCCCGGGGCCGGCAGCTCCTTCCAGTGTTCAGCGGTCACGTGGTACCACTCATTAAAGTAATAAATATGAGCTCCAAGCCTATGGGAGTGGAGTCACATGCATATTCATTACTTTAATGAGCGGTACCACGTGACCGCTGAACACTGGAAGGAGCTGCTGGCGCCGGAGACCATCTGAGAAGCAGGGAAGTTCAGAGACTGCACCAGGAGGGGGTGAGTATGATCTGACTGCCGCTGGCTCCTGTGCTCCCCACTCCCCTCCTCCCCCCTGGGACAATGAGTCGAGTATAAGCAGAGAGGGGCACTTTCAGCCTAAAAAAAATGGGCTGAAAATCTCAGCTTATACTCGAGTATATACGGTACTCACTGTGCATTGCAAACTATAGCACTTTATTTATTTTTGAAGAAAAAAGCACTTTATGGAAGCATATTGTTTGCATAATTTATTTGCATACTTTTGAGTAGCAATTTTATTTTTCAAGCACCTTTCTGCATTCAATATGCACCTATGCTAATTAGGACCTCATCTGTGAACTAAAGATGAACTTAGGTCTCCCTAAACTGTTATTAGATTTGCGGCCTCTGATTTGGTCTTTTTTTCTAATATGTCTCACTTTTAATATGTATGAATAAAGATGTATAATCTTTACTTTGGTATGTAAGCACTTCTTTTCTGAGGTTATTAGTGCAGCCAATCAGGAATGCTAGGATGGACGGTTGTTTTTCTGCATGGCCGAGACAGCTGATCATAGAAGGGGATTAACTGCAGGACTGGGATTTCCGGCACACCAAGGTATAGATGTATAGGATCACATCCAGGCACAGAGCCGGATTTACAATCAGATTAGCCCACAAAGTATCGTCTTGTAAACTGCTGATTTCAAAGTAAGCTGAATTAAGGTGGTCTTGGAATAGAAACAGTGTGGTCTGCCTGCTGTGCATAGCACAACTGTTCCTGCAGGATATTTTCCAGTGCAGAGCAATAGAACAGGACCTCAAGACGCTGGCCATGTCTGAAGAACCTGAGCGCAGTCAACCTCCTCCTACATGTTGGCTCTTCTTCTGATTACTAGGCCCGGCACAAAGTCATCATTGTGGAGCAACACACACACAACGTTACACTGGGCCTACTATTCAGAAGAGGCTCCTGTGATGGTGGCAGCGGACAACCAACATGGCCGCTGGAGCAAGGGTCCTGCAAATAATTTTGCTCAACTCTAAACTCCGACGTAAAATTAAATTATGGAGTGAAACATCAGAATTTATAGGCCGACGCAGTGCATACAGCTCGAGACAGAGCCTTTACTGCAGCACACAGAGGCATGGTCCCTGCATTGCCATTCACCAAATAGTTTGGTCCACAGCCATCTCTTTTAATGTCTCCATACCTATGCACGCTTGTCTAGGCAGAGAATGCACATGTTTTTAATAGGGATAAGGCAGCAATCTGCTGAAGTGTCCTCTAGATGAGGCTTATCTCCCATGAACGCAAATAGACCCCTTTCTGGCTCTTCTGCCCATTGTAGATGTCGGCCTGTTTCATACGTACCATTACCAGATGCAAACATGGACTCCAGATTCTGGTAAAGATTCATGAAGTCAGCATTTCTGCCAAGCTCATTTCTTGCTCGACTCATACCTGTTGAAAAAAAAAAAAAATCTTATAAAAAGATCAAAAGCCATAAAACCCATAAAAAGAAGCTACAGTATTATGATCAAAGCTATGTGAGGCTTTCATTTTTTGGCCTAAGAGGGTGCTGCGTGACGACCCAGGAACTCTCTGGGCGGAGCCGCTACGCTTTTTGATGCCAGGTTAGCTACTAATTAATTTTTGTGATCCATCTTCTCAGTTTCCCGATACAGAGCTCCAAATCTCCTCAACAGATATCGAATAAAATCCTGTCTGCCTATTGCCACCACTAGGGGGAGCCTTTTTGCATCTGACTATATTATAGAACGCAGTGCACACACTCACCTTTGGAGCCGTCCATTATGGAGCGCAGGTAGTAGAACAGAGAACGGGTTCCCATCTGCTGCAGCAGCTCGTAGCCGTGATACAGACTTATACAAAGTGCAAAGTCTCCCTCCACCACTCCCATCTGAGCACCCTGTATAAAACATCAGATCAAAAGCAGCACATCGGTGAGGGGTTGACAATTTTATTTTTTGACGTGAATGCATTCATTTTTGGGAAAAAAATAATTTTTGCAATTGTGTTTCATTAAACATTTTTCACCGTTTGCCTTCTACAGTGTCTGTGTGGCACTATGTCGCTGGCTGCAGAATGAGTTAACTGAGAATGTGTCAGTGAGCCGCTATGAAGGTCTGATGGGGAATTTGTAACTCTTATTAATCGTTAGCTGATCTATGGCATCAAAGCTGAACGTGTCGGGAAACAAAGCTTGTAAAAGCCAAAATGGAACAAAACTTAATGAAACCCACTGCAAAACCAAATATTTAGTCACAAATACCTGCATTTAAGTTTTTTTTTTTTTTAAAGAAATGCCTAAAAGGTTGACACTCGCTGGGAAAAAAAAAAAAAAAACATGGCTGCCATCTTCCAAAACCAACAATTTTTTGCTAAAAAGATAGAATTCCTCGAATGTGGGAGCCCCATAAACATGACAATGGGGAACAGCGATATGATCACTTACCATTATGTTAGGTGGGGGGTTCTTTCTGAACTGATCTCGAGACAGGATGATTTGATATTTCGTGAGGTTGGGGATCTCTCGTCGCGTTAACACATTGTTTTGTATCAGACGCCCGGCAAATGTCTCCAGGACCTGCAGAAAAATGGGCAAGATATAAAGTCTGAGTAAGGGGGAAAAAAATAAGATGAAATGCAACTTTAATAAGGGGGTTTAAGTAAATCTCTGCAGTGACTGCAGGTCGGCGAATCCTGACAGTGAGCATTACACGTCTGCCAGATCGAGGGGGGCGTCACGTGATGTGATCTGGATACTGGTAGTCACGTACTGACTAGATTCCCATCCGCTTCTCTCAATATTCTGCTGCAAAACACAAACTCTGTTCCCGCTTGATCAGGAAATTAAGGGAAATCCTGACAGTGCGCATCATGCACAATCTGCAGCAATAGAGAGCGACTGCAGAAATTTATTTAAAGCCTTTAATTAAGTAACAACCAAGCCATACTCTCCAGCACCATCAAGACTATTTGTAAACTCGCTTTTTTTGCACCAGATGTGGCCGTGGTCACAGAACTGCTGTTTGGTTCAATGTATCAGTGTAGACTAATCTATCCATAGGTAGGCAATCTTTCCCTACTCCGAGTTTTGGATTTGTGCATGCAAATACATACATAAGATTCCCTGTAATTTGGGGAATCGGGTTGTGAGTATGATAAAAGCAGACATGATTACCATACAGTCCAGCATTTGAACAGTGCGTCCTCTTCACTAATTTCATGTTCTGCCATCAGTGTAGGAAGAAAATTGCTACAAGCCAGAAAAAATAAAATAGTCTGGGCCTCGCGAGTGCTACATTAGCAAATAGAAAAATGTAAGATAGTTGATTACACGAGGAATGGTCCTAACAAGACCATGATTTACTTTGGTTTCTTGTGAATGGACAGGTACACTTTGGCAATGCCCCACAGAAATTCGTCATCTCTTTGATATCATCCCCATGATGATCAAGTTGTCCATTGTCCTAAACAACCTAAGGGGCCACTATCTCTCTCAGGTTATAATGAACACCTTAAAGAGGTTTTCCCAAGAACAAAGTTGATTTTAATCCACAGATCTTGGAATAATAATAATTTCCACAATTGGATGTGTGTAAATAAAATGTTCCTGCTCTGAGATAATCTTATAAATGTGCCTCTGCTGTGTGCTGTGTAATGTCTGTGTCTGGCCGTGCAGGGACAAGGTCTCATCATGCCACATCTTCTGGGAAGCGGGGATGGGTTTACAGTGTACACAGAGATAGTATGGGATCGTAAATAATTCTCTATAAAAGGTAAAACATTTTTTAAAAAAACAGGCAGGGAAATGTTTTAACTCACAAAAAGAATAATTTGTGATCCCGTGCTGTAATGTCAGTATACTCTTTTGCTTCCTCCCCTTCCCGGGAGCTGTGGTATGATCAGACCATGTCCCTGTACGGTCAGACACAGACATTACACAGCAGGGGCACATTTATAAGATTATCTCAGCACAGGGACATTTCATTTACACACATCCAATTGTGGAAATTATTATTCCAAGATGTATTAATTAAAATAAACTTTAAAAATTAACTTTGTTTGTGGGAAAAACACTTTAATTGACCAATGGCTGATCTAATATAAGTGAAGTGCAGTAAGAAGATATAGGCTGGATATGGTGAGTATATCCCCCAGCTCTTCACATTATATAAAGTCAAAGGATGGAGCCATTAGGAAATGAAAAGCAAATGCCCTTATTAAAATAAAAGGAAGGCTTGAAGATTGCCTCTTACATAAACGCCCATATACGGCCACTGCCGTAGTCAATCTAATTCCTTAAATAAGTTCTTGAATCCCACAATTGTGCTGCTGCGGATGCTGGTGTGCAACGTTATAGAGCGTCTGGCCTATAGGATCAGGGAGGGTTTAATTTATATTATGCGAGATTACATGGAGCGGGGGCCATGTAACACAACCCTCCCACACAGGCCAGCAGCAGGCGGGTAACACAATCTGCGTGACTCCGTAAACATAACCTACTTCCTAACCAATTACCGGGGAGTACCTGCCAGACTGAAACAGGGTCACATAGGACACTGTGACACACTTAACAAGCAGGCAGTAAAGGGGTCCACAAGCCATTAATACTTAGTGTTCAGAATTTCCCAACCATAAAAAAGACCGAACTAATAATCCCCTTCCTTTACATGCACAGAGTCTCTCTCACTCTGGAGGACTTCACCTGACCTGTATTACAGTCAATCCATCGATTTGAATGGACAGTGTGTAATGCTTCATGTTAACCTGAGGTGGCGCTGTATGAGGGAAAGAACACTCGCATCCTGTTTTCTCTACAGATTGCAGCTCATCACTTGGGTTTATTCTGTGATCAGGGAATCATTCTACTAAAAATAGGCTTGTCCAACCTGCGCTATAGAGTTATTTTTAATATTTAATATATACACAAAATAGGTGATAACAGGCAGATTGATGAGGGTCTGACTGTTGGATGGAGCCACCACTGATCAGCTAATTGGCTCTGAAATGCCCTACGGGAATAAAGCAGTCCCTGCGCATGTGCACTATAATTTCATTCATTTTCTATAGGACTGATGGAGAAAGCAACTTCATTATGATGGGGCATGTCAGAGCTCAGTTCTTGGATCGAGGTGAGCCCGAGCTGCTGGATCCTCACTGAACTCCACAATGGCGCTCTGAAATGCCCCATGAGAATGAATCAGTGACGGCGTTTGGGCTGTGGAGTCGGTAAGTCAAACCTCCGACTCCTCAATTTCCATGACACCGACTCCAGCTCCAACTCCTCCATACATGGTTTAAGTTTAAATGATAAATTTACTGTAGTAAAACAGTAACATCAGGCTTTTAATCATTATTATGATACAATAATCAAGCCATTTAGATAAAACATAAAATATATTTATTGGAATACAACTTTAGAACAAAAAAAATTTAGCATGTTTATAATTTATTATACACTATGCAGTAATGGGGAAAAGACAGTTTTCAACAAAAACGTACTTAATAACATTTGTGCAGTTTATGTATTTGTTCTGAGAAATGGTATCACCTCCATCAGATTGAACTCTTCTACTTCTTTGAGAGCAAGTGAAAAATTTTGCTGAAATATGGTCAATCTGTTTTCTATGGGAGTGGAATCCATTTCCCTGTGGCAACACTTTGCCTGCTCCATGTTGTCCAAATACTTGTCGAAATCAAACTCATCTGATGAAGAAAGCAGCAGCACTGGCAGGACCCGAATCCTCTTAGGGTATGTTTCCGCGGTCAGGAAACATTCCGGATTAGCTGCATGTTTGATGCTGTGCGTTGGCGCAGCGTCAAACACGCAGCATACAGATGTTACAGCATAGTGGAGGGGATTTCAAGAAATCCCGTCTCCACTATGCTGTAAAACACGCAGGCGGAAGACCTGCGTTTCCGGACATGCGGCACGTCTTTTCAGACCGCAGCATGTCCTAGCCCGTTGCGGCGACGCTGCGGCGACGCAACGGAAATAACACAGGGCTATGCAGCCCTGCGATCATTCCGCATGTGTTCCGGAGGTGTCCGGAACATGAGCGATCGTCAAAAAAGGGGGCGGGGCTTAGGACGGAGCGGAATTTCCGCTCCGTCAAATGCGCTGTGGTTCCGGACCGTGGAACCACAGCCTTGCTCTTGGCCGTGCCGTGGGCTATTCATTCTAACTGCTACCGCATTCAGAGCTTCTTTTCTTTTAGTAAGCTGTTGATCATCTGGCAATATACGATGACTCGGGTCCACATAAACAGCTGCCAGAAGAATTTTATTTTCTAATAACAGTGTCTCTCTCCATTTCATTGAAGCAGCAATGCCATCTGCGATTAAACCTCCTCTTTGGGACAGGCAAAACAACAAGTTCTTCCACACCTTTATAAAAAGTTACAAGCTTATGAATTAACTCCTGGCATTTTTATAGTCACTGTAAATGGGTGATGAAGCAATTCCTTCAATTCAGCCACCTGTGTCCATTGACCTTCATGTAGTGTTACCTGAGGGTTAGCCATATCTAAAAGGAAGGGTTTCAGCTGCCCAACCGAGTGGCTTAAACCACAATTGCCCCTTTTCCAGTACGTCTCTTCAAGACGGAATCAATTTTAGGGGTTCTAGCAGCAATAGCCAATTTCCTCACTTTGAGAATCAAGAGTTCCAGCATGTCCCTCTTTGCAGACCAGCTCTTATTGCCAGCTGCAGCGTGTGACTGTGCACAACACAGCGCATGTGATGAATAGGAAAAAGAGGTGTGAGGCAACTTCAACAAGATCATCTAATTGTAAAGAATCATTTTGCTGTTCTTCTGTAGTAATATCTGTTTGTTCCTCTGTTATGGGAATAGGACTGTTGCCTTCCATCTCCAACATACTGATAGTAATATTTTCATCTAGCTGCTGTTTTCCTTCATTATTCTCATTCATCAGTTTAATTGTACTTATGTTTGAAGCATTATCAGTTACAATAGCAAGAACCTGTTCTTTTCTGAGTTCATAATTTTGCAGAACTTTTTCCACTAAGGTCTAGAGAAACTGGCTGCTGTGATGAGCTTTAGTATCTTTTACTGCCAGCGTCTTAGAAACTATTTTTTTGTTGTCACAAACATATCAAACGTTGATAGCAAAATAGTTCACTCTGACACGTGCAGGCATTCATTTTATGAAACACAAAGCGTCTCTTGAGAGTCTTTTAAGATCTTCCTTTTGGTTAAGGGCTTCTTCATTAAGAGCTTTAAAAGCTGGTAGTGCAAATAATGATAATAGTACAACAATGTCCTTCACAACAAGCTCGATGAGCTGTCTTTTAAACACATCTGCTGTCATTGTTACAGTAACTTTGTCACTTACAAAATATCTTGTAACTGATGTTTGAAATGCTCTTTCCTCCTCCTTTGCCTGGCGAGAAGTGCTGGTCTCTGGTTTCTTGGTGCTGCTGTGATCTTTTTCAATCATAGCTTTGTTAACTTCTGGGTGGCAGTGTTGTAAATGTCTTTTTAAGATTGGAAGCTCTTGAAGGAGCATTTTTATCACTGCCTGAGTATGCACTGATTTTGGCATCACAGCATTGGTTTTCATCTCGGTCACTTATACACTGACACAAAGTGTTTTTTATCTTGAGTCACTGTGAAATGTTCAAATACAGCTGACTTCATAAGATGCTTCTTAGACATTTTGTAATTATGTAAATTCGCTCTCAAAATTTGGCAGCGGCGCATGCACAGATGGAGATTTCGGCACCAAGATCTTGGGAGATGAGATTTCAGCGCTGAGATCTCATCTCTCGAGATCTTGGTGCAGAGATCTCCCTCTGCGAATGCGTCGCCTCCGGCAGCCATTTCCCCGAAGTCCACCGCATAGGAAACCATGCAATTGAAGGGGCTCTGGCCTTTCACAAAATGTTGGCAGAGCCCCCGCAGCACCGAATACCCGCAGTGGCACGACGCATATCCAAACACTCCCTCATCCCAGCCTGCAGAAACGCTCCACTCTTGCCTCCTCCAGCAGCGACCCTGGGACCCCGCCTCACTGCCGCCACCACCCCGGGAAGCAATAAGACACATGGATTATAAGAAGCATCACCATTTTATTAAAAAAAAGGTTTTTTTTCCTATTTTTCTTCTCAAAATTTGGGGTGCGTCTTATAATCCTGAGCGTTTTATAATCCACAAAATACGGTAAGTCAGAGCAGCTAATTTCTCTTTCTCCAAACATGAACGAAGAGGAAAAACAAACTAAAACATCAAGCATACAGAGACAACATATACTGGACTATTGATTTATGCAGTTTATTTAAAGTTTAAATATGCTTTAAGAAGTACCGCATTTTTCGGACCATAAGACGCACTTTTTTCCCAAAAAATTTTGGGGGATAATGAGGGTGCGTCTTATGGTCGCAACATACCTAAAAATCCGGTGGTGGTGGCGGTCCCGATGCAGCCTCCTGTGCTCTGTGGTGCGGTGGTGTTGGGGCTCTGTGGTGTGGCGGCAGCGGGGCTCTGTGCTGCGTGGGGGGCTCCGCCGGCATTTCGTCCTAGCCCGAAAGCCCCCCACAGCTCCGCTGCTGCAACGCGGTGGCCTCCTGAATGATGGGCGCCAGGGGCCTCCGATGGCGGTCCCGATTCAGCCTGCCTGTGGTGTCGGTGCAGCAGCGGGGCTCTGTGCTGCGTGGGAGGCTCTGCCGGCATATCGTCCTAGCCCGAAAGCCCCCCGCAGCTCCGCTGCTGCAACGCGGTGGCCTCCTGAATGATGGGCGCCAGGGGCCTCCGGAAAAGATGGCCACCGCATACTCAAATTCAAATCTCGGCAACGAGAGTTGAGCTGCGTGGGGCTTTCGGGCTAGGACGAAATGCCGGCGGAGCCCCCCAAGCAGCACAAAGCCCCGCTGCCGCCATACCACCACACCACAGGAGGCTGCATCGGGACCGCCGTCGCCGGATTTGTGAGTATATTGCCACCCCACAGAGCACAGCCACCCCACAGAGCACCACCACACAACCTCAGTGACCACTCCTCTACCTGTGCTGATCCCTTCGCTGGTAAGCTGAATTTGGACTGTAAGACGGACCCCCATTTGATACATTTTTTTTCCCTATTTTCCTTCTGAAAATTTGGGGTGCGTCTTATGGTCCGGTGCGTCTTATGGTCCAAAAATAAGGTACTTACCTTAATCCTGCTTTCCTGTTCACTCCGGAAGTTCAGAGATGATACAGGTTTTCCTTCCATGTGTGTTATTTTTTCCTTTTATCTGTAGAGGAGGAGCTTCACTACTTAACATGAACATAAACTGCAGCACAGATTAATCTCAGCTAAAAGTCTAGACCTTAGATCAGGAATAGGACAGACATTTATAGAATATTTCATAACTTTCCCAAGTCCATATGAAAAAAATATTCCCCACAAACTGCAATGAACTACTGTATCCAATTAATTGTACATTTTAGGAGTCGGTCCATTTTATACTAACTCCAACTCCACCAAAATGGGCTCAGACTCCACAGCCCTGTTTACACGCACTGTGGCATCATTAGCTCTCTACAGGACTGCGAGAGAAAACCAATTCATTATGATAGGCATATCAGAGCTCAGTTCTTGGATTGGGGTGAGCCCAAGCAGTTGGATCCCCACCAAATCCCAGAACGGGGCTCCGAAATGCCTAGTCGGACACGAGCAGTGGCTGCACATGCGCACCATCACTTCATTCATTCTCTAAGGTAGTTCCAGAGAAAGCAGCTACATTCCAACAGGGTATTTGAGAGCCCTGTTCTTGGATGGGTAGGAGTCCCAGCAATCCTGAGTTTCTGAAATGCACAGAAGGAAGCACCTTCTGCACATGCGCGTCACTCATTCTCTAAGAGACTTCTGGAAAAAGCTGCTTCATTTTAATAAAACACTTCAGAGAAATACTTTTGCGATGGCTGTAGTCTGAATAGCTGGATCCCCACCAATCTCCAGTATGGGGTCCAAAATGCTCCTGGGAACGGTGCATGCGCACCACTTCATTTATTCATTCTCTATGGGACTGCAGGAGAAAGATGCTTCATTTCATCAGGAACAGTGGGCGTCCAGGCAGTTGGACGGCCAATGGGGCTTTGAAATGCCCCTTGGTGCAGAGCCCCATCTGCAGTCGTGTGACACTGTTCACTTGATTCGCTACGAGATTATCAGAGAAAGTTTCTTCATTCTGATGGGGGCATTTCAGAGCTTTGTTCTTGCGATCAGTGGGAGGTCTCAGAGGTTGGACTCCACCCATACATTTGCAAGTTTTTACCAATCGTGTACAGAATAATAATTATAGTGGGAATAACCTATTGAAGAATTGAAGAGATGACTAATTAAAGGGATTATCCAAAGTCAGTCTTGTGGAATGTCTTCAGATTTACTTTAACAGAGGGAAAGGTTTTCAAGTCCTGGGTAAATAAAAGTTAAACAATTACTTAACAAAAGCCTTCTAATAAAATAAAAGAGGCGTCAAATTCCTTATTTTGACATCATCACTTGACACTACTGAATGGATGCATCTGGTCCTGATCATGTTGAGGGCTTGCTATGTCATGCAGATTCTGCTGTGCACCTTGATTGCAAGTAATTTGTCACCAGGGGGCACTGATGGTCCGTAAAGCTGCACCATTCTTCCTTTGGAGGGCCAGCACCCTCCAGAAATATAGGCATGAACAATGTGCTTAAAGAGTAGGTCTGCATGCATCAAATTTACTGCAGAGACTTTCCACAGCAAATCTGCAAATATTTTCTGCCCCACCAACCTCAGGAGGAAAAACCTGAAACATATTTCAACATCAGAAACAAGCATGCTGGGGATTAAAATAATCTGTATGGAAAAAGCTTACTGTGTACGGAGGAGATACACCTGGTACGGTCCTGGATGGAGCTACCATATGGGTGTGCAAAAAAAATAAATAAATAAAATAAAAACCTGAAAAAGTATAGGGAAAATTATGCTATGTGAGAGTACCTTAGAGTATCCCTTTATGTTATTAAAGAGCAGTTTCTCATCAAGGGCCTCAGTTAATTAAGCAGAGTGGATACAAAAGAAGACCTAACATGTCCATGTGTGACTTGCACAGCTCATGGATTTCAATGAAAACGGCAATACTTTGCTTCTCCTGTGGAAGAACTGCAGGGAAATTAAACACATGCTACAGATGATAGATGGAGGTCACAGGAGCAGCAGGACGCCAGGTGATTTTGGAGTCCTTTCTAACAAATAGGGATTGTCTATATTTGACAACCCATATTAGTTCATATACTGGTCGGGTTTGATGAACATTCAAGATTCCAGATCTGAAGCCTCCAGAATTATAAATGCAGCGCTGAAGTTCAAAAACAGGCAGTAAATCAAAATCAGCACAATGCAAGAAATTAGGAAGTTTTACAAAAAATGTACTCAAATTTTTATGTAGATTTTTACACCATCATCCATTACATCAAACCATTGAATATCTTGTGACTAGAGCACAATCACGGGATGAGAAATATTAGGAAGCAGTAAACAAGTTCTTAAAGCGGATGTGTTAGAAGCCAGAAAAGTGGGCCAGTGTAAATCTGACAGGGACCAAACTGTAGTGACCAGAGGACAGGTCTTGTTCTAGTGAGTGGTTGAACCTACCAAAAAGTGTCCAAATAAATGGCACTGGCAACAGGATCTTAGGCCGAAAATAATCTACAATGAATTAGAAGTTGATCATGGAGCAAAAAAAGGTGACCTTGTGTACAGCAGGTGCGTGCTCATCACTTATCTGGGAGGAGATGGCACCAGAATAAGAGACGACAAGCCGGCGGAGACAGCAAGATGATCTGCTGGGAATCTTGGGTCTGGCATCATACATATGTGTCATGTACCACCTACTAAACATTGTACAATCCAAGTGCCCCCTTCATGACAGTGGTGTTGCCTAATGGCAGTACCCTCTTACAGTAGATCATGCCCCTGCCAACATGAGGACTGGTCTCCAAATTCCCCATATCTCATCACGATCGATCACCTATGGGAAGCCACACTGGGCAACTATGGAGCTATTGCTAAAGTGTTGGTGCCAGATACCATGGGGAGTCTTCAGGACGTCTTCTGATGCCTCAAGGGGTCAGGGCAGTTTGGGTGGCACCAGTGGAAAGAAACCCAATGGTTTTAATCTACAAATAGAGTATAGTGGATATTCTCTTTAACTACCTGCCCAGTACAACTCCCAGTCCGTGTAGTGATTCCCCTGCTTGACGATAGTGGTGCTACTGCGAGCAAGCAGTTTTAAGCAAGTAGAAGATCCGAGTCACCTATATCGTCTTTCTAACGTTGTACTATTACAGGTATCCATAATGTGGTGACCGGACAGAGATCTGCAGGAGTAAACAACAGCGTAATGTTTTGTAACAGTCGTTTGGTGTTTGTACAAGTCCAGACGTAACACTGCACACAAGCACGTTGGTCTGCTGTGGGGTTCTTGGGTTACATAGTAATAACGCCGGGCTTTACATGGGTGCAGCATATTAACATCTATGTAGGTCAGATAACGAGGAGATTTTTGGTCTAGGACCAAAGAAACGACAACAGATCCAGAAATATATAAAAGTACAAATTTTATTAATTGAATAACAAATGAATAAAGGACAGGTGAACTGAACGGTAAAAAAAGTGAGGTATGATGTCTGAAGGACGTCTACCAATGATTACCAACACCTGGGTTCCCTGATATATAGCTATTACTTGAAAGGGCAAATCAAAACTTAAATATATGAATGTATGTGACATATACAGCAAGGATCATACAGGGTAATATACATAAAGATGCAAATGCATCTGGTGGAATATAATCCACCACATATGATGAGAAAGGTAAACATGGACACACATGTGTCTAATTAAAGAAATATAACCCCCTCCCAATTAATGATATAACCAAATGCTGAAAAATCACAATTAGAAAGATGAATAAATGATGCCCATAATGATGACACAATATGTATGCCCATAAGCTATCCATAATGAGGGTAGAAAAAGGGCCATGATGGCCTGTATGTTAACAGATAGGAACGATACATAAGGGGACGTTACCTGCAATAAAACAATGGCCAGCACATAGATTATCCACAGATGAAGTGGAAGCGAGACCATACAGGGTCATTAGTATTGGCTAACAAAATGCAGTAGATACAAGAACGTTACCTATAATCTGGAATAGCGGCACTGGCGGGGAACCCGGGTGCATGTAAACGTGCCCCGACGCACGTTTCGGACGCTTGTCCTTCGTCAGGGGGCGTGATAACGTCAGATAACGAGCAGATCCATTTACATGTAGTACAAGGTGCCCGGATCTTGATGTAACTTGGCCTCCTCCACATTGGCGGTCCCGTTCTGTACCTCTGACAAGTGCTATGAATGGGGCCGGAAAAGAGGTTCCTGAAATGCAGGTGATGGGACCCATAATAAGTACCAATTATTTGAGTGTCTGGGACAGTGGGAACTTCAACTTCTGCAAAAATGACACCTCCAGGCATAACCTGCTGGCCGCTCGTTACAGCACTTAGTCTGAGGTTGGAGATCGTTCCAGGGTGAAGGCAATCATTTTCAACTCAGTTGTGCTAGTTGTTGGGTCATTGGACAATCCCTTCCATCTCAACCTACGCCAATTGTTGTGATCCTAGGGCACCACTTTTGTGAAGACAAGTCTTACCACAGAGCCAATGGTTGGACATATATTTATTGGACATGGTGATTGGTAGTTGTCATCATATAAACGCCCAGAGGGTGCAATGGGACATAGGCTACAGTGCATTTACACTGGCCAATTATCGTGAAGAAGGTGAAATGATTTTTAATAATCGTTATCAGCAGCACATCGTCCTACATAAACAGGACATTTTTTGCAGAGAGCAATAACTGCATAGGAAAACCGAATGATTTATTACTGGTCATTTTGTGCACATAAAAAGTGTGCCCTGCCTGTATACCAAGCTATCAAACGACCATCAATCCAAAGCCAGCATTAGGAGGTTGGTATACAAGCTGGGAAATTGCCCAGGGTCCCCATTCACGCAGGCGAACCCAAGTCAGTTTCATGCCGTTAATAGGGGCAGATCATGCAGCTGCTATGGCGCTCATGAGTTAGGAGGGCTCGGTGCTAGTGTCGGCTCCGGACACCCCTTGCCCAGCATCGCACAATCAACTGGAATCAACTTGGCATATAGAATGCAGATACAGTTGAAAGCAATGATGGAACAGGGAAGCTGTCCACTCCCTCCCAGCAGTCATCCGCCCTCGGAAACTGACGTCTCAGGCAGCGGGAGCGATGACGTCACTTCTTCGCGTCAAGCTGTGCCAGGCAGTGGAGCTATTGAGACACGCTGCGAAGACTGGGGCAGTGGGGGAACTGTATAGAAGACTATAGGGTATGCATTATACTATACGTACTATATGGAGGACTATGAGGAATGCATTATACTGTATGGAGGGCTATGGGAGGAACATTATACTATATGAAGGACTATGGTGGTGCATTATACTATATGGAAGTCAATGTGGGGACCATTATAATTTTTTGGGGGGCTATATGGGGTCCATTATATTATATGGAGGGCTGTGTGGTGACTATTTGGACGGCTACATGGAGGGTTATGTGGGGTCCTTTATACAAGGCTATGTGGGGGCTGTTATACTGTATGCGAGCAATTACACAATGCGAAGGTTTGTGTGTAGTCAATCATACCGTGTGGAGAGCTGTGTAAAGGCCATTATACAGTCATGGCCAAAAGTTTTGAGAATGACACAAATATTAATTTTTACAAAGTCTACTGCTTCACGTTTTCTAATGGCAATTTGCATATACTCCAGAATGTTATAAAGAGTGATCAGCTTAACAGCAATTACTTGCAAAGTCAATATTTGGCTAGAAAATGAACTTTATCCCCCAAAACACATTTCAACATCATTGCAGCCTTGCCTTAAAAGGACCAGCTAACCTCTTTTCAGTGATTGCTCCATTAACACAGGTGTGGGTGTTGATGAGGACATGGCTGGAGATCAATCTGTCATGATTAAGTAAGAATGACACCACTTGGACACTTTAAAAGGAGGCTGGTGCTTGGTATCATTGTTTCTCTTCTGTTAACCATGGTTATCGCTAAAGAAACACGTGCAGTCATCATTGCAATGCACAAAAATGGCCTAACAGGGAAGAGTATCGCAGCTAGAAAGATTGCACATCAGTCAACAATCTATCGCATCATCAAGAACTTCAAGGAGAGAGGTTCCATTGTTGCCAAAAAGGCTTCAGGGCGCCCAAGAAAGACCAGCAAGCACCAGGACCGTCTCTTAAAAGTGTTTCAGCTGCGGGATCGGGCTACCATCAGTGCAGAGCTTGCTCAGGGATGGCAGCAGGCAGGTGTGAGTGCATCTGCACGCACTGTGAGACGGAGACTCTTGGAGCAAGGCCTGGTCTCAAGGAGGGCAGCAAAGAAGCCACTTCTCTCCAGAAAAAACATCATGGACAGACTGATATTCTGCAAAAGATACAGGCAGTGGACTGCTGAGGACTGGGGTAAAGTTATTTTCTCTGATGAATCCCCTTTTCGATTGTTTGGGACATCAGGAAAACGCCTCATTCGGAGAAGACAAGGTGAGCGCTACCACCAGTCTTGTCTCATGCCAACTGTTAAGCATCCTGAAACCATTCATGTGTGGGGTTGCTTCTCAGCCAAGGAAATCGGCTCTCTCACAGTCTTGCCTAAAAACACAGCCATGAATAAAGAATGGTACCAGAATGTCCTCCAAGAGCAACTTCTCCCAACCCTCCAAGAGCAGTTTGGCAATCAACAATGCCTTTTCCAGCATGATGGAGCCCCTTGCCATAAAGCAAAGGTGATAACTAAATGGCTCAGGGAACAAAACATAGAGATTTTGGGTCCATGGCCTGGAAACTCCCCAGATCTTAATCCCATTGAGAACTTGTGGTCAATCATCAAGAGATGGGTGGACAAACAAAAACCTAAAAATTCTGACAAAATGAAAGCATTGATTGTGCAAGAATGGACTGCTATCAGTCAGGATTTGGTCCAAAAGTTGATTGAGAGCATGCCAGGGAGAATTGCAGAGTTCCTGAAGAAGAAGGGTTAACACTGCAAATATTGACTTGCTGCATTAACTCATTCTAACTGTCAATATAAGCTTTTGTTACTCATATGTTTGCAATTATTATATTTCTGTCTGTGATAAAAACATCTGTCAAACACACATAAAAACCAGAGGGCAGCAGATCATGTGAAAATATAATATTTGTGTCATTCTCAAAACTTTTGGCCATGACTGTACTGTTTGTAGGGCGGTGTGGGGTCCATTATACTGTGCCTGTATGTATGTCCTCTGTCCATGCATGTGTTGGTATGTATGTGCTCCACCCATGCTTGTGTGCGCATGTATGCTTTTGTACGTAGGTGCTCTGTATACATATGTATGCATGTACATACGTGCCTGTACTCTGAGTATACATGTATCTGTACGTATGTGCTTTATGTATACATACACGTGTGTAACAAGCAGTGTGTGTATACATGTGTGTCACATTCTATGTGTTTAGCATCCACATTTATAAATACTGGTAAGTACAGAAGGGAGTCCATAGTGTAAACATCAACAATCGGCAAAGGAACGGGCAAACTGCTGCCTATTCGTCAGGCGATTGGTCTGTTTATGCAGGAACAAAAATAGTTCTCAGCAGCACATCGCCTGGTGAAAACTGCAGATCAGGTGCTAATATATGATGCTGTATGTGGACAGATTGATCCATTAGTGATCGTTCTGTCCGGGGCTGTGGAGTCGGGGGCAGAGTGAGAAAATAAGAAGTCAGAAAATTGGCTTACCGATGTAACAGCCCTGGTTCTGTCCCCATCAGTCTCCCTCAGCTGGTGAATAGAGGCTGGGAAACAAGTACCGAAGAACTGCAATATTGATGATCACACTCATTTAACGGCCTGAAGTCGGTCCATGTAAATGTAATGTACCGTAAATGTTTCTGTGTGATGGTGCAATATGTGAGCATTTGGGGCCCACTTCGACTAAAACCGGCCCTGCAAACACACACCCCCTCTTGCCCTCGCATAATTCATGCCGTGTTCCTGAGCTGCTAGGTAACATACACTATATTAACTTATACTATATTGTTGATTAGTTAGGATACACCCGGTCTCTTAATTTGGGTAATGTGCATGGCACTAATGTTGGCACTTTCCACATGATAGGGTTTCCTTGTGCAGTTGATATCGGCGCCCATACTAGTTACGTTGTATAATGGCCCGGCAATTATACATATGGGATTGAGCCCCACGATGCTGAGGCTAAGTTTGTGATTATTGAAGCTTATTAATTCCTGGTGTTTCATTCATTGCTTTGTAACATCCACTCATGGGCTGTTTATAACTTTGTAATAAATGTACTCTGTATATTGAGGGCTTTTGGGGGTGGTGTGCCCCTTATCGTATTTTAATATTGTGTGCTGGGCGTACATCCACTCTGGGTGGTGTCTAGCCCCTTGCCACATTTAACTTGTTGTCGTTTTGTACTAATAATAAAATATTTTGTTTATATACATGGACCAGTACATCTTCTTTCCACTATGTGGGTTGTTTTTCTATAGTTAACTGATGTGTCTACACATTCCATGTCCACTCCCAGTTTTCTCTAATTGAGCTTTAATTATACAGTATACTGGCATGTGGTGGTTCTGGTTTATTGTGATTTATTTAACATACACTTTGAAGAGATCATTCGACCCCTCACCATACTAATACATGACAGAATAAGGCCTGATCCATAAACAAGTGAAGAGCTGCTGAAAATACTGATGCTCTTTGGAAACAGAATGATCATATTAACAACTCTTGAGTCAATACTTATTGACTTGTATATAGTTGGTCGGAGTTTAGAAATCCGCCTACATAAATGGAGTTTAGTACTCGGAAACTTTGGGCGACAGCTCAAAAAGGGTTGTATCATCCACTTCCACTGCCCCCCCTGACTTCCTCTGCATGCCAGGGGGCAGTGCACGCCTACTTACGGTAACTGACAGTTTGGACCAGCAGCACCAATGCATTGTTCAACCCAAAAGGAGGACTCTCCGATGATGCAAAGCAGAGATGACTTTGCCTCGGCAGCATCTGAGGAGCGCAAGGGGCACTGAAGACCTATTGGAAGGAGCCTGAAAGTGCTCAATTCCTTACGTAGGTGACCAGCAACTGCTGATAGACTGTAGAGGTGGTTGGTAACAGTCAACGAGTAGTAAACAAAATTAAAAACCCTCTGCTCTCAAGAAGAGAGGATAATGGGCAACGTTACGTTGCAATTATCTATTCATGATCATGAAAAAAACTATAAAGAGCCCAAGAAAATCGGTGAACGGGCGTTTCTAGGAAGACTCGATCCAACTTAGCAGCTTGTGCAATTATGCAGCAAACGAGAAAAACCATTAGCTCACCGGTTAATTGTTGATGATAGCATAAAAAGTCCCATTATCGGCAGCACATCGCTTCGCATAAGCAGGAGCTATGTCGTAGAAAACACAATGCAGTGTGGGGACCAAATGATTGTACTAACCAACGCCGTCAGGCTAGAAAGTGTTCACCAGACATTCCCTTTAAGGGTTTTACTTTTCAATATCGTATTCTTTTAAAGATAGGGGCGCCAAAATATATATATATATATTATATATATATAATATATATATATATATATATATATATATACACACACATACACACATATATACACACGCGACCCATTCTACATCGTTCAGCAAAGCATTTTTTCTTCTTGCCGCCATTCGGACGTTGGTTTCATCTTGGTGACACATACCTTTCCTCGAGGGCAAAGGCTGGGGCTGTGCCTCAACCAGGAAACTACTACCTAGTCCATTGTAGATCACTTGTTTGCACAGAAATGACAAAATCTCTGGTGCATAAGTATCAGAGTCACCATGGGTTTGTTTTTTAGCTAAATCTGGCTGGGCTTTAGGAAATGTAGACAATGCAGTCCCAATTTCCGATCCGGCTCTGCTACGCTGGCAAAGGGAGAGTTAAAGCGCAGTTGACAGCACTTTCCTCCTCCCCCGCCCCCTGAGAGCATGTGTGTGTATTTGCCTCTCCCCTCCTCTCTAGGGCTTCCTGCACGCCTCCTATGAAGCTCAGCTTTAAAAGCAGCTGCTGAGAGATGCAGCTAACACTTGCCAGAGCAGCTGAAGTCCCAGCACTGGTAGTGTTAGGGGCAGGAGGGAAGGGGTAGACCGTGCCCTGGTGGTGTCCCAGGCAGCGCCGCCAACTCTTCTCCCCTTTAAACCCTGCACACAACTTTTCCTTGACCACGGTTGGTTCATCCACTCTGGGGAACTGCACTCTGGGTAATTCCAGACATAGCTCCAGTGTAGCCAAGCTCTTTCCCATATTACCGTATTAGTGCCCTCCTCAGTCATCTAGACCGCTCCTCGCTTCAGCTAGAAAAGGTTCTAGACCAGATCCGGTCGCCCCAGTATAGTTCTGGATTTTAGCTAAAAAAATGCAACGTGAAGGGTGTAGGATGAGTGGAGGGATACAGGAGCCGGTGGCTGCCGGGATGATCACCTTAGACGATTTGGACAACATGACGGACGAACTGGGCTCCGACTCCGCGTACAACAGCAACGGAAGCATCGAAGAAGAAACCGAACCCATGGAAGACGGAGAACAGGACAGGCTGCTCAACTACTGGCAAACTGTGGCAAGAGGACATCAAGTCGAGGTGCCAAATGGTAAGGGGCCACGGGGCAGAATCACTGTTTGGGCTGTTTCACGTAACTTTGTTCATCCTGAGCTCACAGGTTCATGTAAAGAACTAGATACAATCTTGTATGCAAAGACTAAGGGCTCGTGCAGACGACCGTAGTTTCGGTCAGAGTATGATCAATGAAAAGATCAGATTGCACTCGGACCAGTGTTATTCAATGAGGCCGTGCACATTTCCGATTTTTTTCCCCTTTAATGGCACTTGCTCATTCATGTCTATGGTCCATGGATAACAATGGACTGAAGTCACATTACATCACGGACAGACTGAATGGAGAAGATGGGAGAAACGTTGCTTTTTTACCAGTTCTCCACATCCGGGAAAATCAGATCAGAGTCTGACCAGCATAATTGGGCCGATTTTCTCGGATGGAGAACGTATGGCTGTCTGCATCTGGCTGGAGTCACATGTTTCCTGACCCAAAACACGACAGCGTCATTTATGTCGGGCAAACGGGCTGTCTCTGGGCAGGAGATCTGTGGCCGGTCAATACTCGTGTGAATCCAGACAGATCCGGAAAAAGTTCTGCAACTTCCTCCTATGCCAAGTATCAATTTCTGCTTGCTGTCAGTGAATGGTAGCACTTCTGGCTTACAGATGGCACATGAACTTTTTAGAGCCTTGCTAGAAATGTATCCAGACTAATCTCTCAGGATGTCAGACTGATACATTGCAGCAAACTCCCAAGACAGGAGAGATTTGGCTGTTGGTGGCAGGGCAGGACCAGATAGTAGGGTTTGGGTGTGAGCTGGAGAGTTCCTATTCCCCGATATGGCATTCCGGTACCAAGGCATGCTGGGTGTTGTAGTGAACACAGTCTCGCTTTGCAGATTATTGCAAGGCTCTGTGTCAGCTCCAGCACGGCAGAGAATCATCCCCAGTACAGACTTAAGTCTATTAACAAAGGATTTACTTCATAGAGCTTAATCACTCTGTGCTGTGGCCATGAACAGAAGTGACAATTGGCCTGTCTGCAGCAAGGACAAAGCTGCTTCTCTGCTACTTACAGGCCGATGTGATGGTCCATGATGTTAGGATTCTCTTCTCTTTATATTATGCTCGTATAAGTCTAGGAAGTAGCGATATGAAGTGGTAAGAGGTGAAGATCGCACACTGTTCACAAGAACAAGAGTCCTAAAGTCCCGTGTCAGCAGAGCGGAAGTGAGCATGTGTGACACATCCAGTCTACAGAAGTGGTGGTCACACATGCTCAGTAAGGCTCCATTCACTCCGGGGATTGGAAGCGCTCGGTTCCCGGGATCAATTACAGATGCCTGACAGTGGCTTATTCCTCACTTCCTAATGGGAACACATGAATGCGCACCAAAGCTGAGTATGTGACAGCAAGAAAAAAAAACACACAACCTTTCAATGCTAAAATAGACAATCTGCAATATGCATACCATTAAGCATCTCCTTACGGTATAACTTGCTTGCTAATACCCATCTAGTGTAATCTGTCTACAGGGAGCGGGCTCTGTCCCCCTACAAGCAAAGGGGGTGAACCCTTATCCTTCTGCAGGGAGCGGGCTCTGTCCCCCTACAAGCAGAGAGGGTGAACCTTTATCCTTCTACAGGGAGCGGGCTCTGTCCCCCTACAAGCAGAGGGGGTGAACCCTTATCCTTCTACAGGGAGCGGGCTCTGTCCCCTTACAAGCAGAGGGGGTGAACCCTTATCCTTCTACAGGGAGCGGGCTCTGTCCCCCTACAAGCAGAGGGGGCTACTCAAAACTACATTCAAGAAGATTATTAAACCTTCAGGTGCTTCACAGGAACTAAAGCAACGTGGAAGGAAAAAATGGACATTTTAATTTTTCCAACAAAAATTTTATTTTAGCATCAATTTTTTTATTTTTGCATGGGCAACAGGATAAAATGGATCCTAACATTTGTTGGGCAATTTCTCCTGAGTACACATATACCTCATATGTGGTCATAAACCACTGTTTGGGCGCACGGCAGGGCTCAGAAGGGAAGGAGCGCCATTTTGGAATGCAGACTTGATGGAATGTTCTGCGGGCGTCATGTTGCGTTTGCAGAGCCCCTGATGTGCCTAAACAGTAGAAACCCCCCACAAGTGACCCCATTTTGGAAACTAGACCCCCAAGTAGCTTATCTAGATGTGTAGTGTGCACTTTGAACCCCCAGGTGCTTCACAGAAGTTTATAAAACGCAGAGCAGTGAAAATAAAAAAATAATTTTTGGTTCTCAAAAACCATTTTTTAGCCCGCTATTTTTTATTTTCCCAAGGGTAACAGGATAAATTGGACGCCAAAAGTGGTTGTCTAGTTTTTCCTGAGTACGCTGGTGCCCCATATGTGGGGGGAACTAATGTTCGGGCACACGTTGGGGCTCGGAAGGGAAGTAGTGACGTTTTGAAATGCTGACTTTGATGGAATGGTCTGCGGGCATCATGTTACGTTTGCAGAGCCCCTGATGTGCCTAAACAGTAGAAACTCCCAACAAGTGACCCCATTTTGGAAACTAGACACCGCACGGAACTTATCTAGATGTGCGGTGAGCACTTATAAACTTCTGTGTAGCGCTTGGGGTTTCAAACGCCCGGGCATGAAAAAAATATATTTTTTCCACAAACATGATCTTTTAGTCCCGAATTTTTTTTATTTTCCCAAGGGTAACAGGAGAAATTAGACCCCAAAGTTGTTGTGCAATTTGTCCTGAGTATGCTGATATCCCATATGTGGGAGAAAACTACTGTATGGGCACACGTCGGGGCTCGAAGGGAAGTAGTGACGTTTTGAAATGCCGACTTTATGGAATGGTCTGCGGGCGTCATGTTACGTTTGCAGAGCCCATGATGTGCCTAAACAGTAGAAACCCCCCCCAAGTGACCCCATTTTGGAAACTAGATCCCCCAAGGAACTCCTCTAGATGTGTGGTGAGCACTTTGAATCTCCAAGTTCTTCACAGAAGTTTATAACGCAGAGCTGTGAAAATAAAAAAATCATTTTTTTTTCCACAAAAATCATTTTTTTAGTCCCCAATTTTTTTTCCCCAAGGGTAACAGGAAAAATTGCACAACAACTTTGGGGTCTAATTCTCCTGAGTACGCTGATACCCCATATGTGGGGGTAAACCACTGTTTGGGCACACGTCGGGGCTCGGAATAAATGGAGCACTGCTTCACTTTTAACAGCCAATCAGTGCGATCGTAGCCACGTAAGCCAACCCCCCTGTGGTGAAGCACAAAGGGTCTTGTGCCTGCAGGTCGGGTGACCTTTGTGACCCCGATCACCCGACCCGCAGGAACGCGATCCTTTCATGACACATACGCCGTGTCACAGGTCGGGAAGGGGTTAAATAAAGGCAATGCTGAGATAAAAGGGAAAGGATGTTTCCACACCTACAGTGCCGGCAGAAAGCTGATAAAGTAAGACTACCCACTAGTTACAGAGCACAAAAATCTCAGGACAGTTCCCAGATATATTAGGTATGTGCACCAAAAAGCAGTTTTATCTTGTTGTGAAATGGAAGGAACCAAAAACCTCACTATTCTACATGCTTTATCTGAAAGGACAGGGACGCTTGACGTCAACAGAACAGCTTATATCAGGGTATTTGACATTATGGGAAAATTTGTCCAAAGCTGGAACGTGCAGCCACCTACTAATCTATATACACTGTCTGTGCTTCATTGAGTCATTACTCCATTGCTATACTGTGAGTGTGTGTGATTGCCATCCCCTCGCAGATTCTACCACCCGCAGCTTCTTCATAAGCCTGGCCTGTTCATCTACATCCCGTCCCATCCACTCATGGATTGTTTGCTTCCATTACACTATTAACCCTGTACATGAATGCCTCATGGACCACATAGAGACCATAGAACACCTTCCAAAAGTCTCTAGGGTGGAGACCCCTCCAGGAAAGAAGTAACCCCACAACATATTTCTAGACAACACAATGTGCACAAGCGGTCCGTTCCCTACTTCATACAGGTCTGCTTGCTAGATCACATTCCCCTGTACACATTTCGTTACCCCCACCCGTTATTTCTGCTGCATGACTGAGCCATTAGCCGGGAGGAACAAAGACTTTCCACCACAGCAGGACCGTACACACAGACCAGCAGCGGTCGGTGATCTTGTCATATTAGATGAGGTTTTGAGACTACACCTTTAGTAAGCAAAGACAATAAACAGATTAAAACTGGTTTTCTCTGACTATTAAAAAAAAAAAAAAATTCAAAACTCCATTAAAATGTTTATTGTTCCTAGTCCCCGCTGCCGTCACATGACACCTCTGGTCCGAAATGAAGCCTTCCCATACAAGTATATTGAAAAAGGTACGATACCTCTGCACATGCACATTGGTGGGCCGATATAAAAAAGTCACTTTGAGCTGTACACGAGTGCCATACAAAGACCAATTGGCTTCTCTAGATAGTATGGTGCGACCAGTCAGCGAGAGTGACTAACTGCAGCATGTAAAGAAACAGACGACATTTGGTGAGGGAGCAGCAAAAGTGTTAAAACAGGAGCCGAAGTGGAGAGACCCTTGTAAATAAATTTAGAATTGGAAAATCCCTTTAACAAGGACCTGTCACTTGCTCAAAATGACCCTTTAAATAACTCTGAGCTTTTATGATTCTGCCGCTGGTTTCCGTTTTGCGCTGCGTCGCTCCACTGCAGAGATATTCACATTTGTTGCTTTTGGAGCTCAGTATGGGAAATCTCTGCTTGGAAAACCATCTGGGCATTTTTTCAGTCTTCTCAAGGAGGGATAAAGGTGCACGCTGCCAATCCCAGCTTGGCAGCTGATCTAGCAGTTTAACAGTCTCAGATGCCGCACACCTGTGATGGCCAGCATCTGGGAGGGAGGACTGAAAGTGCACACCCCCAGAAAAGACTTTGAAGAGACAACCAGGAGAGATTTCACATACTGCGTGCCATAAACAACATATGTGAATATCTATACAATGGAGCAAAGCAGGGCAAAACGGAAAAGAGAAGCAAAATCAGGAGAGCTCAGGGATTTTTACAAAGTACATAATTTTTTTTTACGCAAGTGACCGGTCCACTGTACATTTTGATCACTTTACCAGAGAGGTGCTTAGATAAGTAAAATGAATGTGCACATGCATGCTGCAAAGTCTATCAGTGGCTCCATAGAGACAATACAGGCTGCCATGAACCGCAGCCGTGACGCCACCAATTTAACTCATAAGGAAATAGAAAGGAATTGAAAATGGCCTCCAGTTTTTAGCAAATATAAGGAGATTTCCTGGAGCGGTTTCTTTAAATAAAAGCCACTCCTCTTGATCAAGCAAATCTAAAATACACAGGTTTTTGCTACACGTTCCTTCACGCCACGTGCGAGTGTCCGGGCCACTGATTCAGTCAGTGGAGAGCACTTATCCATCCTTGCAGAGCATTCAGCGAGCGCTGCAGATAGCACTTGGTAGATGGAGTGCATGCAGTGACCTTGTATGCTGATCCTGCAGACGTAAACCAAGCAGGCCCTGAATTACCAGCCCAAGAGCCGCTTCCTTCATGTGCCAGCTGCTACAATAAGAGGATTTGATGAAAATCACAGAAAATCTCTTTTCGGTGTATTAAAGTGAACAATACATCGCAATCCTGTCCTTACATCTATGGGAAATCTTACAGTGATGAGGGCTCTGAGAAACGAGAATCCGTCAGGCTTGGGAATGTATGTCATATAGGGGAGCAGAGAGAAAATGGGTCTGGATTACCAAATATTCTGAATTATTGGACGGTCAGATTGCTGAGAGCGAGCAAACCTATCTTGTAATGGCACAATGGAGCATGTAACCAGTTCAGCCCTGCTGCATCTTCCCATGTTGCATGCACCATCTCCATACCGTCATGCATGCTGTGCAGGTAGTACATGCCCAATAACCGGGACGAATGTAGATCTCCCGGCTGTTTAAGAGTGCCGAAGCCTATAATCAATTATTCAGCAATTATTCACAAGGTTTAGCGTCAATAGCAGAAGGATCTGCACTACAGGCATCGGCTTTCAACAAACATTCACCAACTTCACCTAGATTGGACCAATGGGATTGACTGCAATTTGTGCATGCCTTTATATAAAAGGGGCACTGAGTCTCCTTATGGAGACCACCAAACCAAATGGGCACAGGGAGAATAATGGGTCAAGAGAAGCTCCCTGGAAAAGAAAGCTTGCTATCTAGTGCCCCTTGTTGGAGAGCGCTACTCTAAGAGTGTAAAATGTCCATGTCTTTAAGGCGACCCTCCATCTATCATACTAAATGCGAGAATACATTTCTAATGTGCAGTCACTGTACCGAACGCGCTTCCTTTTACTGCCTCCATATCAGAGGCAGCGACACATTGGCCAAATAAGTCCATATAGCTGCCCAGACTGCAATGCTGCAACACACTGAGGCCAGATACGAACGCTGAGACCGATTGCCAACACCATCTATCCGAGCCCAGATACTAACGCAGCCCCCACCGAGCCCAAATACCAATGCTTCCTCAAGCTCAAATACCAACACTTCCCCATCAAACTCAAATACCAATACGGCCACATAGAACCAAAATACTAAATACCGCCACACCATGCCTTGGACAACTCTAGTGCCCACTTCAGCTAGGGTGGCTGATGTGGACAGGTCACACGGCTTTTGGACTGGGGTATTCGTGCTTACCAAGTGCCGAGTAGTTACAAACTTTGGTTGGGCAACAAAGTCATGACGGTGGACACAGTAGCGAGTCACTGCAGACTGCGGTAGGACTAACCACAGAGACCAGCAATTTCGAGCTTAGAGAGCATGGGAATCTGGAAAGTCTTTTTGGGGACAACACATGAGTGACCCCCCTCTGAAAGAAATTATATCTTAGCTATTGGGAGCAAATGTTATTGTTCTTGCTGCCATCTAGATCGTGTTCGAATAATGAAACCTGAACTGAGCCAACTAAAAAGCAGATGGCGGCAGTTCCAAGGTCTCAAACAAATTATACTTTTTTTGGTGTGGAGGGACAGGGTAACAATCTTTGGTGGGCCCCGATGCATCCAAAGATCAGCTTTGTTGGACTATAATAATTCTAACTGGGATTTTTTTGGGAATAACCCATTGATCCTCAGACGTCCTCCTGCCAGAAGAACACATGTAAACGAGAACAGAACTATAGCTTGTCCCACAGCTCAGCGTGGTACGGTATAATCACAGATGACTAAGGACCCATCAATAAGGGGTTGAGTGATGAACATGCTGGAATTCTACAATACACACGACTCCTGTATACATAAACCGTCTATAATATTCAGGTAACAATTCCAGAACCGCTTCTAGGTAATTTAACAGGAGATTCTCTGGGAAACATATGACGCAGAGATTTGTTTACGCATAGAAGTGTGTCCCCAGAAAAAAATAAAGCTTCCTATGATCAAAGAAAACATTGCATCCAAACTGTTTGGCACCAGTGGTCAGTGCTTAATATAGAGGGTTTGTATTCATCTGATATTTATGGAATATATATTTGCAGATTTTTTGAGAAGGGAAGAACATAACACATTCACTCACATCGCTGTAAGGCTGGCAGAACCCTTCCAACTTAATAACGGTCTATGAGATGGTACTATACATGTCCGTGTTTTGTTTCCAAAAAAGGTAAAAATCACGATAATGAACATGACAATATCTCCTGTCTTAGATCTCCAGGGGTGAAGATATCCTGTAAGTTGGGGATCTCATAATCTGCTAAATGACCCAGCATATCCCACAATCCACCCCTACATGACACATGGTCTGTGTAAAAACATGGACATGTGAGAAGCCTCATAGGTTATAATGGATATGTATGGTATCCATAAAAAAAAAAAAAAATGGATGCCACATGTGCGGGAAAGACATATGTTAAGGGGGCCTTATTTTGTCCACAATCCATATTCCATGTATGAGCATCGCTGTTCCTTACATCAAGTTTTGGGGTTGGTGGACCATATTCAAAAATTCCAACTGAACTCTCAAATACTGAAAGAAAAGGCAGGGGGAGTGAAAACAAAGGAAGTTGTGATTTTATAAAATATATGGATACCAACAAAGAGCCATGATCAGCATCCGAAAGGAGGACATAGAATATGAAACTTGCTCGAGGGTGCAGACATTACAAGGATTTCTTTACATTAACCAGTCACGCCTCGACCGAACATATTTACCCAGATCTCTAGGAATCTCTATGGCGTGAGAGTAAAAAAGTCAAAAATAATAATAGACATAAAATGCAAACATAGGATCTGTGCATCCTACGGGAGATTGAAGACATCTGACACATACGACACATAGGAAGATATATTTACAGTTCTACAAACCCTCAATTATTAAAACAAGGGGCTTCCTGAATCTTGAGGCTTGTAAGAGAATCTGTCAGCAGGTTTTTGCAATGTAATCTGAGTGAAGCATAATATAGGACAAGAAAGCCCGATTCCAGCGATGCAATATGGATCGTTTTATCTGATGTAGATGTAGCAGACCTAAGGCTTTTGGGACTGGATATAACCTCGCCCACACCCCTGACTGGCTGACAAATGCACAGTGTAAACAGGAAACTGCCAATCAGTGGTGGGGGCAGGATAACACCGATTAGCTAGACTGGCTAGCACGTGAGACCTAGTCAGAAAGTGATAATCTCCTGCTAATAAAACACTTCCATTATATTGAAATTACAGAACACAGCCTAATAAGTGACACCGCTGAAATTAGGCTCTCTTGCCCTATAATATGCTGCTCTCAGAATAAACAGCAAAATTCTGCCTACAGATTCCATGTAAGTAGAACTTGTAATGAATTGGGTTGTATAAATCTCGATAGTGAGGTTTGAGGGGTGAGTTGAGAAGTGGCTGGGTTATCAAACCGCGCCTCTTTTCAGAACCCTTAAAGACCATACCACCCACAAATATCTATTTTTTTATATTAGTTTTTTTTTTGCCCATTCATTATTTCTTCAACATGGTGATGCAGTTTTCCACTGAACAGAAACCCCCCTCACCTAATACACATGTATTCTCAGCTTGCAGAAGCATGCGTGTGTTCTTATCCAGTCTGGTGGCGGGTCTTCTGACCAAAACATACAGCCTCATCTGTAAGAGCAGGCTGTAAGTTTGTGTTAGGAGCCCTGCAATCAGTCCGGGCATTGCAGTCCTTATACAGACTGTGAAATAGCAGTCCGTGTAAAATCTGTCTTAAGAAAAAAAAAAGGAAACCAACAACAAGAAGGAAATGACTGGACATGCTAACATCCAACAGAACGATCATTATTAGCCCTGATATTGGCAGTCAGCAGAGTAAGGACCACCATGTACATTAGATGGTTGGCCAGTCTTGCCAATCGTTGGCCTCCAATGCATCACTGATAAGCTGCAGGGGTCACACGCTGTCTCTGTTGGAAGAGGAAGGAGGACACTGCCAGCCCCCTTTAATAGCCGCTTACAATAAAAAAATTCCGTCAGTGGAAAGTCCAAAGGCCAGATCCCTCTTTCCCCGACATCATCTGTTGGGGGCATAGGAACCCCCCATACTCCCCTTTCAGAATATCCCGCTGAAATCTTAGGGTTCAGCCAACTTTAGGCTAATATGTTAGTGTAAATTCATTGCTAAATTGTTAATAACTGCATTTTTGAAAACCGCACCCCGGCCACTTACGACCCTACCCTTAAGACGGCTATCTGACTAATTTAATTCCCAAGAAGCAGAGGCTCCTGTACGTGGCTCCCGGAAGTTGTGATCCTGTAACATCTGCGGCATTTAATAGTAAGAAATTACTACAACGCTGGGAAGTGGTTAAGTTCTGTGAATCAGATGAAACGCTCCGGTTATTAGGCAGCACTTAATGCCGACATGACCTGAATATCTCAATGAGATTAGCTGCTCTCAGTCTTAGGATGTTCCTGGCAGCGGCTGGAGGAAAAATAATTACTGTATGGAGTTTATCAAATGACTGCGATCTAGAGAATGAAATAAAACGGTGTGCATAAAGTTATCAAAAATGGAGCGGTCTCAATTCTTCTGGTCTTTCAATCACTCTTTTTCAGTGAGCAGTTCCTCTTCATTAATATTCTGCCAGCACTATTGGTGTTTGAACTTTCTTCAATTTACATCATTGCTGCTGCCATTGACCAAAGACTTGCCAGTCCTGGACCGAAAGCTCGAGTCTATGCAGTTAGACAGGAATGAAGAGACAAAAGGCAAACCCACTCTGTACAGTCATGGACAAAAGTTTTGAGAATGACACAAATATTAATTTTTACAAAGTCTACTGCTTCACTTTTTCTAATGGCAATTTGCATATACTCCAGAATGTTATAAAGAGTGATCAGCTTAACAGCGATTACTTGCAAAGTCAATATTTGGCTAGAAAATGAACTTTATCCCCCAAAACACATTTCAACATCATTGCAGCCCTGCCTTAAAAGGACCAGCTAACCTCTTTTCAGTGATTGCTTCATTAACACAGGTGTGGGTGTTGATGAGGACATGGCTGGAGATCAATCTGTCATGATGAAGTAAGAATGAAACCACTGGACACTTTAAAAGGAGGCTGGTGCTTGGCATCATTGTTTCTCTTCTGTTAACCATGGTTATCTCTAAAGAAACACGTGCAGTCATCATTGCAATGCACAAAAATGGCCTAACAGGGAAGAGTATCGCAGCTAGAAAGATTGCACCTCAGTCAACAATCTATCACATCATCAAGAACTTCAAGGAGAGAGGTTCCATTGTTGCCAAAAAGGCTCCAGGGCGCCCAAGAAAGACCAGCAAGCGCCAGGACCGTCTCTTAAAAGTGTTTCAGCTGCGGGATCAGGCTACCAGCAGTGCAGAGCTTGCTCAGGAATGGCAGCAGGCAGGCGTGAGTGAATCTGCACGCACTGTGAGGCGGAGACTCTTGGAGCAAGGCCTGGTCTCAAGGAGGGCAGCAAAGAAGCCACTTCTCTCCAGAAAAAATATCATGGACAGACTGATATTCTGCAAAAGGTACAGGCAGTGGACTGCTGAGGACTGGGGTAAAGTTATTTTCTCTGATGAATCCCCTTTTCGATTGTTTGGGACATCAGGAAAACGCCTCATTCGGAGAAGACAAGGTGAGCGCTACCACCAGTCTTGTCTCATGCCAACTGTTAAGCATCCTGAAACCATTCATGTGTGGGGTTGCTTCTCAGCCAAGGGAATCGGCTCTCTCACAGTCTTGCCTAAAAACACAGCCATGAATAAAGAATGGTACCAGAATGTCCTCCAAGAGCAACTTCTCCCAACCCTCCAAGAGCAGTTTGGCGATCAACAATGCCTTTTCCAGCATGATGGAGCACCTTGCCATAAAGCAAAGGTGATAACTAAATGGCTCAGGGAACAAAACATAGAGATTTTGGGTCCATGGCCTGGAAACTCCCCAGATCTTAATCCCATTGAGAACTTGTGGTCAATCATCAAGAGACGGGTGGACAAACAAAAACCTAAAAATTCTGACAAAATTAAAGCATTGATTGTGCAAGAATGGACTGCTATCAGTCAGGATTTGGTCCAGAAGTTGATTGAGAGCATGCCAGGGAGAATTGCAGAGTTCCTGAAGAAGAAGGGTCAACACTGCAAATATTGACTTGCTGCATTAACTCATTCTAACTGTCAATATAAGCTTTTGTTACTCATATGTTTGCAATTATATTTCTGTCTGTGATAAAAACATCTGTCAAACACACATAAAAACCAGAGGGCAGCAGATCATGTGAAAATATAATATTTGTGTCATTCTCAAAACTTTTGGCCATGACTGTACAAAAACCCTCCTTTGCTTCCCATAGAGTCAAAGCAATGTCCTAAAATCCTGTAGAAAGACAAGGACCCGCCCCAACTTCCTGCAATCAGTCTCAACATCTTTGCTCCTTGAGACAGATTATGCCTAACAACAGGCAGTGGACAGAAAGCTGTACAGAGCAGACTCCTAATAGATACTTCGGAGTAATTTTTGGGGGTTAAGAAGACATGTGACTCTCAGGTTGTCTATGTATCATATTATGATGTCTGAAAGCACAAGGACTAATTAAAATAAAAAAAAAAAATCAAACCTTAGACTAACATATTACTGCGTGAAAAGAAATACACCTCAGAGAGTATGGTTGTCACCTCTTTCCTGGTGTAAGAAACTTCGGCATGAGACACGACCATGATGCACTCATTATAGGGACAGGTGGTGCGGACTATAAAAAAAAAAAAAAAAAAAACACCTTAATCCTTTTCTCCCCCACCATTTCAGAGATGGCAGAGCCAATTCAACAGTTAACAAGAAGTGGTCAGACAGAGGAGCGTCAGAGAGTACCCTTCCTGCTACTGAGCTGCAAAGAAAAGGTAATTTGGATTTTTTTTTCGGGGATAATACAAAAAGTTAAAGGGATATCCTCCCCTTTTATGATGATAAAAATTTCCTACAGGTGGAGGTCCTTCCTATACACTATAGTGGAAAATAGTAGACAGGTTTTACTGGTCTCAAAATAATAAAGATGAGAGGTGAGGGGGCAGGGTAAAAGGACCTTCATTCTCAAAATTTGGGCATTTTAGTACTTACATGGGTTATTCGGCTTCCAAAGAAAAAAAAAAAAAAAACAGAAATGCAAAATCTAACGCTCTTATGTCTAAGTAGTCCCGTGCCCAGTATTTAGTGCCAGCACAGAGTAATTTTATTGGAGGACCCCTGAAATGTTTCAGTCTCGTCCCTCATGCCCCTTTGTTGCCCTGAGGTTCTCCTGATGATGAAGTCTTTCTTCATATATTCTCACTCTGCTCCCTTAATTCTCCCCAATGATTTAGGGTATTTCCTTTTCTTTGTACCATTTTCAGATTTCCTGGATGTTTGCCCACCAGGCATTATAAATACCGGTAAGCCTATCCTACATCATTACCACAGACTATGCTTTGGACGGTTCCTCTTAAATGTTTACATGCTGCGTTTGCTCTGGATTGCAGCATCTAAAGGAGTTAAACAACCGGGATAGGAGTTTGCTCCAATCGCAGTAGTTTTAGTCTATAGATTACAATGAACTAATGATGGCACAGACACCTCTCCTGAACTCACGCCAATTCCTCAAGGCAGCTGTACGTGGTCGTGGTGCAGGAAGGTGATAAACTACATAGTCTCCAGAATATTATAAGAAAAGTATATTGAATAATTTGCAAGGGTAAAAAAACCTTGGAAAAAAAAAAAAAAGTTCTGTGCCAGACCTTCACGTATTCTGGATCATTGGATGCTGGCATTCGAGTGTACCACGTATCTATTCGTGCATAAATTAGTGGTGTGCGTGAGTGGCATGTAGATCACGAATATCAGGTGGCTCACAAGACGTTGGTTTTCTGTATTTTCCATCCTCTATTTTTCTGCACTTTTGTGACTCTGAGCAGGAAATCAGATTATCAATCTAATGCTGGGCTGACTGGCCACCTTGTTTTCCGAAGGAGGAACATGGTTTGTAGGTCAAGTGACAGGGTCGCCCTGCTGACACCACAAAATAAATATCCCTGCCTGTATGTTGTCAGTGCACAGCAAACTTAAGAGACCCTGCATCTAATTTAAAGAACTGATGGGAGGTCTCAGTAAAGACAATAAGTGATCACGTACTTAGACATCTCTTATAATCCTTGTAGAAGAGAAAATCATGAAAAAAAAAAAAAAGCTGTATATGCAAGTCCTCATTGCAATAAAGTGCAAACCCACCACTATAAGTTAGTGGTGTAAATCACAAGCTCCAGCCCCTCCTAACCCGGAGCCGCAAAGCGCCAGCCCCTCCTAGTCCGAAGCCACAAAGCGCCAGCCCCTCCTAGCCCGGAGTCGCAAAGCGCCAGCCCCTCCTAGCCCAGAGGCGCAAAGCGCAAGCCCCTCCTAGCCCAGAGGCGCAAAGTGCAAGCCCCTCCTAGCCCAGAGCCGCAAAGCGCAAGCCCCTCCTAGCACAGAGCCGCAAAGCGCAAGCCCCTCCTAGCTCAGAGCCGCAAAGCGCAAGCCCCTCCTAGCCAGAGCCGCAAAGCGCAAGCCCCCCCCCCTCCTAAGCCAGGAGCCGCAAAGCGCAAGCCCCTCCTAAGCCAGGAGCCGCAAAGCGCAAGCACGGCTATGCTATAGTGTGGTAATGTGGTAAATCACAAGCACTCCCCCAACCCAGTGTCGGAGTACAGCAAGGAAAGACATGCCATGACTGACAGTGCCATAAAGCACAAGCCACCCTCTAGTGTTGTAGTGCCACAAATATTGAGCCAACACCCTAGTGTTGCAGTTCCATAAAGCACCAGCTGTGCCTACCCACTCTCCCCCTAAGAACAAGCTACCCCTCTGGGGTCATAGTGCCACAAAGCTCCAGATGCCCTCTTCGCCACCCCCTCAGTGCCGCAGGGCCAAAAACCACAACCTGCAGTCACAAAGTAATAGTACTGTAAACAAGAGACGCCCTGTCAGGTTCATTGTGCCACAAATGACAAGTCGCGCATCCTCCCTGCGCTGTAAAGCACAATCCCCTCTTCCCACAGTGTGATAAGGCACAAGCTCCGCCAGTTTTCTGATGCTAAAAAGACTGCTCCACCAAGCTTTCTCAAATTTTTTTTATTTATTTATTTTTATTTTTTTTAACCTTGTTAAAAAATCACTGATAAGCCGCAATTTTGTAAAATGCTGTTTAAAATTGCACCATGACTGCAAACTTAATAAACACCAACCCATTATATCAAGAGTTGGGTACCGGAAAAAGGATTTAAAAAACCCCCCAAAAAAATTAACAAATAATTTCTTAATAAAAAACAAATCAAATATTGGCATTGGTCTGTATTATCGATAAGTAGGAGCCGCGCTCCCAGAAAAAAAATAATGAGCGCCACAGCAGTGCGTCACTCGAGTAAATGAATCCGGTAACAAGAAAACAGGATTATACAGAGCGCTCGCACAGGCTCCTGACGGACGATAAAACGGAGGGGGAACGCTAACGGACCCTCATATCACAGGATGTTCTCATAACAAGTATCAGGGTGAGACCCTCTCTCATCTAGTGTTCATTTTACCTACAGCTCCCCCACAGGGGTAATTAAGTATTACACACATTTCCCATTAAGGGGTTTTCCAGAGTCGCCCATTTCAGCATTGATCGGCAGGTATTATGCATTGTATCATGACGTAAGCTAACGACCCGGACACGTGCCCCATACCTGCCGATCGTGCCCCCATTCCAGCAGGTATGTGAAGTTGTAGCCTTATTGGGCCTGCTCACTCCAACACTGAAATGTTTTTAGATGACCCCTGCATGTAATCTGTAGGGTCCTCCAGCGAGATCATTCACTTTCCAGTGCGCCCCTCACCAGCAGATCCAGCACAGGCTGCTCCGAAGGTCTGTAGCGACTCCGAAACCGGCAACTGCTCAGTCTGGAATTCACAGAACAGCTGCAGCGGTCACAAGACGGACGCATCAGATGTTTCTCCAATGATGCCCTCTTCCAGACATCCCCTTTAACATCAGATTAGAGGGGGAGGGTGATCTGGCTCCCAACAGCCATTGAGTTCTAGTGGAAAAATCCTTTAAATGGTCATGAATCTTCATAGAGTGTATAAGAAAGGGGTCGTCTTGACACAATCAGCTTAATGGCGTGTCTTTGCTGGGCAAAACAATCACTTTGGCCTCTATTATGTGCAAGTCGAGTCCTTGAACTGAAGACCCACTTCAGGGGGAAAAAAAAAAATCTGATTGTGTATGGTGGGATGGCATGCAGCCCTGCAGAAGCAGCAGCCATATTTGTACAGGAGTCAATATCATTTTTTGCTGTCTTTTTTCAACAGTGTGGAGAGGTGATGTACGAAAAAAGACAGTACGGAAAAGCAAAGTGGGCGTGTATCAAGATGAAAGAGGAGCGGTATGAGCAGAGTATATGCATGGGGTTCATGAAGCTCATGAGATACATCTGTGAACAGAACTCCTCAGGTAAGACGTCTGCTGCCATGGGGGGGGGGGGGGGTAACACCGCAAGTGGGTCTTTGTTAGGCCAGGGTCACACTGGCGACAAAAACAGACGAGTGCAATGTGATGAAATATCGCATTGCACTCAGACCAATGTTAATCTATAGAGCAGCTCCCAGCATCCGATTTTTTCTCGGCCGTTTTCCTCGGATCGAGACAATCGCAGCATGCTGCAAATGTCACCGATTATCGGGCGAGAATCACAAAAATCGGATTACAAAAGGACCACACGTGTGACTTGCGAGAAAATCGCACCGGTGTCCTTTAGAAAAGCCGGCAATTTATCCCCGGCTTCGGTAAAATTACAGAACCCGACATGAAATGACACATGTTTACATACAGTTAACCATGTCATTTCATGTATTTGAGATATATATAGATAAAATAAATCTCAGTGTTCTATCTTTCTTGGATTAAACTATATTTGGACATAACGTTGCTCAAGATCTGCCAGACGGATGTGAAATATCAGATCGCAAATCGCATCTCACATTCCAATTGGATGACAGACGGATCAATGTTCAGGAAACATTTGTGTGATTATCGGCCGTCAAAAACAGTCCGATTTTTTAGACGGTGTGTGTGACTCCAGCCTTAGGGGTTTTCACCACTCCATTCTAACAGGGGCATTTCTGCTGGCAGACCCCCCACATATCCCAGTTCTCCTGCGGGCAGGCGATCACTTGCAATGCTATCCTACATCCGCCTTTCCCCATTACCCTGGTTGTAATTTTTTGTTCCTAGGCGCGTACCTGGGCATGACTATCCCAATTCTGACAACGGTGCACACCGATGATCTGCGGACTGGCCTCACGCGCTCCGTGACGGTGGCTTATTATATCCCGAACCATCTTCAGGACGACCCCCTCAACCAATCGACCAGGAAATCATCATTGAGGAGTGGCCAGCTACCGTCGTCTTCTCTAGGTACAGCTTCTACTTACAGGGGTATTCCCAACTCCAAGAACCCATCACATCATGTAGTAGATGCAATAATAAAAATATTACCAAATACCTCCAATTATTGATTGACAACTTTTATAAGGAAAACCCTAAAAGGGGTATTCCCATCTCTAATATTCTATCCCAATATGTAGTAGGTGTAATAATATTAGCAAGCACCGCCAATTAGAATGTAATTGCAGGGCATTGCAGTAGCTTAGGTATCCATGGCTACGACCACTCAGTGACAGTTGTTAGTGGTTGTAACCATGGATACCAAAGCTACTGCAATGCCCTGTGCAGAAAGTAAGCGACATAGCTAATCAGAAGAACTATACTACATTTGTAATTGGAGGTAATAATATAAGCAAATACTACACCTACTACATATTGGGATAGCATTTTAGAGATGGGAATACCCCTTTAGGACTTTTTATAAAATGTGTCACTCAGCCAATGGAAAGACAGCTTTGTCCAATTAATTGAAATGGGAGTGGGCAGCGACATTAAAGAGGCTGTCCACAACTCGGACAACTTCTTCTCATACCCCTCGCTTGGCCCCATTAAAATAATAAAGCCTATACTCGCCTCCCGTGCTAGCATCGCTCCCTTACTGTTGGAACAAGTTACCCCGGGCTGTTGTTGTGACTCAGGCGCCCAATCAGCGCTGAAGTCACTGTCTCCACCATCGGACAAAATCGATCATGAAAAGTTAGTGCAGCTGCTGCAGATTCCAAACTTCCTCTTCATGTTACTGAAATGCCCTGGACATGGGGTCAGCAACATAGCTAATCAGAAGAACTATATTATGTTTCTAATTGGAAGTAATTGCTAATATTATTCCATCTACACATAATGTGATAGGGGCTTGGAGATGGGATTGTCCTAGTAGTAGTCAACCCCTTTAAATTGTAATGCAGGTGAGTGATGGCATTAGTTGTAGTTTGAGTGGCTGGATTAATTGTACTGCAGAAAGCAGCATTAAATGGACACAGAAATGGCATAATTGATCGATCCCTGAATGTATATGTTGAGTATAAGAAGGACTGGGCATGCTGGATTTTAACGTGTCCGATTCTGTGATTTAAAGAGAGAGTTGTCCTCGCTCAGATAAACACGTGCATGGTGGGGGAATTGTAAGGAAAATCTGCTAGCCATCTGAGATGTGTGGCCGGCTAATGGTCAATGCCCACAATGCTTTTTTTTCTGTACATCGCTTTTGCATAAAAAATAAAATATGCAGAGAAGTATAACACCTAAGTCACTGAGATTCTTGCAATCACACGAAGGCGTTGTTTTCTTTCTGCGAGTATGTTGACCTATATTACGTACGTTTCTGCATTCTTTTCTGTGCTTTTTTTTCCTCCACTAACTACAATGGGAAACTAATTTTTCACTTTAAAAAAAAAGACACCACTATTGTAAGGGTTTTTTTGCTCATTTCAGGGAATGAAATGTCAAAGGACCAGAAAAAGAAAAAAAAAACGAGTCATGTGCACAGACCCCAAGAAAAAATTTAGAAAAACGGTTGTTGACTAAGGCCTCATTCATACGTCTACTTTTTCATGTTTGTATTGTGTGTGTGTTGCAACTTAAGCAGTTTTCTTTATCTATTCTTTTTTTTCCCCCAAGTGGTGGATTTTGCGCCAAATTCATCAAAACAGTCACGTTAAATATGCAGAAATGTAATAATCCTTTATTTTTTATTCTAGCTTTTTTTGTACTGTTTTATAATAAGAAAAAAAACTGAATCAGTTAACAAAACACAGATGCAAAATGGAAAACAAGGCAAGCGCAGTGTTAAAAAACAGATTCGTCAATGAATCACATAAAAGGTGCCTGTCTACTATGATACGATTCGCCGGCTATAAAAAAAAAAAATGGATAGCTGCTGAAATGAAAACACACTTTATGACAGTTTTGTTGCCGCCACAATGGATTTATCATCTGTAAACCGGAAGCAAAAAACTGGACATGTGAACAAAGCTCTTATAGGCTGTGTTCACATGTTCTGTTTTTTGCTGCTTTTTTTTTTCTGGCAGGAAATAAGCTGCTTACAGAAAGCAGGTTTTCCTGAATTTTTTGCTGCGTTTTTGTTGCCTCTTGTACATGCTGATACAGGTTTCCCCCCCCCCCAAGAAAACAGTGATTTAACTTCCTTAGGTTTTTTCACCAAAACCCGATGCCTGCATTTTACTGGTACTGTAAAATGCAGGTTAAAATATGCATTTCAAACACCTCAAGAAAAATGCAACATGTGAATAGAGCCATAATATTCAACTGCACAGCAAAAAAAAAAATATTATATACATTTTGCTACACCACCAGGGTGTTTGTATCATTGCACTAGAAAGCAATTAGCAAAATTTTGAAAAAGTCATATACAATTAGGTGAAGACGTCTGAATAACCAGAAATCCCTTAGCATATATACTATAATAACTATTATTCATTAATATTACCAATAAATTAAAAAAAAAAAAGTCATGGTCCTCAATCGATATGGCTTGTGGCAAGAACTGGTCACTGTGCCAGTCTAATCATGCACAAATATTTATCATTATTATCTTTATCATCAATATGTATATCATTTTGATTTATTGGTAATATACCTAATTATATATACAGTATATTTACTATTAATGAAAAAGAGATATATATATAGATATATATCTATCTATATAGCTGATAGAATAGATAGTATATCTATATAAGATATATCTCTTATACAGCTATATAATAGATAATAGATAGATATATTTTACAGCTATATAGATAGATATAATATATTTTGTCTGCATATCATCTTCAATGGAAAACATTTTCACCCAGCTATGTTTTTAATAGATCTATAGGACTCTGTATCTAACAAAGAGGGATTTAAGCCTTGGGTTTACACAATAGAAAAATTAAATATAATAAAATAAGTGCTTTCCAAGGTGACAGTTTCCAGCTTTACAAAAACGAGTTTAATCCCTTTTGAGAACATTGTGCGGCCATTTAGTCATCTTAATATATTCTCAATAGGAAAAATAATAAATAAGCCCTAATGGTTGTAAAACCCGTGTGGCCGAACCTTGTGGCTTGTTCTGCTGAGAACAAGGCTGATGTGATTAGCACGTACTCAAAATCCACTTCTCCCATCTTTCATATCTCAGACAATTATTGGATCTCAATGAGACGAGGGTCTGAGTAACCTGACATGAATGACTTCAAGGTTGTATGCCAATGAACAAAAGCACTCAGATACAAGAACATTAACAAAAAGGCATAAGAAGCACGGAAGGAACATCTTGGCCCGAGGAGCCCCCTGCAGAGACAGACAAATAGTAGTAATGAGTGGGGCATCAGCGACGGACAATGACTCCAGGGGACGTCCATTTATTACTTTTAATAACTCCTTATCTTTATAAAAAGAAATAAATGTAGAAGCAGATACATACTGAATGTAGTTACAGTATCCCCCGCAGAATTAAGAAACCTCGCATTTTATGAAAACTGCAATAGAAAAGCCGCTTACTGTACATAGACAAGAAAAAGATTCAGTTCCCTCCTCCAAATATTTACTATTAAAAAACAACTTTTTCTCTTCACTTTATCTCTTCATTTCCTTTAATGCCGCACGTGGTCTTACAAATAATTCGGAGGGGCGAGTGAATTGGGTTTGACAATTTAACTCAAAATGCAGTGTTTGAGCGGTTTAAAAAATAAATTTTACATTAAAAAACTTTTTTAAACTTTTTTTTAAATAAAAACACACCTCTTAGATTGGCTACTGGGCCGTATACTAGAAACACAATTCCTGTTCTTTCACGAAAGACACAAGGATATTAGCAACTACGGTGCGAGTTAGCTGTATTGAAGTTATTAATGTTCATGTTCTGATTAGGGTAAATGTCATTGTACAGAAGGAGGAGGTGAGCTGTGACATCACTTACTGTGAATGGTGGATCCTGTGTAATCTACTGTATATAGAGGTGTTATCAGTCATTATACAGGAGGAGGAGGTGAACTGTGACATCACCTATTGTGAATGGTGGATCCTGTGTTATCTACTGTATATAGAGGTGTTATCAGTCATTGTACAGGAGGAGGTGAGCTGTGACATCACTTATTGTGAATGGTGGATCCTGTGTAATCTACTGTATATAGAGGTGTTATCAGTCATTGTACAGGAGGAGGAAGTGAGCTGCAACATCACCTATTGTGAATAGTGGATCCTGTGTTATCTACTGTATATAGAGGTGTTATCAGTCATTGTACAGGAGGAGGAAGTGAGCTGTGACATCACCTATTGTGAATGGTGGATCCTGTGTTATCTACTGTATATAGAGGTGTTATCAGTCATTGTACAGAGGAGGAGGAGGTGAGCTGTGACATCACTTACTGTGAATGGTGGATCCTGTGTTATCTACTGTATATAGAGGTGTTATCAGTCATTGTACAGGAGGAGGAGGTGAGCTGTGACATCACTTACTGTGAATGGTGGATCCTGTGTTATCTACTGTATATAGAGGTGTTATCAGTCATTGTACAGGAGGAGGAGGTGAGCTGTGACATCACTTACTGTGAATGGGGATCCTGTGTTATCTACTGTATATAGAGGTGTTATCAGTCATTGTACAGGAGGAGGAGGTGAGCTGTGATATCACCTATTGTAAATGGTGGATCCTGTGTTATCTACTGTATATAGAGTGTTATCAGTCATTGTACAGGAGGAGGAGATGAGCTGTGACATCACCTATTGTGAATGGTGGATCCTGTGTTATCTACTGTATATAGAGGTGTTATCAGTCATTGTACAGGAGGAGGTGAGCTGTGACATCACCTATTGTGAATGGTGGATCCTGTATTATCTACTGTATATAGAGATGTTATCAGTCATTGTACAGGAGGAGGAGGTGAGCTGTGACATCACCTATTGTAATGTGGATCCTGTTATCTCTGTATATGAGTGTTACATCATGTACAGAGGGGGAGCTGTGACATCCTTGTGAATGTGGATCCTGTGTATACTGTATAGAGTGTTATCAGTCATTGTACAAGGAGGAGGTGAGCTGTGACATCACCTATTGTGAATGGTGGATCCTGTGTTATCTACTGTATATAGAGATGTTATCAGTCATTGTACAAGAGGAGGTGAGCTGTGACATCACCTTTGTGAATGGTGGATCCTGTGTTATCTACTGTATATAGAGTGTTATCAGTCATTGTACAGGAGGAGGAGGGAGCTGTGACATCACTTCTGTGAATGGTGGATCCTTGTAATCTACTGTATATAGAGTGTTATCAGTCATTGTACAGGAGGAGGAGAGAGCTGTGACATCACTTACTGTGAATGGTGGATCCTGTGTAATTACTGTATAGAGTTTATCAGTCATTGTACAGGAGGAGGAGGTGAGCTGTGACATCACTTACTGTGAATGGTGGATCCTGTGTTAATCTACTGTATATAGAGTTGTTATCAGTCATTGTACAGGAGGAGGAGGTGAGCTGTGACATCACTTACTGTGAATGGTGGATCCTGTGTAATCTACTGTATATAGAGTGTATCAGTCATTGTACAGGAGGAGGAGGTGAGCTGTGATATCACTTATTGTGAATGGTGGATCCTGTGTAATCTACTGTATATAGAGTTGTTATCAGTCATTGTACAGGAGAGGAGGTGAGCTGTGACATCACTTATGTGAATGGTGGATCTGTGTAATCTACTGTATATAGAGTTGTTATCAGTCATTGTACAGGAGGAGGAGGTGAGCTGTGACATCACTTATTGTGAATGGTGGATCCTGTGTAATCTACTGTATATAGAGTTGTTATCATCATTGTACAGGAGGAGGAGGTGAGCTGTGATATCACTTATTGTTAATGGTGGATCTGTGTAATCTACTGTATATAGAGTTGTTATCAGTCATTGTACAGGAGGAGGAGGTGAGCTGTGATATCACCTATTGTTAATGGTGGATTCTGTGTAATCTACTGTATATAGAGTTGTTATCAGTCATTGTACAGGATTAGGAGGGAGCGTGACATCACCCATATGTGAATGGTGGATCCTGTGTAAACTACTGTATATAGAGGTGTTATCAGTCATTGTACAGGAGGAGGGGGAGCTGTGACATCACTTACGTGAAATGGTGGATCCTGTGTATCTACTGTATATAGAGTTGTTATCAGTCATTGTACAGGATTAGGAGGGAGCCGTGACATCACCTTATGAATGGTGGATCCTGTGTTATCTACTGTATATAGGTGTTATCAGTCATTGTACAGGAGGAGAGGTGAGCTGTGACATCACTTACTGTGAATGGTGGATCCTGTGTTAATCTACTGTATATAGAGTTATCAGTCATTGTACAGGATTAGGAGGGAGCTGTGACATCACCTATTGTGAATGGTGGATCCTGTGTAATCTACTGTATATAGAGGTGTTATCAGTCATTGTACAGGAGGAGGAAGTGAGCTGTGACATCACCTATTGTGAATGGTGGATCCTGTGTTATCTACTGTATATAGAGGTGTTATCAGTCATTGTACAGGAGGAGGAGGTGAGCTGTGACATCACCTATTGTGTAATGGTGGATCCTGTGTTATCTACTGTATATAGAGGTGTTATCAGTCATTGACAGGAGGAGGAGGAGGTGAGCTGTGACATCACTACTGTGAATGGTGGATCCTGTGTTATCTACTGTATATAGAGGTGTTATCAGTCATTGTACAGGAGGAGGAGGTGAGCTGTGACATCACTTATGTGAATGGTGGATCCTGTTTATCTACTGTATATAGAGGTGTTATCAGTCATTGCACAGGAGGAGGAGTGAGCTGTGATATCACCTATTGTAAATGGTGGATCTGTGTTATCTACTGTATATAGAGATGTTATCAGTCATTGTACAGGAGGAGGAGATGAGCTGTGACATCACCTATTGTAAATGGTGGATGTTGTGAATGGGCTTGAGATGAGTTCTGGCAGAGGCTCCCTCTGGTGGTTACAACGTACTGGTCTGTCCAGTGAAGATTGTGGGGATTGGGAATCAGGTGTTACTGACTGGTCTTATATAAGGGAGTCGCCTTCCCATCAGGGTTGCCGGTGATCAATTGTTCTGGTCTCATTCCTTGATTCCTGTTTCCCTTGTAGCCTGCTGTGTTGTGTCTGCATCTCCTGCTAACAGATAAGACATTTTCTTCTTTTTGTTTTTGTGCTTGATTTTTGCATTTTGTCCTGCACTTCTGTGGGGCCTTCAGGGTCCCCTCCGGGGGCTTTGCCCTCTCAGTTTAGTTCAGCCACTGATGTTGTACTTTGCTTTTTCCAGTTTTTTTCAGTGCTGCTGTTTTGATTTTGGTACACCAGAGAACTAATTTAGGTGGTAGAGGTCGTTGATCTCAGGTGTTTTTGAAATTAGTAGAGTTGGTGCTTTTCAGGGTTTTCTGGGATTGCAGAAGTACCCTTCCTATCCTTTTTCTATTTAGTTAGTTTGGGCCCCAACGTTTGCTCATACATTTTCTGTCTGTGTCTGTATTTCTTCTTGTCTAACCGTCATTACATGTTTGGGGGCTTTCTATTATCTTTGGGTTCTGCTCCGGGGCAGATACTTTCCTATTTCTATCTTTAGGTGTAGTTAGTTTCTCAGGCTGTGACGAGGCGTCTAGGACCAACTTAGGAACGCTCCACGGCTCCCCTCTAGTTGTGGTGGTTAGTCAGGGTACTGCAATCTCATAGATTCCAACTGCTCTGGTGTATTGCCTTTTTTACCTGCACCCTCAGCTACCGAAACATAACAGTATCACCGGCCTAAAATTTAAAATTGTATTGTACTCACAGAAGGGAAAAAAAAAAAAAAAATTGTGGTGAAAGAAAAAAAAAAACGGTTGTCAGAGTTGTCAGAGATATTTTCTGTTTGTTGCATTTTTTTTTCCCTCTGTATCTCTGGGTGCTGGGGAGGAATTTTTCTCTCAATGGAGTTAGAAACGGTTGTCTGGCCGTGTGGATCAGCTTGCCACTGAGGTTCAAGTATTGCTGCATATCTTGCTAGGTTGCCTGTTGTGGAACCTAGATCCCCATGCCAGATTTGTTTTTAGGGGATCGAGCTAAGTTTCAGAATTTCAAAAATAATTGTAAATTGTTTTTGCCTTAAAATCTAATTTTTCAGGAACGCAGCGCAGCAGGTTCAAATTGTCATCTCTCTCCTGCGCGGCGATCCTCGGATTGGGCTTTTTCCCTGACACCTGGGATCCTGTTTTGAGTGATGTTGTTGCATTTTTCAGGCTTTGGGGTTATTGTACGATGAGCCTAATGTCACTGATCAAGCTGAAAAAGCCTTGTGGCATTAAATCAGGGCTTGATGACGCTGAGTTATACTGTCAGAGATTCCGTAGGTGGCAGTCCTGACCAAATGGAATGACGACGCTTTGGCAGCCCTTTTTTCGGAAGGTCTGTCAGATAATGTAAAGGATGTTATGGTGGGATTCCCTGTCCCCTCTGGTCTCAATGATTCTATGTCATTAGCAATTCAAATTGACAGACGTTTGCGTGAGCGGAGAATAACGTGGAATAGTGTTCCTTTGAACCGCTTCTGAATCCATCAGTGGAAAGAGTGGTGTCTGGGGCACAGCTCATGAGTTTCGAAAGCGCAAATGGGTTATTTTCTACTGTGGTGATCCTTTTATGCTATTTCAGTCTCCCCCAGGCGGGGAAGACGTTTGCACGCTCATTGTCTTGGTAGTGTTCAGACTAAGTTTTTTTTTAACTGTCACTCTGATATGCCTCTGCCTATTTTCTGCTCAGGCTTTCGTTGATTCTGGAGCGCTTTAACCTGATGGATTATGATTTTGCTAAACGTTGTGGGTTTCCCTTGATACCCCTACAGAAGTCTATTCCCCTCCTGGGGATCGATTCTACCCCTTTGGCTGAGAAAAACCTTAGTTCTCACTCAGGTGATAAAGGGGTGGAACCTATCATCAGGGTGGGGCAAATTTTTGGTTTTGTATAACGCATGATATTACGTACCTGGGTTTCCCTTGGTTACAGTCTCATAAACCTGTTTTGGATTGGAAACTGTGTCTGAACCAGTTGGGGCTGCAATTTGTTAATACCAACACTCCTGTTTTTTTCTTTCCTCCCCCCGGGGGTCAGGATGTTTTCCCGATTTTTAATTGATTTTTCTGATGTGTTTACAAAGTAAATCTGCATCCTTGCCTCCCCATAGGAGCTATGACGCGCATTGAATTAGTGCCTGGGAGTAAATTCCCTAAAGTCCCTTTTTTAACTTGCTGTACCTGAACATGACGCTATGCAGCTTATATCAAAATCATTGGGAAGGGTCATATCAGACCATCCTCTTCACCCTTATGCCGGTTTTTTTTTGTGGCCAAAAAGGATGGTTCATTAAGGCCCCCTGTATTATTATCGTCTTTGAACAATATTACTGTGAAATACAATACCCGTTACCCTTGATTTCGCCTTTTTCCAGGGTGAAAAACCAACTTGGTTTACCAACTTGACCCAGGGGGGGATATAACCTTATTCGCATTAAGCACGGGGAGAATGGGAAAAACGCCATTCAATACCCCTGAGGGGCTTTTGAGTACCTTGTGATGCTCTTTGGGCCACTAATGCCCTTCTGTCTTCCCGTCCTTCATGAATGACATTTTCGGGATTTTGTGGTAAATTTCCCGATTGTTTATTTGGGTGATATCTTGATTTTTTTCTAATGCTGGACTCTCATGGAAACATTTCAACTGTGTTCCAGATTTTGAGAGAGAATGCCTTAGTGAAGGGATCAAAGTCTTTTTTGCGTACAAGGATCCCTTTCTGGGATTCATTTTGTCCCCATTGTTATTGAAAGGACCCTCAAGGTTCAGGCCATCTGTGATTGGGCCAACCTACTTCATTAAAGGCCTCAAGATTTTTGGGTTTTGCCAATTTTTTACGAAAATTATTGGTAATTTCTCGGTTATGTTAAAAATCAACGATTTTGACCAAGAAGGGTTCTGAGGGTGAATTGGCCTCCTGAGGCCACTCTGCATTTCAGAAAATTAAGCAAAGATTCACCCTCCGTTTCCAGTTTAACGGCACCTGATTTTCCTGCTTTTTAGGGGGGGTTGATGCCTCGAAATTGGGGCGGGGTGGTTTTGTCCAAAAAGCCCCAGACCCCTCTAAAAGAAACCCCTTTTTGGCCTTTTCTCTCGAAATTTTCTCCTACTGAACGTAATTTGACGTGGGTAATGGGAGTTTGGCCATGAAGTGGGCTTTGAAATGGGACATTGCGGGGGGGGCCAAACATAGGTGGGTCCTTAGACCAAAAACTGGTTATCTGGGGAACTGCCAAAAACTCAATCCAACAGGCCATTTTGGGGGGGGTTTTTCCACGTTTTAATTTTTGGGTTTCCTTTCTTCCGGGGCAAAAATGTTAAGGGGTGCCCTCTCGGGAGTTTCCTTGGGACCTCCTGAGTTATAGATCCTTTTGTTTTTTGAAAAAAGGGGGTAGTTCTTTGCCCTCCCCCCAATTTGAGACTTGCCTGGGGGGTGCAGGGGTAGGCCCAGCGCTGCCCTGTTGGAAAATTGTTTTTCCCGGCCGTGGGGAAAAAAGTGTGATGCTAATTTTTGTTCCCGGTGGTGGGACCGGAATTTTTGGGGCCAGAGATTGGTTAGTCGGTCCTTTTGGTGGTCCTTTTTCCTGATGTCAGGGAATTTGTGCAGTCCCCGGGTTGCTCTCGCCCAACCCCTTCTCTCGCTTATGGTTTGTTATGCCATTGCCTGTCCCAAAGACCATGGACCCCCATCTCTATGGATTTCATTTCCACCTTCCTTTTCAGGAATGCCCCCTTGGGTGATTTGGAAAAGGGTTTTTCCCCCCCTGATACATTGTGCCATTGCCTAAGTTGCCTTCCCCTCTGAATTGGTGCCGTTGTTCCTTTTTCCCCGGGGCGTTTTTAAGGGGTTCCAGAACATTTTTTCTGACAGATCCATTTGTTTCCAGATTTTGGAGGACCTTTTTTTTTAACTGGGTGTTCAATTGTCTTTCTCCTCGGGTTTTTTTCCCCCCGACCCCAAGGGGAAACAAAGGGGAAAAACCCCACATTGAGATTTCTAAGATGCTTTGTGTCTGGTCAGGGGGACTGGGGGTCTTTTTTTTTTTGGCTGAGTTTTTCTTAATAAAAAGGGAGCTCGCCACTTTATGTCTCCGTTTTTTTTAATTCTGGGTTTCACCCTTCATTTTTTTCGTCCAGGTTTGACTTGTTGTGGAGCGTATGCAGCGGGTTTGGGACCAGGGGGTGGAGAGGGGTTTTCCTCTCTCAGGAGAGGTCCCCGGTTGCTAACCGGCCCCAGGACTGATGGTCCTCGGTTTAAATGGGGGACTTTTTGGGGTTGTCCCAAGAATATTCCTATGAGAGTACATCTCCAAATTTAACCTAGGGCATTTTGGCCTTTTTAAAATTTGGAGATTCTTAATCTTTTTTTGTTTGCTTCTTTTCCGGACTTTAAAAACCTAACTGTTCCCCAAGTCCTTGTTGAAGAGGTTTTTTTAGCCAGTGGTTTTCCGCTCTGTGCCCCTGCCCTTTTTGGTGAGGGGAATCTGAGTATGTGGGTTAGAAAAATTAGATTCCGTTT
>JARQOD010000001.1:439037971-439167179 GCA_033576555.1 Oophaga sylvatica | reverse complement strand
CCAAGGAGACACAAGCGCCTTCCGCGGCGGAAATTGACGGGTTGCCCCGCAAAAAAAGGAACGTACGTCCCTACGCGAGGCGATAGTCTTCCGAAACAGCAAGGACAGAGCAGAAACTTGTCCTTTCAGAGTGCTAACTGCCAAACCCTTGTCCAGCCCGTACTGCAAAAAGGCCAACAAATTGGGAATGGAAAAAATCCTCGGGTTCCTAGAAGAACCTGAACACCACGAAAAGAAGGCTTCCCAAGTCTTGTGATAAACCCTAGTAGTAGCCGGACCTCTGGCAGCTCGCAGAGTGGCAATGACTTCGGCTGAAAAAACCTTGACGGGTCAAGATTTCGGTCTCAAGAGCCACGCCGTCAAACGCAGAGACTTCAGGTCCGGGTGACGAACGAGCCCTTGGGTTAACAGGTCCGGGCGAAGAGGGAGTGGAAGTGGAGGCGCTGCCAAAAGCGACACCAGTGTCGAGAACCACATCCTCCTTGGCCAATCTGGGGCTATCAATATAGCCGGGACTCTCTCCAGTCTGATCCGACGCAACACCAGAGGAAGTAAGGATATCGGCGGGAACACATAGATTAGCTCAAATTGGTCCCAAGGAGCCACCAGAGCATCCACCGCCACAGCCTTCGGGTCCTTGTACCTGGACATGAACGTCGGTAACTTGGCATTGAACCTGAATGCCATCAAATCCACTTGGGGAGTTCCCCAACGGGAGCACAGCCGTGCAAAAATTTTCCGATGAAGACTCCATTCTCCGGAATCCATCTTTTCGCGACTGAGGAAGTCCGCTGTGATATTCTGAACTCCTGGAATGTGAATCGCAGAGATGGCTGGCACTCTGGCCTCGGCCCATACCAGAATTCGAGACACTTCCATCATGAGCCTGAAGCTCCTCGTCCCACCTTGATGATTGATATACGCGACCGCCGTCGCGTTTTCTGTCTGCACTCGGACTGGTAGACCGCTTAAAGGGACCGTCCAGTGTTGGAGGCAAAGGAAAATTGCCCTCAATTCCAGGATGTTGATCGGCAGGACAGACTCTTCCAACGACCATACTCCCTGAATCCAGAGATCGTTCCAGACACCCCACCAGCCCGTCAGGCTGGCATCGGTGGTTACGATCGACCACCTCGGAGGGAGGAAGGACTTCCCCAGGGATAACACTTCCGGACGTAACCACCATCCTAGAGACTCTTTCACCCTGTGGGAGATGATGACACTGCAATCCAGTGAAAACTGCGATCGATCCCAACGGTTCAAAATGAGCATTTGGAGAGCCCTGGAATGAAATTGGGCAAACGGAATTGCCTCCATCGACGCCACCATCAAACCCAGAAGGCGCATACACCTTCGAAGGGACATTGCTGTCGAAGACTTCATTACATGTCAAAGAAGACTCGCTTGCTTGTCTGGAGGCAGAGACACCACTGCTCGTACCGTGTCGAATGCATTCCCAAACACAGGATTGACTGTGACGGTTCCAGAGACGACTTCTCCCAATTGACCAGCCACCCGAAGTCCTCCAGGAGCTGAAGGGATAGCTTGCGAGCCGTCACCGCCTCCTCCTTTGAGGACGCCACAATCAAAAGGTCGTCCAGATAGGGAAGAATCGTAACCCCCTGTCTTCGCAGAATCGCCATGAGAGGTGCCAGAATTTTCGTAAAAACTCTGGGTGCTGAGGCCAACCCGAATGGCAGGGCCACAAACTGGTAATGGTCCTGGCCTATGGCAAAACGAAGGAAGCGTTGGTGGGCCCTTCCGACGGGAACATGCAAAAAAGCGTCCCGAATGTCGATTCGTTATGCGACAGGGCCGCCACAACGGAGCGAAGTGACTCCATGCGGAATTTCCGGGTACGGACATGCCAATTCAATCTTTTGAGATCCAGAATGGGGCGAAATTTGTCCTCCTTTTTGGGGACCACAAAGAGGTTGGAATAAAACCCTCTTCCCCGGCCCTCTGCGGAACCGGTACTACCACACCCTTCTGCAGAAGGGAATCGACCTCCCGCAGTAGAGTGGCAAATAGCTCGGGCTCTGACGGAATGCGAGAGTGGCAAAAACTGTCTGGGAGTCGAGAAAGAAACTCTACGAAGTAGCCTGCCGACACAACCCGCGTCACCCAGGCGTCCGACACGCGGGAAGCCCAAGTCGGTTTGAATTGGAGCAGGTGACCTCCCACTCGAGAGCCCTCGAGTGAGACCCTGGCGTCAGTCCGCCTTAGCGGGCTTTTTGTCAGCTTCCCACTTGTCTTGGCGGAAGCTCTGTTTCCAGGGAGTGCGGGGTTTCTGAGCGTTCTTTTTTCCCGAAAAAAGAGGGACGACCCGATCCCCAAGAGGGCTGACCGAACCGTCCCCTGGACCGAAAGGACCGCCGACTACTACCGGCACTATGCCTGCCAGACGCAGAAGTCACAGCTCTTCGCTGTAGTTAAAGCCGTTTCTTTTGCCTTTGCCTTGGCAATCAGCTCCGTGAGGTCAGATCCAAATAGCTGACCACCCTTGTAAGCTAAGGATAGCAAACCTTGCTTGGAAACCGCATCTCCGGTCCACTGTCTAAGCCACAGTGCTCTCCTGACTGTGATTGCCTAGGATTGCGCTCTGGACAGCAGTGACGCAGTATCCAAACCTGCATCACTGTCATATCGGGCTGCAGTCTCCAACTTAAAAAGCCCATCTACCTCGGATAGAGGGGATCTATCTTGCCACGCCGTCCGTAGACGGTCTAACCAGCTTAGAGAAGCTTTACAAGCACACATGCTCTGAATCCTTGACCCACGGCCTCGTAGATGGATTTCGCCGCCATCTCCGTTTTTCTGTCCAGCGGATTCTGCAAACTCGCCTTCCCTTTTAACAGGAAGTAATGAGGACTTGCTAAGCTGGGATAAAGGGACATCCACTTCAGGAGAAGGAATCCAATTATCAATCAATTCCGTCGTACACGGATACAGCTGAAAACACTTATCTGGAACAGGCGTTCCTTTAAGACTACAGCACCTGGAATTCCCAGGCGGTCTCCCATCCAAGTACTAACCAGGCCCAACCCTGCTTAGCTTCCGAGATCAGATGAGATCGGGCGTGTTCAGAGTGGTAATGCTGATCACGACCTATGCGACTCCTGAAAACATCCGGGCCGAATTACTAGGACGTCTAGTTACCTCCTCCGGTAACTGTAACGCCTCCCTCATGGCTCCAATAAAAGCCTCTGTACGACCAAAAAGAGAAGCAGAGAGCCCCTGCCGATCCTCCTTATCCGAATCGGACACCTCCCCATCTGAGCTTGAAAGGGAAACCCTCCATGCCCGAGACTCCGAGTCGCTGCGCGGGAATGAAGGCACCGGCCTGTGTCGCTTCCTCTGAGAGGATCTAGCTGACACCCAATAACCTAGAAGGTCAGACAGGCCATCAATAGAACGAGCGAGGGCCTCCATTTTGACATCACTGAAACCTCTGACCGCTGCGCCTGACGCCGTCGAGGTCTGCGTGTCAGATACGCGAGACTGATCCTGTAGCGGATCTGGGAGACAGTCCGCACCTCCTGGACCCTGATCTGACATGTCCTCACACAGTATATGGCAGGTTAAACCTGTCAGTAACTAGGACAGTGTGGTTTCTTAAAGAAGAAACGAACGCTGAAGGGTTAAAGCTCTTAAAGAGAGAGCTACCCCAGCTGTCCCCCAATAAAGGGTTAACCGCCAAAGAAGGGGTTAATGTCGCAGACTCCCCACAACCCTTGTTTAATGAAAAGGGTGTGCGAGCCCCAGGTGCCTCTTATGAGGTAACAGCTGCAGGACAGTGCTCTCGAAGGTATGCTTCTTTTGCCTTTGTACACTAAACAAGAACGCTAAAATATTGCGCTGATTTGTACATCGCAATGACCGCCAAAGTCGCTAAGGGGATCGCTAACCACTTATGCGTCGTCAATGAGATCGCCCACTGTTGTAGCTACTAGCGACATTAAAACGATCACAAAAAACGATCACATTAGTATGTGTCGTTATAATGATTGTTAGCGGTAGCGTTCAGTGTCCTGCGCTGTGGGGGTGAGGGGGTTAAGCTTCTGCCCTGACAGGCAGAAGCGACTCACCCAGCTGGCCGCGGTGTAGCGTCTTCGATTGTCGAGAGGAGAGTGAGGAAGGAAGCCTTCCGCTTCCAGTAATGGCCGCCGCGCTGTGCTTCTAAGAGAGAAGCCGGAAGAAGACAGTAGTAAAGCGCGCGCTCAGAGCGCCGCGAAAATTCAAAAAAAAAAAAAAAAGGGCGCGCGACTCCTCCGCTCTCCATGTCCTGCAGGCATCCACCTGCGGACAAAAGACACTAGTCACCAACATGTCACATGTAACAGCGGCTGCCGCAGCAGTCGTGAAGCACTCAAACACATTAAAATGTGGAGTACTCACCCAGCTGAGCGCCACAGGGACCCCTCAGAGATTTGTGGCGCTGTGCCCGTAGCTTCCCCCCAGGGCGGGGAACGCAGTGACCCCAGAAGCGCGGTTTGCGTCCCCGCCAGGGAAGCAATCCTCATCCCCCAGGGCCGGCAGGGTTCTGCAGGGACCACCTTACAGGGTAATACAGATCCACCAAGGGAGAGGTGGGGGTCCAGCAGCGCTGCCCCTGAGACCTCTAGACCACTGGCGGTCCAAGTCTCTGTCCGACTAAAATAAAAAAATTTCTGAGGAGCTGCTTCCAGCAGCGACTATCCTCTGTGACCTCAAATTTTAGACTGGAGAGCTGGAGTAGGAGGAGCCCTATAAGCTGGAGGGGCCGGTCAACACTTTTTTTAATCTGAGGTGTTTCTATCCTATGTGGGCTCCGCCTACCCACTAGTAATGACTAGTGTGTCTCCCTTCCTTCATCTGCTGCTGAAATAAGCTTATATTCCTGCCTTGTGGGAATCTTCGGCTGTACAATCCATTTAATTGCATCGTCAAAGCAGTGCTGGTTACCCCCTTCAGAGAATAAAACGTCATGAAATTCCAGAAAAGGTGATTACATGAGAGTAGTGTACTGGAAATTTGGAAAGGAACAACTGCATATTTAATAGGTTGGATTGACCTGTTTCCATCTACTTGCAGTCAGTTGATCTTTAAGCATGCAGTATAGTTTTACTGAATACACTTTAGTTTGTTCTGCTGCGATTCAGTGTAGTTCAAACTGAATTTCTCATCTCTAGGTAATTTGCATGACCTGATAGTGGTTGTGTTTTCTTATCTGTGAGCCCAGACCTAATAGGTGATAAGTTTGGGCCACAAAACTGGGATTTACAGCTGTAAAACGGGCAAGGTGGGGAAAAAAAAAAGGGACATTGTGAAATAGCCCAATTTTCCTTAACGCATTACCCAGAATCCCTCCAAACGCCAAACTCTTCTTTGAGGTTGAACTGGTCACTATTGAATGAGACGTTTCCTGAATTTTGACCTAAAAGTTGAATGTGAAAACCTTGTTTACAAAGCTGCTGCCAGGCCCGGTGTATATAACTCGGAGGACAGACTTCTACCGGCCAGCGCCCCCGTGTGCCTCATATGGTCTGCGCTGCAGGCACTTCTGTCTCAGTAAAAACCTTATACTCCCCATCAAGTAGTATTGCTGGAATCTTTTATTTGCGCGCTGCAGGGCCTTGGTTACCCTTCCAAAGTCAATATGGCCGGATTATCACATTCATGGACCACAGACCTCTCTCCACAGAAACCTAAAGAAATTAACTGGAATATAAGTTGGTATGCATGTAACGTGTAGGTGCATGTTCACACTGGCCACTAAACAAGGAAAATCTAAGAAAAACATAGTGAGAAAAATACCTTGCAAGAAATAACAATATAAAATTATAAATTAACAGAGGATACTTGGTTATCATTATTGTGATAAAACAACATAAAAGCCATCCCACCACGTCACGGTGACCCTATTCGCAACGATCATAACTTCGAGTATTAAAACCTTTCCAACTGTGAATAAGGGCCTTGCAGGACCAAGACCCCGACTAATGGACACCCAGCGATGGGGAGCTATATAAATGTAATGTCCAGGAGAAGGGAGGCCAGACCCTTATTTCCACCGACTGCAAAAACCTAAAACAAAAGCTAAAGAGATTTGCATCATTGGCATATGGTAAGGTTTTAATATTAGAGATTAGGACCGTCCCGAATAGGGTCACCGTGATGGGGTGGGATGTTTTTTTTTCTTAATTTTGATTAAAAACAAAGTTAACCAAGTGCCCTGTGTTTTCATGCACTATTGCTGTTTATGTGCTGCACTGCAAGGTGTGTGCTCACTTTGCTTTTCTCTTTCATTTTCTCTCTCCACGGAGCAGCTACGGGCCTCTTGATCTGAACACAGTAGCATTACATAAGGCTTAGTGATGAGCGAACGTCCTTATACTAAGAGGTGCCGTGGCTGTTCATCCCTGCATGTGTTGTGGCTGTCGAACAGGCTTTAGACACGCAACTGCGGGGACTGGAACATAGGGTATCTTCGGCGTTTTCGAATACTATTAGCGCACGAGACTGCTCAGATAACACCTTATCCAACCACATTCACTCATCACTAATAGGACTGTCAAAGTCGCAGCCGGTCCATTCATCGCGGTCCAACACCTGTATGCCTCGTGTAAGAACGTGCTCCTCACGGCCCCAATTTCATCAGAGCTTTTATACACAAAGTGATGTAAAGGTTTTGAAAAGTCAGATGTGCAATAACTTTGCAGCTTATGCCTTTCTAATGCCAGTTTCTCCCAGCATCGCTGAAATGTGCAGGTCAGGGGAGCGTCCCAGGCGCCAATTCTTGACAAGCTGTGGCGTTTCCTACCCCAGGAATCTCACTCCAATACCGAACTAGTGTGAGGATTTGTGTCACAGCGCTCACCACTCGAAAGATGCTCCAGAGTCAGGAATCACGAGCGTCTGACTCCACCATGCCTCCTCATCAAGACTGGGGGAGTCTAGGCAGCTGTGAATGTCTATATGGCACCCTGTCCACCAATGGGGCGGGTAACCATGAGGAGGTGTGAAACATCTCACCTATGAAATAGTGTCAGGACACTTCACACAGTTCAAGAAGGTGAATACACATTACCGGTGATAGGGAATCTCTTAAGGTACTGCCACACTAAGCAATCCCGCTAGCGATCTCGTTAGCGTTGCATACTAATGAGATCGCTAGCGGGATTGTTTCTATATCGCTAAATGCTGCCGCATTTAGCGATATAGTTAACGACGCTATCGCCGTTAGCGATCTTCTTAACGACTTTAGCGGTACAAAAGTACCGCTAAATCGCTAAGAAAAGGTGCCACACAGCGATAAGATACTTACCCAGCGGAGCGCCAGCGATGAAATAGGGTCCGGAACGATTCCAGCGACGAGCGAGATCACAGCAGGAAGCTCGTCGCTGGAAGCTGCCGCACTGAACAATATCGCTAACGGGATCGCTAAATAGTGACGTTTTTTAGCGATCCCGTTAGCGATATTGTTTAGTGTGGCATACCCTTTAAGGTACTGCCACACTAAACAATCCCGCTAGCGATCACGATAACGACGCATACTAATGCGATCGCTAGCGGGATTGTTTCTATATCGCTAAATGCGGCCACATTTAGCGATATAGTTAACGACGCTATCGCCGTTAGCGATCTTCTTAACGACTTAGCGGTACAAAAGTACCGCTAAATCGCTAAGAAAAGGTGCCACACAGCGATTAGATACTTACCCAGCGGGAGCGCCGACGAGAAAATAGGGTCCGGAACGATTCCAGCGACGAGCGAGATCACAGCAGGAAGCTCGTCGCTGGAAGCTGCCGCACTGAACAACATCGCTAACGGGATCGCTAAATAGTGACGTTTTTTAGCGATATTGTTTAGTGTGGCATACCCTTTACTAGATCACTCAATACAAACTGCATACGTGATTAACACAATCTCAGACCTGATGAGACTGGTGTACTTGCTTTGAAAATCTGTATCAGAATTTCTATATCTTTTACACAGCTATAGCTGGACTCCTAAAATGCTCATTTTCATTTCATGTGGAAAAACATTTGATGAATCCACGCCAGAATGTCTGCATAGGCCATGGACAGATGCTATATTTAACCCCTTAAAGACCGCCAATATGTCTTTTTACTGACCTGAGATATAAGAGAATAGCTTCCCCATACAGGTGACAATCCAGCAGCTGTCGGCTGTCCACTATAGCTGACAACTTGCTGCATCAGCCTCGATTAGTGTTGTCACTGTGCATATATGTTTAACCCCTTAGATGCTGCTGTCAGTAATGACTATATCATATAAATGGTTAACAGAGTGTGGGGGGCTCCTTCTTTATCCCCATTGGTGCCCTCAGATCATGATTGTGTGGTCCTGATGTTTTTTCATGGCAATTCACGACCAAATAACAGCCTTAGAATTGGACGGCTGTTGTAACCTGTTCAGATGTTAGCGGCATTTAGGTGGTAAAAATACACATTTTCATTTCTGTCATGTCACTTTGCATTAATTCCTGAAAATCACCTGAAGGGTTAATAATCTACCTGACTGCAGTTCTCAATATGTCGAGGGGTGCTGTTTTTAAAATGGTATAACTTTTGGGGATTTCCCAATATATAGGACCCCTAAAGTCACTTCAAACATGGATAGGTCTGTAAAAAAATAAATTTTGTAAATTTCCTTGAAAAAATGAAAAATTACTGCTACATTTTTTAAACCTCCTAAAATGCTAACAAAATAAAATAACATTTTATTAATGGTGCTGATGTAAAGCTGGCATGAGAGAAATTTTATTTATTAATATTTTGCTGTGATATGACTATCTGGATTAGACCGGAATCACACAGAACGAGCGGCTGCATAGAACTACATGCAGCCGCTCGCTCCACTCCCGAGTGCCGGCGCCAGAACTGGGATTTCACATGCGAGTGTCGGACGACTTCGTCGCATGTGTGATCCCGGCCTTAATGGGATAATCATTCAAAGTTTGAAAATTGCTAATTTTTAACATTTTTCTGAAATGTTTGATACTTTTTATAAATAAACACAAAACATATCGACCTAAATTTACCATTATCATAAAGTATAATGTGTCACAAAAAAACAGTCTCAGAATCACTGGGATTTGTTGAAGCGATCCAGAGTTATTACCACATAAACTGACACTGATCAGATTTCAAATATTTGGCTCCGTCACTAAGGGATTAAAGTGACCCTTCCTCTAGACATGGTAGAGGATCAGTTTGGGCACTGTGACATTGGGGTGGTCTGGAACTTTGTCCTACACTTTCCATAGCAATGAATGGGATCATTGTTTAGGTTCCTTTTCAACACAGATTAGGACAAGGTGCTAATTTTGTGCATCTGTGAGTATCTGTACATAAAAAAAGGTCTGATAGGTGGGTGTCCATCAGGCTTATGCAGTATGTATTGCCCATGGCGCATAACTACCAGTGACCACAGCTATGCATCATTCATACTCCATATAGCAGATATAATCTATACAACTTCCATAGAGTAATGGAAAGATAGGACAATACAACCACAATTATAAAAATAAGATTTTATTGAAAATGTTTTAAAAGATTTTGTTTAAAATCATATCAAATAATTTTTTAAGAAAAGGAACCACAATTGGACACACGTAAAGGGACACAAGATGGATGTATCGATTAAATACACTTTCCAGATAACCAATACAATTAAATATAATGAAATGCAATGCAATGAAATGGTGCACATAAATATCCCACTAGATTACTATTTTTGTGCACCACTGCATTGCATTTGAACTGTTTCATAGAATGTTTCATACCAATTTATCCAGTATGTTCATCTCTGGTGCACATTGCTTTTTTACTTAATCATTGCACATGTTCAGCCTGTTAGTCCTGGTGCACTTTTGTATTTCACATACCGTATATACTCATGTATAAGCCGAGATTTTCAGCACCTTTTTTGTGCTGAAAATGCCCCCTCGGCTTATACATGAGTCATAGGGCAGAAACCAGCGGGGGAGGGGATGCGGCGGTAGGAGCCGGTGGCTGGGACATCATACTCACCCTCCCCGTGCCATCGCTAAACGTCCCTGCAATCCTGCGTTCTCCCCGGCTTCCTGCAGCTCTCCAGTTCTGAGCGGTGACGTAATACCCGCTCATTAAGGTCATGTAATATGGACGCGCCGCCACTCCCATGGGCGTGGCCTCCATATTCATAGCCTTAATGAGCGGTATTACGTCACCGCTCAGCGCTGGAGAGCTGCAGGAAGCCGGGGAGAGCTGCAGGATTGCCGGCCGGGACGTTCAGCGATGGCACGGGGAGGGTGAGTATGATGGAGGAGGATGGGGGGAGCATGGAGGAGGACAAGGAGCATGGAGCAGGATGGGGGGGGAGGATGGAGAGCACGGAGCAGAACGGGGGGAGGACGGAGAGCACGGAGCAGAACTGGGGAGGACGGAGAGCACTGAGCAGGACGGGGGGGAGGACGGAGAGCACGGAGCAGGATGGGGGGGAGGACGGAGAGCACAGAACAGAACGGGGGGAGGACGGAGAGCACGGAGCAGGAAGGGGGTGGGCACAGAGGAGAATGGGGGAGTGCAGAGCTGGATGGGGGAGCACGGAGCAGGACGGGGAGGATGGAAAGCACGAGCAGGACAGGATAATGGAGCAGGAGGAGGGGAGCACAGAGGAGAATGGGGGCGCACAGAGCTGGATGGGGGAGCACAGAGCAGGACGGCAACTTATACACCCGGCTTATACGCGAGTCAATAAGTTTTCCAAGTTTTTTGTGGCAAAATTAGGGGGATCGGCTTATACACGGGTCGGCTTATACATGAGTATATACGGTAATTATGTTGCATGTTTAGCTTACTAATGGGTTTTTATTTGCACTGATGCATTTCATTGAATTATACCCATTTCTATAGCTTAACAGCACTAACTATATTATGAACTGGCTAACACATGTGCAGTAATCTAATGGGATATTTATGTGCACCATTTCATTGCATTGCATTCCATTTTCATTATATTTAATTGTATTGGTTATCTGGAAAGTGTATTTAATCGATACATCCATCTTGTGTCCCTTTACGTGTGTCCAATTGTGGTTCCTTTTCTTAAAAAAAATATTTGATATGATTTTAAAAGATTTTGTTTAAAACATTTTCAATAAAATCATATTTTTATAATTGTGGTTGTATTGTCCTATCTTTCCATTACTCTATGGAAGTTGTGTAGATTATATGTAATTTTCTGGACATTTATTTACAAATATTGTGAGATTGTGTTCATAAATCCATATAGCAGATGTCTGCAACTAGCAGCCTTCCAGAATGCTATATAGCGCCACCAGGTGGCTGACCCCTGCTATATAGTTTTGCCAGGACTCTTATTAGGTTGTACTGGATAAATTTGGGCTTCAACATCTGTCTCTATCCAAATATGCAGAGCACAAGATGTGCTCAAAGTGGCTAATAATTGTAAGCGTGTGGCTACTGATTATATGCTATTGCAGGATCGGACTCCCAGGGAGGATAAAACAAACCCCAGACCACCGTTATGTCACAAATTGCATTAAACAGACCCAGAATCAACTTGTCTTTGAAAAATGCTGAAGTTTTATTAGCAAATTGATTTACAAATGTACAATTTTTTTTTTGAGAAATTGAATCTGCAAAAATCTCAAAATTAAACCTGAAATTAGAAATGCCACCCCTGACAGACCTGCCGAGAAGAAGCCTCGAGTTAAGAGTTGGCATTGGGGCCTTTTTTCTTGCCAAATGTTGGAACCACATTGACAAATCTGCGGTTGTACTGCATGCGTTTTTTGGCTCTCCCGGTTTTCTTTTTCTTTTTTTCTTGTTTTGCCACCTATTTAAAAAATAAAAATATATAAAATATCAAAAGGATATAATTCCTTATTTACTATATATTAAAAATATTAAATTTTATGACAAGGTAACTTTAGGTGTAGTTCTAAATAGTACAGAAAAAAAAACCTGTGTACTTTTTCCACCTGTTCATAGGTTGAGTCGGGTGTTAAAGCTCAGCCCTGCTGCACGGACCTGCAGTACCGTACATAACCTATGGCCAGGGGTGGTGACCATTTTAGAAGAAAGCCATAATGTTTTTCCTAACCCTACACAACCTAAGGAATAATGTCCTATACACCAGTGTTTCTAAAAACATCTGTCACCAGATTTCACCATGTAGAGTCCATACAATAGTAAATAGACCTCAAACCTGATGACGCTGGTGCATTTACTCTCAAACCAGTGTCAGAATAGCTGTATACTATTGATACCAAATTGAGCGTTTTATGAGTCCAGCTAAAGAAAGCGCTCAATTTAAAAATTGATGCAATTAATAGTTACACCCCTTTCTGACACAACTGGGCGTAATAGTATGCCGATGCCTAACTCCCCCTGTTTGGTGTGGGTGCCGGCATTGAGCTCTCATCTTTCCAGCCACATGACAGCTGATCTATACGGATGACATGTGCCCACAACAGCCGTGGGTGGAATCGAGATCCACCCACGGCTGTTAACTAGTTAAATGCCGCTGTTAATCTCTCCGACAGCGGCATTTAACTCGCGCTTACAAGAAGCGTGTTGCTAATCCCGCCCATCGGTGACCCAGTCACATGATAACGGCTCAGCATGACAATCCGAGGTCTCCAGCTAACCCCTATGGTTGTCATTGTCAGATTGCTATGAACGCCACCCGGTGGTCGGAGCTCATAGCAAGTGATCATTTTCATTGCCTGTAGGTAGCAGAGGCAATCAAAGTACTGCGGCTTCTAGTCTCCCATGGAGACTATTGAAGCATGCAAAAAGTAAAAAAAAAATGTTTAGGAATATTAAAAAATAAAAAAAGTTCAAATCACCCACCTTTCAAAAATAAAAAAATCAAATATACACATCTGGTATCGCCACATACAGAATCGCCTGATCAATATAAAAAATAATTAATATGATTGCTAAACAGCATGATGAGAAAAACATTAAAAACCACAGAACTACGTTTTTTTTTTTGGGTCGCCGCTACATTGCAATAAAATAAAGAACGGGTGATTAAAAGATTGTATCTACACCAAAATGGTATCAATAAAAACGTCAGCTAGGCACGCATAAAATAAGTTCTCACCCGACACAAGATCATGAAAAATGGCACTTTTTTTTTAACCAAATTTTTATTTTTTCCACCACTTAGGGTGAGTTTCCACGGTCAGGAAACGCTGCGTGTTTGGCGCTGTGCGCTGGCGCAGCTCCAAACACGCAGCGTCCAGATGTTACAGCATAGTGGAGGGGATTTCAGAAATCCGTCTCCACTATGCGTAACATACGCAGGTGGCAAACCTGCGTAAACGGACATGCGGCGCGTCTTTTTAGACCGCAGCATGTCCTCGCGTATTGCGGCGACGGTGCGTCGCCGCAACAGAATATTACACAGGCTATGTAGCCTGCGTTCTTTCCGGAGGTGTTCCGGAGGTGTCTGAACACCTCCGGAAAGATCGCGCGTCAGAAAGGGGGCGGGGCTTAGACGAGCGGAATTTCCGCTCCGTCCAAAGCGCTATGGTTCCGGACCGTGGAACATAGCCTCAAAGGGAACCTGTCAGCAGGATTGTGCACAGTAACCTACACACAGTGTCAGGTCGGCGCCGTTATACTGATTACAATGATACCTGGTGATGATGAAATCCGTCTTGTGGTTGTTGTGTAATCTTTATTTTCAGTTCTGAGTTATTGATATACTCGTGCCCCCGGCGGCCTGTGGGGGGTCTTCATGTGGTTCTCTGATTAGATATTCATAATGCAGACTGCTGACAGGTCACTGATCGCTCACTGACCTGTCCCCTACTTTACATAATGAATATATGTACATACTGAAAAAAAACCCTTATGCAGGCAGGTGCTAACCGTGGCATCTGCGCTGCAGCATAATCGCATGTTTAATACCCCAATAACAAATGTGGTTGATGTTATTTTGATAGAAAAAAAAAATTAGCAGCTATCAGAGATGGCCGAGAGCTGCTACTGCAAAGGTGGCGCCATCTTGGAGGAGAATTTCTTTTTTTCCTTCAGTTTGTGCAGATATTCATTATGCAAACTAGGGGCCAGGTCAGTGAGAAATCAGTGATCGGTCAGAAGCTGGTGAATACCTAATCAGAGCACTACATGAAGACTCGCCCACCCTCCCCTAAGGAATTGTGTGGTTTTTCTAGGTGGGATTCATGTGGCGGGGGTTTTTTATTTTTCAGCATTTAGTTTGGGTGTTTTTTGGTAAATATAAAAAAAAGGGGGGTTTGAGTATAGTTGGAGATCGGTGGGACATTCGCTTGAAGGATGTACAATATTGGAGGTGGAGTAGAGTGATACTTCGTCGCAGTGGCTAGGTTGGCAGGGTGGGGTTCTTTGAGTTGTTAGGATTCAGGGACGGAATTGTGAGTAAACTCCGGACAGTTAAATGAGGTGGGGTTCATCTGGCTTTTGGTTATGGGCTCTGGACGGGGTTTTACCCTGCGAGCTTGTGGTTAATTAATCTTCCCGGAACGGGTTGTTTGGTGCCCTCGAGCTGGTGGTTTACGGCAGAGAATAACATGGTTGAATTTTGTTTTGGTTATTGCCAAGTAAAATCCAGATCTTTTAGCTCCAAGAACCCTCCCCCTCATATTTGAAAGGGGTTTATATGTATTGCTATATATATATATAATATATATATTTTGTTATGTTTGTTAATAAACTGGCCGCTGTGGCCAATATTATTCAAAAGAACTCGTGTAATGTTTTATTTTTAAGGAACATTATTGGTTGTATGGTGGTGTGTAAGAGGGGGCAGTTGCGAGGTAAGAAAACCCGTAGTTGCCATACGCGGTCAAGATTAAACAACAACCACAAGACTGATTTCATCACCAGGTATCATTGTAATCAGTATAACGGCGCTGACCTGACACTGTCTGTAGGTTACTGTGCACAATCCTGCTGACAGGTTCCCTTTAAATAAAAAAAGAACCTAAACGTGTATGAACTTGCAAAGACCTGGAGAATCATAATGGCAGGTCAGTTTTAGTATTTATGGAACATGGTGAAGAAAAAAAAAAACTGAAGTACAGCACTTGGAATTTTTTTCCCCATTTTCCAGTACATGATATGTTAAAACCAATGGTGTTGTTCAAAAGTACAACTTGTCCTGCAAAAAACAAGCCCTCACATGGCCATTTTGACTGAAAACTAAAAAAGTAATGGCTCTGGGAAGAAGGGGAGCAAAAAATTATAACACAAAAACTGAAATACCTCTGGTCGTTAAGGAGTTAAATCTGATGACATTTACTTATGTCTCTTGGACACTCCATGTGCTAAGCCTATTAAAACCACAGTGCGAGGACAGTACCTCCTACGGGGGGGGTGTATTCCTCCTGGGGTACACACCGTAGCTCTGCAACCTAGAACTTCTGGTCTTTGGCTGCCTTTCCAATCATCACCCTGAAGCTACATGATCATGGTCTCCAAAAATAAAGCGTGAGCTACACCTAAGCATGCAATTTTTTTTTTTTTTTAAAAGTTTTTGCTGAATTGATAAACTATTAAATAAAAGGCGCTCACTTACTTTGGGGGTCTGACCTCTCACTTTCCCTGCACGAGCAAGAGAGCCGTGGACTTTACCTGCAAGCAGAAGACAATGTGTGACTATGCGGTTCAGGCACAGGATCCTTACTGAATATTATAAGTATCAGACGCTGATACTACAAGCTTTCCAGGTTTCTTACCTCCCAGAAGTCTGTGTGACACGTTCAGGGTGCACTGATCCTGCACCCCACAATCTGACAGAACGGCCTCATCTTCCAGACAGATCCCAGCACAGGACAGAACCAGATCACGACTCAGGAGGCCCTCGAGCTCTGCAACACGAGACTAAAGTAGGGTGACATTACAAATATTCAGAGCAGAAAAGGTAACATGTCTGTCTGAAAACATGACCCCCTTATACAGCAGCATCAGGATCAACCTCTACAGATTATATAGGTTTGTAGCAGCAGGAAGAGCTGAACATGGGAACAACAGGCCTAGCTACATAAAGAAATGTATGAATACACGGCTTTACCTTCATTGTACGGATCCAGAATTATCACCTGTATTATACTTTACTGTGTACATACATTACAATACTGATACTGAGTTATATCCTGTATTATACTCCAGAGCTGCACTCACTATTCTGCTGGTGCAGTCACTGTGTACACACATTACATTACTGATCAGGAGTTACATCCTGTATTATAATCCAGAGCTGCACTCACTATTCTGCTGGGGCAGTCACTGTGTACACACATTACATTACTGATCCAGAGTTACATCCTGTATTATACTCCAGAGCTGCATTCACTATTCTGCTGGTGCAGTCACTGTGTACATACATTACATTTACTGATCCTGAGTTACATCCTGTATTATACTCCAGAGCTGCACTCACTATTCTGCTGGTGCAGTCACTGTGTACATACATTACATTACTGATCCTGAGTTACATCCTGTATTATACTCCAGAGCTGCACTCACTATTCTGCTGGTGCAGTCACTGTGTACACACATTACGTTACTGATCCGGAGTTACATCCTGTATTATACTCCAGAGCTGCATTCACTATTCTGCTGGTGCAGTCACTGTGTACATACATTACAATACTGATACTGAGTTATATCCTGTATTATACTCCAGAGCTGCACTCACTATTCTGCTGGGACAGTCACTGTGTACATACATTACATTACTGATCAGGAGTTACATCCTGTATTATACTCCAGAGCTGCATTCACTATTCTGCTGGGACAGTCACTGTGTACACACATTACATTACTGATCCTGTACTGATCTGGAGTTACATCCTGTATTATACTCCAGAGCTGCACTCACTATTCTGCTGGTGCAGTCCCTGTGTACATACATTACTGATCCTGAGTTACATCCTGTATTATACCCCAGAGCTGCATTCACTATTCTGCTGCTGCAGTCACTGTGTACATACATTACATTACTGATCCTCTTCTGATCCTGAGTTACATCCTGTATTATACTCCAGAGCTGCACTCACTATTCTACTGATGCAGTCACTGTGCACATACTGTACATTACTTATTCTAAGTTATATCCTTTATTATGCTCCAGAGCTTCACTCACTATTCTGCTGGTGCAGTCACAGTGTACATGCTTTACATTACTGATCCTGAGTTACATCCTGTATTATACTCCAGAGCTGCACTCACTATTCTGTTGCTGCAGTCACTGTGTACATACATTACATTACTGATCCTGTACTGATCCTGAGTTACATCCTGTATTATACTCCAGAGCTGCACTCACTATTCTGCTGGTGCAGTCACTGTGTACACACATTACATTACTGATCCTGTACTGATCTGGATTTACATCCTGTATTATACTCCAGAGCTGCACTCACTATTCTGCTAATGCAGTCATTGTGTACATACATTACATTACTGATCCTGTACTGATCCGGAGTTACATCCTGTATTATACTCCACTGTGTACATACATTACTGATCCTGAGTTACATCCTGTATTATACTCCAGAGCTGTACTCACTATTCTGCTGGTGCAGTCCCTGTGTACATACATTACTGATCCTGCGTTACATCCTGTATTATACTCCAGAGCTGCACTCACTATTCTACTGATGCAGTCACTGTGCACATACTGTACATTACTTATTCTAAGTTATATCCTTTATTATGCTCCAGAGCTGCACTCACTATTCTGCTGGTGCAGTCACAGTGTACATTCATTACATTACTGATCCTGAGTTACATCCTGTATTATACTCCAGAGCTTCACTCACTATTCTGCTGGTGCAGTCACTGTGTACATACATTACTGATCCTGAGTTACATCCTATATTATACTCCATAGCTGCACTCACTATTCTGCTGGTGCAGTCACTGTACATACATTACTGAAACTGAGTTACATCCTGTATTATACCCCAGAGCTGCATTCACTATTCTGCTAGTGCAGTCACTGTGTACATACATTACATTACTGATCCTGTACTGATCCTGAGTTACATCCTGTATTATACTCCAGAGCTTCACTCACTATTTGCTGCTGCAGTCACTGTGTACATACATTACTGATCCTGTACTGATCCTGAGATACATCCTGTATTATACTCCAGAGCTTCACTCACTATTCTGCTGATGCAGTCACAGTGTACATACCTTAATATTCAGCACTATGTCTTGGTTGGACACATCCAGCGTGTGCAGGATCTGACCTGTGATAAAAATCTGCATGGTCGTACTGAAAAGAAAAGAGAAAGCAATCAAATTCCTACAAGATCTAGTTGTAACAATCCAGCAGCCAATGATGATGGTACTCCTACAATAGCCAGACAGCCCGTGACTGTCGTTCATAGGAAACCGCGATTTCTGCTATATACAGCAACGCTGTGGTATTGTATATAGCAGAAGCGATCAGACGATCGCAGGTTCAAGGGGATTAAGTGAAGGGTTAATGAAACCTCACCACTGACACTAGACACATCAAATTCCTATATTCATGTCTATTGGTCCTTTTGAGCATACATGTATTGTGGGAGTTAGGCCGGAGTCACACTTGCGTGTGTGATGTGAGAAAGTCGCACGAGTCTCTCGACTCAATACCCGGCACTCGGACCGGAGTGTGCGGCTACATGTATTTCTATGCAGCTGAACGCTCCGGTCCCGAGTGCCGGCAGCAGTGCCGGGTATTGAGGCGAGAGACTCGTGCGAGTTTCTCGCAAGTGTGACCCTGGCCTTCAAGTCATTCCGCTCGAAGATCACCAGTGTGTTCGAAAAGCGTTGTGTGGAGAAACGGGGTCAGTGGGTGCTCATGTCTACTGTCCTTTAGAAAGACTGCATGGACCAGGGCTCCTACCACTGAACGCCCGCTCTATCTCTGTCACGCTGTCTAATGATATGTATACAATGTCAGTAAACTATTAATACAGGAACAACACTCTATACAACAACTAGTATAGCAACATCAGCATGTAAGTATAGAATAGATTTACCTGACACGATATCTGCTGAACTCAGGGTTAATCTTGAGGACTTGATGAGCTGAAACAGGAAAGAGGTGGACCGGGATCTAACCTGACCCTAAACTGGGGTCCTAACTAATCCCTCACCTTGGAGGTACTGATAATGGTTCAGAGGTCCAAGTCTCCAACCTAACCCTGTCTCCTATCAGACCCTGAACCCTGTAATCAGTCCTAAGAAGGATCCTGACTACCACCAAAGGGATATGGGCTGATCTCAGCTAAATACACAGATTAGACATATAAGACAGACAGGATAACACTCGCTTGCATACACACTCAAACACCAAAGGAACATAAATGGTCTGGGAAATAAACTCTAACCAAGTTGAGCTTAGAACAACTAAGGAGCTCACAACTAAAGTCTATACAGATTCATTCCTATCTGTGGTCTGCATGAAGGTTTCACTGGCAACTCCCCAAGCAGACAACCAGGAATTTAAAGGAAACCAATCAACAAATAATCAATTGCAGCCGGGAGAAACTGCACCCAGTCCCAGCACCGAGCACAGACAGAATTAACTCCCTAGCTGCCAAACACAAAGAAACAGCAGCTCAGCTGTGAGAAGTCAAAATGTGCAACCGCGACGATCTTCGTGGCAATGCACACATGACAGTACCCCCCCCTTCTACGAGGGGCCTCCGGACCCTCAGGGCCAGGCCTGCCCGGGTGAGTTCTGTGGAAGGTCCGAACCAAACGATCTGCATTAACATCAGACGCAGGGACCCACGTCCTCTCCTCTGGACCATACCCCTTCCAATGCACCAAGTACTGAAGGGACCGGCGATTCAGACGTGAGTCAATGATCTTTGATACTTGAAATTCCAAGTTACCATTGACCAACACAGGAGGAGGAGGTAGAGGTGACGGTATGACTGGTGCCACATACCTTTTAAGTAATGACTTGTGGAACACATTATGAATTTTAAATCTAGGAGGGAGGTCCAGACGAAATGCCACAGGATTAATTATGGAACTGATCCTGTACGGCCCGATGAATCTGGGCCCAGTTTCCAGGAGGGCACTTTAAGTTTTATATTCCTGGTAGACAACCATACCAGATCGTTCACATTCAGATCTGGACCAGAAACTCTCCTCCTATCAGCCATACGTTTGTAACGGTTCCCCATCGCACTCAGATTATTCAATACACCTCTCCACACAGAAGCAAGTGACGACGAGAAACGCTCCTCCTCAGGAACCCCAGAAGGGCCCCCCCCATTGAAAGTACAAAACTGGGGATGGAAACCATATGCCCCAAAAAACGGGGACTTACCAGTGGACTCGCTCCGCCTGTTGTTAAGAGCGAACTCTGCCAGAGGCAAGAAAGAAGACCAGTCCTCTTAGTTCTCTGAGACAAAACACCGGAGATATGTCTCTAAGCTCTGATTCAGACGCTCTGTCTGACCATTGGTCTGCGGATGAAAAGCCGAGGAAAATGACAATTGCATCCCTCGACGTAAACAAAATGCCCTCCAAAATTTGGACACAAACTGAGACCCCCTATCTGACACCACATCAGAAGGCAACCCATGAAGTCTAACGATCTCCCTAATGAACACCTGCGCCAGAGTTTTAGCATTAGGGAGTGCAGGAAGAGCAACGAAATGTGCCATCTTACTGAACCTGTCAACAACCACCAGTATGACAGTATTCCCTGACGACGGAGGAAGGTCCGTAATGAAGTCCATAGATAAATGAGTCCATGGACGCTCCGGAAGTTTCAAGGGTAAAAGGGTCCCAGACGGACGGGTATGAGGGGTTTTAGAGCGAGCACACACCCCACATGACGCGACAAAAGTTATAACATCTTTATTAGCATTAGGCCACCAAAACCGGCGAGAAAGGAGATCTAAAGTAGCCTTACTCCCTGGATGTCCTGCTAGAGCAGAATTATGATGTGCCTCAATAACCTTTTGTCTCAACAGATTTGGGACAAACAGTCTCCCTGGAGGTCCTGCAGGGGCGTCCCCCTGAGCCTCTAACACCTCCTCCTCAAGCTCAGAAAATACAGCCGACACTACCACCCCCTCCTGAAGGATAGGACTCGGGTCATCCGTTTTCCCGGCCCCTGGGAAACTGCGAGACAAGGCATCAGCCTTTACATTCTTAGACCCCGGGCGATAAGTGACGACAAAATTAAACCTGGTAAAAAACAACGACCATCGAGCTTGTCTGGAATTCAGACGCTTAGCGGATTCCAAATACAACAGGTTCTTGTGATCAGTAATAACGGTAACCGGGTGGACTGCCCCCTCCAAAAAGTGACGCCATTCTTCAAAAGCTAACTTAATGGCCAAAAGTTCCCTATTGCCGATATCATAATTCCTTTCGGCGGACGACAATTTCTTAGAAAAAAAAGCGCACGGATGCCATTTACCAGGGGACGGACCCTGGGACAATATAGCACCCACCCCTACGTCAGACGCATCCACCTCCACAATGAACGGCTGAGATGCATCTGGTTGGATGAGAACGGGTGCCGAAGCAAAACATTTCTTCAAAGAGGAAAAGGCTTGGCAAGCTTTGTCCGACCATTTAGAAAAATCCGTCCCTTTTCTTGTCATGTCAGTGAGAGGTTTGACGACAGATGAGAAATTACAAATAAATTTCCGGTAGTAGTTAGCAAACCCCAAAAAACGCTGCAGAGCCTTAAGATCCCCTGGCTGATCCCATTCAAGCACTGCTCTCACCTTTTCAGGGTCCATACGGAAACCGGAGGCTGACACCAAAAAACCCAAAAACTGAAGTTCCTGTACGGCAAATACACACTTCTCCAGTTTGGCGTATAGTTTATTGTCTCGCAAGATCTGCAACACCTGTCTCACATGCTCCTGATGAGACACAAGATCTGGCGAGTAAATTAAAATGTCGTCCAAATATACAACCACAAACAGCCCCACAAGGTGACGAAAAATGTCATTAACAAAATGTTGGAATACTGCTGGTGCAGTAGTCAGACCAAAAGGCATGACTAGGTTCTCATAATGTCCCTCCGGCGTGTTAAACGCCGTTTTCCACTCATCCCCCTCTTTTATCCTAATCAGATTATACGCCCCCCTGAGATCCAATTTAGAAAACCATTTGGCGCCAACAATTTGATTGAAGAGATCAGGAATAAGAGGGAGTGGATACGGATCTCGAACAGTAATCCGATTAAGTTCGCGGAAATCCAAGCAAGGGCGTAGGCCTCCATCTTTCTTCTTCACAAAGAAGAACCCCGCGGCTACTGGGGAAGATGAAGGTCTAATATGCCCTTTGGCCAGACTTTCAGAAATATAATCTTTCATAGCCTGCCTCTCAGGACCAGAAAGATTATACAACCTAGCTTTAGGCAACTTAGCATCAGGAAGGAGATTAATAGAGCAGTCATACACGCGATGAGGAGGCAACTCCTGACACCCCTCCTCAGAGAAAACATCCCCAAAATCCTCCAAAAAAGGAGGCAATGTACTAGGCACGACCGCACTGATGACTGTGTTCATGCAGTTGCTTTTGCAAAACTCACCCCATTGGCTTATTTCTCTGGACTGACAATTAATCACAGGGTTATGTTTAACCAACCAAGGAAGTCCCAACACAATGGGAGTAGGTAGACCCTCCAACACATAACAAGATAATTGTTCCCTATGTATTGCCCCTACCCGAAGGTCAATGTTATGAACCTCATGAACAAAGCTACCTTGGCCGAGAGGCCTGGCGTCAATGGAGAATATAGGGATCGGTTTGACCAATACACTCAGATGCATACCTTGAGCCTGAGCAAACTGAGCGTCAACCAGATTAGCCCCGGAACCACTATCAAGAAGAACAGACAATCTCTCCACTCTCGTACCAACTACCACCTCCACTGGTACAAGGAACTGAGAAGAACTGGCGGATGAAATACATACTCCCAGGTTGTCGTCCACCACACAACCTGGGATTAACAGTTTTCCGGCGACTTTTGGCTCAACAAGGTACGGGATGGACATTCTCCAACAAAATGTCCCTCTTTCCCGCAGAAAAAACATCTTCTAGTCCTGCGGCGTACCGCCAATCCCCTCCTACGAAATGATGTCCCTCCCAACTGCATAGGCTCATCCGAACAGACAAGGGGAACCTCAACATAAGGGACTTTAGTGGTAGGTGGAGAAACAACAGGGAGTGGGGTTACCTCACCCCTCTCCCGAAGCCGTCTATCAGTACGGATAGCTAAGGCCATAGCAGCCTCCAGAGAAGGAGGAGACTCATACTGAGCCAAAACGTCTTTTAATTTATCAGAAAGACCATGACAAAACTGGCTCCTAAGAGCTGGGTCATTCCACTGAGTATCTGTGGCCCATCTACGAAACTCAGAAGCAAATTCCTCTGCCGGACGATCTCCCTGCTGTATCTTACGTAATTTTGTCTCAGCAAGAGAGACCCGATCTGGGTCATCATATACCAATCCCAGGGCAGTAAAAAATTGATCTACAGACAGTAGAGCCGGGGATCCCGGAGGAAGGGAAAATGCCCAGGATTGAGGGTCCCCTTGCAGAAGTGAGATAACAATTCCCACTCTCTGCTCCTCACTCCCTGATGATCGAGGCCGAAGCCGAAAATACAATTTACATGCCTCCCGGAAGGTGAAAAATTTGTCTCGCCCACCAGTGAACCTGTCCGGGAGAGCTACTTTAGGTTCAACTCTGGTTTGCTCCAGGGGAGACAAAACTTTGGACTTAATGTCCGTCAGCTCAATGGATAATCCCTGCAACTGCAGAGCCAGCTGGGCTACTGGATCCATGGTAACTGGAGATAATTTTTATGGCCAGTGAAAATGTCACGCTGTCTAATGATATGTATACAATGTCAGTAAACTATTAATACAGGAACAACACTCTATACAACAACTAGTATAGCAACATCAGCATGTAAGTATAGAATAGATTTACCTGACACGATATCTGCTGAACTCAGGGTTAATCTTGAGGACTTGATGAGCTGAAACAGGAAAGAGGTGGACCGGGATCTAACCTGACCCTAAACTGGGGTCCTAACTAATCCCTCACCTTGGAGGTACTGATAATGGTTCAGAGGTCCAAGTCTCCAACCTAACCCTGTCTCCTATCAGACCCTGAACCCTGTAATCAGTCCTAAGAAGGATCCTGACTACCACCAAAGGGATATGGGCTGATCTCAGCTAAATACACAGATTAGACATATAAGACAGACAGGATAACACTCGCTTGCATACACACTCAAACACCAAAGGAACATAAATGGTCTGGGAAATAAACTCTAACCAAGTTGAGCTTAGAACAACTAAGGAGCTCACAACTAAAGTCTATACAGATTCATTCCTATCTGTGGTCTGCATGAAGGTTTCACTGGCAACTCCCCAAGCAGACAACCAGGAATTTAAAGGAAACCAATCAACAAATAATCAATTGCAGCCGGGAGAAACTGCACCCAGTCCCAGCACCGAGCACAGACAGAATTAACTCCCTAGCTGCCAAACACAAAGAAACAGCAGCTCAGCTGTGAGAAGTCAAAATGTGCAACCGCGACGATCTTCGTGGCAATGCACACATGACAATCTCCCCATGAGCAACATACTACACAGACAACGCAGTATTAGGGTAAAACAGTGTGGAAATGCTTTACTGAACCACAACACCCTAAAGCCAACAGGAAAGATGTGTATCTTTGTACCGTGTTAGCCAGTAGATAGAAAAATATTTAGACTTGAGAGTCCTCAGTGGTTGATACCTTTTAATGGCTAACTGAAAAGATGGTAACAAGTTGCAGCTTTCGAGACTTCTCAGGTCTCTTCATCAGTCAAAGACTAATACAAAATCTGAAGAATCACATATTTATGCACAACACCGCATAGAAACAATGCAATAGGTAAGACAAGTGACGTGAAGCAGAACTGTCATTATGGCACAGGGATAAACAGTTGTGGCCATAAATATTGGAACCTGAGTAGTCTCGAAAGCTTGCAATTTGTTACCATCTTTTCAGTTAGCCATTAAAAGGTATCAACCACTGAGGACTCTCAATTCTAAATATTTTTTTAAAGCAAACAGAACATTCCCAGCAATTACCCCCAACATGGTGCACATTACAAGGTCTCACCCTTCCGCTATCTCGCCAAGATGATGGTAGATGATATGTCCAAGCTCCCAGCGTCGATATTCCACCTGTGATATACACACACAGAGAGGAGTCACGACAAGCGTAGGGAGATGACCGAGAGCAGTCCTGTGTTCTTTCACCCAATGTATCCTCAGCTGAGACCCTCAAGAGTGACTCCAATCAGAAGGAAAGAAGTCTCTTTTATACCCCAGGCTGGTGATCAATTTTTAGATTTACCCAGTGTGCTTCAGTTTATCTTCACAGCCTTTCCCTATCTACCTTCAAAGTCAACACACTAGTTATAGAATACAATACACAATTAGCATATCAGCACACAATAGACACAGATAAACACACACTATGTACAAGTCACTGTTAAGGCCCCGTCTCACATAGCACATGTTTATTGTACCTGTCTATATTTTTCCCTTTTCATATATAAAGCGCCATGGAATAAATGGCTCTATATAAATGTATTATAATAACAGCGATCTCAGCAGGGATCTCTCTTTGTCTGACACGTACCAGTGATCAGGCCCCTGTTGTGAATCGCTGGTCGTGTCAGAAATGCCAGGACTTTTTTTGGATCGCTGGTCTCCCGCTGGCCAGCACGCATCGCTGCGTGTGACAGGCAGGAGACCAGCGATCAGCTGGTAACAAAGGTACACTTCAGGTTTCCAGGCGCAGGGCTGTGCCTGGAAACCCGACATGTACGTTGGATACCAGCGCACTGCTGCAGGGGAGCTGGTAACCAAGGTACACGTCGGGTTTCCAGGCACTGCGCAGCGCCTGGAAACCCGAAGTGTACCTTGGTTACCAGCTCCCTGCATCAGCGGGCTGGTATCCAACGTACACTGCGGGTAACTAAGCGACGTTACCCGCAGTGTCGCTGTCCTGATCGCTGCATGATTGGCAGCTCAGCAGCGATCATGTAGCGACACACAATCCTGATCGTTGTCGAGATCGCTGTGTGTCGCTATGTGAACGGGACCTTTACAGACTTGGCCTGTCAACTAGCGACTCCACCAAGCGGTCCGACAATGATTTTGAACTTGGCAGTGGATCGCTGGTGTGCTCGCTACATGATCCTGCTGAGGCAAACAGGCAGATCTCAGCAGCGATCAGGACAGCGACTAGCGGTAACAAGCATCCAGTCGTTAGTTACCCGCAGTGTAGTTAGATACCAGTGGCTGGTGCAGGGAGCTGCAACCAGTAGAGAGATTTCTAAGCGCCATCCGGCGCTTAGCAGCTCCTGATCCGTGGTATCTAACCGCCTGTCACACGCGGCGTGCTCTTGGCCAGGGAGACCACGTCAAAAAATGTCCAGGACATTCACGACGATCAGTGATACCAGCAGGGGCTGATCTTGCTGCGTTCACACACAGCGATATCGCGGTGGGAGATCGTGTTTGATTCCAATAACTTGTACAGCGATCTCGCTATGTGAGACGGGGGCTTAACACGTTGTAATGGTATGCAAGTCTGACCTTCTTACCACAGACACAAACACTTAAATCCAGCAAACCTATACAGATAGAAAGTCAATTCTTGTGGTTTTACAAACTGTTTCTGTTGTCTGGGAATTAAGTACAATCTGGTTTCTTCACAGCTTTGCCATTATGCATTTGGATAGCAATCTTTAAATCTACTTTTTTCGTGATTTTTTTGCATTTTAATAGCAGATTTAGCGTTCTATTGGATTACGCTCTAAAGGAACAAACAAATTACAGTGAAAGTAAAAAAAAAAATAATAATAATGAAATGTAAAAAGTTTAATCTCGGCACTTCTCCCAATCTATCAAAAATAATAATTTATCCGAATGGTAAACAGCGTAAGAAAAGAAAATCAAAAACTCCAGAATTGCGGCCACGCAATATAAGCATCAAACATCTATCTACCCCAGATGGATCAGTAAAACTCACTCAGGACAAAAACATCCAACACCGTCCACAAATCGAGATTGAAAATATTGGGTTTCGGAAATGGCCAAAAAAAACATATTTAGTTTTTTTTTTCACCACTTAATTAACCAAAGCTATACATGCTTGGACGTTCGGCACATCGCACTGACCTGGAACGTACTGCCGCTCAGTTTTACCATAAATACGCTGTAAATAAAAATCCAAATTCATCTGAATTGATCTTTTGGCTATTTCGCACATTGGAATTTTTTCCCACTTCCAGGCATCAGTAAACGAGACGTAATCAAAGTACAATCGTCACAAACAGTGAGGCCTTGTTCAACTATGGGAAGCGGAAAATAAAAGCGTTATGTCTCTGGGAAGCTGTGCACATCGGCTGCAATGCCACAATGTCTCCTCTAGGGGCGCCGCACTGCTGTAGAAAAGGTCTCCGACATTTCTTTTTTTCTTGTTAATCTGTTACTACCTGGAAACCATCAGCAGGCTGACAAATTTCTGCTTCTAGTGATGCACTAATTAATAACAGAGCAATAACTGATGGTGAATCATGAACAAGCAGAAAACCAGAGCAAAAGTCGCCGACTATCGCCGCTACTTACCGCTCCTCCTGCGCCAAGTCCAGCCAGGAAAACCATGCAAGCAAAACAGACAAGACCACTTCCACATTGCTCCGTGTGATCCGTCTCGTTGCTCCGTGCGATCCGTCTCGTTGCTCTGTGCCATCCGTCTCGTTGCTCCGTGCGTTCCGTCTCGTTGCTGGCGTTCCGTCTGTTGCTCGTGCGTTCTGTCTCGTTGCTCCGTGCCATCCATCTCGTCCAGTTTTCAGGGTCTGTACGATCCATCTCGTTCCGCTTTCTGGTTCTGTGCAATGTCTCATTGCCCAATTTTGTGACTGTGTGCGATCCTTCTCGTAGCCCCGTGTTCTGGTTCTGTGCAAACCATGTCACTGCTCCGTGCGATCTATCTCATCCAGTTTTCTGGCTCCATATGATCCGTCTCGCTGCCCCATTTTCTTACTCTGTGCTATCCGTCTTGTTGCTCCATGCGATCCGTCTTGCCCTGTTTTCTGGCTACGTGCGATCCAGTTCGTTGCTCCATGCAATCCATCTCGTCCAGTTTTCTGACTCCGTTTGATTAATCTCGTTGTCCCGTTTTCTGGCTCTGTGTGATCTGTCTTGTTTCTCCGTGCAATCTGTCTCACCCTGTCTTCTGGATCCATGTGTTCCGTCTCATTGCCCAATTTTCTTGCTGTGTGTGATCCGTCTCGCCCCGTTTTTTGGCTCTGTGTGTTCCGTCTTGTTGCTCAGTTTTGTTTCCATGTGATCCTTCTCGTTGCCCCCTTTTCTGGCTCCGTGTGATCCATCTAGTTGCCACGTTTTCTGGCTCCATGCGATACGTCTTATCTTCTCATTTCAGGTCTCCAGCTGCACCAGAGTTTGCTCCAAACACTTTCTCCCGTCCGATTTTATGAGAACATTAACAGGAAAAAGGAATCTCCAGCCGTACAGCGTGCCGTGCATCTTCCAGTGGTCTACAGAAGACATGACCTAGGAGCAGATGTCTGTCCAAAAGAGAAATTCGGGGTAAATTGTAGCCTTATGTGCCAAATGATTGGGCAAACATTTAATATATGGCCAGCTGAGCTGGCCCCTACCGTAGTTGCGCTTACCGTGTAGGGCAAACGGGGTGGTCCTCGAAGACTCTTTAACACGTTTTTAGCTATATTGGATGATTATTAGCAGTGTCCCCACTGCATATCTCTGCCATATGGTTCTGTAAAGACATTTAGGGGCATCCTGTAGATTGTTCAACCCTTTTATCATTCAATATATATCGTATAAACTCGAGTATAAGCCAACCCGAATATAAGTAGAGGCACCTAATTTTGCCACGGAAAACTAGGTAAGCTTATTGACTCGAGTATAAGCCGGGTATGCATGGCTCCCCCGTCCATGTCCTTTTATGCGTGGCTCCCCGTCCCTGTCCTTGTATGCGTGGCTCCCCAGTCCCTATCCTTGTATGCGTGGCTCCCCCGTCCCTGTCCTTGTATGTGTGGCTCCCCATCCCTGTTCTTGTTTGTGTGCTCCCCCTCCCTGTCCTTGTATACGTGGCTCCCCCATTGCTGTCCTGGTATGTGTGGCTCCCCAGTCCCGTCCTGGTATGTGTGGCTCCCCCCCGTCCTGTCCTGGTATGCGTGGCTCCCCCCGTCCTGTCATTGTATGCATGGCTCATATTAAAAAAAAAAAATAAACATCTTACTCACCTTCCACGTGCCCCCGCAGCATCTGTTGTCCCGCGCCTACAGCATCACGTTGGTCCCAGCGCCGGCAGCTCTTCCTGTGCCGAGCGATCATGTAGTCTAGCTCATTAAGATAATGAATATTCTCTCCACGCCTATGGAAGTGGAGAGCCGTGCATATTCATTACCTTAATGAGTGGGGCCGTGATCGCTCAGCACAGGAAGAGCTGCTGGCGCTGGGACCAACGTGATGCTGCGAGGGCGCCGGGACCAACGAGATGCTGCGCGTGCATGCTGGAGGGTTAGTATGATGTCTTCTGGAAGCCGGCGGCTCCGGGTGTCACTGTGCGCGCTATAGGAGAAATGAATATTCATTTCTCTTTAGCAGCGGCACAGGCGTTAGCCACAGCTGCCAGCTACTGCCTCTGTGACCCGCTACTCCACCACTCCCCCTCCCCTGCCATTTCCTGCCTCTGTCACCCACCTCTCCCCCTCCTCCGCTTTCTGGGACAATTGACTCGTGTATAAGCCGTGGGGGGGCGTTTTCAGTACAAAAAAATGTGTTGGAAAAACTCAGCTTATACACGAGTATTTACGGTAGGTAATTTTTTTTTTATAGGAAAGCAAAGGGACAGAGGCAAAATGACTCTTTTGGGTAATGTTGTGGGCATAGGGGCCAAAGGACACACTGTAGGGGAATTGCCAAAAATGACAAGTGAACATAGTTTAAGATATCCATATACCCTATAATAATAATAATTTTATTTCTATAGCGCCAACATATTCCTCAGCACTTAACATTATAGAGGGGACTTGTACAGACAATAGACATTACAGCATAACAATAAACACAGATCAAAGTAGATACCAAGAGGAATGAGGGCCCTGCTTGCAAGCAGGGTCGGCTCCAGGTTTTCATGGGTCCCGGGCGAAAGAGTCTCAATGGGCCCCTTTAACACATACCACAATTCATGATGCACCGATACGGCAGAGAAATATAGGTATAGTACAATGCCAAATACTTCACTTCTTACATTACATCAGTGATATGATGCTTCAGTGCATGATGGACCCCATATAATGCTTCATATATAATGGACCTATATATGATGCTCCAGTATATTATGGGCCCCATATAATGCTCCATATATAATGGGCCCCATATATGATGCTCCAGTGTATTATAGGCCCATGTAATGCTCCATATATGATGCTCCAGTGTATGATGGGCCCCATATGATACTCCAATGTATGATGGGCCCCATATGATGGTCTCCATATATTGCGCCAAACATAAAAAAAAAAAATTAAATACTTGCCTCTCCTCACTGGCCGCTGCTCTGCTCGAGGCACCGGCCCCTGATACTGGCACAGGCATCGGGCCTCCATAGCATGCCGGTGTCCCCGACTGTGAGTGGGCCCCCCTGCCTGCTCAGGGCCCCGACACTTGCCCGGGTGCGCCGGGTGCTGACGCCTGCCCTGCTAGCAAGCTTACAATCTATGAGGAAAAAGGGGAGACACGAAAGGTAGATGGTAACAATTGCTTTCATTGTTCGGACCAGCCATAGTGTAAGAATCGGGTGTTCATGTAATTCTGCATGAACCAGTTAACAGCCAAAGTATGTAACAGTACAGACACAGAGGACTATTAAATGCATAAAGCGGGTGAGAACATAATACGAGGTACCTGATTATAGTAAAAAAAATTTGAATGGGCCAAGAGGGATAGTTAGGTTAATGCGTTGAGGCGGTATGCCAGTCTGAACAAATGCGTTTTTAGGGCACGCTTAAAACTGTGGGGATTGGGGATTAATCGTATTAACCTGGGTAGCGCATTCCAAAGAATTGGCGCAGCACGTGAAAAATCTTGGAGATGGGAGTGGGAGGTTCTGATTATTGAGGATGCTAACCTCAGGTCATTAGCAGAATGGAGGGCACGGGTAGAATGGTAGGCTGAGACAAGGGAGGAGATGCAGGGTGGTGCTGACCCATGGAGTGTTTTGTGAGTGAGGGTAATAAGTTTGTACTGGATTCTGTGGTGGATAGGTAACCAGTGTAATGATTGGCACAAGGCAGAGGCATCGGTATAACGATTGGTAAGGAATATGATCCTGGAGGCTGCTTTCAAGACAGATTGGAGAGGGGAGAGTTTGGTAAGAGGGAGACCGATTAGTAGAGAGTTACAATAGCCCAGACGAGAATGAATAAGAGAAACAGTAAGGCCTCTTTCACACATCAGGTTTTCGCCGTCAGGCAAGTTCCGGCATTTTTTCTTAAAACTGGATCCGGCAAAATCTAATGCTGGATCCGGTTTTTACCCATTGACTAACATTAGCGCCGCGATCCGGCTAATTGTCCCATTACGGCATCTGGAAAAAACGGCTACTGTAACGTTTTTTTTTGTCTCCGGCGAAAAAGCCGGAAGCGCTGGATCCGGCGCTTCCGGCTTTTTGTTACAATGAAAGACTAATGAGCGCCGCAATGCGCCGTATCCGGAAAAAGCCAGATCCGAATTTTTTTGTCTGAGCATGCTCAGTAGCCCAGCCCACTGCAAACATATATAAACCATGCCAGTGAGACCACCCTCAGCCATAACCATACAGCCATCAAAGAGGACAGGAGCCAGCCACACAGGAGCCAGCCGCAGGAGGACAGGAGAAGAACAGACCACCCCAAGACATTTTGGGCATAATGCAGCAGGGAGCAGAAGGCAGACGGTAAATATCACAGACAACCCCTTTCAGCCAGGGCCATGCAATATTAATATATTCATGGCCTTTTTTTCTCTTTATTCCACAGCACAAGCCGCCCAACAGCAGCATCATCACCAGCAGCACCTACACCAACAGGACTCCAACAAATGCGGCTGATGATGGAGAGTATGGGAGCAGAGGCCAGACGGTAAATATCACAGACAACCCCTTTCAGCCATGGCCATGCAATATCAATATATTTATGGCCTTTTTTTCTCTTTATTCCACAGCAGAAGCCGTCCCTCAACTCCTGCGGCAGCAGCACCACCCCAAGCACCCCAAGATTCAGAGCCTGGGAGTGAGCAGGACACGATGTCAGCAGACACCAGACGGTAAATATCACACACAAACCCTTTCAGCCAGGGCCATGCAATATCAATATAATCATGGCCTTTTTTTTCTCTTTATTCCACAGCAGAAGCCGCCAACAGCAGCACACCAGGACATGTCTTCTTCTTCTGGGAGCCATCGTCAGTGTTTACAGGTAAAAAGTATTTTTTTTTTTCACAATCCATCTCTGTGATCTATATATTAATTGCATTACTTTTTATTTATACCAGGAAATTGAAGCTGAAGAGGAGCTCCCAGAAGAAGAACGAAGGGGTGGAGAGATACCCTGAGTGGGCTCGCAATTCGTAAGTTTCCTGCATGCATCGCTGAAACACAACATCACACTACACACAACACATAGAAAACAATTTAGTACAACACAAACATCACACTGCACCCAAACACATATGCCTACATCCAAGCACATAATTATTTTTATTTTTTTATAGTCTTCTGAATCTGATGCTCGGCCAAGAGGTCCTCGCAGAGCCTCCCAGGGTCGTCGGCGTGAGCGATGCAGCGGTCACCATGATGTAAGTATAATTTTTTTTTTTTTTTTTACATTTTTGCTTTATTTTTTTTTTCAGTTTTTTTTTTTTCCTTGGTAGTTTGGAGACTATTGTATATTTTTTCTCTTTTTCTTTAACAGTCTTCACAGCGTGCTCCCGACTCTGACGGTGAGGAGGGGTTGATGAACGTGGACCTCATCGATCTGGTCAGAGAAAGGGAGCCGCTGTGGAACATGGGGGACTGCCGCCATGCTGATGTCATAGTGACCCGTTCGGCTCAGGGAGGAAATCTTTTCACAACTTGTGGACGGCTGGGAGGACCTCGATACTCAGGCCCAGATTGAAGAGTGTAAGTATACACAGTTCAGGTTGCTGTATGTAAAGCAGTGCTTCCCAAACTCCAGTTCTCGTGGCCCCCACTGGTCATGTTTTCAGGATTTCCTTTTGTGCAACACTATGGAAATCCTGAAAACATAACCCGTGGGGGCCGTGAGGACTGGAATTTGGGAAACACTGATATTGTATACTAACCAATTTGTGCTTTCTCATTTCAGGGGAGAGAATTGTGAAGCGGTGGCGGTCTGTGAGGGATCGCTTCAAGAAGGAGTTCAACAAGGAGATGCGGGCCCCGAGTGGATCTGGAGGACGCAGGAGCAAGTACAAGTACGCACGAGCCCTGTCGTTCCTCCGGGCAACAATGGTCACCAGAAGGTAAATATTACACACCCCATGTAAAAAAAAATGCTAACATGTCTAACTAATTTTTTTTTCAGCCAGGGCCATTCAATATCAGTATATTAATTGTATTTTTTCTCTTTATTCCACAGAATGGTGACCAGCACTCGGGAGCCTGCAGAGCTGGACCCTTCTGGAGCGATCCCTCAGGAGTCCGCCACCGAGGGACACTTCGACAGCCCCGGCCCATCTGCACCTTCCCAGCCTTCCAGACATGTGAGCCCTCTGTCCCCTCCACCAGCACTGGAGCATCGTGGCCAAGTGCATTGCATGAGGCTACTGGTCAGGAGATAGATTTCCCTTTACCCCACCCTACTGCCGCTGCCACCTCTAGTACACCTGTGACTACTGGGCGGCTGCGTCAGAGGGGTCAGGTAAGGAGCTATGCTCCCGAATTCTTGCATCTTAATGCATCGTTTCAGAACTGTCTTAAAGTCTTGTCAGAGCAATTGGCTGCAGGCTTTAATCAGCTCAACTCCAGCATTCTGGAGGTAAAGACACTTCTGCAAACCATGCATTCAGAAGCAAGAAGTTCGCCAAACCACAGTTTTTTCCGGTCTGTAGCCGAGCGCATAGATACGCTATCTCCTAGCCAGCAGATGCATGTAATGCATACTTTCCACGCTGCTCTAGCGCAGGTTACCTCCCAACCTCCTACACCCACCCCAGTCGTTCCTCCCACACCTGCCCCCCCCCTCCAGCCACCGTCCCTCCTATTCAATACCAGCAACCTCCCCAGTACCAACAACCTCCCCCCTTCCAACAACCTCCCCACTTCCAACACCTGCCCCATACCAACATCCTTCCCCGTACCAGTTCCCAACCACATCTGCTCCTCTACTCCCTGCCCAATTCTCCTCTCCACCACCCACCTGTTCTGCCTCCCACCTCTCCACCCGTTCCATTTCTTTTTCCACCCCTTCACCTCTTTTACCTGATCCTTCCCCACCACCATCCCAGTCCACTCTCCACACTCACACTGTCGAAGGGTCCCACAGCCCCTCCAGTAGTATCTTCACCCCACAGTACACAAATTTGTAGATGTGTAAATAAATTCTAAAATTTTCTTTATTAAAAAACAATTTCTTTGACAAAGAAAAATGATAATTACTTACAGGTAATTTGATTTTCCAGATCCATGACTGCACCGTTAGTGAGAGATGGCTTCCGCCCCCAGGAAACAGGAAACCTGCAGCAAAGATAAAAGAAGGGGGCGGTACCTCTCTCCTCAGTTTTGTTACAGAGTATGGAAGGTGACCACCTTATTAGTTTAATATTCTCATATCTTTGTTAAATATCTTTGTTAAATGTCATATTTTGTAATGCATCAATATCCTCTATGTTATTAACATCATTCCTTTGTGAATCATACCACCATCACCAAGATAGGGCTGGAATAATGCGGTGCTGTCATGGATCTGGAAAATCAAATTACCCTTAAGTAATTATGGTGTACAATAATAAATTATATTGTGGTACCGTGTTAGCCAGAAAAATCGATGTGAATACTTTTCCATCCAATTATGACAAGAGCATTCTTAAGGTGATACCTTTATTGGCTAACCAGAAAATTATATGTTCGCTAGCTTTCAGAGCTCAAGGCTCCTTCTTCAGGCAAGATTACATTTGGAATAATAAGAAAGACACATTAGATGCTTACTATAGTTTCCTACTATAACAAATTTCCTACTATAGTAAGCATCTAATGTGTCTTTCTTATTATTCCAAATGTAATCTTGCCTGAAGAAGGAGCCTTGAGCTCTGAAAGCTAGCGAACATATAATTTTCTGGTTAGCCAATAAAGGTATCACCTTAAGAATGCTCTTGTCATAATTGGATGGAAAAGTATTCACAACCTTAAGTAATTATAATTTTTTCCCTTCCCCATGACAGCACCGTTAGTGAGAGGATGAAATAGAAAGACTCTTAGGGTGGGACAACAGCAGATAGCACTTTTCTACCAAAGGCAAGATTTGAACATCCTAGGTCTAGACCAATAGTTGATTTTGAGGCCTGCCTTCCTCTATTTGTCTCCTGAAAGGAAACAAAAAGGGCTGACGATTGTTGCCAGGGCTCTGTCACTTCTAAATATTGAAGTAGACATCTTCTGACGTCTAAGCAATGAAAAATTTTCTCTCCCTGGGATTTAGGGTTGGCACAGAAGGATGGTAAGGTTATCTCCTGGTCTCTATGGAATTTTGAATTCACTTTTGGGAGGAAAGCAGGGTCAGTTCTAATCAGCACCCTGTCATCCAGGATAGTAGTATATGGTGCGTTAGCAGAAATAGCCTGCAATTCACTAATACGTCGAGCAGACGTTAACGCTACCAGGAGGACTGTTTTTAGAGTCAGAGACTTTATAGAGATAGTTGTGATAGGCTCAAACGAAGGTAGTGTCAGAGCTTTGAGTACTAAATTTAGATCCCAGGGAGCCACCTTTAAACTGGATTTAAACGGTCTAGATGTAAATGAGGCTCGAATAAATCTATACACCCAAGGGTGGTTGGCAAGCTTTTGGTCGAATAACACACCTAATGCTGCCACATGTACTTTTAAGGTGCTGGTGGATAGACCCTTCTCCAGCCCTTTCTGGAGGAACTCCAATACTTCGGATATCGGGACCTCTTGAGTTGTATCCGTTAGGGAACGCCCTGAGAACTCCAGGAATTTCTCCCAGACCTTCTGATATTTTTCCCTTGTGACTTTTTTCCTGTTTGCTAGGAGGGTAGTAACTAAGGGATCTGAGAAGCCTTTCCCTAGCAGGAGCCTCCTCTCAAGTTCCAAGAGGTTAGATGTAGTCTGTGTACTTGAGGGTGCCACACCGGGCCCTGATGTAGAAGATCTGGACGCTCCGGCAAGATCCATGGGTCCGAGATAGATAACCGTCTGAGCCACGTGAACCACGCTCTTTTTGGCCAAAACGGTGCTATTAGAATTATCCGCACCCTGTCTTCCCGAATTTTCTTCAGAATTGTTGGTATCAGTGCAAATGGGGAAACGCATAACCTAGTTGGAATGTCCATTGGTGTAGCAAGGCGTCCACTCCTACTGGATTTTCTCTTGGATTGAGGGAATAGAATTTTTCTACCTTCCGGTTTTGTCTTGTGGCAAACAGGTCCACTTCCGGAGTTCCCCAGCCTGCACATATTTCTCCAAACACTTTTTGATTCAGGGACCACTCTCCCTGGTGTAATACATGGCGGCTTAGGAAGTCTGCTACTAAATTGTCCGCTCCTTTCAGGTGAGTGCTGGACAGAGATCGCAGATTGGCTTCTGTCCATAGAAATAATTGGCCGGCTTCTTCCATCAGTGACTCCGACCTCATACCTCCCTGTCTATTTATATATGAAACTGTTGTAGTGTTGTCGGACAACACCACCAAATGTCTTCCTCTGACTTCCTCTGGTATCTGGAGGATTGCCTGTCTTACGGCCGCTAACTCCTTGAGGTTGGAAGATGCTCTTTCCATCATGGGTCCCCACTGCCCCTGTAAAATATGGTCTGAGAGATGTGCGCCCCAGCCGAGGGGTCCTGCATCTGTGGTCAAGACCAGCGGATCCTTGATTGACCAGGACACGCCCTTTTTTAGATTTTGCGGTTCTTGCCACCATTTTAGTGAGTCCCGTACCTGTGGTGACAATATAATTTTTCGGTTTAAGCTTGTCGGATTCTTCACTTGCTCGGCTATTATTTGCCGCTGTAATATTCTGGTATGTGCTTGTGCCCATTGAACCGCTGGGATTGTTGCCGTTAGCATCCCTAAAAGGGACATTGCTTCCCTTAGGGAAGTGGACTCTCTTGACCGTATGCCGTTTATCCTTTGCTGTATGACTTGTATTTTTCTGTCTGGAAGCACACTTTTTTGCGTGAGAGAATTTAATTGGATACCTAGAAACTCTTGTATCTGAACCGGCACCATTTTTGATTTTTTTAAATTTATCATCCAACCTAAGTTGGTTAGTACTTCTCGCACTTTCGAAACTGCTCTCACGCCATCTTTTTAGCTGTCTGCTATAACCAGAAAATCGTCAAAGTATGGTACTATTAGTATACCTTCTTTCCTTAGGAAGGATGCTACTTCTGCAATTATTTTCGTGAAAATACGTGGGGCTATTGAAACCCCGAAGGGTAGATGTGATTAAACGAGCACACGGTCCGCCACACGGTAGCCCGGGGTATCACGGCTTGTGATCCCTCCATGCCGCAAATGTGACGAAAACGCGCACCCACACGACGGCTGCTGCCGTCCGACCCAGTAAACTGCAGGGATTTATAATTATCCCACTTCCCTTTAGGAACTTGCAGCTCTCTGGCGCCCCCCTTACCCTCAGGTCAGTCAGGGAACTGCACCTAGGATAATTAGTCGCCAGACGGGTCACTTGGATGTGTGCTAGCTATTGGGCACGCTGCAGTGAGGGAATTATAATTACTCCGGGCCGCGGCCAGGCAGTACCCTTTTAAAACCCGCTCCGTCACTGCCAACGCCACCCCATAGGTCAACACTTTACACCCCTTCTTTTAAGCTGCCACCAGCTACGGTTTACTTGGAACAATTTATCAAGAGGGTCCGTAGCAACCCCAAAACAGTAGCGTAGTACTTCAGGCACGTGCAAATTCGTTTATAGAGCAGGAGAAACAAACTAATAATTTTATAGGTTTATTCCTTAAAAAACAGGCAGTGGGCTGCTGACCTCACAAAAGGGCTGGTTTTTCTGGGCACCTCCCAGGGACAGAAGTGTATGATTTGAGCTCTGAAATATCATAAGGTCCATCCCTGGTCCTGTGAACCTAGCAGAATAACGGCAGACCTATCAATGATCTTACTTTAAAATGACAGTTCAAATGAGCCCAAACTTGGATGAACTAGTTCATAGGGCATCCGAGAATTCCATTTCTCGGGTTCTGTTGGAGTTACGGGTTCACCAGTACCACGGGAACGATGCCCGTCGGCGCATGGTTCAACACAGTGACTTTCATGTTTCTGACACAAATTCCCACCGTGTTATCACCAAAAGGAATGAATCCTCATAATGGCTGCTATAGAAGGAGAGCACATTTGAAGACAATGGAGACCCCCTACGGTGAGGCGGGAAACTCCAGTGCTGGGAGCTCAGATTACACTGAGCCTTACTTATGCTGGGAGGGGGAAGGGAAGCGCGCTATACACAAGCTGCTAAATGTAGTAGATGTCATCACACCTCCCCCCTAAGAGGGCGCTACGGAGGCATGACCTCTCGGTAATCCGCCATGCGCACCTCAGCGGGTTCGCCACGTCGTGACAACCCATCAGCATTCCCATGATCGCTGCCTTTCTTGTGTTGTACGGCAAAATCATACTGCTGTAGGGCAAGGCTCCAGCGTAGCAACCTACCATTGGTTCCGGACACTGTGTGCAGCCAGCTCAGAGGGTTGTGGTCGGTGACCAGCTTGAAGGTGCGCCCGTACAGGTAGGGCTGCAAACGTTGCAGTGCCCAGACCATGGCCAGGCACTCCTTCTCGATGGTGGAGTATGCCACTTCCCTTGGCAGAAGTTTCCGGCTCAGGTACAACACGGGGTGCTCCTGGTTCCTTGAATCAACCTGGCTGAGTACAGCACCGAGGCCAAATTCGCTGGCGTCAGTCTGTACCAGGAATGGCCGACTGCTGTCGACGGCTTTCAACACTGGAGAGCTGCACAAGGCTGTTTTCAAAGCTCGGAATGCCGCCTCACAGCCATCTGTCCAGCTGACTGTTTGGGTAGGCCACCCTTGGTGAGGTCCGTCAAGGGTTTTGCAATGGCGCTATAGTTCGGTACGAAACGCCTATAGTACCCTGCAGTGCCCAGGAAGGACTTCACCTGCTTTTTGGTCCTGGGGGTGGGCCAGGACACGATCGCGTCCACTTTCTCGGGCTCTGGACTCATGGAACCCCCACCTACCCGGTGCCCCAGGTAGTGGACCTCCCTCATGCCCATCTGGCATTTTCCCGGCTTGATGGTCAGACCTGCCTGGTGAATACGCTTGAGCACCTCCTGGAGATGCTGAAGGTGTTCCTCCCAGGTGGAACTGAAGACGGCAATGTCGTCCAGGTACGCCACAGCGTACTCCTCCAGTCCCTGAAGCAGGTGGTTGACCATCCGCTGAAAAGTGGCAGGGGCATTCTTCATGCCGAAGGGCATGACCGTGGACTCGTACAGTCCAAAAGGGGTGATAAAGGCGGATTTCTCCTGCGCCTCAGGGCTCAGGGGAATCTGCCAGTATCCCCGGCTTAAATCCATGATGGACATGTACTTGGCATTCGCCAACCGCTCCAGCAGATCCTCGATGCGTGGCATTGGGTGCGCATCAGAGGTAGTGATGGCGTTGAGCTCCCTGTAGTCCACGCAGAACCGGGTGGTCCGATCCTTTTTGGGCACGAGAACTACAGGTGAGGCCCACGCGCTTTTGGACGGCCGGATCACCCCCAGCGGCAACATCTCATGGATCTCCTGGCGCATAATCTGCTGCATCTCCTCAGAGATCCGATAAGGTGTCCGCCGTAACGGGGCGTGATTCCCGGTGTCCACCTCGTGGACTGCCAGCTTGGTCCTTCCGGGTTGGTTAGTGAACACAGCCCGAAAGGATTCCAGAGTGGTCAGCAACTGCAACCGCTGGGAGACGGTTAGCGAGGCATTTACCTCCATGTCCTCAATGGACCCATTGGCATTGGCTTGGGCCAGCATGTCCAGGAGGGGATCCTCCTCCCCGTCCTCGGGCAGGTTGCAGACCGGTAGGACGCAGGCTTCACGTTCGTGATGGGCCTTCATCATGTTGACGTGAAAGGCCTTGCGCCTACCCAGAGTGTGGTCAAGCGTGACCAAGTAGGTGACTGGGTTGAGCCGTTGGTGCACGACGTACGGGCCTTCCCAGGCTGCCTGAAGCTTATCCTTTGGTACAGGGACCAGCACCCACACCTTTTGACCCACCTGGTAGGTCCGCTCCCGGGCGTTCTGGTCGTACCAGTGCTTCTGGTCAGCCTGAGCCTGCGTCATGTTGTCATGCACCAACTGCGTCAAGGTCTGCATCTTGTCGCGGAAGCGCATGACATAATCCACGATGGACACTTCTGTGGGGTTTGGCTCATCTTCCCAGGATTCTCTTATCAACCCAAGGGGTCCCCGGACTCGCCTGCCATACAGGAGCTCAAAGGGGAGAACCCCATCGAGGCCTGCGGGACTTCTCTGTAGGCAAACAGCAGGTGTGGGAGGTACCGCTCCCAATCGCGTCCCTGGGTCTCAACCAGAATGCGGAGCATCTGTTTGAGGGTACCGTTAAAGCGTTCACACAAACCATTGGTCTGTGGGTGATACGCACTCGATACCATACGCGTCACCTGCATTTTGCTGCAGAGAGCCTTCATTAGGCGAGACATAAATTGGGTCCCTCGATCGGTAAGCATCTCCCTGGGAAATCCTACCCGTGAAAAGATGGTCACCAGTGCATCCGCCACCTTATCTGCCTTAGTTGAGGACAGAGCTACTGCCTCCGGGTACCGGGTAGCGTAGTCTACCACAGTAAGGATGTATTGCTTTCCAAAGCGGCTGGGGACGGCCAGCGGGCCCACAATGTCCACCGCGATCCTCTGGAAAGGCTCCTCTATCACTGGCAACGGGATCAGGGGAGCCTTAAGAGCAGGCCCCGCCTTCCCCACTCTTTGACAGGTGATACAGGAGCGGCAGTAGTTAGTCACATCTGTCCCCATCTTGGGCCAATAGAAGTGTTGAGACAGCCGTGCCTTAGTTTTGCTGATCCCCAAGTGTCCAGCGAGTGGAATCTCATGGGCAATCCTCAACAACTCACCTCGGAACTGGTGCGGGACGACCAGCTGTTTTTCCCTCAACCACTCCTTTTGGGAGTCTCCGGGTACTGTCTCCCGGTACAACCTTCCTCGTTCCCAGAACACCCTCTCCTTATCAGTCACGGAGGTGGGCGTCTCGGCGAGGTGCCTCAAGTTCTCCAGGCTCGCATCTGAGTGCAGAGCGGCCTGGAACTCCTGGCTGGAGGCAGCCAGAAGTGACGTCAGGGTTCCTTCCTCACTGGGACCCTCTGGGACCGGCTCTGGGTCCACCTCTGGTTCAGTCTCTCCTGTAGCGGAGGAGGGTCCAGATGGCAGGGCGCTACCTGCGATCCGGGCACTCTGACTGCAGGTGACAGCAGCTACATATGCAGTCTCCCCGGGGATTTCTATAGACCCATCAGCCTGCGCTGCTATGGGCTCTACCTCCCCATCCACCCCCAACACTTCAGGAGCAGTGCTACTTATGGGCCAGTTACCTTCCTCGGTGGCACTGGTCAGTGTCATGGCGTCACCTTCCTCACGGTTCCCATGCACCTCCCCATTTCCTTGAGCACTGTCGTTTGCTCCCGCTAGGGGTTCCTCAGCCGTCTCACTCCGCAGAGCGACGTGGCTGAACGCTCCTGTACCTGTGGACACATCTACCACTTCAGAGAAAGGGTTAACAGGTTCAGATGGCACAGATACATCACTATCAACAGCATTCCTAGGGAAAGAAAGGTTATCAGTTGCATAATCACTTCGCAAAGCATTGGCAGGTAACACAATCAGTTTCCCATCATCATCAACATCAACATCATGGTTAACGTTAACCTTATTATCAGATTGGGAAGGGGTGTCAGGGACATAGTACGCGACCATCCTCCCCAGATCAGTCCCCAATAAAACATCAGTGGGCAGGTTTTCGGACACCCCCACTTCCTTCACCCCGCTCCCGGAACCCCAGTCAATGAAAACTCGAGCTATCGGCAAGGGTAGTGGACGCCCCCAATCCCGGTGACAGTTAAGGTTTTCCCCGGAATCAACTCTTCAGGGGCCGCCAGTTCGGGTCGGATGAGGGTTCGTTCAGCCCCGGTGTCCTTGAGGCCTGTAGCAAGACGGGCCCCCACGCGGACGGGCTGCACGTTGTCATCAACCCATCCCACCACTGCCACCACATGTGATGAAACGAGCACACGGTCCGCCACACGGTAGCCCGGGGTATCACGGCTTGTGATCCCTCCGTGCCGCAAATGTGACGAAAACGCGCACCCACACGACGGCTGCTGCCGTCCGACACAGTAAACTGCAGGGATTTATAATTATCCCACTTCCCTTTAGGAACTTGCAGCTCTCTGGCGCCCCCCTTACCCTCAGGTCAGTCAGGGAACTGCACCTAGGATAATTAGTCTCCAGACGGGTCACTTGGATGTGTGCTGGCTATTGGGCACGCTGCAGTGAGGGAATTATAATTACTCCGGGCCGCGGCCAGGCAGTACCCTTTTAAAACCCGCTCCGTCACTGCCAACACCACCCCATAGGTCAACACTTTACACCCCTTCTTTTAAGCTGCCACCAGCTACGGTTTACTTGGAACAATTTATCAAGAGGGTCCGTAGCAACCCCAAAACAGTAGCGTAGTACTTCAGGCACGTGCAAATTCGTTTATAGAGCAGGAGAAACAAACTAATAATTTTATAGGTTTATTCCTTAAAAAACAGGCAGTGGTTATAGTTTAAAAGAAAGGTAACAAGCTGAGGCAATATAGTTATGTACAATACAGTTACAAAATAAACGGATGAAAAGTGAAAAGACTCACATGGTAGTTAGATCATATACAGGCAAGCCAGGCTGGGGAAGGAGCCACACGTCATAGTTCATTTGCAGATCTCTTAGTCAAGAAGTCACAGCAAGGAGTGAATAAGGGGGGGGGTCACTGCCAGACTTATACATGTGGACTGCTGACCTCACAAAAGGGGCTGGTTTTTCTGGCCACCTCCCAGGGACAGAAGTGTATGATTTGAGCTCTGAAATATCATAAGGTCCATCCCTCGTCCTGTGAACCTAGCAGAATAATGGCAGACCTATCAATGATCTTACTTTAAAATGACAGTTCAAATGAGCCCAAACTTGGATGAACTAGTTCATAGGGCATCCGAGAATTCCATTTCTTGGGTTCTGTTGGAGTTACGGGTTCACCAGTACCACGGGAACGATGCCCGTCGGCGCATGGTTCAACACAGTGACTTTCATGTTTCTGACACAAATTCCCACCGTGTTATCACCAAAAGGAATGAATCCTTATAATGGCTGCTATAGAAGGAGAGCACATGTGAAGACAATGGAGACCCCCTACGGTGAGGCGGGAAACTCCAGTGCTGGGAGCTCAGATTACACTGTGCCTTACTTATGCTGGGAGGGGGGAAGGGAAGCGCGCTATACACAAGCTGCTAAATGTAGTAGATGTCATCACAGTAGACACTGATACTGTAGGTGAATGGGGATTCCTGCAATCTCCACTAAGACCCTCAGGAATCTCTGGTGCCCCGCATATATTGGTACATGATAATATGCGTCTGAAAGATCCACCACCGCCATGTAGCAGTCTGGATACAGCAGTTTTACCGTTGTTTTTAGTGTCTCCATTTTGAATCTTTCTAACCGTATATAACGGTTTAGTGTTATGATTTGGTAACTGAGGAGTGCAGGTAAAAAAAAAAGGCAATACACCAGAGCAGTTGGAAACTATGAGATTGCAGTACCCTGACTAACCACCACAACTAGAGGCAGCCGTGGAGCGTTCCTACGTTGGTCCTAGACGCCTCGTCACAGCCTGAGAAACTAACTACACCTAAAGATAGATATAGGAAAGCTATCTGCCCCGGAGCAGAACCCCAAAGACAATAGAAAGCCCCCAAACATGTAATGGCGGTTAGACAAGATGAAATACTGACACAGAAAGAAAATAGTATGAGCAAACGCTGGGGCCCAAACTAACTAAATAGAAAAGGATAGGAAGGGTACTTACTGCAATCCCAGAAAACCCTGAAAAGCACCAACACCACTAATTTCAAAAACACCTGAGATCACACGACCTCTACCACCTAAATTAGTTCTCTGGTGTAACAAAATCAAAACAGCAGCCACTGAAAAAACTGGAAAAAGCAAAAGTACAAACATCAGTGGCTAAACTAAACTGAGAGGGCAAAAGCCCCCAGAGGGGACCCTGAAGGCCCCCACAGAAGTGCAGGACAAAAATGCAAAAATATAGCACAAAAACAAAAAGAAGAAAATGTCTTATCTGTTAGCAGGAGATGCAGACACGACAAAGCAGGCTACAAGGGAAACAGGAATGAAGGATTCAGACCAGAACAATTGATCACCGGCAACCCTGATGGGAAGGTGACTCCCCTATATAAGACCAGTCAGTAACACCTGATTCCCAGTCCTCACAATCTTCACTGGACAGACCAGCACCGCTTGTAACCACCAGAGGAAGCCTCTGCTCAGAACTCATCTCAAACCCATTCACAACAGTACCCCTCCCTTGAGGAGGGGTCACCGAACCCTCATTTGAGCAACCAGGTCGGTCAGGATGAGTTCTATGATACGCACGGATAAGTCTCCTAGCATGGATGTCCGAAGCAAACACCCAAGAATTGTCTTCCTGACCATAACCTCTCCATTTAACCAAATACTGGAGTTTCCGTCTAGAAAAACGAGAATCTAATATTTTCTCAACCACATACTCCAGATTGCCCTCAACCAAAACAGGGTCAGGAGGCACAGTAGTAGGAACCACTGGCTCAACAAACCTCTTCAACAAGGACTTGTGGAACACGTTATGGATCTTAAATGTCCCTGGAAGAAGCAAACGAAAAGAAACAGGATTAATAATCTCCATGATCTTATAAGGTCCAATGAACCTAGGCTTAAATTTAGGAGATGCCACTCTCATAGGAATATTCTTTGAGGACAACCAGACCAAGTCCCCCACTTTAAATCGAGGACCATCAGTCCTATGCCGGTTAGCAAACCGCTGGGCCTTCTCCTGAGAGAGGGACAACCTCTCCACTACTTGGTCCCAAATCTGTTGCATACGCTCCACAACAGAGTCAACACCTGGACAGACAGAAGCCTCCGTCTGTCCTGAAGAAAATCGAGGGTGAAACCCAGAATTACAGAAAAACGGAGACATCAAAGTGGCAGAGCTAGCCCTATTATTAAGAGCAAACTCAGCCAAAGGCAAAAAAGAGACCCAGTCATCCTGATCAGCAGACACAAAGCATCTTAGATAAGTCTCCAATGTCTGGTTTGTTCTCTCAGTTTGACCATTGGTCTGAGGATGAAATGCCGAGGAGAAAGACAATTGAACACCCAGTTTAGAACAAAAAGTCCTCCAAAATCTGGAAACAAACTGGACTCCTCTGTCAGACACAATGTTCTCAGGAATGCCGTGTAAACGAACCACGTGCTGAAGGAACAACGGCACCAATTCAGAGGAGGAAGGCAACTTAGGTAATGGCACAAGATGTATCATTTTGGAAAACCTATCACAAATTACCCAGATGGTGGTCATTCTCTGAGAAACAGGAAGGTCGGAAATTAAATCCATAGAGATATGGGTCCATGGTCTCTTGGGCACAGGTAATGGCATCAACAAACCACTAGAGCGAGAGCAAGGCTTGGAGCGAGAGCAAGTCCCGCAGGACTGCACAAATTCCCTGACATCACGAGACAAGGTAGGCCACCAAAAGGACCGACTAACCAAGTCTCTGGTACCAAAAATTCCGGGATGCCCAGCCAATGCGGAACAATGAATCTCAGACATCACACTCTTTTTCCACTGATCCGGGACAAACAATTTTCCAACCGGGCAGCGCTCGGGCCTATCCTCCTGACACCCCTCCAGAGCAAGTCTCAAATTGGGTGAGATGGCGGAAAGAACTACACCCTCTTTCAAAATAACAGAAGGATCAGATAACTCGGAGAGTCCGCAAGGAAGCTCCTCGAGAGGGCATCCGCCTTAACATTCTTAGTGCCAGGAAGAAAGGAAACCACAAAATTAAAACGTGTGAAAAACAAGGCCCACCTGGCCTGTCTAGGATTGAGTCGCTTGGCAGATTCCAGATAGACCAGATTCTTATGGTCCGTAAGGACCACCACCTGATGTTTGGCTCCCTCCAGCCAATGTCTCCACTCTTCAAAAGCCCACTTCATGGCCAATAACTCCCGATTACCCACGTCATAATTACGTTCAGTAGGAGAAAATTTTCGAGAGAAAAAGGCACAAGGGTTACTTTTAGAGGTCTCTGGATCTTTTTGGGACAAAACGGCACCTGCCCCAATTTCAGAGGCATCAACCTCCACCTGAAATGGCAGAGAAACATCAGGCTGCCGTAGAACAGGAGCAGAAGTGAATCTCTGCTTAAGTTCCTGAAATGCAGAGACTGCCTCAGGAGGCCAATTCACCACATCAGAACCCTTTCTGGTCAAATCAGTTAATGGTTTAACAATAACCGAGAAATTACCAATAAATTTACGATAAAAATTGGCAAAACCCAAAAATCTCTGAAGAGCCTTTAATGAAGTAGGTTGGACCCAATCACAGATGGCCTGAACCTTGACCGGGTCCATTTCAATAACAGATGGGGACAAAATGAATCCCAGAAATGAGATCCTCTGTACGCCAAAAAGACACTTTGATCCCTTCACATACAGAGCATTCTCTCTCAAAATCTGGAATACAGTTCGAACATGTTTCACATGAGAGTCCCAGTCATTAGAAAAAATCAAGATATCATGCAAATAAACAATCAGAAATTTGTCCACAAAATCCCTGAAAATGTCATTCATGAAGGACTGGAAGACGGAAGGAGCATTAGTGAGCCCAAAGGGCATCACCAGGTACTCAAAATGCCCTTCAGGGGTATTGAATGCCGTCTTCTATTCATCCCCGTGCTTAATGCGAATAAGGTTATACGCCCCCCTGAGGTCAAGCTTGGTAAACCAAGTAGCGTTTTTCACCCTGGAAAACAGGTCAGAAATCAAGGGTAACGGGTATTGATATTTCACAGTAATATTGTTCAAGAGACGATAATCAATACATGGCCTCAATGAACCATCCTTTTTGGCCACAAAGAAAAAAACCGGCACCTAAGGGTGAAGAGGATGGTCTGATATGACCCTTCTCCAATGATTCCTTGATATAAGACCGCATAGCGTCATGTTCAGGTACAGACAAGTTAAAAAGGCGACCCTTAGGGAATTTACTACCCGGCACTAATTCAATAGCGCAGTCATAGCTCCTATGGGGAGGCAAGGATGCAGATTTACTTTCGCTAAACACATCAGAAAAATCAATCAAAAAGTCAGGAACATCCTGAGCCTGGGGGGAGGCAGAAAAAACAGGAGTGTTGGTATTAACACATTGGCAGCCCCAACTGGTTACAGACACAGATTTCCAATCCAAAACAGGATTATGAGACTGTAACCAAGGGAAACCCAGCACGATAATGTCATGCAGATTATACAGAACCAAAAATTTGCAGCACTCCTGGTGATCAGGTTCAACCCTCATTATCACCTGAGTAGAAAACTGGGTTTATTCTCAGCCAAAGGGGTAGAATCGATCCCCAGTAGGGGAATAGACTTCTGTAGGGGTATCAAGGGAAACCCACAACGTTTAGCAAAATCATAATCCATCAGGTTAATAGCTGCTCCAGAATCAACGAAAGCCTGAGCAGAAAATGAGGACAGAGAGCATATCAGAGTGACAGTTAATAAAAACTTAGTCTGAACACTACCCAAGACAACTGAGCGTGCAAAACGTCTTCCCCGCTTAGGGCAGACTGAAATAGCATGAGAGGCATCACCACAGTAGAAACATAACCCATTGCGCTTTCGAAACTCATGACGCTGTGCCCCAGACACCACTTATCACACTGCATGGGTTCAGAAGCGGTTCACAAGGCAACACCATTCCACGCATACTTCTCCGCTCACGCAAACGTCTGTCAAATTTGAATCGCTAATGACATAGAATCATTGAGACCAGAGGGGACAGGAATCCCACCATAACATCCTTTACATTATCTGACAGACCCTTCCGAAAAGGGCTGCCAAAGCGTCGTCATTCCATTTGGTCAGGACTGCCCACCTACGGAATCTCTGACAGTATAACTCAGCGTCATCAAGCCCCTGATTTAATGCCAACAAGGCTTTTTCAGCTTGATCAGTGACATTAGGCTCATCGTACAATAACCCCAAAGCCTGAAAAAATGCATCAACATCACTCAAAACAGGATCCCCAGGTGTCAGGGAAAAAGCCCAATCCTGAGGATCGCCGCGCAGGAGAGTGATGACAATTTGAACCTGCTGCGCTGCGTTCCCTGAGGACTTAGATTTTAAGGCAAAAAACTATTTACAATTATTTTTGAAATTCTGAAACTTAGCTCGATCCCCTAAAAACAAATCTGGCATGGGAATCCTAGGTTCCACAACAGGCAACCTAGCATAGGCAGCAATACTCGAACCTCAGGGCAAGCTGATCCACACGGCCAGACAACTGTGCAAACTCCATTGAGAGAAAAGATCCTCCCCAGCACCCAGAGATACAGAGGGAAAAAAAAAAAAATGCAACAAACAGAAAAATATCTCTGACAACTCTGACAACCTTTTTCTTTCACAATATTTTTCCCTTCTGTGAGTACCACACAATTTTCAGTTATGGCCGTGATACTGTTATGATTTGGTAACTGAGGAGTGCAGGTAAAAAAAAAAGGCAATACACCAGAGCAGTTGGAATCTATGAGATTGCAGTACCCTGACTAACCACCACAACTAGAGGCAGCCGTGGAGCGTTCCTACGTTGGTCCTAGACGCCTCGTCACAGCCTGAGAAACTACACCTAAAGATAGATAAGGAAAGCTATCTGCCCCGGAGCAGACCCCAAAAGACAATAGAAAGCCCCCAAACATGTAATGGCGGTTAGACAAGATGAAATACTGACACAGAAAGAAAATAGTATGAGCAAACGCTGGGGCCCAAACTAACCTAAATAGAAAAGGATAGGAAGGGTACTTACTGCAATCCCAGAAAACCCTGAAAAGCACCAACACCACTAATTTCAAAAACACCTGAGATCACACGACCTCTACCACCTAAATTAGTTCTCTGGTGTAACAAAATCAAAACAGCAGCCACTGAAAAAACTGGAAAAAGCAAAAGTACATACATAAGTGGCTAAACTAAACTGAGAGGGCAAAAGCCCCCAGAGGGGACCCTGAAGGCCCCCACAAAAGTGCAGGACAAAAATGCAAAAATATAGCACAAAAACAAAAAGAAGAAAATGTCTTATCTGTTAGCAGGAGATGCAGACACGACAAAGCAGGCTACAAGGGAAACAGGAATGAAGGATTCAGACCAGAACAATTGATCACCGGCAACCCTGATGGGAAGGTGACTCCCCTATATAAGACCAGTCAGTAACACCTGATTCCCAGTCCTCACAATCTTCACTGGACAGACCAGCACCGCTTGTAACCACCAGAGGAAGCCTCTGCTCAGAACTCATCTCAAACCCATTCACAACAGTTTAGGGCTTTTAGATTGCATATTACCCTTACTGATCCATCTGGTTTGGGCGTTAGAAACAGGGTGTTGTAAAAACCTTCCCCTTCCTCGTGGGCAGGGACCCTCACCAGGACCTCTTTTTTATTAGAAGCTGAACTTCCCTTTCCAAATTGGCCTGATTTGTTTTGGTGACTCGGGTGGTTACTATGCGTACAGCGTTGTGGAGGGAGAGTAGCGAAATTTAACCTCGCGCCCTTTGACACCAAGTTGATTACCCACTGTGAAGACGGCAGTGCTTCCCACTGATGGGCAAAAAACCAGAGTCTCCCCCCCACCGGCCCTCCGGCGTCATTGATGTTTTGGGTCTGGCTTGTGGGGAGGTTTATTAAAAAGGAATCGTTTATCCTTTCTATCTCTCCACCCTTCCCTCGCATGAATCTATCATCTGAGCGGCCTCGGCTTCCCCTCCCGGATCCTGAAAGGACTGCCGAGAATCACCCCAACGCCTCCTAAATAAGTATGGCTGAGGGAAATGTTTCTTTTTGTCCGCCGCCTTCTCTAGGATGTCATCTAGAGCTTTCCCAAATAGGTATTGGCCTTCACAGGGGACCCCGCAGAGCTTTACTTTAGACTGGAAATCTGCTGACCAGTTTTTTAGCCACAAAGCCCTACGCCCAGAATTGGACAAGGCACATGCACGAGCAGCACTACGTACTGAATCAACCGCCGCATCGGCTAAAAACCCTGCGGCTTTTTGCAAGGATGGTATTGCTTCTAGCAAATTTATTTCTAGGGCATTTGTTTTTAATTTGGTCACTCAGCTCCTCCAACCACTTAACCATAGCTCGGGCCGTGCAAGTGCTACTCCTGGTTTAAACGCCCATGTTGAGGCTTCCCAGGCTGACTTTAGAAAGGCGTCTGCTTTCTTATCAAGGGGATCTTTTAGTGCTCCCATATCTTCGAAAGGGAGAGCTATGCCCTTAGAGGTACTGGCTATGGCTGCGTCTAACTTTGGCGCTTTCTCCCACTTTTCACAGACCTCCTCCCCAAAGGGATACTTCCGTTTCAAGGCCTGCGGAACCGACATTTTTTTATTCGGTTTCTTCCACTCTTTTTAATTATATTTAATACATTATCATGAAACGGAAAAACTTTCCTCTTTTTTTCCTCCAGATTGCTAAACATAGAATCCTGGACTGACTTATGTTCCCTAGGTGTCTCTACACCCAAAGTGGACCTAACCAGCTTCAATAGCTTTCCAATATCTTCCGATAAAAAATATGGACGACCATATTCATCCTCCGAAGACTCACTTCCTGAATCATCAGAAGCTATTATTTACCCCGGCTCATGCCCCGAATCCATATTTGAACTGTGCACAAGTGGAGGGGGAGGGGGATTTTCAACATGTGTCATTTGTTGTTTAATCTCCTCTTTTACAGAGTTTTTTACTTGCTCTTTAATCATGGTTTTGATATTCTGGAACAATGACGGCGACTCTTGTGTTATGGTTTTTTCAATACATGTGCGACACAGTCGCTTCTCATATGATTTAGGGAGAGTTTTTAAACATAAAGCACAGGCTTTATTTTTCTGTTTTGAAGTGGCTTTCCTTGTCTAAATAAACATGACACAGAGATCATGCAAGGTGGTTTCTTCAGAGTGGTGCTCAATGGAAATCTGTTCCTTGCTGATAACAAAGTTGTGTAGAACCACGCAAGCTTTGATAACCTCGTCCACAGTTTCAGTTTTTAGGTTGATTGCAGTCAATAGAACTCGCCATTTGTCTGTCAGAATCCCAAAAGCGCACTCCACCATTTTTCTGGCTCTTGTGAGGCGGTAATTGAAAATTCTTTTTGTGTGTGTCAATCCTCTGCTGGAGTACAGTTTTAGCAGGTGTTCTGACAGCTGGAAGGCTTCATCCCCTACACAAACAAAAGGCATCGTTGGGCCAGATGTTTGAGGCAGTGGTCTAGAGGGTGGGAACTTGAAGGTGTTTCCATACAGCTGACGGCCCATTGCTGACAGTTTGAACACTTGAGTATCATTGGAGCGGCCATAGGCCCAATATCTACAGCAATAAATTTGTATTCCGTGTCAGCGACGGCCATGAGGACAATTGAAAAATATTTTTTGTAATTAAAATATTCGGATCCAGATCCTGCTGGCTTGACAATTCGGATATGTTTCCCGTCCACAGCGCCCAGGCAATTAGGAAACTGACATATTTGTTCAAACTTTTCTGCAATTTCAATCCAACTCTCTGTTGTGGGCTCTGGTAGAAATTCGGCAACTAGAGAGTCCCACAATGCATGGAATGTGTGCTTCACAATTCCAGATATGGTGGAAATCCCAAGACTGTACTGGAAATGGAGTGATGAAAGAGATTCTCCAGTTGCAAGGAATCTGTGAATAAAAACAAAAAAAAATGAGTTTCAAATCACAGCATTACATACCAGACCTCAGCTCTAACAATTGGAGATACTATAACAAAATTTATTTTTATAGTATCTCCAATTGTTAAAGCTGAGTCAGATGGCCGTATACAATCTACCAGCAACAACATTCCACGACAAGTGTGCTCTGAAGCAAGCAGATCCAATAAATATGGCTTACCGAAGAGTCATCATCAGACGCTCCGCCGGTGAAAAGGAGAAGCGGCAATACGTGTCCGATCTTCTTATGAGGTCTCCAATTCGTTCCACCAATAAATCAAAGTTCTCTATTTGCATATGAACATACGAGAAAAATTTCTGAGGGTTTCCACGTAGCTCCACGTATAGTGTAGAATACACCCCACGCGTCATTCTCTGGGCTGTGATGGGGTGGATCCAGAAACGGCGTCGGCGCTGACGCATGATGCGCTGCTGTATCTTTCTCTCCTTCTCCAGAACAATCGCTTTCAGACGATTAGCCTCCACTGTGAAATCCACCAAATTCTTCATGTTTCCTACCACAATGTCCATCTTCACCAGCCACTTGCTCTTCTCTCCAACCTGCACTTGCTCCTATACAACCTGTCAAAGATAGGCTGTAGGACCAGTGTATATATAGGTTTTCAGTAGCCAATCATGTTTGGAAGCCCAAAAGGGGCATTTTAAAAAACCGGATCCGTCGTAATCCGTCGAAAAACGGATAAAAAAACGGATGAACCGGATGAGACGGATCCGGTTTTCGACCGGATCCGCTGGACAATCCAGCCGAAAACTGGATCCGTCTCATCCGGTTTTACATAAAAAAAATGGATCCGGCGCCATAGAACCAGCAGTAATTACCTCGGGCTAGAGTAGTGGACCGTCAGGCCATCCCCGACGCGCGTTTCGGAGCTGGATGCTCCTTCCTCATCCAGCTCCGAAACGCACGTTGGGGATGGCCTGACGGTCCACTGCTCTGGCCCGAGGTAATTACTGCTGGTTCTATGGCTTCATTCATTTGCACGTATGTACATCGTTTGCATAATCACCTGTGCTAGGGATTCAGCGGTATGCCTTGTTATTTTCATTTGGGACATGCTTGCTTTTAGTCCCTGTGGACAGGTGCTGGGTTCAGTATAGGATATCTATTTATCACACTACCTGTCTGGCATCATTGTACCCTTACATTTAGTGGTGTATGTTATCATCTATTGTTGCACTGTGGACAATAGTCATCATATATTTAGCCTATATACAGGTCCTTCTCAAAAAATTAGAATATAGTGCTAAATTTCATTATTTTCCATAATGTAATGATTACAATTAAACTTTCATATATTTTAGATTCATTACACACCAACTGAAATTTGTCAGGTCTTTTATTGTTTTAATACTGATGATTTTGGCATACAACTCCTGATAACCCAAAAAACCTGTCTCAAAAAATTAGCATATCAAGAAAAGGTTCTCTAAACGACCTATTACCCTAATCTTCTGAATCAACTAATTAACTCTAAACACATGCAAAAGATTCCTGAGGCTTTTAACCCCTTACTGCCATCGGACGTACTATCCTGTCCATGGTACCTGGGCCCGTATGACCGGGGACGGGATAGTACGTCCAGCCCTTTAATGCGACATTGCGACTTAAGTCGCAATGATCGCATTAAAATTCCGACGCCATCTTACCTCAGGAGAGATGGCGCCGGCATCCCGGGGTCTGTCACCGCCCACCCTCACTCCCGATCGCTGTGATTGGCTGTTCAATTCTGAACAGCTAATCGCAGCCTTTCTCACTGTTTCAGCCAATCCGATGGGCTGAAACAGTGAGATCCCAGGCTAGAATCGAGTACCGATGTACTCGATCCTAGGCCTGGGCATAGAAAGGAGCAGACCCCCCCTGGATTGGCGCGATCGCCGATCACATCGATCGCGCCAATCGCAGGGCACAGCTGCGGTGTATCCGCGCTGTGCCCTGCCTGTACCTGCCTGGATCGGTGCAGTAATAGCACCGATACTAGGCCGGAGCCTAGGACAGGCCCAGTAGGGCCTGCAGCTGCTGATTGGCGCGATCGATGTCATCGACGATCGCGCCAATCACAGGGCACAGCAGCGGTGTGACCGCTCTGTGCCCTGCTTCCTGACCTGCCGGTGACCTGCCTAGGAATCGGAGCAGTGAGCTCCGATTACTAGGCCGGTGCCTAGCAACCGGCAAAACAAGGGTCTCCTCTGATTGGTGGGATCGATGTGATCATCGATCCCACCAATGACAGGTCACAGCAGCGATGTGACCGCTCTGTGACCTGTCTGCAAACTGGATCTGACCTGTCTGACCGCACTGCAGGGGTCCTCACACTTGCTGAGGATTCCTGCAGTGCGGTCACACGCCAGATCTCCTCCTGTGCTGGGCCTTGTGGTGCCACAGTAGCCTGTGACACCACAACTCCTGCTGAAGAAAGAAGAGAGAAGAAAGAAGAGAGAGAAAGAAGAGAGACTACAAACGTGAGTTTTTGAGCCCCGATCCCTGCCCGATCCACCCCAATCCCCCCATTCCCCCCTTCCCTTTTCCCCCTCTTTTTACCCCCCTTTGCACACATTTAGCAGCCGCCGAGCGTTGATTGGTGACGCAGTTCACCGATCAACACTCATGCTCGTTTTTCTTTTGCACCCCCCTCCGTGCGCACTTCCAGCAGCCGCGGAACTTTGATAAGTGACACCAGTCACTTATCAGAGCTCGTTCCTGCAGGTTTTTTTTTTTTTTTCACTCCCCTTTCCGCCACTCCTGTGCGCACTTCCAGCAGCCGCGGAACTTTGATAAGTGACACCAGTCACTTATCAGAGCTCGTTCCTGCAGGTTTTTTTTTTTTTTTTCACCCCACTTTCCGCCACTCCCGTGCGCACATCTAGCAGCCGCGGAAGTTTGATAAGTGACACCAGTCACTTATCAGAGCTCGTTCCTGCAGTTTTTTTTTTCACACCACTTTCCGCCACTCCCGTGCGCACATCTAGCAGCTGCGGAACTTTGATAAGTGACACCGGTCACTTATCAGAGCTCGTTCCTGCCGTTTTTGTTTTTTTTTTTCACTCCCCTTTCCGCCACTCCTGTGCGCACTTCCAGCAGCCGCGGAACTTTGATAAGTGACACCAGTCACTTATCAGAGCTCGTTCCTGCAGTTTTTTTTTTTTTTCACTCCCCTTTCTGCCACTCCTGTGCGCACATCCAGCAGCCGCGGAACTTTGATAAGTGACACCAGTCACTTATCAGAGCTCGTTCCTGCAGTTTTTTTTTTTTCACCCCACTTTCCGCCACTCCCGTGCGCACATCTAGCAGCCGCGGAACTTTGATAAGTGACACCGGTCACTTATCAGAGCTCGTTCCTGCCGTTTTTTTTTGTTTTTTTTCACTCCCCTTTCCGCCACTCCTGTGCGCACATCTAGCAGCCGCGGAACTTTGATAAGTGACACCGGTCACTTATCAGAGCTCGCTCCTGCCGTCTTTTTTTTTTTCACTCCCCCTTCCGCCACTCCTGTGCGCACATCCAGCAGCCGCGGAACTTTGATAAGTGACACCAGTCACTTATCAGAGCTCGTTCCTGCATTTTTTTTTTTCACTCCCTTTCCGCCACTCCTGTGCGCACATCCAGCAGCCGCGGAACTTTGATAAGTGACACCAGTCACTTATCAGAGTTCGTTCCTGCAGTTTTTTTTTTTTTCACTCCACTTTCCGCCACTCCCGTGCGCACATCTAGCAGCCGCGGAACTTTGATAAGTGACACCGGTCACTTATCAGAGCTCGTTCCTGCCGTTTTTTTTTTTTTTTCACTTCCCTTTCCGCCACTCCTGTGCGCACATCCGGCAGCCGCGGAACTTTGATAAGTGACACCGGTCACTTATCAGAGCTCGTTCCTGCCGTTTTTTTTTTCACTTCCCTTTCCGCCACTCCTGTGCGCACATCCGGCAGCCGCGGAACTTTGATAAGTGACACCGGTCACTTATCAGAGCTCGTTCCTGCCGTTTTTTTTTTTTTTTTCACTTCCCTTTCCGCCACTCCTGTGCGCACATCCGGCAGCCGCGGAACTTTGATAAGTGACACCGGTCACTTATCAGAGCTCGTGCCTGCTGGTTTAGACTTTTTTTCACAGGCATTTTTTTCCCTATTCTCTTTCTTTTCTTTTAGCTTTTTCCTTTCAGCATAGTTTGCACCAACCACTATCCCCCCCCCCACACACACACAGTTATAAATAAAGTTCACACAAAGCACCACATTCACAAAAAAAATGTCCCGCTCGTCACGTTCTTCCCAACAGCGCTATTCAGTGGAAGAGGCATACGCTTTCCTTGCCTCCGACACTGATAGCAAGGGAGAGGATCCCACATTTCTTTACTTTTCAGATTCTTCATCCTCTTCTTCTTCTTCCTCCTCTTCCTCATCTTCCTCCTCGGGTCCTGCGGAACCGCCATGCAGACGCCCCAGGACAGAAGATGAGGCAGCGCCCACCCCTGAAAATGAACCAGCGCACCCCTCTTCGGACCCCATATGGACCCCGCCCCCCGAAAATTACGAGCCACTGATTCCTGATTTTGTGGCAGAATCAGGAATCAGGTTTGATCCACCGGCTTCACAGAAATAGACTTTTTCAAAGTCTTTTTCTCTGAGGATTTTATTAACCTCGTGGTGGAGCAAACTAATTTGTACGTTCGGCAATTTTTGGCGCAAAACCCAGTGTCATCATTTTCCAACTGGTCTCCTGTAGACGCAGGTGAAATGATGCAGTTTTGGGGCCTGGTCCTCCATATGGGGATCCTGAAGAAGCCAGAACTTCGGCAATATTGGAGTGTTGATATTTTATACAACACTCCACTGTTCCGAATGGTCATGGCTCGGACGCGTTTTGAGGCCATCCACAAATTCCTGCATTATAATGATAATGCACAGTGTCCCCCACAAAATGACCCCAACTTTGACCGTCTGTTCAAAGTTCGGCCGGTCATCGAACACTTCAGCAAAAAGTTTGCTGAAGTGTACGTGCCCCAAAGGGACATCTGCGTGGATGAGTCCTTGGTTCATTTTAAGGGACGGCTCAGATTCCGCCAGTACCTGCCCAGCAAGAGGGCAAGGTACGCAATTAAACTCTACAAGCTGTGCGAGAGTACCTCAGGGTACACGCACAGCTTTAGAGTTTACGAAGGAAAGGACACCAGGATTGAACCCCCTGAGTGTCCCCCCGTCCTGGGAGTGAGTGGGAAAATTGTGTGGGATTTGGTGCACCCACTGCTGGATAAAGGTTATCACCTTTACACCGATAACTTTTATTCCAGCGTCCCACTCTACAAATCCCTCTCTGCGCGAGGTACCGCAGCTTGCGGTACCGTCCGCAAAAATCAGAGAGGCCTCCCGAAGACGCTACTTGGGCAGATGCTCAGAAAGGGTGAGAGCAGAGCCCAATGTAGCGACCACCTGTTGGTGGTCAAGTACAAGGACAAGAGGGATGTCCTTCTCTTGACCACCATACATGGTGATGGCAGCGCCCTCAGCACTGTACGGGGTACCTCTACACAGGTCCGCAAACCGGACTGTGTACTGGGGTACAATAAATACATGGGGGGTGTTGATCTCTCTGATCAACTCCTCCAACCGTACAGTGCTTTGAGAAAGGCCAAGGTGTGGTACAAGAAGCTGTCCGTGCACATCGTCCAAATGGCAATGCTCAACGCTTTCCTGCTGTCACGATGTGCACGCAACAGCGATACGACGTACCTTCAGTTCCAGGAGGTAGTGGTTAAGGCCCTGATGTTTGGCGCTCAGGAAACAGCGGGCCCCAGTACTTCTGGAACTGAAGGTGCTCGTATCATACCAGGTCAGCATTTCCCGGGGGTGGTCCCGCCAACTGGAAGCAAAGGTAAGCCGCAAAAAAGGTGCCGAGTGTGTTACAAAAGGGGAATACGCAAGGACACCACTTACCAATGCGACACCTGCCCCGAAAAACCTGGCCTGTGTATGAAGGATTGTTTCAAATTGTACCACACCTCAATGCACTACTAATTTACTTTACAGGAAAGATTAGTTCCAGAAGGGGGGCACATTTAGAAAAGTTCCTTGGGAGTCTACTTTCCAAAATTATGTCACTTGTGTTTTTTTTTTTACTGTTTAGGCACATCAGGAGCTCTGCAAACGGAACATGACGCCCGCAGACCATTCCATCAGTCTGCATTCCAAAACGTCACGACTTCCCTTCTGAGCCCCGACTTGTGCCCAAACAGTTTTTTTCCACATATGGGGCACCAGTGTACTCAGGACAAATTGGACAACAATTTTTGGTGTCCAATTTCTCCTCTTACCCTTGGGAAAATAAAAAATTGGGGACTAAAACATCATTTTTGTGAGGATAAAAGTAGGATTTTTTATTTTTACACCTGGGCATTATAAACTTTAGTGAAACACTTGGGGGTTCAAAATGCTCACCACACACCTAGGTAAGTTCCTTAGGGGGTCTAGTTTCCAAAATGGGGTCACTTGTGGGGGTTTCCACTGTTTAGGCACATGAGGGGCTCTGCTAACGGAACATGACGCCCGCAGACCATTCCATCAAAGTCTGCATTCCAAAACGTCACTGCTTCCCTTCTGCGCCCTGCCATGCGCCCAAACAGTGGTTCCCCCCAACATATGGGGTATCAGCGTACTCAGGACAAATTGGACAACAACTTTTGTGGTCCAATTTCTCCTGTTACCCTTGGGAAAATAAAAAATTGGGGACTAAAACATCATATTTGTGGAATTTTTTTTTTTTTTTTTTTATTCACGCCAGGGCATTATAAACTTTAGTGAAACACTTGGGGGTTCAAAATGCTCACCACACACCTAGATAAGTTCATTAGGGGGTCTAGTTTCCAAAATGGGGTCACTTGTGGGGGTTTCCACTGTTTAGGCACATGAGGGGCTCTGCTAACGGAACATGACGCCCGCAGACCATTCCATCAAAGTCTGCATTCCAAAACGTCACTGCTTCCCTTCTGCGCCCTGCCATGCGCCCAAACAGTGGTTCCCCCCAACATATGGGGTATCAGCGTACTCAGGACAAATTGGACAACAACTTTTGTGGTCCAAGTTTTCCTATTACCCTTGGGAAAATAAAAAATTGGGGACTAAAACATCATATTTGTGGAAATTTTTTTTTTTATTCACGCCAGGGCATTATAAACTTTAGTGAAACACTTGGGGGTTCAAAGTGCTCACCACACACCTAGATAAGTTCCTTAGGGGGTCTAGTTTCCAAAATGGGGTCACATGTGGGGGGTTTCCACTGTTTAGGCACATCAGGGGCTCTGCTAACGGAACATGACGCCCGCAGACCATTCCATCAAAGTCTGCATTCCAAAACGTCACTGCTTCCCTTCTGCGCCCTGCCATGCGCCCAAACAGTGGTTCCCCCCAACATATGGGGTATCAGCGTACTCAGGACAAATTGGACAACAACTTTTGTGGTCCAAGTTTTCCTGTTACCCTTGGGAAAAAAAAAATTGGGGACTAAAACATCATATTTGTGGAAATTTTTTTTTTTTTTTTTTATTCACGCCAGGGCATTATAAACTTTAGTGAAACACTTGGGGGTTCAAAGTGCTCACCACACACCTAGATAAGTTCCTTAGGGGGTCTAGTTTCCAAAATGGGGTCACATGTGGGGGGTTTCCACTGTTTAGGCACATCAGGGGCTCTGCTAACGGAACATGACGCCCGCAGACCATTCCATCAAAGTCTGCATTCCAAAACGTCACTGCTTCCCTTCCGAGCCCTGCCGTGTGCCCAAACAGTGTATCCCCCCAACATATGGGGTATCAGCGTACTCAGGACAAATTGGACAACCACTTTTGGGGTCCAATTTTCCTCTTACCCTTGGGAAAATAAAAAATTGGGGACTAAAACATCACTTTTGTGGAAAAAAAAAATATTTTTTTTTTCACGCCAGGGCATTATAAACGTTAGTGAAACACTTGGGGTTCAAAGTGCTCACCACACACCTAGATAAGTTCCTTAGGGGTCTAGTTTCCAAAATGGGTCACATGTGGGGGGTTTCCACTGTTTAGGCACATCAGGGGCCCTCCAAACGCGACATGGCGTCCGTTCGCAATTCCAGCCAATTTTGGTTTGGAAAAGTCAAACGGCGCTCCTTCCCTTTCAAGCCCTGCCGTGCGTCCAAACAGTGGTTCCCCCCCACATATGGGGTATCAGCGTACTCAGGACATGTTGGACAACAACTTTTGTGGTCCAATTTCTCCTCTTACCCTGGGGAAAATAAAAAATTGGGGACTAAAACATCATGCTTGTGGAAAAAATATGATTTTTTTTCTTCACGGCTCTACATTACAAACTTGCGTGAAGCACTTGAGGGTTCAAAGTGCTCACCACACATCTAGATAAGTTCCTTAGGGGGTCTAGTTTCCAAAATGGGGTCACATGTGGGGGTTTCCACTGTTTAGGCACATCAGGGGCCCTCCAAACGCGACATGGCGTCCGTTCGCAATTCCAGCCAATTTTGGTTTGGAAAAGTCAAACGGCGCTCCTTCCCTTTCAAGCCCTGCCGTGCGCCCAAACAGTGGTTCCCCCCCACATATGGGGTATCAGCGTACTCAGGACATGTTGGACAACAACTTTTGGTGTCCAATTTCTCCTCTTACCCTTGGGAAAATAAAAAATTGGGGACTAAAACATCATGCTTGTGGAAAAAATATGATTTTTTTTTCTTCACGGCTCTACATTACAAACTTGCATGAAGCACTTGAGGGTTCAAAGTGCTCACCACACATCTAGATAAGTTCCTTAGGGGGTCTAGTTTCCAAAATGGGGTCACATGTGGGGGGTTTCCACTGTTTAGGCACATCAGGGGCCCTCCAAACGCGACATGGCGTCCGTTCGCAATTCCAGCCAATTTTGGTTTGGAAAAGTCAAACGGCGCTCCTTCCCTTTCAAGCCCTGCCGTGCGCCCAAACAGTGGTTCCCCCCCACATATGGGGTATCAGCGTACTCAGGACATGTTGGACAACAACTTTTGTGGTCCAATTTCTCTCTTACCCTTGAGAAAATAAAAATTTGGGGACTAAAACATCATGTTTGTGGAAAAAATATGATTTTTTTTCTTCACGGCTCTACATTACAAACTTGAGTGAAGCACTTGAGGGTTCAAAGTGCTCACCACACATCTAGATAAGTTCCTTAGGGGGTCTAGTTTCCAAAATGGGGTCACATGTGGGGGGTTTCCACTGTTTAGGCACATCAGGGGCCCTCCAAACGCGACATGGCGTCCGTTCGCAATTCCAGCCAATTTTGGTTTGGAAAAGTCAAACGGCGCTCCTTCCCTTTCAAGCCCTGCCGTGCGCCCAAACAGTGGTTCCCCCCACATATGGGGTATCAGCGTACTCAGGACATGTTGGACAACAACTTTTGTGGTCCAATTTCTCCTCTTACCCTTGAGAAAATAAAAATTTGGGGACTAAAACATCATGTTTGTGGAAAAAATATGATTTTTTTTCTTCACGGCTCTACATTACAAACTTGCGTGAAGCACTTGAGGGTTCAAAGTGCTCACCACACATCTAGATAAGTTCCTTAGGGGGTCTAGTTTCCAAAATGGGGTCACATGTGGGGGGTTTCCACTGTTTAGGCACATCAGGGGCCCTCCAAACGCAACATGGCGTCCGTTCGCAATTCCAGCCAATTTTGGTTTGGAAAAGTCAAACGGCGCTCCTTCCCTTTCAAGCCCTGCCATGCGCCCAAACAGTGGTTCCCCCCCACATATGGGGTATCAGCGTACTCAGGACATGTTGGACAACAACTTTTGTGGTCCAATTTCTCCTCTTACCCTTGGGAAAATAAAAATTTGGGGACTAAAACATCATGTTTGTGGAAAAAATATGATTTTTTTTCTTCACGGCTCTACATTACAAACTTGCGTGAAGCACTTGAGGGTTCAAAGTGCTCACCACACATCTAGATAAGTTCCTTAGGGGGTCTAGTTTCCAAAATGGGGTCACATGTGGGGGTTTCCACTGTTTAGGCACATCAGGGGCCCTCCAAACGCGACATGGCGTCCGTTCGCAATTCCAGCCAATTTTGGTTTGGAAAAGTCAAACGGTGCTCCTTCCCTTTCGAGCCCTGCCGTGCGCCCAAACAGTGGTTCCCCCCCACATATGGGGTATCAGCGTACTCAGGACATGTTGGACAACAACTTTTGTGGTCCAATTTCTCCTCTTACCCTTGGGAAAATAAAAATTTGGCGACTAAAACATCATGTTTGTGAAAAAAATATGATTTTTTTTCTTCACGGCTCTACATTACAAACTTGCGTGAAGCACTTGAGGGTTCAAAGTGCTCAACACACATCTAGATAAGTTCCTTAGGGGGTCTAGTTTCAAAAATGGGGTCACATGTGGGGGGTTTCCACTGTTTAGGCACATCAGGGGCCCTCCAAACGCGACATGTCGTCCGTTCGCAATTCCAGCCAATTTTGGTTTGGAAAAGTCAAACGGCGCTCCTTCCCTTTCAAGCCCTGCCGTGCGCCCAAACAGTGGTTCCCCCCACATATGGGGTATCAGCGTACTCAGGACATGTTGGACAACAACTTTTGTGGTCCAATTTCTTCTCTTACCCTTGGGAAAATAAAAATTTGGGGACTAAAACATCATGTTTGTGGAAAAAATATGATTTTTTTTCTTCACGGCTCTACATTACAAACTTGCGTGAAGCACTTGAGGGTTCAAAGTGCTCACCACACATCTAGATAAGTTCCTTAGGGGGTCTAGTTTCCAAAATGGGGTCACATGTGGGGGGTTTCCACTGTTTAGGCACATCAGGGGCCCTCCAAACGCAACATGGCGTCCGTTCGCAATTCCAGCCAATTTTGGTTTGGAAAAGTCAAACGGCGCTCCTTCCCTTTCAAGCCCTGCCGTGCGCCCAAACAGTGGTTCCCCCCCACATATGGGGTATCAGCGTACTCAGGATAAGTTGGACAACAACTTTTGTGGTTCAATTTCTCCTCTTACCCTTGGGAAAATAAAAATTTGGGGACTAAAACATCATGCTTGTGGAAAAAATATGATTTTTTTTCTTCACGGCTCTACATTACAAACTTGCGTGAAGCACTTGAGGGTTCAAACTACTCACTACACATCTAGATAAGTTCCTTAGGGGGTCTAGTTTCCAAAATGGGGTCACATGTGGGGGTTTCCACTGTTTAGGCACATCGGGGCCTCTCCAAACGCGACATGGCGTCCGTTCTCAATTCCAGCCAATTTTGGTTTGGAAAAGTCAAACTGCGCTCCTTCCATTCCGAGCTCTGCCGTGTGCCCAAACAGTGGTTTTCCCTCACATATGGGGTATCGGCGTACTCAGGAGAAATTGCACAACAACTTTATCAGTCCTTATTCTCCTTTTTCCCTTGTGAAAATAAAAAAAATGTTTGTAAAAGATCATTTTTGTGACTAAAAAGTAAAATGTTAATTTTTTCCTTCCATGTTGCTTCAGCTCCTGTGAAGCACCTGAAGGGTTAATAAACTTCTTGAATGTGGTTTTGAGTACCTTGAGGGGTGTAGTTTTTAGAATGGTGTCACTTTTGGGTATTTTCTCTATATAGACCCCTCAAAGTGACTTCAAATATGAGGTGGTCCCGAAAAAAAATGGCTTTGTAAATTTTGTTGTAAAAATGAGAAATCGCTGGTCAACTTTTAACCCTTATAATTTCCTAACAAAAAAAATTTTGTTTCCAAAATTGTGCTGATGTAAAGTAGACATGTGGGAAATGTTATTTCTTAACTATTTTGTGTGACATATTTCTCTGTTTTAAGGGAATAAAAATTCAAAGTTTGAAAATTGCAACATTTTCAAAATTTTTGCCATATTTGCGTTTTTTTCATAAATAAATGCAAGTTATATGGAAGAAATTTTACCACTATCATGAAGTACAATATGTCACGAGAAAACAATCTCAGAATCGCGAAGATCCGTTGAAGCGTTCCAGAGTTATAACCTCATAAAGAGACAGTGGTCAGAATTGTAAAAATTGGCCCGGTCATTAACGTGCAAACCACCCTTGGGGGTGAAGGGGTTAAAAACTCCCTGCCTGGTTCATTACTCAAAACCCCCATCATGGGTAAGACTAGCGACCTGACTGATGTCAAGAAGGCCATCATTGACACCCTCAAGCAAGAGGGTAAGACCCAGAAAGAAATTTCTCAACAAATAGGCTGTTCCCAGAGTGCTGTATCAAGGCACCTCAATGGGAAGTCTGTTGGAAGGAAACAATGTGGCAGAAAACGCTGTACAACGAGAAGAGGTGACCGGACCCTGAGGAAGATTGTGGAGAAGGACCGATTCTAGACCTTGGGGGACCTGAGGAAGCAGTGGACTGAGTCTGGTGTAGAAACATCCAGAGCCACCGTGCACAGGGGTGTGCAGGAAATGGGCTACAGGTGCCGCATTCCCCAGGTAAAGCCACTTTTGAACCATAAACAGCGGCAGAAGCGCCTGACCTGGGCTACAGAGAAGCAGCACTGGACTGTTGCTAAGTGGTCCCAAGTACTTTTTTCTGATGAAAGCAAATTTTGCATGTCATTCGGAAATCAAGGTGCCAGAGTCTGGAGGAAGACTGGGGAGAAGGAAATGCCAAAATGCCTGAAGTCCAGTGTCAAGTACCCACAGTCAGTGATGGTGTGGGGTGCCATGTCAGCTGCTGGTGTTGGTCCACTGTGTTTCATCAAGGGCAGGGTCAATGCAGCTAGCTATCAGGAGATTTTGGAGCACTTCATGCTTCCATCGGCTGAAATGCTTTATGGAGATGAAGATTTCATTTTTCAGCACGACCTGGCACCTGCTCACAGTGCCAAAACCACTGGTAAATGGTTTACTGACCATGGTATTACTGTGCTCAATTGGCCTGCCAACTCTACTGACCTGAACCCCATAGAGAATCTGTGGGATATTGTGAAGAGAAAGTTGAGAGACGCAAGACCCAACACTCTGGATGAGCTTAAGGCCGCTATCGAAGCATCCTGGGCCTCCATAACACCTCAGCAGTGTCACAGGCTGATTGCCTCCATGCCACGCCGCATTGAAGCAGTCATTTCTGCAAAAGGATTCCCGACCAAGTATTGAGTGCATAACTGAACTTTATTATTTGAAGTTTTTTTTGTTTGTTTTTAAAAAACACTTTTATTTTATTGGATGGTTGAAATATGTTCATTTTTTGAGACAGGTTTTTTGGGTTATCAGGAGTTGTATGCCAAAATCATCAGTATTAAAACAATAAAAGACCTGACAAATTTCAGTTGGTGTGTAATGAATCTAAAATATATGAAAGTTTAATTGTAATCATTACATTATGGAAAATAATGAAATTTAGCACTATATGCTAATTTTTTGAGAAGGACCTGTATATAGGCACAGTGCATCACCTCTATACTCTTCAATTTGTGAACCACATTTATCCTTATGATGCTGCCGGTCAGCTAGTGCCATTCTAGTATTTACCCTGCATCTGCTAAATAGTATTATATTTTGGCATAGTGATATCACTCTATATCTGTCCCGGGCGTCAATATATATATATTTTTTGAGCAGGTTCCTATATTTGGCCTTTTTCATCTCATGTTTTATGGGTAATTCTACATTAGGTCGCTTTTCCTTGTCATTTTCCTGTTTTCATGGCTTTGACATCCTGTATTTTTTATACGCTATCATGTATTAATAAAGTTGTTTATAGTGTTTGAGACTACATGGCTGTTGTTCTTGTGGTATTTTTGCTACTGTTAGAGGCAGATGCTGGCTGTGTAGCATCTGCCAGATATTGTTTTGGTGCAGCTCATGTGCCCACATTATACTCGGGGACCCGACAGTGGATTTATTGGTACGTGCAATGTCGAGAAGGTGTTAGACCCAAGTGCATGTGTGTTATGGATACCATGTCCATGTGTAGTTATGCCAGAGATTGTTGTGATAAAACTGATGTCATTCTCTTTTATTTCTATCATGTCGCCAGGAGCAGTAAAAACATGCTTCAACCCATCCTGCCTTCACAACCCCAAGTACAAAACCATAAATCCTCCCAACCGCTAGAGATGACTGCTTCAACACTGGACCACTGCTACGACCTACCCCCCCATGACGGATACGGAAATGCTGCACGCAGCCCGTAAGGAGATCGCCAGATTACAGCAACGCAACGCTGCCCTGGAGAAGAATCTCTTCTTTCTGGAGCGGTTTTCCACAGACTCGAACCTTATCCACTTCTATACCGGATTTAAGGATTATTCCACTTTAAAAGTAGTTTTCTCAACCCTGACTGACACAGAGGGCAGCTCGGAAAAGTGGAGGCAATGCCAAGAGGAAGGGGATATGAACGTCAACAAGGAGGCTTCAGCCGAATCGGAGGCCGTGCCGCAGATCGACCAGTTTCTTATTTTTGTGCAAAGTCCGTCAGGGATTCCTCGATCAAGATCTAGCTGTTCGGTTCAATATCTCTCAGACCAGGGTGGCCAGGATTGTTATCACATGGGCCCACTATTTGTATCTGGTCCTTAGTGAAATACCCTTTGGCGAAGTCGGGAAACTGGTTGCCAGGACGTGCCAGAATGCTTTAAGGCTTCATATCCACATGCCCGAGTGACTTTACATTGTGCTGAAGTTAAGGTGCAGACAAGCAACACCGAAAGCATACGTTCTCCAATTACTTATAACCGTGTCATTTACAAAGGCCTGCTTGGCATAGCCCCCACAGAGCTGTCATATTTATAAGCCCACTCTATTCCGGGTGTGCATCAAAGAGAGAGATCATTAAGTCGTCGGGTATCTTGGAATTGTTAGAATCTGGGGATTGGGTGGTCACTGAGAAGGATTTCCTCATTCAAGATTTGGTGGAAACCGTTGGTGCTTTTGTGGTCATCCCTCCCATTATTACAACCGCCACCCTCCCTAGGGCGTGCCACGAGGCAACGGTCATGTTAAGCCAGCCCCCAGCCGAACAGAGTGCCATGTTCAGCTGTTAAATGGGCCGCACCGCACACTGTAGCCTCATCTGTTTACCTGAATATAGGGTGCTGCTGTCTTTTTATACAGCTGATCAGTGAGAGTGGGACCCCACATGAGTCCAATATTGATGGCGAATCCTGCAAATAAGTCATCAATATTTTGAACCTGAAAAATCTCCTTTAAATATGAGAAATTGCAAATGTAATTCACCCTTTGCCTCCTCTTTCTCTTGTTCCAGCGATTCAAAGGAAAGGACAGCGTGGAGCAAGTGACCAAAGATGTGAAAGATCTCAAGGTCAATGAGGAAAAAGCCACCGAAGCAAAGTCCGAAGTCATGGATGATGTAATTGTCTTTTTTTCTTTGTGTTAACATATATATATATATGTATATATATAATATATATATATATATATATATACTGTATATATATACAGTGTGGTCCAAAAGCAGGTGGACAGAATGTGTAATAGGGTTATGAAGGGGGAGATTTATCAAATATGGTGTAAAGTGAAACTGACTCAGTTGCCCTTAGCAACCAATCAGATTCCACTTTTCATTCTCCATAGACTCTTTGGAAAATGAAAGCAGGAATCTGATTGGTTGCTAAGGGCAACTGAGTCAGTTTCACAGATAAATCTCCCCAAAATGGTAAATAATTTAAATACAGATCAAAGAAAATGGATTTTAAAAGAGTATTGGAAATTTCAAAATGCTAAAACAGTTAGCGCAAATTGGGTTGAAACATTTGGTACTCAAGCCCCAAAGAGACAAACCATTTACCGCATTCGTGACAAATTCGATGCCACTGGCTCAATCCTTTAAGCTCCAAAAACTGGTCGACCCAAAACAGCCTGTACAGAAAATAATAAACATCTTGTTGCTGAAACATTTGTTCAGAGTCCAAAAAAGTCCACCAGAAGAGTGTCTTTAGAATTGGGAATTTCACGAGCTTCCATAATGCGAATTCTGAAATCTATTGGGTGGAAAGCTTATCGTCCACGTCTAATTCATGGTTTATTGGAGGATGATCCAGACAGGCGGCTGCAATTTAGTGAGATTATGCTTAACGAATTTGAAGAAAATCCAGTAATTTTAGATAACGTTATGTGGAGTGATGAAGCTTCTTTCAGATTATCTGGCGATATTAACAGACATAATTGTATTTACTAGTATAATGAGAACATGCATTTAACATTAGAGCAACAACTAAATGAGCCTGGTGTCAATGTTTGGGGTGGTATTTCAAGTTTTGGACCATTTTTTTTGATGGAACAGTCACAGGTGATAAGTATCTCGAAATTCTAATGAATCAAGTTGTTCCCCAGTTACAGCAACAGCCTAATTCAAATGATCTTTATTTCCATCAAGATGGGGCCCTTCAGCATTATTCAAGAGTAGTCCGTGAGTATATTGATGAAACATTTCCTAATTGGCCGAAGAGGCCCACTATTGATTGGCCGGCACATTCACGAGACCTGACCCAATGGATTTTTTCTTCTGGGGAGTATTCATGGACAAAGTTTATAGTCGAAAACCAAAAAGTATCAGTAATTTGAAAAATTACATAAGAGATGCATTTCAATAAATTAATACCCAAAGATACTTGTGCAAAAATGTTTGTCGAAGCGTACGAGGCAGACTTCAAAGCTGTGCAAATTGTGATGGAAAACAGTTTGAGCACCTGCGCTGATAAAATTTAAGGGCTTTTGTATTATGTTAGGGTCTGCGGAACGCACCTAATAGATATAGTAGAGAGGTGCGTTCGCAGCCCGGGGTCCACCGTGCAGGCGAAGCCCGCTGCTAGTAAGATGGCGAAAGTAGCAACTCTGTTATCCCGCAGAGTCGCTAAAATAAACGCTGTAGCGCGCTGTGGCAGTTAGTGCGAACTCTGTTAATCCCCAGAGCCGCTAACGGGAATGCCACAGCACTATATGGCGATAAGTGCAAACTCACTTAGCTTCAGTGAGCCGCAAAGTAAAACGCTAGGGCGCTGAACCAGCGTTATAAAGTGAACCCTGTTGCGTCACAGAGCCGCTGAGAAAAAGACTGTGTCCTGTTAGATTCACAGGGATATACAGATAACTGCTGTGCAGATAGCAGTCCGTGATCATGCAGACAGCAACGCAATCAAGCAATCTCCTCACCGGAGAAGCCGGTATTCTAGGGGCTTATTTCAGCCAAGCCCTAACCACGTGCATCCATATCTCCTCACCGGAGGTGCCGGTATTCTAGGGGCTTATTTCAGCCGAGCCCTAACCACATGCGTACATGATCACACTGGCGCAAAGCACATAATGCAATTGATACTAGCGCATGGCGGCCCAGCCATGCCACCCTTTTATAGTAACAGCTACAGGACCTGCCAGTAAAAGGACCAATGAGAAACTGTTCCAAAACACATGTAGTTTCAGGACCTTCCTGGCGGACCAATCGGAGCTGCTGCAGTACCTGAACATGTGACCCGTGATCTCCAATGAGAGATCTTACCCTGGGCATGCTCAGATGGAGAAAGCAGGGACTTAGTTTCCGAACTGCCTGCTGCAGCACTGGTTATAATAGAGGAACCAGGAAAGACTGCACCAAGCCTCTGCACAGTGTTAACCTGGGCGAGACGCTGGGACCGACGTCTTTGCTGAGCAGGCTCCACTGCGGCCGGAGATGGATGTGGGACCGCAGCGGGACTGGTTCGAGACTCCCCTTGTGCAGCAGCGGGAACTCGAACCCTAACATATTATTGTTCAGAATAAAATTTAATTGTCAATGTTATGATTGTGTTAGTAAATATAATTTTATATATAAATCAGAATAAATGTTATTATTTTCTGTCCACCTACTTTTGGACCACTATATATATATATATATATATATATATATATATATATATATAGTTTGGTAATCAGTATCTTCTCTTTAATCAATAGGGCCCCCCAAAATACACCAAGTCCATTCTGAAAAAAGGGGATAAAACCAATTTCCCAAAGAAAGGGGACACTGTTCACTGCTGGTACACTGAGACTCTAGAGGACGGCACCGTATTTGACTCGAATATCCCCACCAGTAAGAGATGTGCTCTTAATATTAAGCATCTTCTTTAAAGTTACTTTAGAAAACTTACTCTGCTTTTCCATAGTTGTCTGATATTGCAGTACACGCTTGAAAAATGTCTGGGCTGCAATGTCAGACATGACCTGTGGACAGAAGTGGAGCTATTTCTAGAGAGGAGAAAAAAAAAAAAGCAAAAACCTAGTTTGCAATCTCATACAATCCCTATAATCAAACAGTCTTCGTGCAGACATCTGATAATCCAAGATGAAACTAGTCTGAGAAAAAATATTGGATATATTTTCAATTGTGCAACTCACCTGTTCAGGTTCGCACCACCCGTTGAATGGAGACGTGGTGCGCTTGGCCCTGTAGGAGAGGAGCAGATGGAGCTGAGCTGTAAAGACATGTTGGCTGTCTGACTGATGTGGCGGCTGGCCCAGGGTCCTGTAAATGGAGGCACTCGTCTTTCATACTGACACCATGCTCGTGACATTCTGCTCCAACTTGGCACTGCAGGCTTGGAATCGGTTTTACCCTTTTGCAGTGCAACGGTCTTTGCCACTGCAGAAATACTGCCCGCGTGGACGTGATCCCACTGTTTTATTTATCCAATACTGGCTCAGAAAACTGCAAGTGTGATTACAGCCCCTGTGCATTAATAAAAATGATAAAGAGAATCCAAAAAACAAACAATCCTTCTACTATTTGCTTTACCAGGTTCCAAAAAGAAAAAAGCTGCCAAGCCCCTGAGCTTTAAAGTTGGTGTTGGTAAAGTTATAAGAGGGGTGAGTATTACCGCATATGACACATCCATGCTTCTATCATGGGAGGATTCAGGTTGAAGCGGCTTCTGAACTGGTTTGCGTTTCTTACAGTGGGACGAGGCACTGCTCACTATGAGCCAAGGTGAAAAAGCCAAACTGGAAATCCAATCCGAATGGGCTTACGGCAAAAAAGGACAATCTGAGGCCAAGTATCCTTTTATCCAGGGGAGGGATTAGGTTTTCCAGAACCGATTCTCAGTGTGTTTGTGAACGGCCTTCCACTCTGTAAGCTTTCATTCCATACTTCACTCCTTATGGGGCAAGGAAAAGATAAAGGTTTTTTTGACCAATACTATAATGTTAGCTACTTGTTTGGTGTTTACCCAGAGACTACCAGTATGTAAACATAGAGGAATCAATGGGCGCTGCCACCAATTGGTAGATACACGGCGGTAGAGCAAAACGGTATAGTTAATAAAAAAAAAAGCAAACAAATAAAAAACTATGAACTTCAAGGTCTATTTTCAGTTCTTCCTCGGTTAAAAATTGCTCTAATTAAAGCTGCATATTTTTTGTCTATAGTCTTCTAGAAATCCTGTTAGACCAGTACAGCATCGCACAGAAATTCATGCCTCCTGGGAGGTTACTTTTTACCCTCTCTTTATCATTGTATGACTGGGGAGGCTGGTCGTCTTCTCCTACATCACAATATAACTATGTGGCAGGAGCTGTGCAATCATCATCATTACCTTTGATATAAGCTTATATTCCTGCCTCGTGGGAATCTTCGGCTGTACAATCCATTTAATTGCATCGTCAAGGCAGTGCTGGTTACCCCTTCAGAGAATAGAATGTCATGAAATTCCAGAAAAGGTGATTACATGAGAGTAGTGTACTGGAAATTTGGAAAGGAACAACTGCATATTTAATAGGTTGGATTCACCTTTTTCCATCTACTTGCAGTCAGTAGATCTTTAAGCATGCAGTATAGTATTACTGAATACACTTTAGTTTGTTCTGCTGCGATGTTACTCATTGATTCAAAATGTTCATGTGGCCTGGTAACTCAGACACATGCCACATGCTGCAGATTCCCAACCAACCGGACGTCGAACTGGTGTAGTTCAAATTGAATTTCTCATCTCTAGGTAATTTGCATGACCTGATAGTGGTTGTGTTTTCTTATCTGTGAGCCCAGACCTAATAGGTGATAAGTTTGGGCCACAAAACTTGGATTTACAGCTGTAAAACGGGCAAGGTGGGGAAAAAATAGGGACATTGTGAAATAGCCCAATTTTCCTTAACTCATTACCCAGAATCCCTCCAAACGCCAAACTCTTCATTGAGGTTGAACTGGTCACTATTGAATGAGACGTTTCCTGAATTTTGACCTAAAAGTTGAATGTGAAAACCTTGTTTACAAAGCTGCTGCCAGGCCCGGTGTATATAACTCGGAGGACAGACTTCTACCGGCCACCCGCCCCGTCTGCCTCATATGGTCTGCGCTGCAGGCACTTCTGTCTCAGTAAAAACCTTATACTCCCCATCAAGTAGTTTTGCTGGAATCTTTTATTTGCGCGCTGCAGGGCCTTGGTTACCCTTGCAAAGTCAATGTGGTCGGATTATCACGTCCATGGACCACAGACCTCTCTCCACAGAAACCTAAAGAAATTAACTGGAATATAAGTTGGTATGCATGTAACGTGTAGGTGCATGTTCACACTGGCCACTAAACAAGAAAAACAATGAGTAAAATACTCTGCAAGAAATAACAATAGTGCATGAAATTAACAGAGGATACTTGGTTATCATAATTGTGATTAAAACAACATAAAAGCCATCCCACCGCGTCACGGTGACCCTATTCGCAACGGTCATAACTGAGTATTAAAACTTTTCCAACTGTGAATAAGGCCTTGCAGGACCAAGACCTCAACTAATGGACACCCAGCGATGGGGAGCTATATAAATGTAATGTCCAGGAGAAGGGAGGCCAGACCCTTATTTCCACCGACTGCAAAAACCTAAAAGAACCTAAAGAGATGAGCTACTTGGCCCTTATTCACATTTGCGTCATTTGACATATGGTAAGGTTTTAATATTAGAGGTTAGGACTGTCCCGAATAGGTTCACCGTGATGGGGTGGGATGTTTTTTTTCTTAATTTTGATTAAAAACAAAGTTAACCAAGTGCCCTGTGTTTTCATGCACTATTGCTGTTTATGTGCTGCACTGCAAGGTGTGTGCTCACTTTGCTTTTCTCTTTCGTTTTCTCTCTCCACGGAGCAGCTACGGGCCTCTTGATCTGAACACAGTAGCATTACATAAGGCTTAGTGATGAGCGAACGTCCTTATACTAAGAGGTGCCGTGGCTGTTCATCCCTGCATGTGTTGTGGCTGTCGAACAGGCTTTAGACACGCAACTGCGGGGACTGGAACATAGGGTATCTTCGGCGTTTTCGAATACTATTAGCGCACGAGACTGCTCAGATAACACCTTATCCAACCACATTCACTCATCACTAATAGGACTGTCAAAGTCGCAGCCGGTCCATTCATCGCGGTCCAACACCTGTATGCCTCGAGTAAGAATGTGCTCCTCACGGCCCCATTTCATCAGAGCTTTTATACACAAAGTGATGTAAAGGTTTTGAAAAGTCAGATGTGCAATAACTTTGCAGCTTATGCCTTTCTAATGCCAGTTTCTCCCAGCATCGCTGAAATGTGCGGGTCAGGGGAGCGTCCCAGGCGCCAATTCTTGACAAGCTGTGGCGTTTCCTACCCAGGAATCTCACTCCAATACCGAACTAGTGTGAGGATTTGTGTCACAGCGCTCACCACTCGAAAGATGCTCCAGAGTCAGGAATCACGAGCGTCTGACTCCACCATGCCTCCTCATCAAGACTGGGGGAGTATAGGCAGCTGTGAATGTCTATATGGCACCCTGTCCACCAATGGGGCGGGTAACCATGAGGAGGTGTGAAACATCTCACCTATGAAATAGTGTCAGGACACTTCACACAGTTCAAGAAGGTGAATACACATTACCGGTGATAGGGAATCTCTTACTAGATCACTCAATACAAACTGCATATGTGATTAACACAATCTCAGACCTGATGAGACTGGTGTACTTGCTTTGAAAATCTGTATCAGAATTTCTATATCTTTTACGCAGCTATAGCTGGACTCCTAAAATGCTCATTTTCATTTCATGTGGAAAAACATTTGATGAATCCACGCCAGAATGTCTGCATAGGCCATGGACAGATGCTATATTTAAAGTGACCCTTCCTCTAGCCATGGTAGAGGATCAGTTTGGGCAATGTGACATTGGGGTGGTCTGGAACTTTGTCCTACTCTTTCCATAGCAATGAATGGGATCATTGTTTAGGTTCCTTTCCATCACAGGTTGGGGCAAGGTGCTTATTTTGGGCATCTGTGTGAGTACCTGTAAATTCCAAAAAAAGACGGATTTTGGTAAGAACTTACCTGTAAAATCCTTTTCAGCGAAGAAAGAAGGGAGACACACCATAACTAGTGGGTAGGCGGAGTCCCAGATAGGATCAATACCTCAGATTAGAAAGCGTGTTGACCGGCCCCTCCAGCTCGGGTTCCTCCTACTCAGCTCTTCAGTCGTACCAAAGCTTAAGGAAGAACAATATCACCAGCGAAGCAACATAACCCCTTCTGAAGGACTTCAGAGAAAAATACAAAAGTACAGGTTATGCATGCATTTGGCAAAGAAAAACCACACAGTCCCAGGTACTACTCACTGAACCTGACTACTGCGATAAGCTGGCAATGCTGGAACAGAGCCGTAGCGCGTCGACCTCAGCTCAGAAAATAGCTATCAGAGAAGGGCCACGCTGCTTCTGTAAATATAACAACACACTTCTGCCATGGGAGGGATGTGTGTCTCCCTTCCTTCTTCGCTGAAAAGGATTTTACAGGTAAGTTCTTACCAAAATCCGTCTTTCAGCTGCAGATGAAGGAAGGGAGACACACCATAACTAGTGGGACGTCCCAAAGCAGTCCAAAAATTAGGGTGGGAAAAAAAAACCAAAAGAGGCAGAAACCCAACAACCTAGATAAATGCGCAACAGGCGCCAAATACAAGATAACTTAAAACTTAGATTAACGCTGCCTGCAGGACCCTATGTCCTAAGGCGGCATCAGAGGAAGCACTGACGTCCACCTTATAAAACTTTGTAAATGTGTGGACGGAACGCCAGGTCGCCGCTCAGCAGAGCTGAGCTGCCGAAGCCCCTTGATGAAAGGCCCACGATGAAGCCACAGCCCTCGTGGAGTGAGCTCGAACCTTAATCGGGCAAGGTTCGCCTTTAAGACGGTAAGCCTCCAAAATGGCTGACCGAATCCAACGAGCTATAGAGTCCTTGGAAGCTCGTTGACCACGTCTACGACCTGCTGAAATCACAAACAGAGAATCTGACTTCCTAAAACCTTGAGTAACAGACAGATAGAACTTCAAGGCCCGCACTAAATCCAATTTGTGCAAATCTCGTTCCTTTGCATTCCTCGGGCCCGGACAAAGTGAGGGCAACACAATATCCTGGTTAACATGAAACTGCGACACCACCTTAGTAGAAAGTCGCCCCGTGTGCGAAGCACTACTCGATCCGGGTAAAACTCCAGGAAAGGCGGCGAGAAAGAAAGAGCTGCCAACTCAGAAACCTTTCTTAAAGAGGTTACCGCCACTAAGAATGCAACCTTCCAAGAAAGTAATGAAAGGCTAGTAGAACCCATAGGCTCAAAGGGCACATGCTGAAGAGCCTCCAAGACAAGGTTGAGTCTCCAAGGAGACACAGGTGCCTTTCGCGGTGGAAACTGACGGGTTACTCCTTGAAAAAAAGAACGCACGTCCCTACGCGAGGCGATAGCCTTCCGAAAAAGCACGGACAAAGCAGAAACCTGACCCTTCAGAGTGCTAACTGCTAAACCTTTGTCCAACCTGTACTGTAGAAAAGCCAACAGATTGGGAATGGAAAAAATCCTCGGATTCCTTGAGGAACCCGAACACCACGAAAAGAAGGCTTCCCAAGTTCTGTGATAATTCTTAGTAGTGGCCGGACCTCTAGCAGCTCGCAGAGTGGCAATGACTGCAGCTGAGAAACCTCTACGTGTCAATATTTCGGTCTCAAGAGCCACGCCGTCAAACGTAGAGACTTCAAGTCCGGATGACGAACGGGCCCCTGGGATAACAGGTCCGGGCGAAGAGGAAGTGGAAATGGCGGAGCCGCCAAGAGCGACACCAGTGTCGAGAACCACGTCCTCCTTGGCCAATCCGGGGCTATCAGCATAGCCGGAATTCTCTCCAGTCTGATCCGACGCAGCACCAGAGGAAGTAAGGAAATTGGCAGAAACACATAGACCAGTTCGAAATGGTCCCACGGAGCTACCAGAGCATCCACCGCCACAGCCTTCGGGTCCTTGTACCTGGATATGAAGGTTGGTAGCTTGGCATTGAACCTGGATGCCATCAAATCCACTTGGGGGGTTCCCCAACGGGAGCACAGTAGTGCAAACATTTCCGGATGGAGACTCCATTCTCCAGGATCCATCTTCTTGCGACTGAGGAAGTCCGCCGTGGTATTCTGGACTCCTGGAATGTGGATCGCAGAGATGGCTGAAACCCTGGTCTCGGCCCATAGACACCTCCATCATGAGCCTGGAACTCCTCGTCCCGCCTTGGTGATTGATATACGCGACCGCCGTCACGTTGTCTGTCTGCACTCGGACTGGCAGACCGCTCAAAAGGACCGTCCAGTGTTGGAGGCAAAGAAAAATTGCCCTCAATTCCAAGATATTGATCGGTAGAATAGACTCTTCCGATGACCATACTCCCTGGATCCAAAGGTCGTTCCAGACACCCCCCAGCCCGTCAGGCTGGCATCGGTGGTTATGACCGACCACTTCGGAGGGAGGAAAGATTTCCCCAGGGATAACGCTTCTGGACGTAACCACCATTCTAGGGATTCCCGTACCCTGTGAGAGATGATGACGCTGCAATCCAGCGAAGCCTGCGATCGATCCCAACGACTCAGAATGAGCCTCTGGAGGGCCCTGGAATGAAACTGGGCAAACGGAAGTGCCTCCATGGACGCCACCATCAAACCCAGGAGGCGCATACACTTCCGAAGGGACATTGCTGTCGAAGACTTCATAGTCTGTACATGTCGAAGTAGATATGTCCGCTTGTCTGGGGGTAGGGACACCACTGCCCGTACCGTGTCGAAATGCATCCCTAAAAACAGGATTGACTGAGACGGCTCCAGAGACGACTTCTCCCAATTGACCAGCCACCCGAAATCCTCCAGGAGCTGAAGGGATAGGTTGCGAGCCGTCACCGCCTCCTCCTTTGAGGATGCCACAATCAAAAGATCGTCCAGGTAGGGAAAAATCGCAACCCCCTGTCTTCGAAGAATTGCCATGAGAGGCGCCAGAATTTTTGTAAAAACTCTGGGCGCCGAGGCCAAGCCGAATGGCAGAGCCACAAACTGGTAATGGTCCTGACCTATGGCAAAACGAAGGAAGCGCTGATGAGTCCTTCCGACGGGAACATGCAAATAAGCGTCGCGAATGTCGATTGACACCAAAAAATCGTTCTGCGACAGGGCCGCCACCACGGAGCGAAGTGACTCCATGCGGAATTTTTGGGTGTGGACATGCCGATTCAATCTTTTGAGATCCAGAATAGGACGAAATTTGTCCTCCTTTTTGGGAACCACAAAAAGATTGGAATAAAATCCTCTTCCTCGGTCCTCCGGCGGTACCGGTATTACCACACCCTTCTGCAGAAGGGAGTCGACCTCTCGCAGCAGAGCGGTAATTAACTCGGGCTCTGACGGTGTGGAAGACTGGCAAAACCTGTCCGGAGGTCGAGACGAAAACTCTATGAAATAGCCTGCCGACACTACCCGCGTTACCCAGGTGTCCGGAACGCGGAAAACCCAAGTCACTTTGAATTGGAGCAGGCGACCCCCCCACTCGAGAGCCCTCGAATGGAAACCTGGCGTCAGTCCGCCTTGGCGGGCTTCTTGTCAGTCTCCCGCTTGTCTTGATGGAAACTTGATTTCCAGGGAGTACGGGATTTCTGAGTGAACTTTTTTCCCGAAAAAGAGGGACGACCCGATCCCCAAGAGGACTGACCGAATCGTCCCTTGGAACGAAAGGATCGCCGGCCACCACCGGCACCAGTCCTGCCAGGCGCAGAAGCCGTAGCCCTTCGCTGTGGTAAGGCTGCTTCTTTCGTCTTTGCCTTGGCAATCAGCTCTGAAAGATCAGATCCAAAAAGCTGACTACCCTTGTAGGCTAGAGACAGCAAACCTTGTTTTGACACTGCGTCCCCAGTCCACTGTCTAAGCCACAGTGCTCTTCTGACTGTGACCGCCGAAGCTTGCGCCCTGGACAACAGAGATGCAGTATCCAGACCTGCATCATAGCTATAAGAAACTGCAGTCTCCAATAAACCGAGAAGTCCGTCTATCTCGGATAACGGAGATCCATTTTGCAACGCCGTTCGTATACGGTCCAACCAGCACAGGGAAGCCCTACAAGCACACATGGATCCTAGCACCGCTTTGAATCAATGACCCGAGGCCTCGTAGTTGGATTTCGCTGCCATCTCCGTTTTTCTGTCTAACGGTTCCTGCAGACTTGCCTTCCCTTTAACAGGGAGCAATGAGGATTTACTAAGCTGGGATAAAGGAACATCCACTTCAGGAGAAGAAATCCAATTATCCGTCAACTCCGTAGAACACGGATATAGTGCGTCAAAAAAACGTGTTCCTTGAAAACGTTTATCTGGACACAGGCGTTCCTTCTCCACTACTTCATTAAGCTCATCTAGAGCTGGCAATGTCGCTCGTGACTTACGGTACTCTTGGTACATTCGAGGTGACTTACCAGGACGTGTAGTTACCTCCTCCGGCAACTGTAACGCCTCCCTCATGGCTTCAATAAAAGCCTCTGTTCGATCTAAAGAGACAGAATGTCCCTGCCGATCCTTATATGAACCGGATAACTCCCCATCTGAATTTGAAGGGGAACCCTGACCGCATTCCATATCAGAGAGGTCTGATTCGCTACGTGGAAATGATGAAACCGGCCTGTGTCGCTTCCTTCCATGAGAGGATCTAGCTGACACCCAATGACCTAAAAGGTCAGAAAGGCCATCAATAGAGCGAGCGATGGCATCCAATTTGGCATCGCTGTGACCTCCAATTGCTGCGCTTGACGTCGAGGCCTGCGTATCAGACTCGCGTGACTGATTCTGAAGCAGATTTGGCACACGGTCCGCACCTTCTGGACCCTGTTCCGACATGCCCTTACACAGTATAAGGCAGGTCAAAGCCTGTCAGCAATTATGAAAAAAAGTGTGGCTTCTCAAGCGAACCAGCAAGCACGCTGAAGGGTTAAAGCCCTTAGTGAGAGAGCTACCCCAGCTGTATCAGCTGAATATTCAGCGATATAATTAACTCTTACAAGTTCTGACCCCAAACTGGGATAGAACCTGTGCGGCTGTTGAAAAGGTTAACCCTTTAAAAGGGGTTAATATCGCCGACTCCCCACTACTCCCTTAATAATAGAAGGGGTGTGCGAGTCCCATGGCAAAATAAGGTCTCTATATAAGACCGCAGCTGCAAGATAACGCTATCTGTATTTTCTCTACAGATAGGTTCTGCGCTGTGGGGGTGAGAGCGTTATCACTCACCCAGCTGGTCGCGGTGATGTAAATGTGATACGGGAGGAGCGGAGCAGGAAGGAGCCCGTGGAGCCTTTTTGTAATGGCCACCGCGCTGAGAGGAATCTGAAGAGAAGCGCCTAATCGCGCGCTTCTGTGACAGAAAAGCCCGGGAGCGTGAAGCCACGCCCCCCGCCGGCTCAAAAAAAAAAGAGCGCAAACTCCTTCGCTCTCTGCTCCCCCCTGTCCTGCAGGCGTCTGCCTGCGGACAGAATACAGTCACCAAACATGTATTTCACAAGTAACAGCGGCTGCCGCAACAGCCGCTGAAAGCACTCACACACACTTTAATAAAAATGTGAGGTAAAAATGTGAGGTACTCACCAGCCGAGCGCCACAGGGACCCCCAGGGGTTTCTGGCGCTATGCCCATGCTTCCCACCAGGGCGGGGGACGCAGTGACCCCTGTGCGCGGTTTGCGCCCCCGCCAGGGAAGCCAACCTCATCCCCCCGGGCCGGCAGGGTTCTGCAGGGACCACCATTAGGGTAATATAGATCCGCCAAGGGAGAGGTTGGGGTCCAGCAGCGCTGAGACTCCTGAGACCTCTAGACCACTCTGGTGATCCAAGTCTCTTGTCCGATAAAAAATAATAAAATCTTCTGAGGAGCTGCTTCCAGCAGCGACCGTCCTGAGACCTCAAATTTTAGACTGAAGAGCTGAGTAGGAGGAGCCCGAGCTGGAGGGGCCAGTCAACACTCTTTTTAATCTGAGGTATTGATCCTATCTGGGGCTCCGCCTACCCACTAGTTATGGTGTGTCTCCCTTCCTTCATCTGCAGCTGAAAAAAAAAGTTGTCTGATGTGGGTGTCCATCAGGCTTATGTAGTATGTATTGCCCATGGCGCATAATTACCAGTGACCACAGCTATGCATCATTCATGCTCTATATAGCAGATGTCCGCAACTAGCAGCCTTCCAGAATGCTGTATAGCGCCACCAGGTGGCTGACCCCTGCTATATAGTTTTGCCAGGACTCTTTATTAGGTTGTACTGGATGAATTTGGGCTTCAACATCTGTCTGTCAAAATATGCAGAGCACAAGATGTGCTCAAAGTGGCTAATAATTGTAAGCGTGTGGCTACTGATCATATGCTATTGCAGAATCGGACTCACAGGGAGGATAAAACAAACCCCAGACCACCGTTATGTCACAAATTGCATTTAACAGACCCAGAATCAACTTGTCTTTGAAAAATGCTGAAGTTTTATTAGTAAATTGATTTACAAATGTACAAGTTTTTTACAAATCTACAAAAATCTCAAAATTAAACCTGAAATTAGAAATGCCACCCTTGATAGACCTGCCGAGAAGAAGCCTCGAGTTAAGAGTTGGCATTGGGGCCTTTTTTCTTGCCAAATGTTGGAACCACATTGACAAATCTGCGGTTGTACTGCATGCGTCTTTTGGCTCGCCCAGTTTTCTTTTTCTTTTTTTCTTGTTTTGCCACCTATTTAAAAAATAAAAATATATAAAATATCAAAAGGATATAATTCCTTATTTACTATATATTAAAAATATTACATTTTATGACAAGGTAACTTTTAAGTGTAGTTCTAAATAGGAGTACATCCAAAAAAACCTGTGTACTTTTTCCACCTGTTCATATGTTGAGTCGGGTGTTAAAGCTCAGCCCTGCTGCACGGACCTGCAGTACCGTACGTAACCTATGGCCAGGGGTGGTGACCATTTTAGAAGAAAGCCATAATGTTTTTCCTAACCCTACACAACCTTAGGAATAATGTCCTATACACCAGTGTTTCTAAAAACAAATCTGTCACCAGATTTCACCATGTAGAGTCCATACAATAGTAAATAGACCTCAAACCTGATGACGCTGGTGCATTTACTCTCAAACCAGTGTCAGAATAGCTGTATACTATTGATACCAAATTGAGCGTTTTATGAGTCCAGCTAAAGAAAGAGCTCAATTAAAAAATTGATGCAATTAATAGTTAACCCCTTTCTGACACCACTGGGCGTAATAGTATGCTGATGCCGAACTCGCCGTTTGGTGTGGGTGCCTGCGATGAGCTCTCATCTTTCCAGCCACATGACAGCTGATCTATACGGATGACATGTGCCCGCAACAGCCGCGGGTGGAATCACGATCCACCCACAGCTGTTAACTAGTTAAATGCCGTTGATAATCTCTCCGACAGTGGCATTTAACTCGCAGTTACAAGAAGCGTGTTGCTAATCACGCCCATCGGTGACCCAGTCACATGATAACGGCTCAGCATGACAATCCGAGGTCTCCAGCAAACCCCTATGGTGGTCATTGCCAGATTGCTATGAACGCCACCCGGTGGTCGGAGCTCATAGCAAGTGATCATTTTCATTGCCTGTAGGTAGCAGAGGCAATCAAAGTACTGCGGCTTCTAGTCTTCCATGGAGACTATTGAAGCATGCAAAAAGTTAAATCGCTCGATTAATATAAAATAAAGATTACTTCCTGTTCCGGCGCCGCCATGTGCAGACGTGGATGAAGGAGCTCCCACTGATCGCCGCAAAAGTCTTACATTTACACAGAGCTCTGACCCACACAGGACACCGAGGATATCGCGGGACGCTTGAGAACGAGTGCAGCATGGATCGGTATGTCACAAGAGGAGCTGGGAGAGAGCTGGTGGAGGAGGAAGCTGGAGATAGTCTGCAGAGTTGGAAAGGAATAATGGTGCTGGAGACTCAGGCAATGGAAGAAGTAGAACAGGAGGAGGAAGCCTCAGAGACCGAGGGGAGATACAGCCAGCAAGGGGCAGCAGAATTGGGAGACACATTAGAAAAACAGCTATGTGCTCACGGCCCTATGAATTTTAAGCAGTTGGCAAAAGAAATGGCATTATATCTAGCTGAGGACTTTAAGCAGGCTGTAGCTGACATGATACAAGCCACTACTACAGAGCTGCAGAGAAAGGTGACTCACCAGGAACAGCAGTTGCAGGTGGCAAAGCAAAGGATCTCAGAGGCAGAAGACAAAATTAACCAGCTAGAGAAACAAGTTAATGATTTCAAGAAACAGTCCTTCTATACTATGGATAAGTTAGAGGATCTAGAAAATAGGTCCCGCAGAAATAATCTGAAGTTGGTAGGTCTCCCGGAGTCAGTGAATGCACAGCAGTTAAATGACATCTTTGAGATAGAACTGCCGAAGGAGCTGGGATTGTCATATAAATGCAGAGTGGAACGTGCCCACAGGATAGGTCCCCCCAGAGAGTTCTCAGAGCCTGATGAAGGCAGGAATAAGAACAAGCAAAACAAGGAAACACAGAAACCGCATCAGTCAGTGGCGAAGTACTTGAACTTTAAAGATAAGGAAGAAATACTCAGGGCATATAAAGGGAGACGGCGGCCACTGTTAATTCAGGGACACAAAATTTTGATATTTGGAGATTTCTCAGCTGAGGTGACACGGAGGGCATCCAGCGAAGTATGTACTCTGCTATTCAGACGCAATATCAGATTCCAACTAAATTACCCAGCAACTCTGCGGTTTAGGACAAGAGAAGGAGCAATGCAGTCGTTTACAGATCCCAAGGAGGCCATGAAAACTGTGTCCCTGCAACTGCCTGGACCTGGCAAACAATCACCAGGCAATGTCAGTCCACTGAGAGAGCTGACAAGGGGAACGCTGAGGAGGAGAGAGGGAAGATCTTATAGAATAAAGGCACTGTCACACTTAGCGATCGCACTAGCGATCACGACAACGACTTAACCTGGCGAGATAGCTAGTGCGATCGCTATGTGATCGCTAGTTAGATTCCAAACACAAAGATCTCATCAGAGATCAGCGATCTGTACAACGACCTCTGCGGTCGTTGGGAAAACCTAGTCCCACCTGCGACACTGGTGAAGTCGTTCATAAAGGGTGTCACACTCAGCGATTCAGGCTCACCAGCGGGACACCAACGACCAAAAAACGGCTCAGAACGTTCATAAGCGATCAGCGACATCTCAGCAGGGGCCACATCGCTGCTACATGTCACACACAGCTGCGTCGCTAACGAGATCGCTACTGCGTCATAAAATCGGTGACGCATTAGCGATCTCGTTAGCAATCTCGCTTAGTGTGACAGTACCTTAAGATCGGAGATGTAGACAGAAGGAGATGGTGAAAGAGATACAATGGCTAAAGAACAGAGAACCCCAGTGACAAGGTAATTCAAAAAGAGCCAGATAAGAAAAGATGGTAAATGACTCGACATTGGAGAGAAAGTGACGAGGTGTATTTTGTGGCAGCAAAAGTGTTCAGTTAAAGTTAGAGTCCTCCGTAAGGCAATATAAAGATAGAGATGGAGACTAATTATGTTCATGAAGAGCTACAGAAATATGGTTTGTTCTTCCAGCCATCTAGACCAGATGGGTGTGCAATAACTGTGGTCATCAACTGAACGACACATAAAGATGCAGCAATGACGTGCGTTCTTACTCGTCTTGGATTCTAAAGGATGGAGTCATGAATGGGTGCAGAAAGACTCTGGACTGTTCATGGAAGGCCTCCTTTCTTTTTACTACAAATTTCACGTTACAATATGGCGCCTGGTTTTCCCCTACCCCCCCACCTTTTTTTTTTTTCTTTTCACAGGTTCAACTAGACCGAATAAAAGAATATGGGGCGATGATTTAATTAATCAACAGTATGGGACATTTCAGTCGGTGGCGGGTTCGTGACTCCCAGCCCTACTGGTACTGAGTGACTGTTACAAAGGAAAGGCACATGTAAAAATTTGGACATTGATGACCAGAAATGATTTACAAATTGGTTAGATGGACATGGTTAACTTGATTATAGTAATCAGTTCTGAACTAGGTCTACTTCTGGGGTGAGACTATCCCACAACTGTTAATTTTATAATGTGAGATATTTGAAGGGGGAAAGGAGAGAGGTGGGAACAGCTCCATGTCCCTCTGAAATCAAGGAGGGGAGATAGAGAGGGTTTCTGATATTGATGCAGTTATTAAGAACTTTAGAATCCCTATGAAAATTTATGAGAAGTATGGGACGTTTTATGATTCTAAAGTTTCATGGTTACATGAGGTTCAGGGCTTAGGTACTAAATATGTATAACATTTGATGTTATTGTTGGATTTGAGAAAATAGGCGAACGGGAGGTTATTTGGTTTGGACAATGGCGGAAAAAGGAAAAGTCAATGAAGAAGTTAATACATGGGGGGGGGTGTTGGGAGAGAGGGAGAAGGAATGGGAAGGGATAAATTGTCCATGAGTATACTTTTATTATACCAATATGTTTATTACTAGCTGAAATGACAATGATTAACAGATCATACCTGAACAGGGAAAACTCCACTTGTCCTCGCGGACAGAGACTATATGGTTAAAAATGGTTAGGTTAATAACTTGGAATATAAAAGGGCTGCGCTCACCAAACAAAAGGATGATGATACTACGCCACCTGAAAAGGTTAAAAGTGGATATAGCCTTGCTTCAAGAGACAGGTAAAGACTAGGTAAAGATGACTTTTTCAGGATGAAGAAACTTTAAATGGGAGAGGTTTATGGCTCTAGTTCATTAGATAGGAGGGCAGGGGTACTAATACTTGTACATAAAGCACTGGTGCATAGAGTAACATCAGTAGAAACAGACCAGGAGGGCAGGTTAATTCATTTGAAACTGCAGATACAAAATTACAGTATTAAGGGTATGCCACACTAAGCGAGATCGCTAACGAGATCACTACTGCGTCACCATTTATGACGCAGTAGCGATCTCGTTAGCGACTTTGCTGTGTGTGACATGTAGCAGCGATGTGGCCCCTGCTGAGATGTCGCTGATTGTTCATGAACATTCTGAGCCGTTTTTTGGTCGTTGGTGTCCCGCTGGTGAGCCTGAATCACTGAGTGTGACACCCTGTATGAACGACTTCACCAGCGTCCAGGTGGGACTAGGTTTTCCCAACGACCGCAGAGGTCGTTATACAGATCGCTGATGAGATGTGTTTGGAATCACAGATCGCTGATGAGTTGTGTTTGGAATCACAGATCGCTGATGGAGTTGTGTTTGGAATCACAGATCGCTGATGAGTTGTGTTTGGAATCACAGATCGCTGATGAGTTGTGTTTGGAATCACAGATCGCTGATGAGTTGTGTTTGGAATCACAGATCGCTGATGAGTTGTGTTTGGATCACACAGCTAAGTCGCTAACGAGATCGCTACTGCGTCATAAATGGTGACGCAGTAGTGATCTCGTTAGCGATCTCGCTTAGTGTGGCATACCCTTTAGTCTATATAATATATATGACCCAAACACAAATCAAAAGAAGTTCTTTATGTCCCTACAGAAAAACATACTGGCTGAGAGTGATGACAACATAATTATAGGAGGAGATTGTAACGAAGTGCTTAGGGAGGAAGAGGATAGAAAAAGGAGTTTAACAAGACTGAATTCAGGGGGTTGGAATAAACCTACGGAGAAAAAAGGCTATTTAGAAAACATGATAATGAATTGGCGGCTGAAAGATGCGTGGAGAACAACGCATCCTATGGATCGGGAGTTTACACATTACTCCCATGTGCATAAGTCATGGTCGAGTTTAGACATGTTCATTATATCAGATAAGGTATTATGTAAAGTGCTGGAGGCCAACATTGAGGACACGGTGATCTCGGAACATAGTCCCGTGACGTTAGAATTGGCTGATGTACAGCGGAAAGGGACAAACTATCTATGGCGCTTCCCAGGAATCATGATGAAAGAGCATGACTTTGTGAAGCAGATGGGAGAATGGTGGACGGAGTTTGCGTCACATAATGAGGAACACAAATCAGACCCTAGATTATACTGGGAAACTGCGAAGGCGGTGTTAAGGGGAAACATTATAGCCCATACACTGAGATTAAAGAAACAAATAAAAGACCAATTACTAGTGGCGAGCGGTGAAGTTAGGGCATCGTATACAAAATATAAAAACTCACTATTAGATGAGGATAAAAGTAATTGGATGCAAGCCAAAAAAGATTTCGAAGAGTGGGCGGAAAAAAGAGAACAACTATATAAAAGTCACCTGGAAATAGAGCTAAATAGATATGGCGACAAAGCAGGGAAAATACTGGCCAATTTGGCTAGAGGAAGTATATGCATATACAGTCATGGCCAAAAGTTTTGAGAATGACACAAATATTAATTTTTACAAAGTCTACTGCTTCACTTTTTCTAATGGCAATTTGCAAATACTCCAGAATGTTATAAAGAGTGATCAGCTTAACAGCAATTACTTGCAAAGTCAATATTTGGCTAGAAAATGAACTTTATCCCCCAAAACACATTTCAACATCATTGCAGCCCTGCCTTAAAAGGACCAGCTAACCTCTTTTCAGTGATTGCTCCATTAACACAGGTATGGGCGTTGATGAGGACATGGCTGGAGATCAATCTGTCATGATTAAGTAAGAATGACACCACTGGACACTTTAAAAGGAGGCTGGTGCTTGGCATCATTGTTTCTCTTCTGTTAACCATGGTTATCTCTAAAGAAACACATGCAGTCATCATTGCAATGCACAAAAATGGCCTAACAGGGAAGAGTATCGCAGCTAGAAAGATTGCACCTCAGTCAACAATCTATCGCATCATCAAGAACTTCAAGGAGAGAGGTTCCATTGTTGCCAAAAAGGCTCCAGGGCGCCCAAGAAAGACCAGCAAGCGCCAGGACCGTCTCTTAAAAGTGTTTCAGCTGCGGGATCGGGCTACCAGCAGTGCAGAGCTTGCTCAGGAATGGCAGCAGGCAGGTGTGAGTGCATCTGCACGCACTGTGAGGCGGAGACTCTTGGAGCAAGGCCTGGTCTCAAGGAGGGCAGCAAAGAAGCCACTTCTCTCCAGAAAAAACATCATGGACAGACTGATATTCTGCAAAAGGTACAGGCAGTGGACTGCTGAGGACTGGGGTAAAGTTATTTTCTCTGATGAATCCCCTTTTCGATTGTTTGGGACATCAGGAAAACGCCTCATTCGGAGAAGACAAGGTGAGCGCTACCACCAGTCTTGTCTCATGCCAACTGTTAAGCATCCTGAAACCATTCATGTGTGGGGTTGCTTCTCAGCCAAGGGAATCGGCTCTCTAACAGTCTTGCCTAAAAACACAGCCATGAATAAAGAATGGTACCAGAATGTCCTCCAAGAGCAACTTCTCCCAACCCTCCAAGAGCAGTTTGGCGATCAACAATGCCTTTTACAGCATGATGGAGCACCTTGCCATAAAGCAAAGGTGATAACAAAATGGCTCAGGGAACAAAACATAGAGATTTTGGGTCCATGGCCTGGAAACTCCCCAGATCTTAATCCCATTGAGAACTTGTGGTCAATCATCAAGAGACGGGTGGACAAACAAAAACCTAAAAATTCTGACAAAATGAAAGCATTGATTGTGCAAGAATGGACTGCTATCAGTCAGGATTTGGTCCAGAAGTTGATTGAGAGCATGCCAGGGAGAATTGCAGAGGTCCTGAAGAAGAAGGGTCAACACTGCAAATATTGACTTGCTGCATTAACTCATTCTAACTGTCAATATAAGCTTTTGTTACTCATATGTTTGCAATTATTATATTTCTGTCTGTGATAAAAACATCTGTCAAACACACATAAAAACCAGAGGGCAGCAGATCATGTGAAAATATAATATTTGTGTCATTCTCAAAACTTTTGGCCATGACTGTACATCGATAATGGCAATTAGGGATGAAAGAGGGCAACGACTGACGGACCCGAAAGATATAAATAGGGAATTGGGCAGATTCTATACTAAGCTAAATAAAGAGGAAGGACGGCAAGATGCAGCAGGGGGTGCATGGCTAGACAAAATTACTATCCCTAGACTGACGAATGAGGAATTACAAGAATTAAATGGGTGCATCACGGAAGAAGAAATTAGGAGGGCAATAAAAGGACTGGGAGACAATAAGGCTCCTGGACCTGAGGGGTTTAATGGTTCCTTTTATAAAGCAATAAGTGAGCAAATAACTCCCACACTTAAGGATTTATATAACCGGATTCTACAAGGGGAAGTTATGTCAGAAGTGATGAACACGGCTTACATAAAACTTCTACCGAAGGGAGTGAAGGATTTATAAAACCCCTCGGGATATAGACCGATATCATTAATTAATCAAGATGTCAAACTCCTTTCAAAAATAATGGCAGATAGGTTGGCTAAAATATTGCCAAGATTAGTATCGAAACACCAAACAAGCTTTGTAAAGGGAAGATCAGCAGTTGCTAATATCAGAAAGGCCATGCTACTATTGGACATGGTCAGAAATAAACATCTGGAAAGAGGGGAGGACCCAGCCATGATCACATTAGACGCTGAGGCTATGTGCACATGTTGCGGAATTGCCATGGAAATTTCCGCGGCAATTCCGCACCTCCCTGCCGCGGGAAATCCGCATATTATAGGTATGCGTATTTCCGCTAAAAACTAGCGTTTTGCAAGCGTAATTAGCTTGCAGAATGCTAGCGTTTTACAAGCGATCTGACAGGTTGGTCACACGAGTCAAACGTGTTTGACTCGTGTGACCAACTTTTTACTATTGATGCCGCCTATGTCGCATCAATAGTAAAAAGATCTAATGTAAAAATAATAAAAAAAATAATAAATAATGATATTCTCACCTTCCGGCGGCCCCCGCAGCTTTTCCGCCTCTCAGCGACGCTCCCGGCCAAACGCGTTCCCAGGCGTCCTTTGCGACAATCATCCCGATGACGTAGCATCACACGAGACCGCTACGTCATCTGGGGTGATCTCGCAATGCATTACAGGGACCGGGAGCGTCGCTGAGAGGCGGGAAAGCTGCGGGGGACGCTGGAAGGTGAGAATATCACTATTTTTTATTTTAATTATTGTTTTTACATGGATACGTTCTGAGACCACCTTGACGTTGGTGTATGGGCAGGCATTATTTGGCCAAATTTTGTGCAAAGCGTCAAATTCATTTTTTTCTAATATTCAAAAGCCATATTGCTATTCATGTTTCATATTTCACATTGACTTGCTTTGGCACGATAGAGTGCAACCTTTTTTTGTATGTTGTCTATGGAGGTAGCTGCTCCTGGTTTGCACCTAATTCACACTGGTTTGGATGTGCCAGTCAGTTTTCTTTTACTTCTATGTTAGCTTACTGACCGAGCACTCCGCCCATCACCATGTGGTGATTTTAATTATAGCAGGTTCCTGCTCACCCAGAAAAGGCAAGCTTTACTGACAGAGGTGTCCACATTCACCCAGGAATTCAGATGTCAGCCTAATAGAGGTATGTTCACATAGGCAGGGACCCATACGTTCTGAGACCACCTTGACGTTGGTGTATGGGCAGGCATTATTTGGCCAAATTTTGTGCAAAGCGTCTCATTCATTTTTTTCTAATATTCAAAAGCCATATTGCTATTCATGTTTCATATTTCACATTGACTTGCTTTGGCACGATAGAGTGCAACCTTTTTTGTAAAGTGCATATCATTGTCGGGATCGCTGGTGTGTCACTATGTGTGACAGGGCCCTTAGTGGTAGTTTGGGTAAATTAAAATATGTCGTATGATGATCATATCGGACATTGTACGGCCAGAAATTGATTGCTAGAATACATTCATTGTAAGCTAGGAAACCATGGACATGGGATATGTTATTACTTAAGTTATAAATGTTTTTGCGTATTTGTATAGAATACTTTAAAGCAACGTTTGCAATGTGTACTATGATTACTTATTATAAAATCAATAAAAAAGATGTTAATAAAGATTTACACAACAACAACAAGACGGATTTCATCACCAGGTATCATTGTAATCAGTATAACGGCGTTGACCTGACACTGTCTGTGAGTTACTGTGCACAATCCCGCTGACAGGTTCCCTTTAAATAAAAAAGAACCTAAACATGTGTATGAACTCGCAATGACCTGGAGAATCATAATGGCAGGTCAGTTTTAGTATTTATGTAACATGGTGAAAAAAAACCAAAACTGTAGAACTGCACTTTTTTTTGCAATTTCACTGCTCTTGGAATTTTTTTTTCTCCATTTTCCAGTACATGATATGTTAAAACCAATGGTGTCATTCAAAAGTACAACTTGTCCTGAAAAAAACAAGCCCTCACATGGCCATACTTGACTGAAAACTAAAAAAGTAATGGCTCTGGGAAAAAGGGGAGCAAAAAATTAACCTCTTCACCCCCAAGGGTGGTTTGCACCTTAATGCAACGGTCTCTTTATGAGGTTATAACTCTGGAACGCTTCAACGGATCTTCGCGATTCTGAGATTGTTTTCTCGTGACATATTGTACTTCATGTTAGTGGTAAAATTTATTCGATACAACTTGCCTTTATTTTTGAAAAAACGCAAATATGGTGAAAACTTTGAAAATTTTGCAATTTTCAAACTTTGAATTTTTATTCCCTTAAAACAGAGAAATATGTCACACAAAATAGTTAAGAAATAACATTTCCCACATGTCTACTTTACATCAGCACAATTTTGGAACCAAAATTTTTTTTGTTAGGAAATTATAAGGGTTAAAAGTTGACCAGCGATTTCTCATTTTTACAACAAAATTTACAAAGCCATTTTTTTTAGGGACCACCTCACATTTGAAGTCACTTTGAGGGGTCTATATGGCAGAAAATACCCAAAAGTGACACCATTCTAAAAACTGCACCCCTCAAGGTGCTCAAAACCACATTCAAGAAGTTTATTAACCCTTCAGGTACTTCACAGGAGCTGAAGCAACATGTATGGAAAAAATGAATATTTAAATTTTTAGTCACAAAAATGATCTTTTACAAACTTTTTTTTATTTTCACAAGGGTAAAAGGAGAAAATGGACAAATAAAGTTGTTGTGCAATTTCTCCTGAGTACGCCAATACCCCATATGTGGGGGAAAACCACTGTTTGGGCACACGGCAGAACTCGTAAGGGAAGGAGCGCCGTTTGACTTTTTCGGTCGGGATCACATATGCGACGAAGTCGTCCGACACTCGCATGTGAAATCCCAGCTCTGGCGCCGGCACTCGGGAGTGGAGTGCGCGGCTGCATGTATTTCTATGCAGCCGCTCGCTCCACTCCCGAGTGCCGGCGCCAGAGCTGGGATTTCACATGCGAGTGTCGGACGACTTCGTCGCATGTGAGATCCCGGCCTTCAAACCAAAATTGGCTGGAATTGAGATTGGACGCCATGTCGCGTTTGGAGAGCCTCTGATGCGCCTAAACAGTGGAAACCCCCCCACAAGTGACACCATTTTGGAAACTAGACCCCCTATGGAACTTATCTAGATCTGTTGTGAGCATTTTGAACCCCCAAGTGTTTCACAAAAGTTTATAATGCCTGGGTGTGAAAAAACAAAACAAAACAATTTTCCAAAAAAATGATTTTTAGTCCCAAATTTTTGATTTTTCCCAAGGAAATTGGACCCCAAAAGTTGTTGTCCTGAGTACACTGATACCCCATATAAGGGTGGGGAAACTGTTTGGGCGCACGGCAGGGCTTGGAAAGGAAGTAATAACGTTTTGGAATGCAGATGTTGATGGGGGTCATGTTCCGTTTGCAGTGCCCCAGATGTGCCTAAACAGTGGAAACCCCCCACAAGTGACCCCATTTTGGAAACTTGACCCCCTAAGGAACTTATCTAGATCTGTGGTGAGCACTTTGAACCCCCAAGTGCTTCACACAAGTTTATAATGCCCAGGCATGAAAATAAAAAATCCTATTTTTGTCCCACAAAATTATCTTTTAGTCATCAATTTTTTATTTTCCAAGAGTAACAGGAGAAATTGGACCACAAAACTTGTTGTCCAATTTGTCCTGAGTACGCCAATACCCCATATGTGGGGGGGAACCACTGTTTGGGCGAACGGCAGAGCTCGGAATGGAAGGAGCACCATTTGACTTTTTCCAACCAAAATTGGCTGGAATTGAGATTGGACGCCATGTTGCATTTGGAGAGCCCCTGATGTGCCTAAACAGTGGAAACCCCCACAAGTGACCCCATTTTGGAAACTACACCCCCTAAGGAACTTATCTAGATCTGTGGTGAGCAATTTGAACCCCCAAGTGCTTCACACAAGTTTATAACGTAGAGCCGTAAAATTAAAAAATCATATTTTTTCCAAAAAAATGATCTTTTCACCCCAATTTTTATTTTCCCAAGGGTAACAAGACCCCAAAAGTTATTGTGCAATTTGTCCTGAGTACGCTGATACCCCATATGTGGGGGTAAACCACTGTTTGGGTGCATGGCAGAGCTCGGAAGGGAAGGAGCGCCGTTTGACTTTTTCAACGCAGAATTGGCTGAACGACATTTCGTGTTTGGAGAGCTCCTGATCTGCCTAAACAGCGGAAACCCCCCACAAATGACACCATTTTGGAAACTAGACCCCTCAAGGAAGTTATCTAGATGTGTGGTGAGAACTTTGAACCCCCAGGTGTTTCACTAAAGTTTATAACGCCAGAGCATGAAAATAAAAAAATCATATTTTTTCCACAAACATGATCTTTTAGTCCCCAACTTTTTATTTTCCCAAGGGTAACAGGAGAAATTGGACCCCAAAAGTTGTTGTCCAATTTGTCCTGAGTACGCTGATACCCAATATGTGGGAGAAAACTACTGTATGGGCACACGTCGGGGCTTGGAAGGGAAGTAGTGACGTTTTGGATTGCAGACTTTGATGGAATGGTCTGCGGGCGTCATGTCGCATTTGGAGAGCTGTTGTGAACGTGTTGGAGACGACTTCGGAGCTGAGGCTCCCTCTGGTGGTTGCTGAGGGTATTGAACCTATGTTGAACAGCAAAAGTCCACCACCTGATGAATGGTTATCGGGTGGGACAGACTGGCCTGATATAAGTGAGCTGACCTCCCATGATCCTCGCCGGTGATCAATTGTTCTGGTCTAGGTTGGAATTCAGCTTGCTTTTCTGCTGTCTCCTGCTATCATTCAGATAAGTTACTTTCTGTTTTTTTTTTTTTTCTGAGGTTTGATTTTCCTTGTTTTTGCTGCCTTGCTTTTGAGTTCAGCCAGGTCCCCTTTGGGGGCTTGTGCTGGTCTCTGGTCTCTTTTGGTATTTGTTCATTTGCTCAGTTCTTGTGATTTTTTACTGCTGGGTAGCTGCGTGTTCACACCAGAGATCTGATATAGGTGGTCGAGACCGTGTAGTCTCTGCATTTTTGGATTCAGAAATGTTGGAATTTTTCCTAGGGTTTTTCTGGGTTGCAGGCAGTATTCTCTCCTGTGCTGTCCTATCTAGACAGTTTTGGGCCCTAGCGTTTGCTCATTCTATTTTCTGTCTGTGTTCGTGTTTTCATCTTGTCTAACCGCCATTATATGTTTGGGGGCTTCCTATTCTTTTAGGGCTCTACTCCAGGGCAGTTAGCTTTCCTCTTTCCATCTTCAGGGATAGCTAATCTCTCCAGCTGTGACGAGGCGTCTAGGGCACCATAGGAACGTCCCACGGCTGCTTCTAGTTGTGCAGTTAGTTTAGGGGTCTGCAACCTATCAGTTCCCAACCTCTCTGGTGTTTGGATGCCTTTGCGTTTTTTTGCTCCTGCCCTCCTCGACTACCAAAACATAACAGAGAGCCCCTGATGTGCCTAAACATTGGAAACCCCCACAAGTGACCCCATTTTGGAAAATAGACCACCCCAAGGAACTTATCTAGATGTGTGGTGAGCACTTTGAACCCCAAAGTGTTTCACAGAAGTTTATAACGTACAGCCGTAAAAATAAAAAATCTTTTTTTTTTTTTTTACAAAAATGATTTTTTCGCCCCCAATATTTTATTTTCACAAAGGTAACAGGAGAAATTGGACCCCAAAAGTTGTTGTCCAATTTGTCCTGAGTAAGCTGATACCCAATATGTGGGAGAAAACTACTGTATGGGCACACGTCGGGGATCGGAAGGGAAGTAGTGATGTTTTGGATTGCAGACTTTGATGGAATAGTCTGCGGGCGTCATGTCGCATTTGGAGAGCCCCTGATGTGCCTAAACAGTGGAAACCCCCCACAAGTGACCCCATTTTGGAAAATAGACCCCACAAGGAACTTATCTAGATGAGTGGTGAGTAGAGTTGAGCGATATTTCCCGATATCAAGAAGTATCGGATCGGAATGGGTATCGCCGATACCAAAAAGTGTCGGCGATACCCGATTCCGATACCGGAAATCCAATGCAAGTCTATGGGACAGAAATATCGGAACTAAAAAAAAACCCTTTCTTTCCTTGTAAACACTAAATATGCACACACAGAATACATATATATATATATACATGTCATTGTGACATATATATATATATACATATATTTATAGTTCATACACTTCTACATAGTAAAATAGCCTCTGATTCAATTGCGGGTAATGCCGGCCGATCCCCGATATTTGCAGTATCGGAATGCTCAACACTAGTGGTGAGCGCTATGAAGCCCAAGTGCTTCACAGAAGTTTATAACGTACAGCCGTTAAAAACAAAAAAATCATATTTTCTTTACAAAAATGATATTTTCGTCCCCAATTTTTTATTTTCCGAAGGGTAACAGAAGAAATTGGACCCCAAGAGTTATTGTGCAATTTGTCCTGAGCACGCTGATACCCCATATGTGGCGGCAAACTACTGTTCGGGCGCATGGCAGAGCTCAGAATTGAAGCACCGTTTGACTTTTTTAACGCAGAATTGGCTGGAATTGAGATCAGACGCCATGTCACATTTGGAGAGCCCCTGATGTGCCTAAACAGTGGAAACTCCCCAATTCTAACTCCAACCCTAACCCCAACACACCCCTAACCCTAGTCCAACCCTAACCATAACCCTAACCACAAACCTAACCCTAACACACCCCTAACCCTAATCCCAACCCTAACTTTAGCCGCAAACCCTAACCCTAATGGGAAAATGGAAATAAATACATTTTTTAAATTTTATTATTTTTTCCCTAACTAAGGGGGTGATAAAGGGGGTTTGATTTACTATTTATAGTGGGTTTTTATGATTGGCAGCTGTCACGCTAAAAGACGCTTTTTATTGCAAAAAATAGTTTTTGGATCACCACATTTTGAGAGCTATAATTTTTGCATATTTTGGCCCACAGAGTCATGTGAGGTCTTAATTTTTGCGGTACGAGTTGACGTTTTTATTGGTACCATTTTTGAGCACTTGACATTTTTTGATCGCTTTTTATTTCGATTTTTGGGAGGTTAGAATGAACAAAAATCAGCAATTCATGAATTTCTTTTGGGGGGGGCGTTTATACCGTTCCGCGTGTGGTAAAATTGATAAAGCAGTTTTACTCTTCGGGTTAGTACGATTATGGCGATACCTCATTTATATAATTTTTTCATGTTTTGGCGCTTTTATACAATTAAAAAGTTTATATAAAAAATAATTATTTTTGCATCGCTTTATTCTGCGAGCTATAACTTATTAATTTTTTCGCTGATGATGCTGTATGGCGGCTCATTTTTTGCGGGACAAGATGAATTTTTCAGCAGTACCATGTTTATTTATATCGGTCTTTTTGATCGCGTTATTCCTCTTTTTGTTCGGTGGTATGATGATAAAGCATTGATTTTTTGCTTTGTTTTTTTTTTTTTAAGGGGTTCACTAAAGGGGTTAGTGGGACAGTTCTATAGGGCGGGTCGTTAAGGACATGGTGATACCAAATATGTGCACTTTTAGTGTTTTGGGTTTTTTTATTTACAGGAAGAAATTAATTTATTGGGGAATATATATATTTTTTTCCTTTATTTTGGAATTTTTTTTTTACACTTGTGATTTTCATTTTGTAACTTTTTTACTTTGTCCCAGGGTGGGACATCACTATAGAATGTCAGATCGCTGGTCTGACAGTGTGCACAGCACTCTGTCAGACCAGCGATGTGACAGGCAGTGATGAAGGCTTCCTCAGCGCCTGCTTTCAGCAGGCACTGAGGAAGCCGCCTCCCTGCAGGACCCGGCGGCCATCTTGGATCCGGGGTCTTGCAGGGAGGAAGGCCTCAGTACAGCGCGATCACATGATCAGATTGTCCCGGGTTTCATGGACAGGATAGTACATCGGATGGCAGAAAGGGGTTAAAACGCAAAAAACTGAAATACCTCTGGTCGTTAAGGAGTTAAATCTGATGACATTTACTTATGTCTCTTGGACACTCCATGTGCTAAGCCTATTAAAACCACAGTGCGAGGACAGTACCTCCTACGGGGGGGGGGGTGTATTCCTCCTGGGGTACACACCGTAGCTCTGCAACCTAGAACTTCTGGTCTTTGGCTGCCTTTCCAATCATCACCCTGAAGCTACATGATCATGGTCTCCAAAAATAAAGCGTAAGCTACACCTAAGCATGCAATTTTTTTTTTTTTTTAAAAGTTTTTGCTGAATTGATAAACTATTAAATAAAAGGCGCTCACTTACTTTGGGGGTCTGACCTCTCACTTTCCCTGCACGAGCAAGAGAGCCGTGGACTTTACCTGCAAGCAGAAGACAATGTGTGACTATGCGGTTCAGGCACAGGATCCTTACTGAATATTATAAGTATCAGACGCTGATACTACAAGCTTTCCAGGTTTCTTACCTCCCAGAAGTCTGTGTGACACGTTCAGGGTGCACTGATCCTGCACCCCACAATCTGACAGAACGGCCTCATCTTCCAGACAGATCCCAGCACAGGACAGAACCAGATCACGACTCAGGAGGCCCTCGAGCTCCGCAACACGAGACTAAAGTAGGGTGACATTACAAATATTCAGAGCAGAAAAGGTAACATGTCTGTCTGAAAACATGACCCCCTTATACAGCAGCATCAGGATCAACCTCTACAGATTATATAGGTTTGTAGCAGCAGGAAGAGCTGAACATGGGAACAACAGGCCTAGCTACATAAAGAAATGTATGAATACACGGCTTTACCTTCATTGTACGGATCCAGAATTATCACCTGTATTATACTCCACTGTGTACATACATTACAATACTGATACTGAGTTATATCCTGTATTATACTCCAGAGCTGCACTCACTATTCTGCTGGTGCAGTCACTGTGTACACACATTACATTACTGATCAGAGTTACATCCTGTATTATAATCCAGAGCTTTCACTCACTATTCTGCTGGCAGTCACTGTGTACAACATTATGATCCTGTATGATCTGGAGTTACATCCTGTATTATACTCCAGAGCTGCACTCACTATTCTGCTGATGCAGTCACTGTGTACACACAGTACATTACTGATCCTGTATGATCTGGAGTTACATCCTGTATTATAACTCCAGAGCTGCACTCACTATTCTGCTGGTGCAGTCACTGTGTACACACATTACATTACTGATCAGGAGTTACATCCTGTATTATACTCCAGAGCTGCACTCACTATTCTGCTGGTGCAGTCACTGTGCACATACATTACATTACTGATCCTGAGTTACATCCTGTATTATACTCCAGAGCTGCACTCACTATTCTGCTTATGCAGTCACTGTGCACATACTGTACATTACTTATTCTAAGCTATATCCTTTCTTATACTCCAGAGCTGCACTCAGACCACAGCAACTTTCTGTAGTTACCCTATGTGACTGCAGACTTCTGAATCATGAAAGCGCACGGTGCCCCACTTAAAGTATTCCTTGGTGTGAACAGCCGGTTATGTGTCCACATTTGCATACTTGTGGATCACATGCAAACTAATGTGCCCATTCTCTCTCAATAGAAGTGCACTGAGAGAAGATGAGAAAGTCTAGTCGGCACGTGACCCCAAGTATGTAAATGTGGTCACGTAACTACTGCTCACGAATCCTGACAGTGGGCGAACAGCATGTACCCCAGTACATACCTTAATATTCAGCACTGTGTCTTGGTTGGACACATCCAGCGTGTGCAGGATCTGACCTATGATAAAAATCTGCATGGTCGTACTGAAAAGAAAAGAGAAAGCAATCAAATTCCTACAAGATCTAATATTAACAATCCAGCAGCCAATGATGATGGTACTCCTACGATAGCCAGACAGCCCGTGACTGTCGTTCATAGGAAACCGCGATTTCTGCTATATACAGCAACGCTGTGGTATTTTATATAGCAGAAGCGATCAGACGATCGCAGGTTCAAGGGGACTAAGTGAAGGGTTAATGAAACCTTACCATAGGCACTAGGCGCAGCAAATTCCATACATGTATTGTGGGAGTTAGGCCGGTATCACACTTGTGATGTGAGAAAGTCTCACGAGTCTCTCGCCTCAATACCCGGCACAGCCGCCGGCACTCGGACCGGAGTGTGTGGCTGCATGTATTTCTATGCAGCTGAAAACAGGGTAAAACAGTGTGACAATGCTTTACTGAACCACAACACCCTAAAGCAAACAGAACATTCCCAGCAATTACCCCCAACATTGTGCACATTACAAGGTCTCACCCTTCCGCTGTCTCGCCAAGATGATGGTAGATGATATATCCAAGCTCCCAGGGTCGATATTCCACCTGTGATATACACACACAGAGAGGAGGTACGACAAGAGTAGGGAGATGACCGAGAGCAGTCCTGTGTTCTTTCACCCGATGTACCCTCAGCTGAGACCCTCAAGAGTGACTCCAATCAGAAGGAAAGAAGTCTCTTCTATACCCCAGGCAGGTGATCAATTTTTAAATTTACCCAGTGTCCTTCAGTTCATCCTCACAGCCTTTCCCTATCTACCTTCAAAGTTAACAAACTAGTTATAGAATAAAATACACAATTAGCATATCAGCACACAGTAAACACAGATAAACACACACTATGTACAAGTCACTGTTACAGACTTGAGGCCCCTCTTCAATGTCCCAGCGATCCCACCAACGATCCGACGTGGATGGGATCGCTGGGACATCGTTAGCTCATCGCTAGTGAGCTGTCACATGGGCAGACTCATCAGCGATCAGGACCAGAGAGCACGCTGGTATCCAGGCTAAACATCGGGTAACTAAGCGCTGCGCGGTGCTTAGTTACTCGATGTGTAAAAACATGATTTTATTACAGGATCATCAAAATGAAATAGTGCCCAGATTCAATTAAATATGTACAAATAGAGCTACCCAACGTTTCGATCCTCCCGAATCTTAATCATGGGGTACTATAAGAAAAGAAAAAAACATCGTGAGATGACTAGACAAATTATATACAGAGACCAATATATACAAATGAAGAAAAAAAAATAGTTTATTTAAGAATATAGTACAATTCCAGATAAGGAGCGGATCAATAGTGCAACATAGTACCATCATAATAGAATTAATACGCAATTAAAGACAAAATGTATAAAGGTAGGCACAAAAATGTATAGAGACCAGAGATCAGATAATTGGTACCTTGTAATTTGTAGCAATAGAGAAATGGCACTGAGGGAGGATAAACTCCTTTTCAAAGACCGCCAGAGGCTTTAAATAGTAACATATATATACAAATTAGTGGGGGACAAAATTATGTGGGCAAGTGTATGTCCCAAATGTTACCTGTGATAACATATATGATAACATATAGGTAAGGCTGGCAGAGGCTGATTAGGCTGGTAGTCTGACGCTCCCCACCTACATGAGATGGATAAGGTAATGCCCCAAATTCCATGGTAGTCTAGGGAAATTATCCCCAATATATGTTACCTGGGAGATCGCTAGGTGTGTATAGGACGCGCCCTGCCCTGGCTGTATACTGCGCTGCTGAAAGGGAAGGGACACTCTACATTTTATAGAGATGCGCCGTGTATCGCCGGCCCAGAAATGACGCGGCGTTCTCGTATGCTAGTACTCTGTATACAGCCTGTCGCCTCCCCCTTAAGCATACATGAACGCCCTTTGTCTCCATAGCACCGTGGACTCCAACATGGCGATCCTAGCCTCCACCGCGCATGCGCGGTTACCTAGCACACAAGAACGCAGCGTCATTTCTGGGCCGGCGATACACGGCGCGTCTCTATAAAATCTAGAGTATCTCATCCCTTTCAGCAGCGCAGTATACAGCCAGGGCAGGGCGCGTCCTATACACACCTAGCGATCTCCCAGGTAACATATATTGGGGATAATTTCCCTAGACAGTTCTACCATGGAATTTGGGGCATTACCTTATCCATCTCATGTAGGTGGGGAGCGTCAGACTACCAGCCTAATCAGCCTCTGCCAGCCTTACCTATATATCACAGGTACAATTTGGGACATACACTTGCCCACATAATTTTGTCCCCCACTAATTTGTATATATATATTACTATTTAAAGCCTCTGGTGGTCTTTGAAAAGGAGTTTATCCTCCCTCAGTGCCATTTCTCTATTGCTACAAATTACAAGGTAACAATTATCTGATCTCTGGTCTCTATACATTTTTGTGCCTACCTTTATACATTTTGTCTTTAATTGTGTATTAATTCTATTATGATGGTACTATGTTGCACTATTGATCCGCTCCTTATCTGGAATTGTACTATATTCTTATATAAACGATTTTTTTTTTTTTTTCTTCATTTGTATATATTGGTCTCTGTATATAATTTGTCTAGTCATCTCACAATGTTTTTTTCTTTTCTTATAGTACCCATGATTAAGATCCGGGAGGATCTAAACGTTGGGTAGCTCTATTTGTACATATTTCATTGAATCTGGGCACTATTTCATTTTGATGATCCTGTAATAAAATCACGTTTTTTGCATATCTAAAACTTTGAGTGTGTGGTGAATTATATTCTCTATTTACATTGGTACCTTATTGGTCCATTTCACCTGCAACCCACTCCTTTGACTTGAGTGCACACCATTGTTCTATTTATCTATAGTTACCCGATGTGTACACTGGATACCAGCTCCCAGCTTCTGCTGTACAATGATGGGAGCTGGTATCCAGGCTAAACATCGGGTAACTAAGGGCCGCGCGGTGCTTAGTTACCTGATATGTACACTGGATACCAGCTCCCAGCTTCTGTTGCATGCGCTGGGAGCTGGTATCCAGTGTACACATCGGGTAACTAAGCGCTGCGCCGTGCATAGTTACCGATGTGTACCCTAGATACCAGCTCCCAGCTTCTGCTGTACGCGCTTGGGAGCTCGCTGATCGTTGGTCTCCCGCTGTCACACGCAGCGATGCGCGCTGGCCAGTGGGACACCAACGATGAAAAAATGGTCCAGGCCATTCGAAAACGATCAGCAATACCCAGCAGGGAGGCTGGTCGTCGCTGCGCGTCACACTAAGCGAGATCGCTGGCTAGGTCGCTGTTGCATCACAAAATCGGTGACGTTTCAGTGATATCGCTAGTGATCTCGCTTAGTGTAACGGGGGCTTTACACAGTATGTTAAATGGTTTGCAAGTCGGCCTTCTTGACCCACCAGACTAAGGGCCCCGTCTCACATAGCGAGATCGCTACAGAGAAGATTTCAGCAGCGATCTCGCTATGTCTGACACGTACCAGCGATCAGGCCCCTGCTGTGAATCGCTGGTCGTGTCAGAAATGCGAGGACTATTTTTTTTGATCGCTGGTCTCCCGCTGGCCAGCACGCATCGCTGCGTGTGACAGGCAGGAGACCAGCGATCTCCTGGTAACCAAGGTAAACATCGGGTTTCCAGGCGCGGGGCTGTGCCTGGAAACCCGATGTGTACCTTGGATACCAGCGCGCTGCTGCAGGGGAACTGGTAACCAAGGTACACATCGGGTTTCCAGGCACCGCGCAGCGCCTGGAAACCCGACGTGTTCCTTGGTTACCAGCTCCCTGCATCAGTGCGCTGGTATCCAACGTACACTGCGGGTAACTAGGCGACGTGCGTCTCTTGTTACCCGCAGTGTCGCTGTCCTGATCGCTGCCTGTTTGGCAGCTCAGAAGCGATCATGTAGCGACACACCAGCGATACTGATCGTTGTCGGGATCGCTGGTGTGTCGCTATGTGAGACGGGGTCCTAACACTTAAATCCACAAGCCAATATACAGATAGAAAGTCAATTCTTGTGGATTTACAAAACCTGTCTGTTGTCTGGGAAATTAAGATACAATCTGGTTTCTTCACACGTTGCCATTATGCATTTGGGATATGCAATCTTTAAATCTACTTTTTTCAGTGATTTTTTTTGCATTTTAATAAGCCAGATTTAGCTTCTATTGGATTACTGCTCTAAAGGAACAAACAAATACAGTGAAAAGTAAAAAAAAAATAAATAAATAAATGAAATGTAAAAAGTTTTAATCTCGGCACTTCTCCCCAATCTATCAAAATATAAAATAAATTAATCCGAATGGTAAACAGCGTAACGAAAAGGAAAATCAAAAACTCCAGAATTGCGGCCACTGCAATAAAAGGCGATCAAAACATCGTATCTACCCCAAGATGGGATCAGTAAAAACGTCACTCGGGGAACAAAAAACAATCCCAGACACCGCTCCACAAATCGAAGATTGAAAATATGTCGGGTTTCGGAAAATGGCGTCACAAAAAAAAACATATTATAGTTGTTTTTTTTTTCACCACTTACATAAACCAAAAGCTATACATGCTTGGTATCGTATCGGCACACTCGCACTGACCTGGAGAATCGTACTGCCCGCTCAGTTTTACCATAAAATGAACGCTGTAAATAAAAAATCCAAAATTCAGTCGTGAAATTGATCTTTTTTGGCTATTTCGCCACAATTGGAATTTTTTCCCAACTTTCCAGCGCATGACATGATAAAACGGATGACGTCAATCAGAAGTACAACTCATCCCACAAACAGTGAGGCCTTGTTCAACTATGGGAAGCGGAAAATAAAAGCGTTATGTCTCTGGGAAGCTGTGCACATCGGCTGCAATGCCACAATGTCTCCTCTAGGGGCGCCGCACTGCTGTAGAAAAGGTCTCCGACATTTCTTTTTTTCTTGTTAATCTGTTACTACCTGGAAACCATCAGCAGGCTGACAAATTTCTGCTTCTAGTGATGCACTAATTAATAACAGAGCAATAACTGATGGTGAATCATGAACAAGCAGAAAACCAGAGCAAAAGTCGCCGACTATCGCCGCTACTTACCGCTCCTCCTGCGCCAAGTCCAGCCAGGAAAACTATGCAAGAAAAACAGACAAGACCATTTCCGGGTGTGCTGACGTCATTATCCCGTCAACAGACTTACGGATAACTGGCGCATGCGCATTCTCTCAGGAAGTCACTTTACGCTAGCTGCGCATGCGTCTCGGAAAGGGACTACAATGCGCATGCGTGGAATTGTGTGGTGCTGCGTAGACGGGCAAATTTGAAAAGGCTGAGAAAGGAAGGTGTCCGAGGGCTGGTAGTGAGGGGCGGGCAGTGCCTGGTGGTGGGCAGCAGGCGTTAAGGCAGAGCGTCAGGGCATCCTAGTGCCAGGCATGCGGTAGAGTGGTGCTCCCCACATGGCTGCCTATCACTGCTGTGTCCCTTCTGTAACAGTGACTCCAGGTACAATGCAGATAAGAAGATCTCATTCCACCGGATCCCGGCCTTCCATGTGGAGCCGCAGAGACACCGGGACTGGCTGAGCCGCATCCGCCGGGAGCCGGGGCCCAGCTTTAAGGTGATTGCCAGAACGTCAGTTATATCATATAATGTCCTGGGTGAATATAACTGCTCAGCATACGGTGGACCTCCAGGGTGACAGGTGAACACGCCGTCCCCTCCTGAGCGCCGGGCGGACGCCGTCACCTCCAGATCGTTCTTGTTGCGCCATGTTTTGGCTCCGCGCTATCGTTCCTGTTGCTCTGTTTCCGTGCTGTCGTTCTTTTGCCCTGTTTTCTGCTTCAGTTAGAGCGTTCTTGTTGCTCCATTTTCTGGCTCCGTGCGATCCGTCTCGTTGCTCCGTGCGATCCATCTCATCCAGTTTTCTGGGTCTGTACAATCCGTCTCATTCCGTTTTCTGGTTTTGTGCAATCTCTCATTGCCCAATTTTCTGACTGTGCGATCCTTCTCGTAGCCGCGTGTTCTGGCTCTGTGCGATCTATCTCATCCAGTTTAATGGCTCCATACGATCTGTCTCGCCCTGTTTTCTGGCTCTGCGATCCGTCTTGCCCTGTTTTCTGGCTACGTGCGATCCATTTAGTTGCTCCATGCGATCCATCTCGTCCAGTTTTCTGGCTCCGTATGATTAATCTCGTTGTCCCTTTTTCTGGCTCTGTGTGATCTGTCTCGTTTCTCAGTCTCACCCTGTTTTCTGGATCCATGCGTTCCGTCTCATTGCCCAATTTTCTGGCTTTATGTTATCCGTCTCGTAGCTCCATTTTGTTCTTCTGTGCGATTCGTCTTGTTGCTCTATGTGATCCATCTCGCCCCATTTTTTGGCTCTGTGTGTTCCGTCTTGTTGCTCAGTTTTGTTTCCATGTGATCCTTCTCGTGGCTCCTTTTTCTGGCTTCGTGTGATCCGTCTTGCTGCCCCGTTTTCTGGCTCCATGCGATACGTCTTATCTTCTCATTTCAGGTCTCCAGCTGCACCAGAGTTTGCTCCAAACACTTTCTCCCGTCCGATTTTATGAGAACATTAACAGGAAAAAGGAATCTCCAGCCGTACAGCGTGCCGTGCATCTTCCAGTGGTCTACAGAAGACATGACCCAGGAGCAAATGTCTGTCCAAAAGAGGAATTCAGTGTAAATTGTAGCCTTATGTGTCAAAGGATTGGGCGAACATTTAATATATGGCATGCTGATCTGGCCCCTACTGTAGCTGCTGTTACCGTGTAGGGCAAACGGGGTGGTCCTCAAAGACTCTTTAACTCTTGTTTTTAGCTATATTGTATGATTATCAGCAGTGTCCCCACTGCATATCTCTGCCATATGGTTCTGTAAAGACAATTAGGGGCATCCTGTAGATTATTCAACCCTTTTATCATTCAGTATACCGCATATACTCGAGTATAAGCTGACCCGAATAAAGCAGAGGTACCTAATTTTGACACCGAAAACTGGGTAAGTTTATTGACTCGAGTATAAGCTGGGTATGCATTGTCCCCTCATCTCTGTCCTTGTATGCGTGGCTCCCGCATTGCTGTTCTGGTATGCATGGCTCCCTCCATCCTATCCTTGTGTGCATGGCTCATATTAAAAAAAAAAAAACAGCCTACTCACCTTTCACTCGCCCTTGCAGCATCTCGTTGGTCCCAGCTCCGGCAGCTCTTCCTGTTACGAGCGATCACGTGGCCCCGCTCATTAAGGTAATGAATATTTTCTCCACGCCTATTGGAGTGGAGAGCCGTGCATATTCATTACCTTAATGAGCGGGGCCGTGAGCGCTCGTAACAGGAAGAGCTGCCGGCGCTGGGACCAACGAGATGCTGTGATGATATCTTCTGGAAGCCGGCGGCTCCGGGTGTCACTGTGCATGCTATAAGAGAAATAAATATTCATTTCTCTTTAGCAGTGGCACAGGCGTTAGCCACAGCCACCAGCTCCTGCCTCTGTCACCCTCTGCTCCGCCGCTTCCCGCCTTTGTCACACACCGCTCTCCCTCCCCGGCAGCTTTCTGGGACAATTGACTCGTGTATAAGCCGTGGGGGGGGAGGGAGGGGGCGTTTTAAGTACAAAAAATGTGCTGAAAAACTCCACTTATACACGAGTATATACGGTAGGTAATTTTTTTTTTTTTATAGAAAAGCAAAGGGACAGAGGCAAAATTACTCTTTTGGCCAATGTTGTGGGCACAGGGGCCAAAGGACACACTGTAGGGGAATAGCCAAAAATGACAAGTGAACATAAGATATCCATATACCTTACAGTGGTTGTCAAGGTCTATAAAATATGGTTGCTTTCTTTCAAAAACAGCAGCACCCTGTTGACCATGTGTTGTTGTGTGGTATTAGAGCTGAACCCAGTTGAATGGAGCGGAGCTGCTGACACAATCCATGGTTAGGGGTGGTGCTCTTTCTGATACAAACCCGTCATGTTTTCTTTTTTAAATTTTGGACCTCCCCTTAAGCACAAAGGTTATCCTTCCAAGAAGAGTGAAACCAAATTTGCTTTTTCTTAAAGCTGTGTAACAGTATGACCGCCTGTGCACTGCTCACCTGATTTATTAATCAACTGGAAAATATGAATATGTATTGTGATCAATTAATATTTATTATCAACAGCCCCAATATTCCAGAGCGCACATCCCGAACTGTACGGCACCCCAAGGGTAATCCCACTACTCAGGCTAAAACTCATTTGCACCGTCAAGTTCCTACCAGTCATTGCAGTAACGAGCTGCTTATAGTCCCTTTTACATGGCCCATCTTTGGAGAGTGGGGTCAAACTATTGTTAGAATACTTAACCCCCATATGGTTAGCACATCATCCCCATTCACACGAGATGTGCCGCCGATAACAATCATTTTTAGGCCGCTTCAACTATTGTCAGCTGATCCGTACCATCTTCATACAGGCCAGTGATAGGGCAGGAGCGTTCTTATGAACCCTTATCTAAATGATTCAACCTCTGTGACAACAAATCCTTTTAGTGGGGTAATTCCCAAGATAATACGTTCTACCTTAATAAGGCTACTTTCACACTTGCGTTTTTTTGCGCAGCGTTTCGAGCGCACATGAAGCGCATTAAAAAAACGCATGCAAACGCTTGTAAACGCTGCGATATTTAGTCGCATCAGCATGCGCATTTCGACAAAAAAACGCAGCGTTTGTCTGCGATTTCATGCGTTTTTGCATGCGTTTGCGTTTTTTTGGCGCATGCGTTGTCTTGTGTCACATTCTATCATCTTCATCATCCCTATCATCTGTCTCTATCATGTCTCATCTCTGTCTCATCTCTGTCTCATCATCTTGTCTCATCATCTGTCTCCATCATCTGTCTCCATCATCTCTGCTCATCTTTCATCATCTCTGTCTCATCATCTCTGTCTCCTTCATCTCTGTCTCCATCATCTCTGTCTCCATCATCTCTGTCTCCATATCATCTGCTCATATCTTGTCCCATCATCCTGTCTCCATCATCTGCTCCATCATCTGTCTCCATCATGTCTCTTCATGTTCTCTCTGCATCATCTCTGTTCCATTCTCGCCATCATCTCTGTCTCCATCATCTTGTCTCATCATCTGTCTCCATTCTCGCATCATCTGTCTCTCCATCATCTCTTGTCTCCATCATTCTGTCTCATCATCTGTCTCATCATCTCGTCTCCATCATCTGTCTCATATCTCTGTCTCCATCATCTGTCTCCATCATCTCTGTCTCCATCATCTCTGTCTCCATCATCTCTGTCCCATCATCTCTGTCTCCATCATCTCTGTCTCCATCATCTCTGTCTCCATCACTCTGTCTCCATCATCTCTGTCTCCATCATCTGTCTCCATCATCTCTGTCTCCATCATCTCTCTTCATCTGTCTCCATCATCTCTGTCCCCATCATCTGTCTCTATCATCTGTCTCATCATCTGTCTCCATCATCTCTGTCTCCTCATCTGTCTCATCTCTGTCTCCATCATCTCTCTTCTCTCTTCTCATCATCTCTGTCTCCATCATCTCTGTCTCCATCATCTCTGTCTCCATCATCTCTGTCTCCATCATCTGTGCTCTATCATCTGTGGCTCTATCTCATCTGTCTCCATCATCTGTCTCCATCATCTCTGTCTCCATCATCTCTGTCTCCATCATCTCTGTCTCCATCATTCTGTCTCCATCATCTCTGTCTCCATCATCTTGGCTCATCATCTGTCTCCATCATCTCTGTCTCCATCATCTCTGTCTCCATCATCTCTGTCTCCATCATCTCTGTCTCCATCATCTCTGTCTCCATCATCTCTGTCTCCATCATCTCTGTCTCCATCATCTCTGTCTCCATCATCTCTGTCTCCATCATCTGTCTCATCATTCTGTCTCCATCATCTTGCCATCATCTGTCTCCATCACTCTGTCTCCATCATCTGTGGCTTTATCATCTGTCTCCATCAACTCTGTCTCCATCATTTACAGAAAAATCGCGTGCGTGCAAAAGCGCTGACGAGCGCAAAGCCATGCGCACGCCAGCGCCCCCATAGACTGCAATGTTATTTTTTGCGCATAGCATGCGCACACGTGCGCACGCGTTTTTTTAAAGCGGTTGACCGGAAAAAAAAATGCAACATGTAGCATCTAGCGCGTATGGGCGCACACCGGGAAAATGTGCAGCGCACGACAAACGCACATGAACGCGTGCAAGCGCTAGACCCTGCGCCCGCCATGTTAAAGATAGGGGAACATTGCGCATGCGTCCGATAGCGCAAGTTGCGCTGCGCAAAAAAACGCAAGTGTGAAAGTAGCCTAAGACCCAGTGGTCGGACTCCCCCAGCAATCTCGAGGATGGGGCTCTAGGTCTACGTACTGCAGTGCTCCATCTTGAATAGAGCAGAAGTGCACGAGCTCGGCCTCTCCACCATTCATTGTATATGGGAGTGACAAATAGGCGTTCTCCGGAAAGCCCACAGTCAATTAATGGAGCAGAGGTCAAGCCCCGTGCACCTTTCTACAAAAATGAAGAGGGGGCTGGAGTTGGAATCGTGTTTGTTCTGAAGGACACCCCTCATTCTAACAGTCCTCTGGCAACTTATCAGAAACCCGCAATCACATCATTCGATAGTGGTATGGGCTCATGGAATGACAGCTCCACCCCCCATCATGTAAGCGGTTAGCTGGAGCGAGCTCAGCTCCACTCGCTACTGTTAGAGGCAGATGCTGGCTGTGTAGCATCTGCCAGATATTGTTTTGGTGCAGCTCATGTGCCCACATTATACGCGGGGACCCGACAGTGGATTTATTGGTACGTGCAATGTCGGGAAGGTGATAGACCCAAGTGTATGTGATATGGATACCATGTCCATGTGTAGTTATGCCAGAGATTTAGTGGTTGTGATAAAACTGATGTCTTTCTCTTTTATTTCTATCATGTCGCCAGGAGCAGTAAAAACATGCTTCAACCCATCTTGCCTTCACAACCCCAAGTACAAAACCATAAATCCTCCCAACCACTAGAGATGACTGCTTCAATACTGGACCACTGTTACGACCTACCCCCCATGACGGATACGGAAATGCTGCACGCAGCCCGTGAGGAGATCGCCAGATTACAGCAACGCAACGCTGCCCTGGAGAAGAATCTCTTCTTTCTGGAGCGGTTTTCAACAGACCCGAACCTTATCCACTTCTATACCGGATTTAAGGATTATTCCACTTTAAAAGTAGTTTTCTCAACCCTGACTGACACAGAGGGCAGCTCGGAAAAGTGGACGCAATGCCAAGAGGAAGGGGATATGAATGTCAACAAGGAGGCTTCAGCCGAATCGGAGGCCGTGCCGCAGATCGACCAGTTCTTCTTATTTTTGTGCAAAGTCCGTCAGGGATTCCTCGATCAAGATCTAGCTGTTCGGTTCAATATCTCTCAGACCAGGGTGGCCAGGATTGTTATCACATGGGCCCACTATTTGTATCTGGTCCTTAGTGAAATACCCCTTTGGCGAAGTCGGGAAACTGGTTGCCAGGACGTGCCAGAATGCTTTAAGGCTTCATATCCACATGCCCGAGTGACTTTACATTGTGCTGAAGTTAAGGTGCAGACAAGCAACACCGAAAGCATACGTTCTCCAATTGCTTATAACCGTGTCATTTACAAAGGCCTGCTTGGCATAGCCCCCCACGGAGCTGTCATATTTATAAGCCCACTCTATTCCGGGTGTGCATCAAAGAGAGAGATCATTAAGTCGTCGGGTATCTTGGAATTGTTAGAATCTGGGGATTGGGTGGTCACTGAGAAGGATTTCCTCATTCAAGATTTGGTGGAAACCGTTGGTGCTTTTGTGGTCATCCCTCCCATTATTACAACCGCCACCCTCCCTAGGGAGTGCCACGAGGCAACGGTCATGTTAAGCCAGCCCCCAGCCGAACAGAGTGCCATGTTCATCCTTGCGTCCACCAACGAAGAGGGGCAGGAGACATTGGTGATGACTGCAACAGGAGTAGAAGATGCAGTTGTGGAACTGGAGCAGTCGACTGGAGAGATGGATGTAGTTGAGGAAGTTGTGATGGAGGAGAAATTAGTGGAGGAGGTGGTGACCACCACGGAAAACATGGGAGACGAGGTTTCTGCAGATCACACTGGAGTGGAAATGAGAGACTCTGGCAAAAATCACGAGATTGTTATTAAGGACGCACATTACGGCCTGGAGGAGCTGACGAGGTGCGAGGCACACATGGGGAAGGCCAATGAGGAAGCGTCTGGACTCGACAAAGACATTAATTCTCTCGCTCGTCTAAGAATTTGCATTAACCAAGACATAGAGCGGGTCCGCCAGTATCACCTGTTCGATAATGTTTTGCCATATGCTTTAGGTGGCATAGCCAATCAGTTATGGGCCGTGTGTGCCATGCTAACTAATATCAATGGGTCCCTGAGCTAAAACTGTAACTTGTGGATGTAGTATAAGGGAATCTGACAACAGAAAGACCACCTTTAATAGGGACATGTCAAACTAAGACGTTCTCCAAGGTGCCAATGGGGATGAGGGGACGAAATTTGGTAGACAATCCCTCAGAACTCCTGCTGATGTGCCAGCAGCCCCTGTAGACACCTTTTAAAGGAGCAGTAGTGTGGCCTGTGGTTTGTGATTGGTAGGACTCCTACTGCCAGGACCCCAAATCATCAGAGTAAAGGAACAGCAACACTCCCTGGGCTCTAGGTTACTTCTGTGGGAATCCATTTTCTAACAATAGAGAGGCTACAGGGTTAGTTTACAGCAGGATCTTCTCAATTCTCCTAGTCACCAGTCGTGTAGGAGACTGCAGCAGAACCCCACTGACCTGAATAGGGCTGTAAGAGGCAATCACAGAAAAACACAACAAACTAGTGAAAGGAATCATATTGTGCATTATATCCAATAATAATTTATGATTATATCACTAGTCTATATAGGAAATTGTGTTTAGACACACTGAAATTCGTATAGAAGCACCACAAAGGACAAATCAGTGCAAATGTCTAGCAAACTTGATGCAAAGATGATAATTTATTGATAAATAGTCATGGAACAAAGGATAAGGATAAAAGTGACGGTTACAGGTAACATACAAAACCGCAACTGACAAGGGCGGCAAACGCAAGGAGACTACCCGGGATGTATGTAAAAAGCATGATAGGCTGATGTCAATTACAACAATGATGACAAAAGTTGTGCCCCACAATGTGACATAAAGAAGCGCTCATAAGGTAAATCCTAATCATGTATGACTTTTGTCATCGTTGTAATTGACATCAGCCTATCATGTTTTTTACATACATCCCGAGTAGTCTCCTTGCGTTTGCCGCCCTTGTCAGTTGCGGTTTTGTATGTTACCTGTAACTGTCACTTTTATCCTTATCCCTTGTTCCATAACTATCAATAAATTATCATCTCTGAATAGGGCTGTGCAGAAGTTGGGATGCAGTGCTAAACCCATCATTTGTGGTCCCTTCATTCTCAGGCAACATGCCTGGATTTTAGCAGGTCGGAATACCCCTTTAGCTGCAGCACTAACAAGGATGTCGCAGCATCCTGTACTGCAGATTTCTAGTAAATGTCACTGCGGTGACCCTCAGCGATCAGCTGTCCGCCCAGGTGACAAAGCAGCAAGTGTTTCAATTATTTTGTATGCAGCGCCACCACAGGGGCAAAGGAGCATTACACGATTCCATATCAAGCACACACGCAGGAGATAAGGTCTTCATATTTGCTTTGATTAGGGTCCTGAATAGTCGGACCCCCTCTATTCAACATAAACACTCTGCAATATATATAAACAGAAATCCTTTTAAGGTTCACCTTCCACTTACTGTGACACTGGTCTTTGAGGAAATGCCCTCTACATTTCTATAAATGGGGGATTCCACAGCTCATGTTTTATTGCTATTATTGATAGATGTGCTGCAGAATATTTTGTGTATTTTTTTTGTTGTTGCTGTTACTATGCAACTTTTGCATGAATTCCACACTCTTCTCAGTCAGCAGAGTCTAATATTCTGTGATCTCCTGACAGATCTTTATTTTTTAAGACTCATACTTGCTGTAGCTTGAAAATTAAATTTTACCAACAGGATAAAACCTCAGTGGTCTCCAGGCGTTCTCTCTTTTCTGCTTAATGAAATAAATGGGGAGGATTACGTTTGGAGCAAGCCTCCCTTTATGGGAAGGGGGATGTGTCATAATTGGTGCAAATGAAATAATGAGCATAATCGTGCACCAGTAGCCACATACCCCCCCAATAGTGGTATGGAATACTGTGAGTCTTTATAGAAGCGAGGTGGGAAGATGGCATGTGACAGCCATGATGCAGTCTTGCCTTAGGTACTCCTGCTATTTAGTCATCCCTCCACCAACCAACATCTCGATCAGTGTGGAAATCTACTTCCTTATGCTAAAAGTTTCTGTCATGTGTGCATTGCCACGAAGATCGTTGCGGTTGCACATTTTGACTTCTCACAGCTGATCTGCTGTTTCATTCTGTTCGTATGTTGTGCAGTTAGTGGAGTTAATTCTGTCTGGGGTTGAGTGTTTACTGAGGAAGACTTGTGTGGCTCCAGGTTACTAACATCCCGCTGCATTAGGATTATTTGTTGATTGGCTTTCCTCCCTTTACAATATTCACCATGGTTGGTTTCTGTTTGGGAAAGTACGCTAAATGCTAGGTGCAAATAACTTCATGCAGACCACACAGGAGAGGAATGAATCTGTAATAACATGTTATGTAATGTGACGTTCTCCGTTAGGTTTGTCTTCATATAGTTCTATCAACTTGGTTAGAGTTTATTTCCCAGACCATTTATGTTCCTTTGGTGTTTGAGTGTGTATGCAAGCGAGTGTTATCCTGTCTGTCTTATATGTCTAATCTGTGTATTTAGTTGAGATCAGCCCATATCCCTTTGGTGGTAGTCAGGATCCTTCTTAGGACTGATTACAGGGTTCAGGGTCTGATAGGAGACAGGGTTAGGTTGGAGACTTGGACCTCTGAACCATTATCAGTACCTCCAAGGTGAGGGATTAGTTAGGACCCCAGTTTAGGGTCAGGTTAGATCCGGTCCACCTCTTTCCTGTTTCAGCTCATCAAGTCCTCAAGATTAACCCTGCGTTCAGCAGATATCGTGTCAGGTAAATCTATTCTATACTTACATGCTGATGTTGCTATACTAGTTGTTATAGAGTGTTGTTCCTGTATTAATAGTTTACTGACATTGTATACATATCATTAGACAGCGTGACATTTTCATGCAAATACAGTTATATGAAAAAGTTTGGGCACCCCTATTAATCTTAAGCTCAATGTTTTATAAAAATTGGTGTTTTTGCAACATCTATTTCAGTTTGATAATCTAATAACTATTGGACACAGTAATGTTTCTGCCTTGAAATGAGGTTTATTGTACTAACAGAAAATGTGCAATCTGCATCCAAACAAAATTTGACAGGTGCATAAGTATGGGCACCTCACCAGAAAAGTGACATTAATATTTAGTAGATCATCCTATTGCAAAAATATCAGCCTCTAGTTGCTTCCTGGATCCTGGATGAAGGTATTTTTGACCATTCCTCTTTACAAAACAATTCCAGTTCAGTTAAGTTTGATGGTCAACGAGCATGGACAGCCCTCTTCAAATGATCCCACAGATGTTCAATGATATTCAGGTCTGGGGACTGGGATGGCCATTCCAGAACATTGTAATTGTTCCTCTGCATGAATGCCTGAGTACATTTGGAGCGGTGTTTTGGATCATTGTCTTGCTGAAAGATCCATCCCCTGCGTAACTTCAACTTTGTCACTGATTCTTGAACATTGTCAAGAATCTGCTGATACTGAGTGGAATCCATGCGTCCCTCAACTTTAACAAGATTCCCCGTGCCGGCATTGGCCACACAGCCCCAAAGCATGATGGAACCTCCACCAAATTTTACTGTGGGTAGCAAGTGTTTTTCTTGGAATGCTGTGTTTTTTTGACGCCATGCATAACGCCTTTTTGTATGACCAAACAATTCAATCTTAGTTTCATCAGTCCACAGGACCTTCTTCCAAAAAGAAATTGGCTTCTCCAAATGTGCTTTTGCATACCTCAGCCGACTGTTTGTGGCGTGCTTGCAGAAACGGCTTCTTTCGCATCACTCTCCACAGCTTCTCCTTGTGCAAAGTGCGTTGTATAGTTGACCGATGCACAGTGACACCATCTGGAGCAAGTTGATGCTGCAGCTGTCATGTGTGCATTGCCACGAAGATCGTCGCGGTTGCACATTTTGACTTCTCACAGCTGATCTGCTGTTTCTTTGTGTTTGGCAGCTAGGGAGTTAATTCTGTCTGTGCTCGGTGCTGGGACTGGGTGCAGTTTCTCCCGGCTGCAATTGATTATTTGTTGATTGGTTTCCTTTAAATTCCTGGTTGTCTGCTTGGTGGAGTTGCCAGTGAAACCTTCATGCAGACCACAGATAGGAATGAATCTGTATAGACTTTAGTTGTGAGCTCCTTAGTTGTTCTAAGCTCAACTTGGTTAGAGTTTATTTCCCAGACCATTTATGTTCCTTTGGTGTTTGAGTGTGTATGCAAGCGAGTGTTATCCTGTCTGTCTTATATGTCTAATCTGTGTATTTAGCTGAGATCAGCCCATATCCCTTTGGTGGTAGTCAGGATCCTTCTTAGGACTGATTACAGGGTTCAGGGTCTGATAGGAGACAGGGTTAGGTTGGAGACTTGGACCTCTGAACCATTATCAGTACCTCCAAGGTGAGGGATTAGTTAGGACCCCAGTTTAGGGTCAGGTTAGATCCCGGTCCACCTCTTTCCTGTTTCAGCTCATCAAGTCCTCAAGATTAACCTGAGTTCAGCAGAATCGTGTCAGGTAAATCTATTCTATACTTACATGCTTATGTTGCTATACTAGTTGTTGTATAGAGTGTTGTTCCTGTATTAATAGTTTACTGACATTGTATACATATCATTAGACAGCGTGACATTTTCACTGGCCATAAAAATTATCTCCAGTTACCATGGATCCAGTAGCCCAGCTGGCTCTGCAGTTGCAGGGATTATCCATGGAGCTGACGGACATTAAGTCCAAAGTTTTGTCTCCCCTGGAGCAAACCAGAGTTGAACCTAAAGTAGCTCTCCCGGACAGGTTCACTGGTGGGCGAGACAAATTTTTCACCTTCCGGGAGGCATGTAAATTGTATTTTCGGCTTCGGCCTCGATCATCAGGGAGTGAGGAGCAGAGAGTGGGAATTGTTATCTCACTTCTGCAAGGGGACCCTCAATCCTGGGCATTTTCCCTTCCTCCGGGATCCCGGCTCTACTGCTGTAGATCAATTTTTTACTGCCCTGGGATTGGTATATGATGACCCAGATCGGGTCTCTCTTGCTGAGACAAAATTACGTAAGATACAGCAGGGAGATCGTCCTGCAGAGGAATTTGCTTCTGAGTTTCGTAGATGGGCCACAGATACTCAGTGGAATGACCCAGCTCTTAGGAGCCAGTTTTGTCATGGGCTTTCTGATAAATTAAAAGACGTTTTGGCTCAGTATGAGTCTCCTCATTCACTGGAGGCTGCTATGGCCTTAGCTATCCGTACTGATAGACGGCTTCGGGGTGAGGTAACCCCACTCCCTGTTGTTTCTCCACCTACCACTAAAGTCCCTTATGTTGAGGTTCCCCTTGTCTGTTCGGATGAGCCTATGCAGTTGGGAGGGACATCATTTCGTAGGAGGGGATTGGCGGTACGCCGCAGGACTAGAAGATGTTTTTTCTGCGGGAAAGAGGGACATTTTGTTGGAGAATGTCCATCCCGTGCCTTGTTGAGCCAAAAGTCGCCGGAAAACTGTTAATCCCAGGTTGTGTGGTGGACGACAACCTGGGAGTATGTATTTCATCCGCCAGTTCTTCTCAGTTCCTTGTACCAGTGGAGGTGGTAGTTGGTACGAGAGTGGAGAGATTGTCTGTTCTTCTTGATAGTGGTTCCGGGGCTAATCTGGTTGACGCTCAGTTTGCTCAGGCTCAAGGTATGCATCTGAGTGTATTGGTCAAACCGATCCCTATATTCTCCATTGACGCCAGGCCTCTCGGCCAAGGTAGCTTTGTTCATGAGGTTCATAACATTGACCTTCGGGTAGGGGCAATACATAGGGAACAATTATCTTGTTATATGTTGGAGGGTCTACCTACTCCCATTGTGTTGGGACTTCCTTGGTTGGTTAAACATAACCCTGTGATTAATTGGCAGTCCAGAGAAATAAGCCAATGGGGTGAGTTTTGCAAAAGCAACTGCATGAACACAGTCATCAGTGCGGTCGTGCCTAGTACATTGCCTCCTTTTTTGGAGGATTTTGGGGATGTTTTCTCTGAGGAGGGGTGTCAGGAGTTGCCTCCTCATCGCGTGTATGACTGCTCTATTAATCTCCTTCCTGATGCTAAGTTGCCTAAAGCTAGGTTGTATAATCTTTCTGGTCCTGAGAGGCAGGCTATGAAAGATTATATTTCTGAAAGTCTGGCCAAAGGGCATATTAGACCTTCATCTTCCCCAGTAGCCGCGGGGTTCTTCTTTGTGAAGAAGAAAGATGGAGGCCTATGCCCTTGCTTGGATTTCCGCGAACTTAATCGGATTACTGTTCGAGATCCGTATCCACTCCCTCTTATTCCTGATCTCTTCAATCAAATTGTTGGCGCCAAATGGTTCTCTAAATTGGATCTCAGGGGGGCGTATAATCTGATTAGGATAAAAGAGGGGGATGAGTGGAAAACGGCGTTTAACACGCCGGAGGGACATTATGAGAACCTAGTCATGCCTTTTGGTCTGACTACTGCACCAGCAGTATTCCAACATTTTGTTAATGACATTTTTCGTCACCTTGTGGGGCTGTTTGTGGTTGTATATTTGGACGACATTTTAATTTACTCGCCAGATCTTGTGTCTCATCAGGAGCATGTGAGACAGGTGTTGCAGATCTTGCGAGACAATAAACTATACGCCAAACTGGAGAAGTGTGTATTTGCCGTACAGGAACTTCAGTTTTTGGGTTTTTTGGTGTCAGCCTCCGGTTTCCGTATGGACCCTGAAAAGGTGAGAGCAGTGCTTGAATGGGATCAGCCAGGGGATCTTAAGGCTCTGCAGCGTTTTTTGGGGTTTGCTAACTACTACCGGAAATTTATTTGTAATTTCTCATCTGTCGTCAAACGTCTCACTGACATGACAAGAAAAGGGACGGATTTTTCTAAATGGTCGGACAAAGCTTGCCAAGCCTTTTCCTCTTTGAAGAAATGTTTTGCTTCGGCACCCGTTCTCATCCAACCAGATGCATCTCAGCCGTTCATTGTGGAGGTGGATGCGTCTGACGTAGGGGTGGGTGCTATATTGTCCCAGGGTCCGTCCCCTGGTAAATGGCATCCGTGCGCTTTCTTTTCTAAGAAATTGTCGTCCGCCGAAAGGAATTATGATATCGGCAATAGGGAACTTTTGGCCATTAAGTTAGCTTTTGAAGAATGGCGTCACTTTTTGGAGGGGCAGTCCACCCGGTTACCGTTATTACTGATCACAAGAACCTGTTGTATTTGGAATCCGCTAAGCGTCTGAATTCCAGACAAGCTCGATGGTCGTTGTTTTTTACCAGGTTTAATTTTGTCGTCACTTATCGCCCGGGGTCTAAGAATGTAAAGGCTGATGCCTTGTCTCGCAGTTTCCCAGGGGCCGGGAAAACGGATGACCCGAGTCCTATCCTTCAGGAGGGGGTGGTAGTGTCGGCTGTATTTTCTGAGCTTGAGGAGGAGGTGTTAGAGGCTCAGGGGGACGCCCCTGCAGGACCTCCAGGGAGACTGTTTGTCCCAAATCTGTTGAGACAAAAGGTTATTGAGGCACATCATAATTCTGCTCTAGCAGGACATCCAGGGAGTAAGGCTACTTTAGATCTCCTTTCTCGCCGGTTTTGGTGGCCTAATGCTAATAAAGATGTTATAACTTTTGTCGCGTCTTGTGGGGTGTGTGCTCACTCTAAAACCCCTCATATCCGTCCGTCTGGGACCCTTTTACCCTTGAAACTTCCGGAGCGTCCATGGACTCATTTATCTATGGACTTCATTACGGACCTTCCTCCGTCGTCAGGGAATACTGTCATACTGGTGGTTGTTGACAGGTTCAGTAAGATGGCACATTTCGTTGCTCTTCCTGCACTCCCTAATGCTAAAACTCTGGCGCAGGTGTTCATTAGGGAGATCGTTAGACTTCATGGGTTGCCTTCTGATGTGGTGTCAGATAGGGGGTCTCAGTTTGTGTCCAAATTTTGGAGGGCATTTTGTTTACGTCGGGGGATGCAATTGTCATTTTCCTCGGCTTTTCATCCGCAGACCAATGGTCAGACAGAGCGTCTGAATCAGAGCTTAGAGACATATCTCCGGTGTTTTGTTTCAGAGAACCAAGAGGACTGGTCTTCTTTCTTGCCTCTGGCAGAGTTCGCTCTTAACAACAGGCGGAGCGAGTCCACTGGTAAGTCCCCGTTTTTTGGGGCATATGGTTTCCATCCCCAGTTTTGTACTTTCAATGGGGGGGGCCCTTCTGGGGTTCCTGAGGAGGAGCGTTTCTCGTCGTCACTTGCTTCTGTGTGGAGAGGTGTATTGAATAATCTGAGTGCGATGGGGAACCGTTACAAACGTATGGCTGATAGGAGGAGAGTTTCTGGTCCAGATCTGAATGTGAACGATCTGGTATGGTTGTCTACCAGGAATATAAAACTTAAGGTGCCCTCCTGGAAACTGGGTCCCAGATTCATCGGGCCGTACAGGATCAGTTCCATAATTAATCCTGTGGCATTTCGTCTGGACCTCCCTCCTACGTTTAAAATTCATAATGTGTTCCACAAGTCATTACTTAAAAGGTATGTGGCACCAGTCATACCGTCACCTCTACCTCCTCCTCCTGTGTTGGTCAATGGTAACTTGGAATTTCAAGTATCAAAGATCATTGACTCACGTCTGAATCGCCGGTCCCTTCAGTACTTGGTGCATTGGAAGGGGTATGGTCCAGAGGAGAGGACGTGGGTCCCTGCGTCTGATGTTAATGCAGATCGTTTGGTTCGGACCTTCCACAGAACTCACCCGGGCAGGCCTGGCCCTGAGGGTCCGGAGGCCCCTCGTAGAAGGGGGGGTACTGTCATGTGTGCATTGCCACGAAGATCGTCGCGGTTGCACATTTTGACTTCTCACAGCTGATCTGCTGTTTCTTTGTGTTTGGCAGCTAGGGAGTTAATTCTGTCTGTGCTCGGTGCTGGGACTGGGTGCAGTTTCTCCCGGCTGCAATTGATTATTTGTTGATTGGTTTCCTTTAAATTCCTGGTTGTCTGCTTGGGGAGTTGCCAGTGAAACCTTCATGCAGACCACAGATAGGAATGAATCTGTATAGACTTTAGTTGTGAGCTCCTTAGTTGTTCTAAGCTCAACTTGGTTAGAGTTTATTTCCCAGACCATTTATGTTCCTTTGGTGTTTGAGTGTGTATGCAAGCGAGTGCTATCCTGTCTGTCTTATATGTCTAATCTGTGTATTTAGCTGAGATCAGCCCATATCCCTTTGGTGGTAGTCAGGATCCTTCTTAGGACTGATTACAGGGTTCAGGGTCTGATAGGAGACAGGGTTAGGTTGGAGACTTGGACCTCTGAACCATTATCAGTACCTCCAAGGTGAGGGATTAGTTAGGACCCCAGTTTAGGGTCAGGTTAGATCCCGGTCCACCTCTTTCCTGTTTCAGCTCATCAAGTCCTCAAGATTAACCCTGAGTTCAGCAGAGATCGTGTCAGGTAAATCTATTCTAGACTTACATGCTTATGTTGCTATACTAGTTGTTGTATAGAGTGTTGTTCCTGTATTAATAGTTTACTGACATTGTATACATATCATTAGACAGCGTGACAGCAGCTCTATGGAGGTGGTCTGAGGATTGTCCTTGACTGATCTCACCATTCTTCTTCTCTGCCTTTCTGATGTTTTTCTTGGCCTGCCACTTCTGGCCTTAACAAGAACTGTCCCTGTGTTCTTCCATTTCCTTACTATGTTCCTCACAGTGGAAACTGACAGGTGAAATCTCTGAGACAGCTTTTTGTATCCTTCCCCTGAACAACTATGTGGAATAATCTTTGTTTTCAGATCATTTGACAGTTGTTTTGAGGAGCCCATGATGCCACTCTTCAGAGGAGATTCAAACAGGAGAACAACTTGCAAGTGGCAATTTTAAGTAGCTTTTCTCATGATTGCATACACCTGGCTATGAAGTTCAAAGCTCAATGAGGTTACAAAACCAAAAAAAGTGCTTTAGTAAGTCAGTAAAAAGTAGGTACAGTCATGGACAAAAGCTTTGAGAATGACACAAATATTAATTTTTACAAAGTCTACTGCTTCACTTTTTCTAATGGCAATTTTCATATACTCCAGAATGTTATAAAGAGTGATCAGCTTAACAGCAATTACTTGCAAAGTCAATATTTGGCTAGAAAATGAACTTTATCCCCCAAAACACATTTCAACATCATTGCAGCCCTGCCTTAAAAGGACCAGCTAACCTCTTTTCAGTGATTGCTCCATTAACACAGGTGTGGGTGTTGGAGGACATGGCTGGAGATCAATCTGTCATGATTAAGTAAGAATGACACCACTGGACACTTTAAAAGGAGGCTGGTGCTTGGCATCATTGTTTCTCTTCTGTTAACCATGGTTATCTCTAAAGAAACACGTGCAGTCATCATTGCAATGCACAAAAATGGCCTAACAAGGAAGAGTATCGCAGCTAGAAATATTGCACCTCAGTCAACAATCTATCGCATCATCAAGAACTTCAAGGAGAGAGGTTCCATTGTTGCCAAAAAGGCTCCAGGGTGCCCAAGAAAGACCAGCAAGCGCCAGGACCATCTCTTAAAAGTGTTTCAGCTGCGGGATCGGGCTACCAGCAGTGCAGAGCTTGCTCAGGAATGGCAGCAGGCAGGTGTGAGTACATCTGCACGCACTGTGAGGCAGAGACTCTTGGAGCAAGGCCTGGTCTTAAGGAGGGCAGCAAAGAAGCCACTTCTCCAGAAAAAACATCATGGACAGACTGATATTCTGCAAAAGGTACAGGCAGTGGACTGCTGAGGACTGGGGTAAAGTTATTTTCTCTGATGAATCCCCTTTTCGATTGTTTGGGACATCAGGAAAACGCCTCATTCGGAGAAGACAAGGTGAGCGCTACCACCAGTCTTGTCTCATGCCAACTGTTAAGCATCCTGAAACCAATCGTGTGGGGTTCCTTCTCAGCCAAGGGAATCGGCTCTCTCACAGTCTTGCCTAAAAACACAGCCATGAATAAAGAATGGTACCAGAATGTCCTCCAAGAGCATCTTCTCCCAACCCTCCAAGAGCAGTTTGGCGATCAACAATGCCTTTTACAGCATGATGGAGCACCTTGCCATAAAGCAAAGGTGATAACAAAATGGCTCAGGGAACAAAACATAGAGATTTTGGGTCCGTGGCCTGGAAACTCCCCAGATCTTAATCCCATTGAGAACTTGTGGTCAATCATCAAGAGACGGGTGGACAAACAAAAACCTAAAAATTCTGACAAAATTAAAGCATTGATTGTGCAAGAATGGACTGCTATCAGTCAGGATTTGGTCCAGAAGTTGATTGAGAGCATGCCAGGAGAATTGAAGAGGTCCTGAAGAAGAAGGGTCAACACTGCAAATATTGACTTGCTGCATTAACTCATTCTAACTGTCAATATAAGCTTTTGTTACTCATATGTTTGCAATTATATTTCTGTCTGTGATAAAAACATCTGTCAAACACACACAAAAACCAGAGGGCAGCAGATCATGTGAAAATATAATATTTGTGTCATTCTCAAAACTTTTGGCCATGACTGTAGGCGTATTTAAAACAAGAAAATGATAAGGGTGGCCATACTTATGCACCTGTCAAATTTTGTTTGAATGCAGATTGCACATGTTCTGCTAGTACAATAAACCTAATTTCAAGGCAGAAACATTACTGTGTCCAACAGTTATTAGCTATATCAAACTGAAATAGCTGTTGCAAAAACACAAATTTTTATAAAACATTAAGATTAATAGGGGTGCCCAAACTTTTTCATATAACTGTATGTGCCCATACACCGAGGAGAAATGTTCATGTTCTCAATGGGGAGAGTGGAGTTAGCCACTGCCAGATTCCTCAGCTAATTTACCTAAACAAATAGATCACCGTGGCCAATGCTTCTATCCCCTGACATCATCTCTCTGGAAAGAGTCCAAAGCCACGTCCACATTAGGGTTGAGTTTGACCTACTTTACTGTGTATGGGGTATTTATGTGGTTTATTAACCCATTGTAAAGGGTGTGAGCAATGAGAAGAATTCATAATTTACACAATGTTAGGAGTTCTGAGTTCTGCTTTCTTACTCCATGATCACATGCATTCATGTGACTACCAGCTCTTTACTCCGCACTGTAGCAAGAAGTATAGATTTCTGGTCTGTGCTGTGATAGAAACTACCTGGCAATCAAGCACAACCCTGCAAGCACGAGGCGGGGCTAAGCAAGCAGCAGCATGCTCTGAATAGTGATGTAAAGAGGGTGTGGCCAGTACAGCACTGGAGGCGGGGCCCGCTAGCAGCAGCATTCTCTGAATAGTGATGTAATGAGGGTGTGGCCAGTACAGTACTGGAGGCGGGGCTCAGCTAGCAGCAGCATGCTCTGAATAGTGATGTAATGAGGGTGTGGCCTGTACAGCACTGGAGACGGGGCTCAGCTAGCAGCAGCATGCTCTGACTGGTGATGTAATGAGGGTGTGGCCAGTACAGCACTGGAGGTGGAGCTCCGCTAGCAGCAGCGTGCTCTGAATTGTGATGTAATAGGGTGTGGCCAGTACAGCACTGGAGGCAGGGCTCAGCTAACACAGTATGCTCTGATTAGAGATGTAATGAGGGTGTGGCAGTACAGCAATGGAGCGGGGCTCAGCAGGCAGCAGTATGCTCTGAATAGTGATGTAATGAGGGTGTGGCCAGTACAGCACTAGAGGCGGGCTCAGCTGCAGCAGCATGCTCTGAATAGTGATGTAATGAGGGTGTGGCCTGTACAGCAATGGAGGCAGGGCTCAGCTAGCAGCATGCTCTAAATAGTGATGTATTAAGGGTGTGGCCAGACAACACACGAGGCGTGGCTAAGCTAGCAGCAGCTTGCTCTCAATGGTGATGTAATAGGGTGTGGCCAATACAGCACTGGAGGCGGGCTCAGCTAGCATCAGCATGCTCTCAAAAGTGATGTATTAAGGGTGTGGCCAGTACAGCACTGGAGGCGGGGCTCAGCTCCCAGCAGCATGCTCTGAGTGATGTAATAAGGTGTGGCCAGTACAGCACTAGAGGCTGGGATCAGCTAGCAGCAGCATGCTCTGAATAGTGATGTAATTAAGGGTGTTGGCTGTACAGCACTGAGGCAGGGCTCAGCTAACAGCAGCATGCTCTGAATAGTGATGTAATGAGGGTGTGGCCTGTACAGCACTGGAGGCGGGGCTCAGCTAGCAGCAGCATACTCTGAATAGTGATGTAATGAGGGTTGGCCAGTACAGCACTGGAGGCGGGCTCAGAGCATGCTGCTAGCTTAATAGTGATGCAGTAAGGGTGTGGCCAGTACAGCACTGGAGGCGGGGCTCAGCTGGCAGCAGCATGCTCTGAATAGTGATGTAATGATTGTGTGGCCAGTACAGCACTGGAGGCGGGGCTCAACTAGTAGCAGCATGCTCTGAATAGTGATGTAATAAGGGTGTGGCCAGTACAGCACTGGAGCGGGGCTCAGCTGCAGCAGCATGCTCTGAATAGTGATGTAATAGGGGGGGGGCCGACAGCAGGGAGGGGGGGGCTCACTGCAGACATGCCGAATAGTATGAATAGGGGGTGGCCGACACAGGGGCGGGGAGCTACAGCGCTCTTAGGGGTAGAAAGGGTGGGGGCCAACAGCAGGGAGGGGGGGTAGCCAGCGCTGAGGGTTGAATAGGGGGGGCCTAAGCACGGGAGCGGGGCTGCTCAACAGAGTCTGAAGGATGTAATAGGGGTGTGCCAACAGCATGGGGGGGCTCGCAGCGCAGTTGCCTGAAAGGTGATGTAATAGGGTGGCCGTACACACTGGGGCGGGCTCAGGCAGCCATGCTCAAAAGGATGTAATGGGGGTGTGGCCGACAGATGGGGCGGGCTCAGTAGCAGAAATGTTAAAATAGTGATGTAAAAAGGGTGGGCCAGACACATGGGGGGGGCCCCGAAGCAGCAGCATTTAGTATGTATTAAGGGTGTGGCCATACGCCGGGAGGGGGGCTAGCTAGCCCTGCTCTAAAGTGATGTAAAGGGGGTGTGGGGGGGGCCCCAGTTAACCCCCTCTAAACTTTAAAACCCCCTACTATCCCCCCAAAAAAAACCCCCTGCCTTTTCCCCCAAAGGACGGGAAAAATTTCCAATAGGGGTTCACCCCGCCCCCCTTTGGGGGGAGCGCCCCCAAAAATCCGCCGCCGGGGGTCAGCTAAAAAACCCAAAAAGGACCCCCCTAAAAGTTGTCGGGAAAAGGGGGCCCCACCGCCCCCGAAAAATTAAAAACCCCCGCCCCCCCCCAAACAAACATGATCGCGGTTTTACGGGGGGCCCCAGGGGAGGATCCCCCCAGGGGGGGGCCCCCTCACGCCCCCCGGGGCCCTCAAAAACCCGCGCGATGAAAAACCCCGCTGTTCTGGGGCCCCTTCCCCCCCCCCCGGGAAAACCCCGGGAAAAAATGGGGCGGGGGCCCCCGGGGGAGGCGGCTTCCCCAGGCCGGTTAAAAGCACCCTGAGAACCCCGCAGCAGCCTGAGCGATCGGGGGGGAAAAAGAGTGCTGTGAAACCCCGTAACCAGCGATTTGAAAAAAAAACGTGATCCCCCACCCGGGGGAAAAAGGGTAAAAAAATTTAAAAAAAATAAAAAAAAAAGGGGGTTTTTTAAAAAAAAAACCCAAAATAAAAAAAAAAAAAAAAAAAATTTCCCCCCCAATTAAATTCATTTTTTCCCCTTGTAAAAAAAAAAAAAAACAAAAAAAAAAAAAAATTTTTGGGGTATCGCCCCCGCCCGAAAAAAAACCCCCCCTTTTAAAACTGAAAATTTTTTAAACCCCTTTAAAAAACCCCTTTTTAAAAAAAAAAAAAAAGGACAAAAAATAAATGCTTTAAAAATCATACCGCCAAAAAAAAAAAGGGGAATAACGGCGATAAAAAAAAACCGATATAAAAAAAAGGGTTTTACCAAAAAAAAACCCCCCCATCTTGTCCCCAAAAAACGACCCCATACGCATCATCACAAAAAAAATAAAAAAGTTATAGCTGGAAAAACCCCCGATGCAAAAAAATTATTTTTTTTAAAAAATTTTTTTTATTCAAAAAAACCCCAAAAAACAAAAAAAAATGATAAAAAGGGGGTTTTCCCCCAAAAATCGTACGCCCCGAAAAAAAAAACTCCCTTTATCAATTTTACCCCCCCGGGGAAAAAAAAAAACCCCCCCCCCCAAAAAAATTTTAAAAAATTTTTTTTTTTTTTTGTTCTTTCTAACCTCCCCCAAAAAACGAAATAAAAACAATAAAAAAATGCCCACCCCCCCAAAAAGGGGGTTTACAAAAAAAAACGTCCAACTGCCCGAAAAAAAAACCCCCTAAAAAGATCTGTAGGCCAAAATAAAAAAAAAAATTTTTGCCCCAAAAAAATTTGGGGAAAAAGGAAAAAAAAAAAATTTTTTGCAATAAAAAGCGTTTTTTAAGGGGACGCTGCCATTAAAAAAAACCCCCAAAAAAATAGTAAATAAAACCCCCCCTTTAATCCCCCCCCTTTTTTTGGGAAAAAAAAATTTAAAAAAAAAAAATGAAAATTTTTTTTCCAAAATTTCCCCCCTTTGGGGTTTTGGGGTTTGGGGGTTAAATTTTTGGGTTTTGGGGTTTGGGGAAAAAAATTGGTTTTGGGGTTGGGGTTTGGGGAAATTTGGGGGGTTTTGGGGGTTTTTTTTTGGTTGGGGTTTGGGGGTTTTGGGTTTTGGGGTTTTTTGGGGGTTTTGGGTTGGGGTTAAAAAGGGGGGGGGGTTTCCCCCGGAAAAAGGGACACCCGGGGCCCCCCAAAGGGCCCCCTGGGGGTGGGGGTTCTAAAAACCCCCAATTCTGCTTAAAAAAATAAAACGGGCCCCTTTTACTTTGACCCCCGGGGCCCGCGTCCAAACATTGTTTATCCCCCTTTAGGGGGGATCCCCGTACTCTGGGCCCCCCAAAAGTTATTTTGCAATTTGTCCTTTTTCCTTCTTTTTTTCCCCTTGGGGGAAAAAAAAAAAACGGGGGGCAAAAATATCATTTTTTTAAAAAAAAAATTATTTTTTTTTTTTTTTCGGTTTTCTTTAAAAACTTTGTAAAAAAAACTTGGGGAAAAAAAGGGCTCATTTAAAAAACCTAAAAATTTCCTTGGGGGGTTTTTTTTTCCCCCAAAAGGGGGGGTTTAAATTTTTGGGGGGTTTTCCCCACTGTTTATCGCATCGGGGGCCCCCAAATCCCCAAAAAACCCCCAAAACCTTTCCATCAAAGTCTAAACCCCCAAAAAACCCTTAAAATATTTCCCTTCCCCCCCCAAAAACGGCCCCCATCAGTAGTTTTCCCCACTTTTTGGGGTTTATCAGCTTAGGGGGGAAAAAGGGGACAAAAATTTTTGGGGGGAAAAATTTCCCCTTTTTTACCCTTGTGAAAAAAAATTTTGGGGGGCAAAAAAAAAATTTTTTTTGAAAAAAAAAAAAAGATTTTTTTTTTTTCCGGCTGTGCGTTAAAAACTTTTTTTAAGCCTTGGGGGTTTAAAAAGTGCTCCCCCACACATCTAGTTAATTTCCTTGGGGGTTACCCCCAAAAAAGGGGCCCTTTTTTGGGGGGGGTTTCCCTTTTTTGGGTGCAGGGGGGGGCCCCAAAAATGTGACATGACGCCCCCCAGTTTTTCCCCAATAAAAGTCGGCAACCCAAAAAACGTCACTACTTCCCTTCCGACCCCGCGGGGGGCCCCATACGTTTTTTCCCCCCCAAAATTTTGGGGGATCTTTTACCGGGAAAAAATTTTGGAAAACAACAACTTATGGGGGAAATTTTTTTCCTGTTCCCCTTTGGGGGAAAAAAAAAAAATTAGGGGAAAAAAAAAATTTTTTTGGGGGAAAAAAAAAGGGGTTTTTTTTTTTTCACCCCGGGATTAAAAACTTTTGTGAAGCACTTGGGGGTTTTTAAATTTCTCACCAAAGATCTAGATTTTTTTCCTTTGGGGGGTTTTTTTTTAAAAAAGGGGGGCCTTGGGGGGGGTTTTTTCCCCTTTTTTGGGCCCTTTTATCGGGGGGGATGCAAACGGAACATAAACCCCCTTTAAAAAGGCCCCGGCTTTCCAAAAAAATTTTCAAACTTCCTTTCCAACCCCTCCGGGGCGCCCAAACATTTCCCCCCCCCCCCCAAAAAGGGGGATCACGTACCCCCGGGAAAAAAGGGAAAAAACCCTTTTTTTGGGGGCCAAAATTTTTCCTTGGGGAAAAATTTTAAAAATTTGGGGGCAAAAAAAATCTTTTTTGGGGGAAAAATTTTTTTTTTTTTTTTTTTTTTCACCCCCGGGCTTTTTTAAACTTTTGAAAAAACCTTTTGGGTTTCCCCAAATGCCCAAAAAATTTTTAGATAAACCTTTTGGGGGGTTTTTTTCCCCAAAAAGGGGCCTTGGGGGGGGGTTTTTTCCCCTTTTTTTGGCGCATCGGGGGGTTCCAAACCCATGGCACCCCAATTTTTAAATTTCCCCGCCAATTTTTTTTAAAAAAGGTAAAAACGTCCCCCTTTTCCCTTTTTCGAGCTCTGCCGTGTCCCCAAAAAAAGGGGTTTTTCCCCCCAAAACATATGGGGTTTTGGGCCCCTACTCGGGGAAAAATTCTAAAAAACCTTTAAAGCCCCTTTTTCCCCCTTTTCCCCTTTAAAAAAAAAAAAAAAAGGGGTTTTTTAAAAAAACATTTTTGGGGCAAAAAATTTAAAATATTCTTTTTTTTTCCCTTCCCCGTTGCTTTTTTTTCGGGGGAAGCCCCTAAAGGGGTTTAAAAAAACTTCTTGAAAGGGGTTTTTTAAAAACCGAGGGGGGCAGTTTTTTAAATGGTGTCCTTTTGGGGGTTTTTTTTTTCCCAAATTTTGGGGGCCCCCCAAAGTGATTTCCCCAAAAGTGAGGGGTCC
>JARQOD010000001.1:438997230-439037871 GCA_033576555.1 Oophaga sylvatica | reverse complement strand
CAAAAATGATGCAACGCAATGACATCAGGCGCGATCCGGCGCTAATGAAAGTCAATGCTAAAAAAAACGCTCCGGTACCGGATCCGTTTTTTTAACAACACGCCGGGAAATTCAAGCTGACGTCAAAAATGGATGTGTGAAAGAGGCCTAACTGGCCTCTAATTGGGCAGTGTCTTTGTACTATAACATGCCCCCAACTGATAACCAGTGAAAACATTTTTTTTTTTCAAAATTTGCAGGAGGAATAACAGAGGAAAAAAGCATGTGTAGTCAGAATTTAAAAATAAATAAAGTGTTAAGACAGAAAAAAGTTGCCAAGAGACCCCTCTGGCAGGACTTATCTTCACAGAGAATGAATGATCAAATGTTGAAATTCCAACTGCCCTTGGTAGTTTCATACTAGCGTTTCACTGACCTGCGTCGGTCTGCGCACGGCCGCCGCAAAGCTCCGCCCCGCCGCTCGCCTTTGGACGCATAAAACGCTGCATGCGACCTGTTTTACCCTATCTTTAGCATTGGGTACACAGGCCATGCGCAGGTATGCGTTTGCCGGCGCATGCATTCCTTTTGACGGTGCGCCGACCTGTGCCAACGCACCGTGTTGCATTTTGGTGCACTCGGCGCACCTTCAAAAGGACGCATGCGCTAGCAAACGCATACCTGCGCACGGCCTGCGTACCCAATGCTAAAGATAGGGTACGCGGTTGCATGCAGCGTCATGCGCCCATAGGCGGACGCGCCGGGAGGAGGCGCGGCCGGGGAAGGAGCTTAGCGGTGGCCGTGCGTTTGACCGACAAAACGCTAGTATGAAACTAGCCTTACAGGTGATGCGAGATGATAGTGGGAGACCCCCATACAGACCGGACCGTAGGCCTATCCCCCCAAGGTCTGTGGGTTCGGACATTTCATATAATGTGTATGGGCACCTATTGGCCTTTGTGTTAGATCGGAGTCTGGACTGTGCGAGTATACTGCTGTACATACAGTACTTACAACTTCTGCATCTTCTGAGTGATCACATCTTGTGTGACAGGTCCCCTTTAAATACTTACTAATACAAATAAAGTATCCATATAAAAGCAGCATTTATATAACACACATGCGGATAGGAGCCCGATATGGGTTTCCAGCTACATTGTACAACAGACTTTTCTTGAAAATAGATTTGATCTCTGCTACAATTTCGCTCCGGCACGGAATGGAAATCTCTCTATATAAAGTAGTGCAGACAAACAAGATGTCAAATGTACAGTAATAAAATGTGGGGTGTCCTGTAGGACTACAATTACTGAATGCTTCCCTCACTTTATGGCTAAATAGATTTTCCTCCATTATATAATTAACCTCTCCTCAAGATTGGTCACTGATATCCGATAGGTAGGGGGGTGTCGAGTCTTAGACCCCCAAAATCAGCTGTTATCAGCTCCAGAGGCGGCTGGGTGTGCACAGGGTATGGCGCTGAACTGCCTGGCACTGTACTCTGTAGGGGCCACACCTGGGCGCAGAGGCTCAAATACCAGTTATTTGATTTGGCCACAACTCGTTGGGGTGACCCTTCCCTTAAAGGGGATGTGCATGATGAAACGACTGCTTTAACACAACAGCACTGTTGGTACAGTCGCTGCAATCAATGTCAAACTGCAGCATCTGATGGGGATTGTCTTACGCTAGATAGTACAAGGGGAAGGTTTGTTTCTTTTTTGTAAAAGTGGCTGCCAATGTAATCTATGGACAACCCAAGAAGTAGGAGCGGCTGCCTTCTGCCTGCCAGCACGGCCCCCTACTCTGTACATTCCCTTATAGGACAGACGGATCCCCCTCATCTATACATTCCCTAATAGGACAGATGGGACTCCCTCATCTATACATTCCCTTATAGGACAAACGGGACCCCCTCATCTATACATTCCTTAATAGGAAAGACGGGACTCCCTCATCTATACATTCCCTTATAGGACAAATGAGACCCCCTCATCTATACATTCCCTTATAGGACAGGCAGGAGCCTCTTATCATATACTTTCCCTTCTAGGACAAAGACTTTAAGGCTACGCCACAAACACAATCTTCTTTGAAGCGGTTGTTTAGGATTAGAAAACACATGTCTTCTTTTGTCTCCTACCTATAAATTACGTCTGGTATTACAGTTTAGCCCATTCCTTTCAATGGAGCCCACCTTTGATATCAGACGCAACTTATAGCCAGGCGTGGTGCTCTTTCTCGCTGGAAGAAAAAAAATTGGATCTGAATCTATCAGGATCCATTAGAATATAATGGCCTCTAATCAATATTTAACCCTTTCCAATGCTGCATGTAAAACGAAGATATAAAGTTGGTGACTCCCGGAAACAAATCTGTTGCTGTGTATGGAGGAGAATGGGAAAGATAATGATCACACAATTCACATTGGGGTATTTCAGGAAGGCACAATGAAGTTGCATGTAGTATGGAAATCCCATATTCATGTCCCACCACTGACAGAACCAATTACAGGAGGGAAAAATGATCCACGATTAAAGAAAAAAAAATTTCCAAAATTTGCACCTGTACTGGCCAAGAGGAGCAGTCCGGCCTCACAAGGACTAGTCACAACATCAAGTATTACAATTAATGGTGTACAGGGACATTTAATACTCTTCTGGTTACTGTCCTATCTTAGGGTCAGGACATTAGTGTCTTTACTGCGTGTTACTTGTGAGGTGACATCCTCGGCCACAAACCAGAGCCGTCTGCTCACGTGTCACTGTCTCCGACTGTTCCGTTCAGTAATCATCCGTCCGTTACGATTTTGTATCTCTGTGAATCACGCTGCAAAGCGAGGGAACAAAGTGATTCAATAAATGACATTACACCACATGAGAGCAGCAACTATCTCGCTCTATGTTAGATCAGAAAATTGTCGAGCAAGTGGGAAACACGACAGGACTTTGTGCTCAAAATAGAAGCCATCCCAAGATGAGAGCCGCATCAACAGTACAACCTCTACACATAACAGAAGTATCAAAAGGGGACAATCCACCCCCCAGGCAGTTACAGCACCAAATCTCATGACACTCTGTGATAACCACCATATGCCGCCTCTGTACCAAAATAAAGCTACACGCCATTTGTATGGCTGGAGCAAAAAAAAATAAAAGATTTATTATTTTTTTTTTTTTCATGCAGGGACATCAATGAGAAAAATGTTATAAAAGTCTAAAAAGTGTTAATCTAAGAGTGGCATCTCAAAGAGATAAAAAGACTCATTGATGATTAATTTCCTGCACTTTGCTACTGAAATCAGAATGTGAGAACAGTGTCCAATTACCTCGACACATTGCACTGAACACAATATGCCTTCTGCATTTTGTATTCCTTTGTGGCAGGGTCACCACCTACCTCTCCAGAGTACTGAATGTTATGGGACACCGATGACGCTCGCAGGCTGCCCACGCTGCCGTGGTACGATCTTCTCCCTCGAGCGGATGGAGTATCCTGGATTTCCCCTACACCCTGTGAGCCGACAAGTGATCCAGTGATCAAATGAGGAAGACAAAAAATTCTAGGGTACATTCTGATATAATCCTTTATTGGTCCTCTGACTTAGCACTGCTTGCATCAACTTTATGCTTTAAATGCTTCCTATAGACGTGAGATTCTCCTCTCACTTACTTTCACTTGAATATTCTTCATTACGTCTCGGATGTAAGGCAAGTCCTTGGTCGGGATATATTTTTCAAGCATCTTGTCAAAATCTGGATGAGACATCAGATAGTGCAACATCTTTCGCCCAAAGAATCTGCAAAGAAAACGTATGTATCAAAGACTATTAGTCTGGTGGCTGCAGAAATGCTGGAAAAGGACATCTGCTGTAGAAAACTACGACTGTGGCAAGCAGGGGCGAACACAGATCATGGGTCCTCAGGCAAAAGGTCAAATTAAGACCCCCTCCCTCTCCCCACTGGGAAAAAAATTTTTTGGTGATGTAAGCAGGATCGTGGAGCAATCACTGAAAGACATACTGTATCTGCTAATGTCAAGAGACAAGGAGAGAGTATCGCTTACTAAAGACCCTTTGTGATTGCACTCTCCACACTGACAATGTCGTGGCCTCCATAGAGTATGACACATTATGATGCCCCACAGTATCAAACTACCCCACAGCACCCTCCCTCCACCCCACACACAGCATCATAACACCTAAAAACTGCGGGATAGTCCCACAGTCCTCCCTAAACAGTATATGGCCCCCACAGATGCTGCATAGTCTTCCCCAAACAGTATATGGCCCCCACAGATGCACACACAGCATCATAGCACCTTAATAATGCATGATAGCCCCTCAGTCCCCCCCAAAACAGTATATGGCCCCCACAGATACACAATCATTTGCAGAGAGTGGGCGACTACTCACCTGGTCTCCTGCGAGCCATCCTGAGCAAACTTGGCAATGGCAGGCAGCGCCCTATCCGTGACGTCCTTTATTCCAGACAGGATCCGACCCGGCCCCATCCTCTCCACCAGATCAGACATATGTTGCGCTGCACATTTTTTCACTGCGGTGTTCAAATGGCTACAAAAGAAAAAAAAAAGTGTGTAATCACTGAAAAATATAGAAAATTATTTAAAGGGATTTTTCAATAAACCACATAGGATAGGTGATAAATGTATGATTGCTGGAGTCCCAATGTCAGACATGAAAACAGGGGTCCACATTGCCCTGAGTGAATGGACAGTTAATCCGCTCATGCTCACTTCTGTCTCCTGTTTTCATGGGGGTCTTAGTAGCCAGACCACCAGCGATCATACATTTATCATCTAGCCTGTGAAAACTTGAGCGCTGTTTTTTTTTTTTACCTTAGTCCTCCATTAATTAGGGCGGTGAGAGCCCTTACTGGTGTCACGTTCTGGACCATAGCGTCAAGAGCCTTGTCCACATCCTCTCGTATGAAGACGTTGGATTCTCCAGCCTTGTGCAGAAGTACGCGGACACAGTTGTCCAGCTCGTGGTCCATGTGTTTTTTCAGATGTGTGAACATGTCCCCTAAACAACCGATTGCTGCTCGGGAAACTGTGGAACGCAGATTCTTCACCTACATTCAAAATGTAATAGAAATAATCATTAAAGGACTGACGATGAGCAAGCCCAAACGATGGCTTCCACTACAGCAACCGACACACCGAGCACACTCACCTCTTGTGTCACCGCAATCTTAAGTTCATTAAGTCTTTCCAGAACTACATCTGAGTGGAAGATGGAAAGTGATCGGACCAGGTTCAAGCCTTCAATCTTCTTCTCCCTGTAAAACCAATTCCCACAGCTTAATCATGACCCCCACCAGGTGCTCACTGGGGTTACAATGTAATGCCTCCAAGACAAGTGCACCCCTCATTTCTAATACGGTAAGTCCTTTTTGTGGCGAGAGATAAAAAAAAATAGAGTCCAAACAAAAAAAAAAAAAACACAATTGCAAGGTGTGAATACAGCCAAGAAAAGGAGAAAGAATGAACACAGCCGCCGGCATTATCCAAGATCATATCCCAATATGTAGTGGGTGTAATAACAATATTAGCAAATACCTACAATTAGAAATGTAGTATAGTTCTTTTGACTAGCTATGTCGCTTACCTCATGTACAGAAAGAGCATTGCAGTAACTTAAAGTATTTTTCGGACTACAAGACGCACCGGACCATAAGGCTATGTGCACACAATACGGACTTTTGTGCGGCTCTGCAGCGTTTTTTTCCGCGCGAAATGCACCAAATCCGCAATGTATTGCCCAACCAATGTTAATCAATGGGAATCCAGAATTGGTGTGCACATACTGCGGAAAATTCCGCGCGGATTTGCAGCGTTTTATTTTCCACAGCATGTCAATTCTTTTTGTGGATCTGCAGTGTTTGTGCACCCATTGACAAACATTGAGTCAGTCAAATCCGCAGCTAAACCCCAGGTGTAAAAGGGTTTGCGGATTAGCTGCGGATTTGAGTGCCAAAAACGCTGCGGAAAGGAAGGCGGAACAGTGTGTGGACGGAGACTATGTGTGAGCGGAGAATATGTGTCTGTCTGCGGGTGTCTGTGTGTAGCCAGGCATCGTCTGATGGGACTACTACTCCCATCGGGCTATGTCTGCTGTCACATATAACAGTGACAGCATGAGCCGATGAAGGGACAGTAGTATTCCCATCTTCCGGGGCAACTGTGTTCAATTGTAAAACAAAAAAACGCATTTATACTTACCAAACACCTAATCCCCAAAGATCTCCTGCAACAAAAATAAAATAATAAACCAACATATACTTACCTTTCCGCCGTAGTCCATCGGGAGATGTGACTGCTCTACACGGCTCCGGTGACACACTACGGGAGGGATTTCCTCCTGTCAGTGTATCACTGCGCCGCAGTCAGAGGTCGCCGGAGTTCATGTTACTTGCGGGACCGCTGCATGAGAGAATTCTCACACAGCAGTAGTGCCGTAAATTGAGAGGACGAACGCCGGTGAACTCTCATTGATGTTCTGCAGGAGCGATTACCTCCTGACAGTGTATCACCGGAGCCGTGTAGAGCTGTCACGTGTCTTGACTGTGACTGTTCTACACGTGAGATTGACGTGGGACACTCAGTAAATGGACTACATCGGACAGGGAGTATTTGTATTGGTTTATTTTTTTTTTTGCAAGAGATCGAAGGCTTCGCTGGAATTAGGCGTTTAAATAAAAATGGAAAACTGTGTTTAGTCTTATTTAGAATTAAGGACTTTATTCTGGATGTGTCTTTATTTACCATATAACTATAGGATTAGTAATAGGTATCTTATAGACGCCTGTCCATTACTAAGCCGTGGGCTTGATGTCACTGCACAATACAAAGGTGACATCAACCCTACAAATATTACCCCACTTGCCAAAGCTACAGGGCAAGTGGGAAGAGCGAGGCTAAGTGCCAGAATTGGCGCATCCATAAGATGCGCCATTTCTGGGGTGGCTGAGAGCTGATGTTTTAGCCTGGGGGGGTGCCAATATACATGGCCCCTTCCCAGGCTATTAATATCAGCCCAAAGCTGTCTGCCTAGCCTAGCCTTTGCTGGTTCGATTTTGCTGGAGGACCCCATGTCAATTTTTTTCTGGGGTTCCCCTGTAAACTTCCCCTGTCTGTCTTTTATTTAACTCTTTATGTAACATTTTATTAATGAGGGTATCTGGCTGACACATACACATTATATATAGATTATATTCACTTATATTTGTTTTGTGTGTGTAAACATTTAATTTGAACATGGTATCTGGCTGACACATACCATATATATATTAAGAGACCACTGAAAAATGTTCAGTTTGTCTGATTTTTCTCTTTATAGGTACCGTATTTTTCGCACTATAAGACGCACTGGACCATAAGACGCACCCCAAATTTTCAGAAGGTAAATAGGAAAAAAAATAATGTGTCAAATGGGGGTCCGTCTTACAGTCCGAATTCAGATTACCAGCGAAGGGATCAGCACAGGTAGAGGAGTGGTCACAGGGGTCGTTCAGTGGTCCAGGCTGGTGTGGTGGTGCTCTGTGTGCGGTGCCTGGGGTGCTGTCTCTGTGGGGTGGCTGTGCTCTGTGGGGTGCTGTGCTCTGTGGGGTGGCTGTGCTCTGTGGGGTGGCTGTGCTCTGTGGGGTGGCTGTGCTGTGGGTGGCTGTGCACTGTGGGGTTGCTGTGCTTTGTGGGGGGGTGGCTGTGCTCTGTGGGGTGGTTGTGCTCTGTGGGGTGGGGTCGCAATATACTTACAAAATCCCGTGGCAGTGGTCCCGATGCAGCCTCCCCGTGGTGCGGTGGTGTCGGGGCTCCGTGATGTGGCGGCAGAGGGGCTCTGTGCTGCGTGGGGGGCTCCGCCGGCATTTCGTCATAGCCCGAAGCCCCCCGCAGCTGCAACGCGGTGCCCTCCTGAAAGATGGCCACCAGGGGCCTCCGGAAAGATGGCCGCCGCACCCTCAAATTTAAATCTCGGCAACGAGATCTCGGGAAGAGATCTTGTCTCCCGAGATCTCAGCAGCGGGGGGCTTCGGGCTAATATGAAATGCCGGCGGAGCCCCCCACACAGCACAGAGCCCCGCTGCCGCCACATCACGGAGCCCCGACACCATAGGGAGGCTGCATCGGGACCGCCGCCGTCACCGGAGATGGTAAAAGTTTTCTTTCCAGGAGGGGACATACCGTATATTGCGACCATAAGACGCACCCCCATTTTCCCCAAAAATTTCGGGAGAAAAAGTGCGTCTTATGGTCCAAAAAATACGGTATATTTTTGAGTAAAATGTAAATTGTCCTCTTATTCTATAAACTACTGACAACATGCCTCCGAATTTCTAAGCAATAAATTTTGTATTTATTTTCAGAAAATGAGAAATGGTCAAAATAACAAAGAGATGCAGTGCTTGCAGACCTCAAATAATGCTAAGAAAACAAGTTCATAATCATTTAGAAACAACAATACTAATGTTTTAAGTCAGGAAGAGTTCAGAAATCAATATTTTGTGGAATAACCATGATTTTTAATCACAGCTTTCATGCGTCTTGGCATGCTTTCCACCAGTCTTTCACACTGCTTTTGGGTGATCTTATGCCACTCCTGGTACAAAAAATTAAACAATTCTTCTTTGATGGCTTGTGACTATCCATCTTCTTCTTGATTACATTCCAGAGGTTTTCAATAGGGTTCAGGTCTGGAGATTGGGCTGGCCATGACAGGGATTTGAAGTGGTGGTCCTTCATCCACACATTGATTGACCAAGCTGTGTGGCATGGCGCATTGTCCTGCTGGAAAAAACAGTCCTCAGAGTTGGGGAACATTGCCTGAGCAGAAGGAATCAACTGTTTTTCCACGATAACCTTGTAGGCGGCTTGATTCATACGTCCTTCGCAAAGATTAACCTGCCCAATTCCAGCCTTGCTGAAGCATCCCCTGATCACCAATCCTCCACCAAATTTCACAGTGGGTGCAAGACACTGTGGCTTGTACACCTCTCCAGGTCTCCGTCTAACCATTAAACGACCAGGTGTTGGGCAAAGCTGAAAATTAGACTCAACAGAGAAGATTACTGTTATGATCTGCTACAAGCACTAAGGAAAGATGGGAATTCTGTCCCTACAATAGAACTAAGCTGGATCCCTACGATGTAACGGGGAACCTGATCCTGCGACCAGACCCGCTAAAGTCCTCAGCTAGTCTGAACGAAGACCTATAGATGCGAGGGAGGAATCCCTACAAGATCTAGGGACTGGGAGAAAAGGTGGACACCTCCTAACAGAAGTTGTAGCAGGGGTAAATAAACAGAAAACAAATTACTTAGAGATCCTAAGTTCAAGCAAAACTGACTGAGAAAGGCACCTAAGCACCCGGCTAGCTTAAGAGTAGATACTACAATGAAGTCCAGCAAAGCCAGAAGGGCGGAGCCAGACTAAATAGGGAAAAAAGGTCATGTGACCAGCAAACTGAAAAAAAAAAACCTAACAAGAGGGTTCTAACAATTACCTTACTCTAGTCCTCTATGGTCCAATCTTTATGGTCTTTGGCAAACTTCAGCCTGGCTCTCCTTTGCTTCTCATTGATGAAAGGCTTTTTTCCAGCTTTACATGACTTGAGCCCTGCCTCTAGGAGGCTGTTACGAACTGTTCTTGCCATGCACTTCACCCCAGCTGCCATTTGTCATTTCTTTTGTAGGGCACTTGATGTCATCCTGTGGTTGCTGAGTGACATTCGAATAAGATGATGGTCATCCCGGTCAGTGGACAGTCGTTTTCACCCTTGGCCGGTCTGTAGGTTTGTTGTCCCCAATGTCTGCTGCTTGACCTTGTTGTAATGGACTGCAGTCTTAGAAATTTTAAGGATGGAGGCAACATGACGCTCAATATATCCCTCTGCTAGTAAAGCCAGAATTGAGCCCTTCGTTTCCTCACTCAAGACTTTTCTTTTCATCTCCTTTGGCATGGTTAAAAGTTATTTTTTCATTCCTATTACTTTTGGGATATTACTAGCACTTGTTTTGCCATCCAGCTTGTCCTAATGCAAGAGGATTGTGAACACCACAGCAGTGTTTTTTTTATACTTTCCTTCGTTAAATAAGATTCACTTATATTTGTTTTGTGTGTGTAAACATTATATTTGAACATGATATGTAATAATATAATGGTCTACAATGGAGAATGTAAAAGGAAAGGTTGGACAAGGAAATTACATCACAATTTTTTTTTTAAGCTATATATCTTTTTTTAGCTTACAAAAACGCATACAAATCCGCATCAAATCCGTGACGATTTTCACCTGCGTTTTCTGCCAAGAGGAAGAATTTGGGCAGATTTTTACAACAGCAAATCTGAAACATGCGCACTTACCCTAAGACACACCTAGGTTTTAGAGAAGGAAATTAGAAAAAAAAAATTGAAGCAAAAACTGTGGTCTATTCTATACTTAATATCCCCCATCCTGGTATGCATGGCTCCTTTATCTCTAGCTTGGTATGCAGGGCCTCCATCTCTGTCCTGGTATGCAGGGCCTGCTCATCCCCATCCTGGTACGCAGGGCCTCCATCTCCATATTGATATGCATGGCCCCAATCCCTATCCTGGCATGCAGGGACCCTATTTACGTCCTGGTATACATGGCCCCATCCTTATCCTGGTGTGATTTGCCCCAATCCCTATCCTGGTATGCAGGGACTCCATCTCCATCCTGGTATGCATGGCCCCATCCTTATACTGGTATGATTGGCCCCAATCCCTATCCTGGTATGCAGGAACCCCATCCTTATCCTGGTATGATTGGCCCCCAGCAGAGAAATAAAACAACAAACAAACAAAACAATTCTTACCTTCACTGTGAGCCCTCGTAGCGTCCTGCTCCGGTGCCAGCAGCTGCTTTATGCTTGCAAGCAGTGTATGGCAGGGACGTCATGCGCTGCTTACAAGCCGCCGAGGACAGCTGCCAGAATACTCATTGTTCTCCGAGCCAGCACTGTGTGCATGGAGCACAGTGAGTATTCATCGCTCTTTAGCGAGCAGAGTGTGACCCGCAGCTGCCGGGTTCCTGCAGCGGCCGGGCGATCACGTGTGCCCGCTACTAAGGGAAGGAATATTCATTGCCATAAGTTGCCGACACACTCGAACGCCGGACAGCTGCATGAAGCCGGCTGCTGCGGCTAACACTGTGCTCGCTATTAAAGAGAAATGAACATTCACTCCTTTCCATGCCCATGGGTGTGGAATGGAGTGAATATTCATTTCTCTTTAGCAGTGGGCACAGGAGTTAGCCGCAGCAGCCGGCTCCTGAATCCTATGACCCGCTGCCGCTACCCCACCAAAGCCAGAGCCAGTACATCTGGTCTGTAAGACGCACTACCCCATTTTCCTCCACATTTTTGAAGGTAAAAAGTGAGTCCTATAGTTAGAATACGAATAAGAATATGGTATGTATCCATGGTTACAACCACTAACAACTATCAGTATATGAGTGGTCTTAACCATGGATATCTAAGCTACTGCAATGCCTTGCACATGGGGTGATCGACAAAGAGAATCCAAAGAACTATACCACATTTCTAATTAGAGGTATCGGTAAATATTACTATTACACCTACTACATATTCGGATTAGATCTTGGAAATAGTAATAGCCCTTTAAGTCCTCACCTGATTGAGAGTCTATGACCAAAACTAGCCACAGTGTAGATTCCTATGATGCTGTTAAAGGTTTTTTCCGGTTTCAGAAAACCCCTGTTCCCTGGCTGCAGTTTGTTTAAAAAAAATAAACAAATTGCTTCTTTACTCACCCTCCCCAGGTCCAGCACAGAGTCTCCGGAGCTGCTCCTAGTGTCTGTTATTGGCTGCAGCACTGGCATCTCGCCAATAACGATGCAATCACTGAGCTCAGCGCCACTCCGGCAGAGCTCAGCTATTGGCTGCAGCGCTGCAGAAAACAAGAGATACGGGGAACAACAGCAGAGACTCAGCATTGGACCTGGGGAAGGTAAGGAAAGGTTTATTTTATATATATATATATATATATATAATTTGCACCCGAAGGATAAGGCTTTTCCAAAAACCCCAAGGTAAAAAAAAATAGGCAATAAAACCTGGACTCAGGCTGGGACATGCGGCTAAAATGTGCTGGCATTACGGTCGTCTGAATGAGGCCGGGTTTGGGAAACAACACAAGTTAATATATTTGATGTGCTGAAGATGATGAAATAACCAGTAAGTGAAGAATGGTGTATTGTAACACAGCACAGGGACGCAGGTCATCAGCACACCTCATCCTCGTCTTACCACTCATCATCGGACAACAATTTAAACACTTCCATGATGGACAAGTCCGGTCTGGAGACTTCTCTAGGCACCGATGGGTCCATGATGTCGGAACTACGACTGACAGACGACCGATCTCTGTAAGGACTCCGCTGCGCTGCAGACGATACACATTAAGCCCGTCAGGGTCAGCACCTTGTAGTGACTGCTGTATTACACTTATGGGGTGAACGACTGTTAAAACACATTTCCTAAAGCAAGTTCCTAAAAGCCTGAGGGGCCACAAATAGTGAAATGTGCAATGAAAATCCACCACAGAATTCACATATTGCAGACAGGAACATCCCCAGCATGATATCTGCACGGATTATTTTCCCCACTACTTGCAGTTATTTAAACACCAGCTGTAATGACAGTAGCCCCGCACGAGGCTGCAGCAGTCAATGTGACGGCAGCCGGATGGGAATGAGCCGTCACATTACAGCATCCAGCAATAGAGTGAATGCTGAGCTGCGCACCGCATACAGAGGATCATTCACACACGTATGAGGGCGAGGGAGCTGTAGGTCATTTCATTTCCCGTATTTTTCGTGTTGGTCATGATGATTCTCCTGTGAAAGCCAGCATGTTGCTGGCATTCATAGGAAACCGTGATTTTCTCTATACAGAGCAACACTGATGCACTGCTATGTACAGTACAAGCGATTGGATGATCGCAGGTTCAAAGGGGACTAATAAATACAGTAAAGAGAGAAAAAAAAATGTTTAAAAATATGAAAACAAAAAAAGTTCAAATCACCCCCATTTCACCATTAAAAAAAAATAAATATTGTAATTGCACTTTTTTTTCTAATTTCACCTCACTTGCCAATAGCCAAATCGTGTGTTTTAACCCCTTCATGACCCAGCCTATTTTGACCTTAAAGACCTTGCCATTTTTTGCAATTCTGACCAGTGTCCCTTTATGAGGTAATAACTCAGGAACGCTTCAATGGATCCTGGCGATTCTGAGACTGTTTTTTCGTGACATATTGGGCTTCATGTTAGTGGTAAATTTAGGTCAATAATTTTTGCGTTTATTTGTGAAAAAAATGGAAATTTGGCAAAAATTTTGAAAATTTTGTAATTTTCAAATTATTAATTTTATTTTGTTAAACCAGAGAGTTATGTGACACAAAATAGTTAATAAATAACATTTCCCACATGTCTACTTTACATCAGCACAATTTTGGGAACAACATTTTTTTTTTGTTAGGAAGTTATAAGGGTTAAAATTTGACCAGCGATTTCTCATTTTTACAGCAAAATTTACAAAACCATTTTTTTTAGGGACCACCTCACATTTGAAGTCACTTTGAGGGGTCTATATGGCAGAAAATACCCAAAAGTGACACCATTATAAAAACTGCACCCCTCAAGCTACTCAAAACTACATTCAAGAAGATTATTAACCCTTCAGGTGCTTCACAGGAACTAAAGCAACGTGGAAGGAAAAATTGGACATTTTAATTTTTCCAACAAAAATTTTCTTTTAGCATCAATTTTTTCATTTTTACATGGGCAACAGGATAAAATGGATCCTAAAATTTGTTGGGCAATTTCTCCTCAGTACACAGATACCTCATATGTGGTCATAAACCACTATTTGGGCGCACGGCAGGGCTCAGAAGGGAAGGAGCGCCATTTGACTTTTTGAATGGAAAATATGCTGGAATATTTAGCGGTTGCCATGTCACATTTGGAGAGTCCCTGTATGCCTAAACATTGGAGCTCCCCCACAAGTGACCCCATTTTGGAAACTAGACCCCCAAGGAACTTATCTAGATGCATAGTGAGCACTTTGAACCCCCAGGTGCTTCACAAATTGATCCGTAAAAAAAAGAAAGTACTTTTTTTTTCACAAAAATTTTCTTTTAGCCTCAGTTTTTTCATTTTCACATGGGCAACAGTATAAATTGGATCCTAAAATTTGTTGGGCAATTTCTCCTGAGTACACAGATACCTCATATGTGGTCATAAACCACTGTTTGGGCGCACGGCAGGGCTCAGAAGGGAAGGAGCGCCATTTGACTTTTTGAATGGAAAATTAGCTCCAATCGTTAGCGGACACCATGTCGTGTTTGGAGAGCCCCTGTGTGCCTAAAGTTTAGAGCTCCCCCACAAATGACCCCATTTTGGAAACTAGACCCCCTAAGGAACTTATCTAGATGCAAAGTGAGCACTTTGAACCCCCAGGTGCTTCACAGAAGTTTATAACGCAGAGCCGTGAAAATAAAAAATCTTTTTTTTTTCTCAAAAAAATGATTTTTTAGCCCACTATTTTTTATTTTCACAATGATTACAGGAGAAATTGGACCCCAAAAGTTGTTGTCCAGTTTGTCCTGAGTACGCTAGTACCCCATATGTGGGGGGGAACCATTGTTTGGGCACACGTCAGGGCTCGGAAGGGATGTAGTGACGCTTTGAAATGCCGACTTGATTGAATGGTCTGCAGGCATCTTGTTACGTTTGCAGAGCCCCTGATGTGCCTAAACAGTAGAAACCCCCCACAAGTGACCCCATTTTGTAAACTAGACCCCCAAAGGAACTTATCCAGATGTGTGGTGAGCACCTTGAACCCCCAGGTGCTTCACAGAAGTTTATAACGCAGAGCCGTGAAAATAAAAATTTTTTTTTTTTCTCAAAAAAATGATTTTTTAGCCCACTATTTTTTATTTTCACAATGGTTACAGGAGAAATTGGAACCCAAAAGTTGTTGTCCAGTTTGTCCTGAGTACGCTAGTACCCCATATGTGGGGGGAACCATTGTTTGGGCACACGTCAGGGCTCGGAAGGGATGTAGTGACGCTTTGAAATGCCGACTTGATTGAATGGTCTGCAGGCATCTTGTTACGTTTGCAGAGCCCCTGATGTGCCTAAACAGTAGAAACCCCCCACAAGTGACCCCATTTTGTAAACTAGACCCCCAAAGGAACTTATCCAGATGTGTGGTGAGCACCTTGAACCCCCAAGTGCTTCACAGAAGTTTATAATACAGAACCGTGAAAATAAAAAATCATTTTTACCCTCAAAAACTGATTTTTTTAACCCGCAATTTTTTATTTTCACAAGGGTAACAGGAGAAATTGGACCACAAAAGTTGTTGTACAGTTTGTCCTGAGTACACCGATACCCCATATGTGGGGGGAACCACTGTTCGGGCACACGTTGGGGCTCGGAAGGGAAGTAGTAACGTTTGAAATGCCGACTTTGATGGAATGGTCTGCGGGCGTCATGTTAGGTTTGCAGAGCCCCTGATGTGCCTAAACAGTAGAAACTCCCCACAAGTGACCCCATTTTGGAAACTAGACCCCGCAAAGAACTTATCTAGATGTGTGGTGAGCACTTTGAACCCCCAAGGGCTACACAGCAGTTTATAACGCCCGGGAATGAAAATAAAAAAAAATCATATTTCTTCCATAATCAGGATCTTTTAGTCCCCAATTTTTTTATTTTCCCAAGGGTAACAGGAGAAATTAGACCCCAAAAGTTGTTGTCCAATTTGTCCTGAGTACGCTGATACCCCATATGTGGGAGAAAACTACTGTATGGGCGCACGTCGAGGCTCGGAAAGGAAGTAGTGACGTTTTGAAATGCCCACTTGATGGAATGGTCTGCGGGCGTCATGTTACGTTTGCAGAGCCCCTGATGTGCCTAAACTGTAGAAACTCCCCACAAGTGACCCCATTTTGGAAACTAGACCCCGCAAATAACTTATCTAGATGTGTAGTGAGCACTTTGAACCTCCAAGGGCTACACAGAAGTTTATAACGCCCGGGCATGAAAATAAAAAAATCATATTTTTTCCACAAACATGATCTTTAGTCCCCAATTTTTTTATTTTCCCAATGTTAACAGGAGACATTAGACCCCCAAAGTTGTAGTGCAATTTTTCCAGAGTACGCTGATACCCCATATGTGGGGGTAAACCACTGTTTGGGCATACGTCGGGGCTTGGAATAAAGGGAGCACTGTTTGACTTTTTGAACGCAAAATTTGCAGGAATCAATGGTGGTGCCATGTCGCGTATGGAGACCCCCTGATGTGCCTAAATAGTGGAAACCCCTCAATTCTAACTCCAACCCTAACCCCAACACACCCCTAAACCCAACCCTAACCCCTACACACCCCTAACCCTAATACAAACCCTAACCATAACCCTAACCCCAACACACCCCTAACCCTAATCCCAACTCTAACCATAAACCTAACCACAAGCCTAACCCTAATCCCAACCCTAACCCCAAAACACCCCTAACACTTATCCTAACTCTAACCCTAACCACAAACCTAACCCTAATCCCAACCCTAACCCTAATTCCAACCCTAACCCAAATTCCAACCCTAACCCAAATTCTAACCCTAACCCAAATTCTAACCGTAACCAAATTCTAACCGTAACCTTAATTCTAACCCTAAGGCTGGGTTCATATTGCGTTTTACCAGCCCGTTCAACACGTAGCATTGACCGGCTGGTAATGGTATAGCATAACGCGATCGCGTTATGCTATACCCGCTAGCGCAGATGAATCATCAGATGATTCATTTGTGCTAGCGGTGACGGAGCCCAGACGCTGCAGCCCGTGTCCGAGGCTCCGTCACTGAATGACGGCACGTCGCGAACGCATGCCGTAAAGCACACAAATGGGGTGAATGGCAGCGTTTACGGACTGCGTTACACCGCGTTATACCGCGGTGAAACGCAGTCCATCTAACGGACTGCCATAATGCAATATGAACCCAGCCTAACCCTGAGGCCCCGTGCACACGTTGCGGATTCACTTGCGGATTTTTCTAAAATCCGCAGGTAAAACGACCTGCCTTTTACCTGCGAATTTAGTGCGGATTTGCTGCGGTTTTTCCCTGCGGTTTTACAACTATAATGGAATAGGTGTAAAACCGCTGCGGAATCCGCACAAAGAATTGACATGCTGCGGATTTAAAACCGCAGCAAATCCGCGCTGAAAAATCCGCAGCATGTGCACAGCGTTTTTTTTTACCATTTATTTGCATTGTACTGTTCATGGTTTCTGGATCTGCTGTGGATCCGCAGCGCCAAATCCGCTGCGGATCAGCAGCAAAATCCGCTGCGGATCAGCAGCAAAATCCGCTGCGGATCAGAGGCGAAATCCGCTGCGGATCAGCAGCGAAATCCGCAACGTGTGGACAGGGCCTAAAAGGAAAAAAAAAAAATTCTTTATTTTATTTTTTGTCCCTACCTATGACAGGGGGGGTTCATTTACTTTTATTTTGATCACTGTGAGAGTTTATCACAGTGATCAAAATAAATTGTACTTTGAAAGGCGCACTGCGCATGCGCCCGCCATTTTCCAAGATGGCGGCGCCCATGAAGAGTCCCGGGCGGACACCGGGACGGATCAAGAGGCCGCAGAAGACCGGGGAGGTGAGGACAGGCGTGGGGGGGTGATCGGAGGGCGGGGGGGGAGCGGAGCACACCGGAGGGGAGAGGATCGGAGCGGCCAGCAGATGATAGTAACGGCGGTGACCGTTCGCCGCCATGAATCGGCAGCGGCGGCCGATCACCACCGTTACTCGGTGTGGGGCGGGTGGGAACACAGTGTCCAGCCATGGCCGATGCTATTGCAGCATCGGCCATGGCTGGATTGTAATATTTCACCACTTTTCAGTGGTGAAATATTACTAATCGCTCTGATTGGCTGTTTCACTTTTAACAGCCAATCAGAGCGATCGTAACCACGTGGGGGTTAAGACACCCCCACTGTGGTGATTCGCAAGGGGTCCTGTGCCTGCGGGTCGGGTGACCTTTCAGTGACTCCAAGGCAGACCAGGAACACAGGACCAAGGTCCACTAGCTCTGTTGCACTATGTGGGTCCCAGCAGCTGGACCCCCCTCCAATCTGGTATTTATCACCTTTCCAGTATCACCTATCTTATATATGCCATTTATTTTACAAAAAAATGCAACATACAATGATTTGCACAAATCTTTACCTGAGGACTTCTTCAAACTAGAAGCTCTTTTTAATGCTGGGGGGCTGATGTCCATGTTGTCCAGACAGTCCGATCGTGGTCTCCTAGCTAAAACATTTACAGAAAGAAAAGTGAGAACTGCTGTAAAAGGGTTGTCTGCAGGTTATTATACCTCCTATTCGGACGGAGTAGGGAGGTCGTCTCTCTAAATGAAATTTGAGAGCCGATAATTGGCTCCTATACCGACCCCTGGACCCCTAGACATGAGAATGCTCTTCCCTTCCACTTTAAGACAGCTGCAATTGGGAGTTTCCCTTTAAATCAGGATGTATAAAAATAAAATAAAAACAAAAATAAAAAAATCACCCAAATAATCACAGGGCAGACAATGAGGCAGCAAAGTATGCAGAATTGTGATTGCAGCTCTGGCTGGACTCCACGGTCTGCATGTAAAAAATTAATGAAGGATTCCACGTTCAGCACTTTCTTATTGATAACTTATATTTAGGACAGGACATAAATAAAGTGATGGGAGTCCAACTACTGGAAACCCAAGCCGATTAACTAAACGGGCTGCGGTGCTCCAGTGACGGCTACGCTCCAGTTGTGGTTAGCCCTGTGCTGCTAATATAGGTATGTACAGATATGTCCCTGGTAAGTAATGAAAAAGCAGCGGTGATAACCGGAAATCAACAAGTAGTTCTAGGAAAATCTACTCACGTTCTCTGGCCACCGGGCCCGGGTCAGTCTGGGACAGCCGCTCTCGTCTCCCCGGATCCTTCACATCTACCAGCTCTTTCAGGTTGTGCTCTCGCTTCTGCCTCATCTTGTCCCGAGCAGATTTAGACATGGTGACTTTAACCTGCACAGAATACGTAATAGTAATTAATTCTAGATTGGAAGATATGATGTTGGAGGAATAAACTAATATGAGGAGACTCCTTACATCGTTCTCCGTGCTTGAACTGTTCTGCTGGACCGCTCTGCCGTAGACACCAGTGGGCGGTTGAAAGTTTTGCTTTATTGGACTGGGATCCCCTTGTGCCGAGAAGGAAGACTGACTGTGTGACTGAAGAGTGGAAGGCAGAGACTCAAAGACGCCTGAAAGAGTCATAGGAAAATAAAGCATTAATATGGTACCAAGATGCAAAACACGAGAATACACCCTAGCTCCCCCCCCCTCCAGAACTGAAGGGTCTGGTGTCCAAGTCCACCATTTCCATCACCCTTGGATCACTTTTCCACCCCTCGTTTGCCAACGTCATGATACTTTTCTGGATGGGACTCCTGTACTGGTCCTCTTAAAAGAAAAGGGGAATGGAAAAGCCTCGGGGACTGGGCGCCTCTCCTCAAAAGCTCCAAAAACCGCTATACGTGGCTTGAACGGCACATATATACTTGGCAGATAAAATTATTCAGGACGGAAATGCAGATTTATACTCAAATTTGCTTGATTTTCTGCTCAGTCGCTGGAGATTTCATTTTCAGATTTTAGGACAGTCCAAAATGCACCCGATTTTACTAGACGGAAGAAAGCGAAAAAACCCTCCAATGTCAGCTGGGGAACGTCTCACCTGACCAGGGCTGCCCACTGGGCTCACCCGACACTAATTATATTGAATCTTTTCCAGCAAACCTATACACCAGGATCTACTGAGCGAGAGATGCTCTTAGTGACCCCTCTCCAATCTGGAGGGGATGAGGAACCAGAACAGGGAACCATCTCCATTAACTCAGAGTTCACTAATAAGGTATCAAAAAAAGATTTTTTTATTTTTTTTTCTAAGTTGGAAAACCCCTTTAATAGTTAACTCTCCAGCAGGTTACTGCAGAGCCTGATGCCTCGTATGCTCACCTTTTCCAATGACGGCCACAGAATCGTCAGACAACGGACTGGTCACGTCGTGGTCGTTATGTTGCTGGAAATTAGAGGTCGATGTGGTGATTCCTGCAGGTACATAAATATAAGAAGCAATTTACCTATAAGCTTGTAAGATTCATTGCACCGACTTCCCCAGCCATCCCTTGCCAAGTATATGGCTGCTGATGCAGAACACTGCTATAGGGACCCCACAACTTCACCTTTAATAGGTTTTGCTGCTCTCTGCAGATCTTTAGGCGGGTATCTGGTAAAAGCGGGGGTGATCTCCTTAGGAACGATCTCGTCGGCCTCTGCAGTCCCGTTCCTGTAATTCATCCGCTGCCCGATCACAGTCACTGGTTTATCATTCACTGCAGTTCCTACATCATAAAGTAAAGGGACAAAGTACAGCAGAGGTCAGGAGACAATACGATAAATGGCGGCCATACATTTCTTCCTACTAGTCCTGATATCTGCAGGGCAAGAAGCTACTCAAAGTAGAAACATGTGTTGGGTCCAGCCGGCATATGTGATACTCCCTTCTGGTAAATATCTCCTTTTATATTTATGGTCTCTAGATGGCTTTTGGGACGTATCATGGATGAAATTTATCAGTATCTGCATGTTTTTTCGTGCCAATTTCTTTACAAAGGAGTCCATGCTCAAATCCAGCATAGCTTAGTATTGCATGCATTCATGCACAATTCATTATATGTCATTTAGGCCAGGGGTCAAACTTGCGAGAAACTCGCATGAATCTCGTGCATCAACACCCAGCGCTGCCGCCGACACTCGGACCGGAGCGTGCAGCTGCATAGAATTACATTCAGCCACACACTGTCAGAACCCTCTTGTTAGATTTTGTTTCAGTTTGCTGGTCACATGACCTTTTTACCCTATTTAGTCTGGCTCCGCCCTTCTGGCTTTGCTGGACTTCATTGTATTATCTACTCTTAAGCTAGCCGGGTGCTTAGGTGCCTTACTCTGTCAGTTTTGCTTAATCTTAGGATCTGGTAGTAATTTGTTTTCTGTTTAATTTTCCCTGCTACAATTTCTGTTAGGAGGTGTCCACCTTTTCTCCCAGTCCCTAGATCTTGTAGGGATTCCTTCCTCGCAACTATAGGTCTTCGTTCAGACTAGCTGAGGACTTTAGCGGGTCTGGTCGCAGGATCAGGTTCCCCGTTCCATCGTAGGGATCAAGCTCAGTTTTATTGTAGGGACAGAATTCCCACCTTTCCTTAGTGCTTGTAGCAGTTCATAACAGTAAGTACAGCCCAGAAATAGAAATTAAAAAAAAAAAAAAAAAAAATCTCTAAGGAAAGATTTTCTGTTTCCATCATGGTGTCGGTTCGGGATTTGGCTGAACGCCTGCAGGGTCTCTCTCTGGAGGTGGCTGAAATCCAGCAACACGTGAGTAGTTGTTCTGGAGCACATTTCGTGGAGCCAAAGGTACGTTTGCCTGATTTATTTTTTGGCGAACAACAAGATTTTTTTTCTTTTAAAAATGCTTGCTTGTTGTATTTTCGTTTGAGACCCAGATCCTCTGGTGATGAATCACAGCGCATAGGGTTTATAATGTCACTTTTGCGCAAAGAACCTCAGGACTGGGCCTTTTCTCTGCAGCCTAGTGATCCATGCTTTGGATCAGTGGATGTTTTTTTTCTGCTTTGGGGTTGTTGTATGACGATCCGGATCGTGTTTCATCAGCTGAGACAGAGTTGAGACGTTTGAGACAGGGATCGGGTAATGTAGAAAAATATTGTACTCACTTCCGTAGGTGGTCCACTCAGGTGGGCTGGAACGATTCTGCTTTGAAAAGTTTATTTCTTGCAGGATTAAGTGAAAGGGTTAAAGATTTGCTGATTGCTTATCCTATACCTGGTAACTTGCAAGAGGTTATGCAATTGGCCATACCGGTGGATAGGAGACTGCGTGCAAGGGTTAATGAGAGTAAGTCTGCTTTGTCAGCTCCAGGTTTGGAGAAGGAATGTACTGACATTGCAGAGCCGATGGAAATTGGAGCAATGGCACCTCACTCTTGGGAAAAAGAACGCAGATTTGCTCAAGGTTTGTGTTTCTACTGTGGTAAATCTGAGCATTTTATTAAGAACTGTGTGCTTCGAATGAATAAAGAAAAAAAAAAAAAAAAAAAAAGAGGTCAGTGTCGCCCGCATAGCTTGTTTAAACAATAAATGTGTCTCTCTTTCTGCTACCACTGGTGTTGAGGAGGAATTAATGGAGTTTCGGGTATTTGTGGATTGTGGTTCAACTTTCAATGTGATTGATGGGAAATTTTTGGAAAAACTAAAATTAAAACCCAAACTTCTGTCTTCTCCTATTAATGTGGTGTCTGTGGATGGCTCTCCCTTGAAAAATGTTACTCACCATATCTGTGAATTTCCTCTTACTATTAATGGTGTTCTTCTATCACTAACCACTTCTCTAGGCCTCTCACAGCTTTCAACCTCTGAGACACACAAGGATGGCAACACCCTTGACCTGGTCTTTGTCCGCCTCTGTTCAATCTCCCACCTAAATAACTCACCGCTTCCACTCTCTGACCACAACATTCTCTCCTTCACGCTCACAAATCCTCCACCACCCCAGCGCACTCCTACCTACCACACATTCAGAAATCTACAAGCCATTAACCCTCAGACACTTTCAGACTCCCTACACTCATCGCTGTCCCCAATCTCCTCTTTTTCCTGTCCTGATCTGGCTGTTCATCACTACAATGACATTCTTAAAAGCACCCTTGACCAAGTAGCACCGCTCACCCTCAGAACCTCCAAACACACAGTAAAACAGCCCTGGCTCACATTGCAAACTCGACTTCTTCAGCGATGCTCTAGGAGTGCTGAACGCCTCTGGAGAAAAACCCGCACACCGGAAGACTTCATCCACTTTAAATTCATGTTAAGAACTTATAATGCTGCCCTTCACCTCGCCAAACAGACCTACTTCACCACACTGATCTCCTCACTAGCCAACAACCCCAAGAAACTTTTTGACACTTTTCACTCCCTCCTCAGGCCAAAAGCACAAGCCCCTATCACAGACATTTGTACTGACGACCTGGCCTCCCACTTTATAGAAAAAATAGATACTATCCGTCAGGAAATCTGCTCCCAACCACCAAGTGCTGTGACTCCCATCCCACCCTGCATTTCCCCTGGCTCACTTTCCACATTTGATCCCATCACAGAAGAAGAAGTCTCCAGACTCCTCTCTTCCGACTACATGCACTACCGACCCCATCCCCTCACATCTCCTCCAGTCTCTCTCTCCAGTTGTCACAACTCACCTAACTACAATCTTTAATCTCTCACTCTCCTCTGGCACTTTCCCATCCTCCTTCAAACACTCCATCATTACTCCATTACTAAAGAAACCCGCTCTTGACCCTTCCTGCACAAACAACTACAGACCGGTCTCCAATCTCCCCTTCATCTCTAAACTTTTGGAGCGCCTAGTCTACTCCCGCCTCACCCGTTACCTCTCCACTTACTCCCTCCTAGACCCTTCACAGTCCGGCTTCCGCCCCCTACATTCGACTGAAACTGCACTCATCAAAGTGACCAATGACCTTCTTACAGCAAAACGTAACGGCGAACACTCTCTGCTCATTCTACTCGACCTTTCTGCAGCTTTCGACACTGTTGACCACGGTCTCCTACTGTCTAGGCTCCAGTCACTAGGTATTAAGGACACTGTTCTCTCCTGGTTCTCCTCCTATCTTTCTGACCGCTCCTTCAGTGTTTCGTTCTCTGGCTCCACGTCATCTCCTCTTCCTCTCACTGTCGGTGTACCCCAGGGCTCAGTCCTTGGCCCCCTTCTCTTCTCTCTCTACACGGCCCCAATTGGACAGACCATCAGCAGATTTGGCTTTCAGTACCATCTTTATGCCGATGACACACAACTATACACGTCATCCCCCGACCTTACCCCCGCTGTTCTACAGAACACCACCGACTGTCTGTCCGCAGTCTCCAACATCATGTCCGCTCTCTAACTGAAACTTAACCTCTCCAAGACTGAACTCCTTCTGCTCCCGCCGTCTACTAACCTCCCTAAATCTGACATTTCCCTCTCTGTGGGCGGCACCATAATAACACCCCGGCAGCAGGCTCGCTGTCTGGGTGTTATGTTTGACACCAATCTCTCCTTCACCTCCCATATACAATCTCTTGCCCGCTCTTGCCGTCTACACCTAAAGAACATCTCTAGAATCCGCCCTTTTCTCACCATGGAAACAACAAAAACCCTCACTGTAGCATTGATCCACTCCCGCCTGGACTACTGCAACGCTCTATTACTTGGCCTCCCCATTACTCGACTATCCCCTCTCCAGTCCATCCTTAATGCAGCAGCCAGGGTCATCCATCTGGCTAATCTGTACTCGGACGCGTCCGCTCTTCGCCAGTCCTTACACTGGCTGCCCATTCATTATAGGATCCAATTCAAAGTACTGGTTCTCACCCACAAAGCTCTCCACAGTGCAGCACCCCCCTACATCTCCTCCCTCATTTCTATCTATCGGCCTAACCGACTGCTGCGCTCTGCAAACGACTTTCGACTAACCTCTGCACTAATCCGTACCTCCCACTCCCGACTCCAAGACTTCTCCCGCACTGCGCCAATCTTTTGGAATGCTCTACCCCAAGAAATTAGGACTATCCACAATTTGCATGGTTTCAGGCGCTCCCTCAAAACACATTTGTTCAGAGTGGCCTATCACATTCACTAACCAAAGTCGTTCTATGTTTAAGTGTGTATGTGTAGCCCATTCACTATCTCCATCCATGCCTCACTCCCTCAAGATGGCTGGACCATCATTGTAAATGCACCATTGTATATACACATCTGTACTTTGTATCTCCCCCACCTCATTGTAGATTGTAAGCTCTCACGAGCAGGGGCGGCTTATTTTGCTTTAATTATTGTATTGTTAACGTTGTTACCTATGACTTGTGTTTTGAAACTGTTAAACTGTAAAGCGCTGCGGAATATGTTGGCGCTATATAAATAAAGATTATTATTATTATTATCAAGAGAATTTGGATTTGGTAGTTTTGAATAATTTGCCCTCACCGGTGATTTTGGGGTTACCCTGGTTAAAATTGCACAATCCGGTACTGGATTGGTCTACCAATGAAATTAAGTCCTGGAGTCCTAAGTGTTATGACAAGTGTTGTAACGGGCGTATTGCTGCTGTAGTTAAGGGGGAGTTACCTGTACCTATTCAGGATTTTTGGAAAGTTTTTTCTGATAAGGAATCGCAGGTATTGCCTCCTCATAGAGATTATGATTGTGCGATTGAATTTGTCCCTGGAGCAACTCTTCCTAAAAGTCGTTTATTTAATTTGACTATTCCTGAGAGAAAGGCTTTGGAGGAATACATACAGACAAGCTTGGCCGCCGGTCAAATTAGGCCTTCCAAATCTCCTGTGGCGGTTGGATTTTTTTTTGTTAAAAAAAAAGGACGGCGGTTTACGGCCTTGTCTAGACTTTCGTGAGATTAATAAGATTACTGTACGCAATCCTTACCCACTGCCATTGATTCCTGATTTGTTTAATCAGTTAGTGGGGTCCAAGTGGTTCTCGAAAATTGATCTTCGAGGGGCATACAATTTGTTGCGCATGAAGGAGGGGGATGAATGGAAGACTGCGTTTAACACTCCACTGGGTCATTTTGAGAATCTGGTTATGCCTTTTGGGCTTTCCAGTGCTCCGGCATTTTTCAGAATCTTATTAATGACATCCTTAGTCCTTTGATCGGCAGAAGTGTGGTTGTGTATTTGGATGACATTTTGATTTATTCACCGGATTTGGAGTCTCATTGGAGGAGTGTGCGTGAAGTATTACAGTTACTGAGTGATAATTCACTTTTTGCCAAACTAGAAAAATGTGAGTTCGCTGTACAGAGACTTAGTTTTTTGGGCTACATTGTCTCCAGTGAAGGTTTTGAGATGGACCCGGTGAAAGTGCAAGCTGTGCAGGATTGGCCTAGACCTATTGGTGTGAAATCAATACAGAGGTTTTTGGGGTTCGCCAATTATTATAGAAAATTCATAAAAAAAATTTCTGTGATTGCCAAACCTCTGACCGATCTCACCAGGAAAGGTGCTGATGCGGTTCAGTGGACTACTGAGGCCATTGAGGCTTTTGTGTTGCTAAAGGAGAGGTTCAGCTCTGCTCCCATCCTTACGCAGCCTGATGTGACTAAACCATTTTTGGTTGAGGTTGATGCTTCTTCGGTGGGGGTCGGCGCGGTGTTGTCTCAGGAAAAGACGGATGGAGTACATCCCTGTGCTTTTTTTTCAAAGAAATTTTCTGAGTCTGAACTAAATTATGATATCGGTAATCGGGAATTGTTGGCAATTAAACTCGCATTTGAACACTGGCGTCATTTTTTGGAGGGAGCGGAATTTCCCGTTCAAGTCTTCACCGATCATAAAAATCTGATCTACCTTGATGCTGCCAAACGCTTGAATGCCCGTCAGGCTAGGTGGGCACTGTTTTTCTCACGCTTTAATTTTACCGTTACTTACATCCCAGGTACTAAAAATGTTAAAGCTGATGCTTTGTCTCGCAGCTTTTCTCCTATGGTGGGTACTGAGGAGGAGGAAAACATTTTGCAAGAGGGGGTTGTTATTGCGGTTTTGGACTCCATGTTGGAAGATGAGATTCTTAAAGCACAGGAGAATGCCCCATCTAACACGCCGCATGGGAGGTTGTTTGTGCCTGGTACCCTGAGGAGAGATTTGTTTGTTGAATGTCATGACTCTCGGTTGGCAGGTCATCCTGGAATCTCTGAGACCAAGAGACTTGTGGGTCGCAGCTTTTGGTGGCCTGGATGGCAGAATGAAGTCATTAAGTGGGTGCGTCAATGCACTGTGTGTGCTAGATCTAAGTCTTCTCATACTCCTGCTGCAGGGTTGCTTTGCCCTCTGGAGGTCCCTAGTGCACCTTGGACACATTTGGCTATGGACTTTATTACTGACCTTCCCCCCTCTGAGGGTTTCACTGTCATCTGGGTGGTCGTGGACCGTTTTAGCAAGATGTGTCACTTGGTTCCTTTCATCAAATTGCCCTGCGCTAAGACTCTCGCTAAGGCCTTTGTCAAGGAAATAGTCAGACTACATGGTGTTCCTACTGACATTGTTTCTGATAGGGGACCTCAGTTTGTGGCTCGTTTTTGGCGCGCTTTTTGTGACAGGTTGGGAGTTCATTTGTCGTTTTCATCCGGATATCATCCTGAGTCTAATGGCCAGACAGAAAGGAAAAAACAGGATGTTGAGCAGTTCTTGCGTTGTTTTGTGACTGATAATCAAGAGGGGTGGTCTGAGTTTCTGCCACTTGCTGAGTTTGCTCTTAACAATCATACATCCGCTTCTGCTGGTTGTTCGCCTTTTTTTTGTTGTACTGGGAGACATCCGTCTTTTGGGTCATTTTCCAAGTTGGGATCGGCTGTACCTGAAGAGGAGAATTTTTCTGGTGTGTTGGAGAGAGTTTGGACTGATGTGCGTGGTAATCTTCAGGAGGCTAACAAAAGATCCAAAGTGTATTTTGATAGAAAACGACAAGAGGTTTTGTTTGCTATTGGTGACATGGTTTGGTTGTCCTCTAAGAATCTGCGCTTGAGGATTCCGTCTAAGAAATTGGGTCCCAAGTTTGTAGGGCCCTTTAAGGTGCTTCAGGTTATTAACCAATCTGCTGTTAAGTTGGAGCTTCCTACCTCCTGGAAGATTAATCCGGTGTTTCATGTTTCTCCCTTGAAAAAAGCTGAGGTCTCAGATGGAGACGTCTCGGCCACTGTTCCCCTGGTGGTGGAGGACGGGCAATATAAGATTTCCCGCATCCTAAATTCTAGACGGTATAGAGGGAGTTTGCAGTACCTCGTCGCTTGGAAGGGTTATGGACCCGAGGATAACTCATGGGTGAGGGCGGATGATGTTTCTGCGTCTAGACTTGTTAGAGCGTTTCACAAGAGGTTTCCGGATAAGCCTAAGTCCTAGGGGATCCGGAGGATCCTCTTAGAAGGGAGGGTACTGTCAGAACCCTCTTGTTAGATTTTGTTTCAGTTTGCTGGTCACATGACCTTTTTACCCTATTTAGTCTGGCTCCGCCCTTCTGGCTTTGCTGGACTTCATTGTATTATCTACTCTTAAGCTAGCTGGGTGCTTAGGTGCCTTACTCTGTCAGTTTTGCTTAATCTTAGGATCTCGTAGTAATTTGTTTTCTGTTTAATTTTCCCTGCTACAATTTCTGTTAGGAGGTGTCCACCTTTTCTCCCAGTCCCTAGATCTTGTAGGGATTCCTTCCTCGCAACTATAGGTCTTCGTTCAGACTAGCTGAGGACTTTAGCGGGTCTGGTCGCAGGATCAGGTTCCCCGTTACATCGTAGGGATCAAGCTCAGTTTTATTGTAGGGACAGAATTCCCACCTTTCCTTAGTGCTTGTAGCAGTTCATAACACACACGTTCTGGTCCGAGTGCCGGAGGCAGCGACGGATGTTGATGCGAGAGACTCGTGCGAGTTTCTCGCAAGTCTGACCCCAGCCTTACTCTGATGCTGGATCGCCTCTGCATGGTGCTCTTTTCAAATTGAAAGTGAAATTCTCCAGTGTTTGTATTTTACAAACCTTTTTCCTATTGAGCACATGCTCCTATGATTCAGCACAGTTCAGCATTATATGCATTTATACTCAATTCGTTATAAGTTATATCTACTGATGCTGGATCGTAACGGTCTTCTGGCATTTTGTCTAATAAAGCCGTATTATGATATTTTCTGTGTGTGCACTTTTATTTGCGCTACTTTTCTTTCTCTTCTGTTCTTATGCACATATTTTAGTGCATCAGTAGCACCCGGTGTTATTTTCTTGATATTCAGATATATTTTCTTGCGGTGCCCACCTCATTGGTTTTTCTTCCAGGGTAAGAACCAGAATGCGTCAAAGGGTTGGGAGAATCTCAAAGGATGACATTCTTCATATTACGCAGAACAGAGCACACAATGTAAACCTTTGACATGAATAGCGGAGCAGTAATCCCTCACTGCACCGGATTTGTCTTGTCAGCTGAGGAGCTATAGTGACCATTTACACAGGCTGTAACTTGAGTATACGGAAACATGATGCAACTAATGTGCTAGGAATCTCCTCTACAAAACAGTGGTAATTCCAAGTGTGTACACAGCCCTTCTCCGAGGACACATCAATGTCCCTCTTGCCGCTCATGAACACAGGCGCTATATAACACAAGAAAAGGAGCACGGACCGTCCAGATCAGTTCCACTTCTGTCCCTTCTCTCTGTGATGCATCTTACTGTGACAATTTCTAAATAGAGGAAATAATGGAATGCACCCCCAAAAAATAACCCTGAAAATCCTATGCCGGTCATATTTGCATATGCAGGCAATCTAAATCCAGCCCAGGAGACCGTGCACAACAGGGGGCACAAGTCGTATTTCTATGGGGTACTCAGACTGGTCTGGAGGGGAGTGTCTGGTCATGTAACCTGTTCCAGTTCGGGGGAGCGCACCTTGGAAAGCGCCATCAGGCTTCTTCACGGGATCTTTGTTCCGGGGAGAAAAGACTCTTGACGGACGTAATTTTGATACCAAATTCACATCCGACCTGAAATTGTAAGACAGAGAACATTTAACACAATCTTAGCAAATAAAGGATGAACATAATTCCTCGGCACCAGGGTCTCACCCTATAAACAGGGACTGCAGAGGTGAAGGAGTTACCCTCTGTTCTGGGGTCTTGATATTGCTCTAAGATGACCCGGCATGTCATGCCCCCAACTTACAAATTTATTTAATGGGGTATTCCTATTTAGCGACTATAAGCAGTGCTGTTCTGATTGGTTGATTTGGCTCAAATGACCTCTACTGATGTGAAATAAAAAGATGCGGTGGTCCCTTCATCGCTTCTTGTTTGCAACGGTCCTCGTGATCCTTCCTTTTGCAGGGGGCTGTGAAGTAGCTACACGGAAATCAACAGCACAATGTTGCAGCGACCTGCAACATAGGTGGACAGGAGCAGTGCTGTGAAGGATCATGGGGGTCCTACAAGTCAGCCCACTATCAATAAGTAATATGGCATATTCAATATATCTTCCATTGCTGCCAGGACTTCCTGTGATCAAGGGGAGGGGGGAGTGCAATTTGTGGGGGGCACCTGCGATGTACTGCAGAAAGGACATACATCAGAAAGGGTTAACATTCTCTTAGTGACCCCCCTGTGTGAGGCTTATCCAGCCACAGGTCAACAAAAAACTTGCAGTCACTACATTCCTCCAGTCCTGGTTACTAATTAACTCCTAATGTTGAAAAGTTCTGCAAATATTACACTTTTTTTTTTGTTTTGTGAGAATGCCACGATCAGGTTTGAAGTGTACTACACACCTCCCGACAGTGCACGGACATATGTGAGCTGTGATGTCAGCGTAGAAGTGATGACATAATGATGCAAATATCTCTGTGTGTCTGTATGGTGCGGGTTCAGGAGCAGAGTCCGCTGCATACAGAGCAGGTGCCGGCCGTGTCATACAGTCGGCACCTGCCTCCTACAGCAGCGATTGAAGCTGCTGTTTAATCACTTAGATACGGCTCGCTAACTCTGGCCACGGCATTTCATTGGTGCAATTGTTCAGGCGCCTACTGCTTCCCTACCCTGGACTACGGGATGCCAATGGGTTGCCACGGCAGCCAGGAGCCTACTGAAGCCCCCTCTCCATTGCCACCATCTTTGTACGCCATTCAAGGCCACCATAGGCTGAGCTTTGCAGCAGATCGTCACTTCTTCTGTATACTGCAATACATGAAGGCTGAAGTCCCATAGGGGGACTAAAAATAAAAAATGCTGGAATTGTCACTTTTTATATGTTTTGGAAACTTCAACTTGCTCTGCAAAAAAATAAAACCTAGTCCTCATACGCTTGTCAAGGCAGAGGAGAAAACAACAAAAAGCACACAACAAAAATGCAAAAACAAAGAATTGAATAATGATAACATTTAGCTGATGGAATTCACTACTTATTACTTCGCTATAATCTGACAAGCAGCATCCAAATGATCCTCTTAGTTAAAGTATTGATAAATGAAGGGTAATGTCACACAAAGGTCTAATGCTCTGGAACCCAAGGAATAAGCAGTTACAAGTCACAAACCCCAGGGTGTAATTAGCGGAGCGACGTGCCTGCAGCACATCATTATGGCAGATAAACCAGTCCGTCATTATGTACCCGACTATTAGAGGAGGACATGCTGCCATTTACCTGTCAGCAGAGATCACTCAGCCGGCCTGGTACTCGCCGTGCTGCCTCGTCTCAGCTGTATGGAGACGTGCAGACATCGTGGTACACGTGTGTTACGTCGCAGCCTATGGACGACAGATGCCACCAAATGTCCATACACTTCAGAGGCGTCTGCCCTGAATGGCGAGGTGGCAGGGCCTGCTCACAAAAGGGCCCTGTACTGGAGGAAGATTCGAGTCCCAGCAGTGGCACGCATGCCCATCGGGCAAGTATGGCTTCTCCTGCAGATGTGCCATAAAGACTTTAGGTGGATGACCCCTTAAAGTAAATGCGAAGAGTCCTATGGGAATATCGCAAGCGAACTACAAAAGCTGCTCAGCTTGCCAGGTGAGGTATAAGATACCGATGTCACCTCTGCCCCGAATGTAAGCGAAGAGGGCGGCAACCTACGGAAATGGAAAGTGCCGCCAATCAATGCAACCAATCACTGACCTGAACAGTTGCTGGAGGCTTTTAATACATTTTTTCCTTTGCATCAGTTTTTATACATCACCAGGCACGGTCAGGAACTATAGTGACGCCACAAGGCGCGGTCAGGAACTATAGTGACGCCACCAGGCACGGCCAGGAACTATAGTGACGCCACCAGGCACGGCCAGGAACTATAGTGACGCCACCAGACACGGCCAGGAACTATAGTGACGCCACCAGGCACGGCCAGGAACTATAGTGACTGCACCAGGCACGGCCAGGAACTATAGTGACTGCACCAGGCACGGCCAGGAACAAGTGACTGCACCAGGCGCGGCAGACTATAGTGACTGCACCAGGCGCGGCCAGGAACTATAGTGACTGCACCAGGCGCGGCCAGGAACTATAGTGACGCCACCAGGCGCGGCCAGGAACTATAGTGACGCCACCAGGCGCGGCCAGGAACTATAGTGACGCCACCAGGCGCGGCCAGGAACTATAGTGACGCCACCAGGCGCGGCCAGGAACTATAGTGACGCCACCAGGCGCGGCCAGGAACTATAGTGACGCCACCAGGCGCGGCCAGGAACTATAGTGACGCCACCAGGCGCGGCCAAGAACTATAGTGACGCCACCAGGCGCGGCCAGGAACTATAGTGACGCCACCAGGCACGGCCAGGAACTATAGTGACACCACCAGGCACGGCCAGGAAGTATAGTGACGCCACCAGGCATGGCCAGGAACTATAGTGACGCCACCAGGCACGGCCAGGAACTATAGTGACGCCACCAGGCACGGCCAGGAACTATAGTGAAAACAACCAGGCACGGCCAGGAACTATGGTGACGCCACCAGGCACGCCAGGAACTATGGTGACGCCATCAGGCACGGCCAGGAACTATAGTGACGTCACCAGGCGCAGCCAGGAACTATAGAAATGTCACAGCGCGTGGCCAGGAACTATCGAGATGTCACGGCGCGTGGCCAGGAACTACAGTGACGTCACGGCGCGCAGCCAGGAACTATAGAGACGTCACGACGCACGGCCAGGAACTATAGAGACGTCACAGCACGCGGCCAGGAACTATAGTGACGTCACAACACCTGGAAAACACACAAGATGACATCCTAAAACAGAGAGTAATAATGTCACAGAGAGAATGAATACAATGATGTCACAGGGCAGTGCTAATAAACAGACATCATAGGGATTGCACACAGTGATATCACATTATATTAACGATGCCCACAGTTCTCACAACCAAGTAAAGCTCCAGTTTGTGAGGAGCCGGATGTCCCGGTACTCACATTTTCTTCAGTTGCGGGGCTGGTGACAGAGGTGAATGCTGGGACTCGCGGCTGTAGACCCCACTCTCACTGTAACGTCCGCTAATAGGCGAAGACGTTGAAGACGGAGAATCCATATTTAGGTCTATTTTCATGGAGTCCGGGCTCTCCAGGTCTGACAAGCTGCCACCCATCTTGGCTCGCTTCCTCGCTGCGCTGTTCCGTACGTTTCTAAGTGAACTTTCCATCTGCACATTGAGAACAGCAATAAAAAAAACAGAAAATCACAGGCAGATAATACAGGGCAGAAATGGGTGAGTATCACTGGACCACATCAGAAGCCAAAGCAGAGCACATGTCACACTGGCGGACTCAACACATGTAATGCTTCACTACCCCTGTGGTGGCTATGCAGTTGTTCTTCCAGATCACTGCAGGTTCCCGGCAGCGGGTCACCGCACATCTGCCTAAAAAGGGTTTTCCAGTTTTGATCTCACATAAAAGTTCAAAAAAAAAAAAAAAAAAAAGAAGACAGTAGTAAACTGCTCTTTACTGCCCTTCTCTGGGTCCACCTTCGATTTTTCTCTGCTGCTCCTGGTGTCCGTTATAGTTGGCAGAGCTGACTTTACGTCAACAGCGCTGCAGCCAATCACTGAGCTCAGCGGTTCTGCCAGAGTTGACAGCTATAGCAGCTAACCTCCCTGTATTGTCTGCAGTGCACACAATCACAGACAACCAGGAGCAGACGCAGAGACTTCGCATTGGACCTGGGAAGGTGAGTAAAGCACAGGTTTTTTTCAGAACACACTGTACATGGGGACATAGGTTTTCCAAGACAAGAATCCCTTCTAAGACTGGGGCTGCAAAAGGACTTTCGCCACGACACACGCTGCACAGCAAAGATGGCTGCATGCCACTGAGTAATGCAATGGAGTCTCAGTGACCAGCAAGGCAACATGATTAATGCAGAGGAGTAATGAAAAGCGGACCTCTAATGTAAATCGTCACACCATGGAGGTGCACAGAGAGGTGGAACCATACACTTAAAAAGGGATTGTCCAGAATTAGACAAGCTTCACTGTCTTCTTTGAAAAACAGCACCACCTCTGTGTACAGGTTGTGTGTGGTATTGCAGCTCAGAACCATTCATTACATTGGAGCTTAGCTGCAATATCACACACAGACTGTATACGGGAGAGAAGTGGGGAGGCTGTTTTTTTTTTGGAATACGTTATCCATGTCTTCCTAATCATGGACACAGTAACATAGCGGGCTCTATGCAGGAGGCTCACAGAAATAGTAATTGAGGGCATAGGAACATGTGAGACAAGTCCTGGCTACAAAACACAAACCTCTTCGCGGTCGTCTTCATCCCCTAGACTTAGATCCAAGAGGTCCAGCGAAAGGCTTTCCTCCTCTCCGGTGTTGGCGAGAGCTTTGGGGTTACTCCAGACGCAGCTGCCAGACACAGAACTGATCTCCGGTAAGGACTTGGTCCCCTTAGCGATTGGCGGGACGGGCTTGGACTTATTGAGGTCTTTCCGTCCTGATGGGAGTCGCACGATGGACGCCTTCAGTGGAATGGGAGCCTCCTCCTTACCTGGGGAAAGGACGCACAGCGGCCACACTGAGGATTTCATTTCTCTAGTATTGAATTTTAGCTATAGCTTCACAGAAGGGAAAACAGACATGGCAAGAGCGCAAGAATATAAAAGGTAACAGAGCCACGGGGAAAAAAGAAACCGATGGTCACAAGGATCCCTGCCCCCACCCCCATATCTGGGCACCTTAAATGCTGCGGTTAGAAATCCACAGCAGCATTTAAGGGAGCGCATGTGTGGCCGGCGGTCAATGGTGAATATTTTATACTCGGACTGCCTGGTGGGTAACATTGCCAGCAGCTGTAACCCTTTCATTACAGGCCTCTGCTGGCACATGGCGTTCTTTTTGACCCCTATAATTAAGGAGTGGAAGTGTCAGGGACTGAGCACGTACCCGAGGGCCCATTCAACACAGCTAACACCCCCCAAGGCTGCGTACAAATACTCCCAACCAGCACCATGTGTGAGGTGGGAAGGGGTGAACACAAACTACATCAGGGCCCAGTGTCGCAGCCCCAGTGCCTCAGTGTGAAATGCTGCATTTTTTTCAGAAACAAAAACCCTTTAAGACTTTTTTCCTTTAAAAAAAAGAAAGAAAGAAAAATGCTGTGTAAATCTGCCCATAGGGCATGTCTGCACGAGCCATAGACACAGTCGACTTTCCGGCTGTCTGAACCCGGCCACATCCAAAAGAAATTATCTACATACGGGCGCAGGAGGGGACGTCTGTTGCATTAACTATTCGGGTGTGAAAAACTTTCTTTTCCTTTTCATGTTTTCCATGCTTATCTCGTGTGGAATAACGCCCTTGTGCACTGGCTACAATGGGTCCGCGACGCACGTGGACCGGAAACGTGCTGGTCTGCAGAGCAATGTGGCTGAGACTTTACTAAATCTTGTGTAGAAAATCTTTCCAGTTACTGGAGAGAGGGATTTGTCTTCTGCAGTGGGTCAGTTCGGCCACAGCAGATTCACCCCTCTGGATGCAGAATTAGCGCCACTAGCGTGATCAGGCTGTGTCAGGTACTGCGGCTTTGATTCATGTAAATAGAATATGGAAAGAAAAAAAAGAAGAAACATTTATTCATTACCGGACACAGCCGGCCGGGGGTCGGGCTGGATACTGTTGTCAGCGGGCGTCTGGTGGATGCAATTTCTGGTTTTCGCCGTTGGGGTCTTCACAATGGGCGTGTGATGGACATCAAAGGTGGAGGAAGACTGCGAGGAGGAAAAAGACAAAGATCCATCAAAAGGGAGGACAAAAAGGAGGCCAAATCCACAATCCCCTGATTAGTTTTGTGCTATAAATTTATAAAATTGCAGCAAAAAAAAAAAATAAAAAAATGTAAAAAAAAATAAAAATCAAGAAAATTTTTTAAAAAATTGCGACATGTGAATGAGCCCTTTTAGAAAAGAGTACAACCAATCAGCTTATATTTAAAAGTGGGAGCTAAATGGATGTCACCAGGACGAATCCTGAGTCTGAGTGTAAAAGAGCACGCTTCTATTCACTGACAGCAATCATACAGGTGTCATAGGGACCTAAGAATCCAAGGTTTCTCTCCTGCAGATTACCATCATGCAATCACTTAGTACAGGTACACAGCAGCCAAACCTGCAGTGTAAAGCACAGGGGACAAATAGCTGCAGTGTAAAGTATGTGGGAACAAACTGAACAGCAAAGGAACTAAATGAGACAGGTGAAGCGTTTCAGAGAAGCGCTGACCACTAAAAGAGTTCGTTTGGAGGACTTTGGAAAAAAAAAACATGGCTGCTTCCTTTTACCAAGAGCGCTACATCGGACTACAGGTTGTTCCTGATACTACAGCTGAGCGATGGTCACCAGTATGCACTGCCGCAGATTTCTAGCCTACAAAAATGATATTTAAAGGGGTATTCCTATTATGACAAGTTAAGGCCTCAGCTCTATATTGAGGTCTATTAATACTGGGGCAGCCCCGAGACTGCGAACAGATGTCAGTGGAGCCCAGTTTTCCGGACAGGTGCGATATCACAAAGGTGCGGCTCATAACCTTTTATTCATATCCTGTGGATAGGCGACAACTTGCTAGAATAGGAATAGCCCTTTATATATACATTTTTGAGACCTCACCTCTCCATTGACGAGTATGGAGATTGTGGCAGGGGTCATGAAGTGACACAAAATCGCACCAGCATCTTTCACACATATGCAGAAAATAGGGGCATAAGCACCACTTTTAATTTCGGACAAAGCACCCCATGGTCATAGGTCTGCATTATGACCCCCCAAAGATACACACTCCTGTGTAAAGTTAGATGATGCGGTACAGTACATTTAGGATTATACACCCCGTCCAAAAAGGAGTCTTAACGAGCCGCTATGTAATTAAGAGTAAGCTTGGCCGGATCGGCATGTGAACAAGTTCTTATCGGCGGCGTCCTGGTAACATCACACCTCCTCTACTTACACAGAGTAAACACGGGCTAGACAATGGGAGCGGTGGCGGTACGCCCCTCCACCGGCACGTGGAGTATTTAACTAGTGCAAACAGGAGTGACAGGCGGGCGGACAGAGGTTCTGACATCAAGAGCGTCCATTGTGCCCCGGATAAAAGGCTCAGGCCGATCACACATGTACCTGGTTACAAGAGGCTGCCATATAACGGCAGAGGAGTGTGATATTAGGAGAGGAGATTACAGGCATGGCGTTCCTGGGCTGAGCAGAACAGCCATCATAATAGGGCATTATTCCATACCGATACATGCAGAACCAGTGGGGTCTGACCAATGGGACCCGCTTAAATGCCAGAACAAGGACCTGGCACTTTGCTCCGCCATTTCTGGCACCGCTGTAGACTATGTACCAGGGAGCTTCCCGACCGACGCTTCACCTTTTTAGACAATGACTGGAAGAGGTAAAATGGGGTCCCATTTTTGGATTATTGTTGGAGGTTTAGGCATTCATAACCAACCAATGAACAGATAGGTAATGCTTATGCCTGCAAGACCCCCACCCCCCTTAAAGTCCTGTTCGCATATCGTTTCATGCCAGCACATATGGCGAACTTATAAAATAAGGCCTCGCAACGTATGCAGAATGGGGGCGAATCAGCACCTTGCAGGCAAAGAAGGGGGAGCTGATCTGAGGACCCCAGACAACCTCCTGTAGAAACATCAGAACCTACAAATATCGGAGAATGAAAACGTGCCACCAACCAGTGCCAGGAGACTCCTCATCCCGCCATATTATCTACAGAAATTATTTTGTTTTGGATGATACAGCTCTTATAATGAGAAGCCAAGCAGCAAAGGGTATATGATCAGTGATCGGCAGTAATCTCAAGAGGGAATCTGCTGCAAGTGGTCTATTTCCCTGCAGCGCCACCGCAGGAAAAATCAACTACTGCACCATTCCTATTCAAAATCAATAGTCTGGCCAAGAATCAGAGGGTCCTCCAGAGAAATCCGTGGTCTTAAAAGCCAAGTTCTGGATTGGAGATGTCTCTTCTCCTTCTTATTCTTTAATAGACCAGACAATCCCTTTAAGTCAATAACAAGCGTTTATTCCTAGCGGTGCGGGTTTCCTTCTCTTTTTCTTAATGCAGCTATTGATCGTCTACCCAGTGTATAATTTGACGACTATGTCAGTACACAGAAACTTTCTGCATGAGTCGGCATGCTCCCCTTGGGTACTCGCAGACTATTCCAACATTGTGCAATGCAGGTTGGCAAAGAGCAAGAAAACTTCTACAACTGGCGAATAAGATTTCGCCCTGGAAATAATTGCACAGTGACGCCTGTGGGCCTCACAATACAACCCCTCATCCAATTACTTTTCCTTCCCGAGTGCTTACAGGGGGATGGAGCTCCTGTATCGGACAAACCCTGTTCACCTGGTGTGCTGTCGACTTGGACAGAGCTGCTGAGTTTGTCAACATGACATCAGCGCTGCAGACAATAACAGACACAGTAGTGTGGAGACTCAGCACTGGACCCAGGGAGGGGGAGTAAAGCACAGTTTGCTTGATTGTTATAACAAAAAAACAAACTGCAGCTGGGAGATAAAGAGGTTTTCTGAAAACCGTAAAATCCATTTAATTCCCGAATAAAACAGACTAGCTGATCTGTAAATAGGTAAATAGAAGACACTTGCTCCTACAAGTTAGGGTATACGTAGCGGTCATAACATAGGAGCAGGACACAAGATAAAATCGTTTTGAAGTCACCACTAATGCTGGAGGTAGATACGCAAAATAAATTACTACATGGGTCGTCATGGAGTTTAATGGGTGTGTATATTTTCACACAGTTGTACTGCACTACTGACTTCAAAGAAAAAAATAAAATAAAATGAAGCAACTGTGCAATTAAATAGACAGGTTAGGCCTCTTTCACACATCCGTTTTTTGCCGTCAGGCGCGATCCGGCACTTTTTTAAAAATACGGATCCGGTTTTTTAAATCACCAGTTGCGTTTTTTGTCATTGACTATTATTAGCGCCGGATGTCCTTGTGTTGCATTCCGGCGGCCGGACAAAACGATTACTGCAACGTGTTTTTTTTTCTGCCGCACCCGCCTGAAAAGGCGCATCCGGCGGGCGCAAACAATACAAGTCTATGGTGCCGGATCAGTCTTTTGTGCAATCCGGCAAAAGAGTGATCCGGATTCTGGAAACCAAGGTGTCTCTCTCTCTCCGGTCCAGACATGCATGCCAGGCATTTACAGCTTCAAAACTTAAGGACGGATCCGGCAAAAAACCTCATCCGTTGCATCAGTTTTTTCAAAATCAGCGACGGATCCGTACTTTCCGTTTTTGGACGGATTGTGCCTGACAGCAAAAAACGGATGTGTGAAAGAGGCCTTACATGACGTCACGTCATGAGTCCAACACTCAAGTAAATCAGACTGTAAAGAAGTTTTGGGGTTTTTCCTTTTGCACCAAATGTCAGTGACAGCCCCCCTGTCCATTATGAATTTCCCCACCAGGTGGTCCTGCCATACATCCCATATCACAAAGCCATTACAGTCTTCAATGCTGCAAGAGTTGGAAGGAGAAAGTGAGTTTTCAGCAGAGTTTCACAGACGGACCAAGTCTGCAGTGATCGTTGCCCCTCATAAGCCCCTGGATGCTGTGGCATCTTACCAGAGTCTCATTGTTAGGGGCCGAGGGTGCCAATACAGACACACAATGGCAGCCGCTGCGTACAGAGCCGGCTAAGCTCCTGCGCACGCTCCATACAAGCTCACGCCCTATGTATGGCGGATTTTGGGAAGTGGCCAAAATAAAGATCTGAATAAAGAAGTGGCATTTGTGGAGATTAGCGAATTGTCAGGGCACAGAGTTTTGGTTTCTACTGAGATTCACGCTTAATTAGTGCGATTATAAAGTGTCACACCGGTGGTCTCTGACCTGGTGGCAAATTGTGGAAGGTGCGGCCCGTATGAGCAACGTCCTATGTCTATAGTCTGCGTGACGTCACCTTATACTGAAACTTTACCCCGATTTCTGGTCGGTGACGGAACACAAGGGCGAGCCGCTCTGTAGCGTCACAGGTTACCATAGGGTCCACAGATTGATTGCACTACGACACGGTTTCTCCTCAAGCTTCCAAGGAGCAATCCCACTGTTACCAGGGAATTTATAGATCGTCTGTACAATGGCCTCCTTGTCACATACAATGTCAGATCCTAATTACTGCACAAGTCGCAGCCTCACGACAGCCGGAGGTGCTGACCAGTCAGTCTATTGATATGAGCCCTCTCTTTCTGCACTTGTTTCCCACCTTATTATTATGATTTAATTTGGCCTGACTCTGCAGAGCATCTTAAGTCACCTGATACTATTTGTAGAGAAAATATGTATTTGTAAGATGTATGACCAGCAGTAAATTAGCATCTGTTCTAGGATGC
>JARQOD010000001.1:438742124-438997130 GCA_033576555.1 Oophaga sylvatica | reverse complement strand
CTTGACTAAAGGCTTGGAGCTCAATAATCTCGCAATGACACACCCACAGGGCCATGTTTATATAGGGTGTGTAATTGGCAATCAGAGGCCCAATCAAGAGAGCACTAGGTGTAGCCAATCAGGAAGAACAGTCAATGGTATCTGGGTTCAGCAAGGAACTTTGCAGCCAGCAGAATAGCTCAGATGGTAGAGCTGCTGGCCAGTGGACAAGAGGTACTGGGTTCGACTCCTGACACATTGGCAGCCCCAACTGGTTACAGACACAGCTTTCCAATCCAAAACAGGATTATGAGACTGTAACCAAGGGAAACCCAGTACAATAATGTCATGCAGATTATACAGCACCAAAAATTTGCAACTCTCCTGATGATCAGGTTCAACCCTCATTATCACCTGAGTAGAGAACTGGGGTTTATTCTCAGCTAAAGGGGTAGAATCGATCCCCAGTAGGGGAATAGACTTCCGTAGGGGTATCAAGGGAAACCCACAACGTTTAGCAAAATCAAAATCCATCAGGTTAATAGCTGCTCCCGAATCAACAAAAGCCTGAGCAGAAAATGTGGACAGGGAGCAAATCAGGGTAACAGTCAACAAAAATTTAGTCTGAACACTACCCAAGACAACTGAACGTGCAAAACGTCTTCCCCGCTTAGGGCAGACTGAAATAGTATGAGAGGCATCACCACAGTAGAAACATAACCCATTGCGCTTTCGAAACTCATGACGCTGTGCCCCAGAAGCCACTCTATCACACTGTATGGGTTCAGAAGCTGGTTCACAAGGCAACACTATTCCACGCATACCTCTACGCTCACGCAAACGTCTGTCAATTTGAATCGCTAATGACATAGAATCACTGAGACTAGAGGGGACAGGGAATCCCACCATAACATCCTTTACATTCTCTGACAGATCCTTCCGAAAAAGGGCTGCCAAAGCATCGTCATTCCATTTGGTCAGGACTGCCCACCTTCGGAATCTCTGACAGTATAACTCAGCGTCCTCAAGCCCCTGATTTAATGCCAACAAGGCTTTTTCAGCTTGATCAGTGACATTAGGCTCATCGTACAATAACCCCAGAGCCTGAAAAAATGCATCAACGTTACTCAAAACAGGGTCCCCAGGTGTCAGGGAAAAAGCCCAATCCTGAGGATCGCCGCGCAGGAGAGAGATGACAATTTGAACCTGCTGTGCTGCGTTCCCTGAAGACTTAGATTTTAAGGCAAAAAAACAACTTACAGTTATTTTTGAAATTCAGAAATTTAGCTCGATCCCCTAAAAACAAATCTGGCATGGGAATCCTAGGTTCCACAACAGGCAACCCTGCAAGATAGGTAGCAATACTCCGAACTTCAGTGGCAAGCTGATCCACACGGCCAGACAACTGTGCAAACTCCATTGAGAGAAAAAAAAATCCTCCTCAGCACCCAGAGATACAGAGGGAAAAAAAAAAAATCTCTGACAATCTTCTTTCTTTCACACTATTTTTCCCTTCTGTGAGTACCATATAATTATCAGTTTAAGGCCGGTGATACTGTTATGATTTGGTAGCTGAGGAGAGCAGACAAAAAAAAGGCAATACACCAGAGAGGTTGGAATCTATTGGATTGCAGTACCCTGACTAACCACCACAACTAAAGGCAGCCGTGGAGCGTACCTACGTTGGTCCTAGACGCCTCGTCACAGCCTGAGAAGCTAACTACACCTAAAGATAGAAAGAGGAAAACTATCTGCCCCGGAGCAGATCCCCAAAGAACATAGGAAGCCCTCAAACATGTAATGGCGGTTAGACAAGAGGTAATACAGACACAGACAGAAAATAGTATGAGCAAATGTTGGGGCCCAATCTTCCTGGAAAGAAAAGGATAGGAAGGTCACTTACTACAATCCAAAAAACCCTAAAAAAATACCAACACACTAATTGCAAAAACACCTGAGATCACACGACCTCCACCACCTAAATTAGTTCTCTGGTGTAACAAAACTAAGCCGCAGCCACAGAAAAAAACTGGAAAAGGCAAATGAACAAACAACTGGCTGAACTAAACTGAGAGGAGCACAAGCCCCCGGAGGGGACCTGGCAGACCCCCACAGAAGTGCAGGACAAAATGCAAAAAGCAAGCACAAAAAACTAAAAGAAGAAAATGTCTTATCTGTTAGCAGAAGATGCAGGCACGAAACAGCAAGCTTCAAAGTGAACCAGGAACAAAAGTTGAGACCAGAACAATTGATCACCGGCAACCCTGATGGGAGGGAACCTCCCTTATATAAGACCAGTCAGTAACACCTGATCGCCAATCTTCACAATCTTCATTGAATAGTTCAGTACTGTTTGTAACCACCAGAGGGAGCTTCTGCTCAGAATTCATTTCTAGCACATTCACAACAGGTTTCCACTGTTTAGGCACATCAGGGACTCTGTAAACGGAACATGAGACCCATCAACGTCTGCTTTCCAAAAATTCATTACTTCCTTTCCAAGTCCTGCCGTGCACACAAACAGTTCCCCCTCACATATGGGGTATCAGCATACTCAGAACAAATTTCACAACACCTTTTGGGGACCAATTTCCTTGGGAAAAATCAAAAATTGGGGGCTAAAAAATAATTTTTGTGAATTTTTTTTTTTTTTCACATCCAGGCATTATAAACTTTAGTGAAACACTTGGGGGTTAAGTTCTAGATAAGTTCCTAAGTGGGTCTAGTTTCCAAAATGGTGTCAGTTGTGGAGGATTTCCACTGTTGAGCCACATCAGGGGTCTCCAAACGCGACATGGCGTCCATACTCAATTCCAGACAATTTTGGTTTGAAAAAGTCAAACGGTGCTCCTTCCCTTACGAGCCCTGCCGTGCGCCCAGACAGTGGTTTTCCCCAACATATGGGGTATCCGCGTACTCAGGAGAAATTGCACAACTACTTTATCTGTCCATTTTCTCCTTTTACCCTTGTGAAAATAAGAAAAAGTTTGTAAAAGATCATTTTTGTTACTAAAAAGTTAAATGTTCATTTTTACCTTCCACGTTGCTTCAGCTCCTGTGAAGCACCTGAAGGGTTAATAAACTTCTTGAATGTGGTTTTGAGTACCTTGAGGGGTGCAGTTTTAAGAATGGTGTCACTTTGGGGTATTTTCTGCCATATAGACCCCTCAAAGTGACTTCAAATGTAAGGTGGTCCCTAAAAAAATGGCTTTGTAAGTTTTGTTTTTAAAGGGAATCTGTCACCCCAAAAATGCCATATCAAGTAAAGATATGGCTGAATAGAGCGTCCCATAACTAAGCTAACGGTGGGTATCATATATCATGATACCCCCGTGTTCATAGCAAAATATCTCTGTAAAGTTGGTGATTGAACGTGTCAATCACTGCAGTCAGGTCAGGAGGGCGGCGGTTTTCATGTCCTCCCCCGCCCCTCGTCATATGTTTCGTATCGCCGTCTGTGAATACCACAGACGGCGTTAGTTTCCCGCAATTGCGCAATTCAAAATTCTGACGGCGCATGCGCAGTATGCTTTGCCCAGCAGTGGGCAAAGCATAAAATTACCACAGCGCATGCGCTAGTATTTCCTTGCCCCGGAAAATCCTGCTTGCCTTGGACGACTTCCGGGGCAAGGAAATACTAGCGCATGCGCTGTAGTAATTTTATGCTTTGCCCACTGCTGGGCAAAGCATACTGCGCATGCGCCGGCAGAATTTTGAATTGTGCAATTGCGGGAAACTAACGCCGTCTGTGGTATTCACAGACGGCGATACGAAACATATGACAAGGAGCGGGAGCGGGGGAGGACATGAAAACCGCCGCCCTCCTGACCTGACTGCAGTGATTGACACGTTCAATCACCAACTTTACAAAGGTATTTTGCTATGAAAACGGGGGTATCATGATATATGATACCCACCGTTAGCTTAGTTATGGGACGCACTATTCAGCCATATCTTTACTTGATATGGCATTTTTGGGGTGACAGATTCCCTTTAAACTGAGAAATCGCTGGTCAACTTTTAACCCTTATAATTTCCTAACAAAAATAAATTTGGGTTCCAAAATTGTGCTGATGTAAAGTAGACATGTGGGAAATGTTATTTATTAACTATTTTGTGTGATATATTTCTCTGTTTTAAGGGAATAAAATTTAAAAGCTTGAAAATTACAAAATTTTCAAAATTTTCGCCATATTTCCGTTTTTTTCATAAATAAATGCAAGTTATATCTAAGAAATTTTACCACTATCATGAAGTACAATATGTCACGAGAAAACAATCTCAGAATCACGAACATCCGTTGAAGCGTTCCAGAGTTATAACCTCATAAAGAGACAGTGGTCAGAATTGTAAAAATTGGCCCGGTCATTAACGTGCAAACCACCCTCGGGGGTAAAGGGATAATCCAATCAGTAAATGGCTTAGTGAAAAAAAAAGTCCTAACCCAACCCGAGATCACAAAAAATGGAGACGCTACGGGTATCGGAAAATGGAACAAATATTGGATTTTTTTCACCACTTAAAGGGAACCAGTCAACCACTGCCTTTCTGGGCTCATCTGCAGCGATCTATAATGCTGTAGATAAGCCCCCGGTCTGACCTGGAAAATAAGAAAAAGAGCTATCATTATACTCTCCTGGAGGGGCGGGGCGGTCCGATGGATGTCGCAGGTCCAGGTCCATCGCCTCCCATCTTCTTGCGATGCCGCCCTCCTGTTGCTTCATGGCTCCCCGGCATCGCGCTCCTGCGCAGGCGTACTTATCTGTGCTGTTGAGGGCAGAGCAGAGTACTGCAGTGCGCAGGCGCAGGGAAAGGTCAGAGAGGCCCAGCGCCTGCGCACTGCAGGAATTTGCTCAGCCCTCAACAGCGCAATTGCAGTGTTTTTGGCCTCTGTAACACTGCAATAAAATGCAATAAGAGGCGATCAAAACATCATATGTACACCAAAGAGATATCAATAAAAACATTGTCTCGGGGCAGAAAAAATAGGCCCTCACGCATCATATGGCATGGTCAGTTTAACCGTAAAATCAACGCCTTAAATAAAAAAAAATAATTAAAAAGCTATTGCGGAATTGTGCTTTTTTTTCGCCACACTTGGATTTTTTTTTCCCGTTTTTTAGCGCATCATGTGATAAAATGAAAGGTGCCATTCAAAAGTACAACTCGTCACATAAAAAAAAACAGCCCTCATACGGCAATGTGGACGGAAAAGTAAAAAAAAAAAGGAAAATCGCCCCGTTAGGAAGGGGTTAAGGGTAAGTTCACGAGATTTTCTTTTGAGGAAGTCAAAAATAATGATTTTTTTTTTTTAAACGGAAATTGCTTCAGGAATTGCTCCTTTTCTGGCGTTTTATTTTTTTAGCCTGCAGTGTTTTTTTTTTGTTCCTTAGCTTTTTGTTACTGTTTTCTGTGCATCTTGTATAAGCATTTGATTACTGTTTTTCTATGCTTTTTGCTGCTGATTTTTTCACAGTATTTTTTTTTAAATTATTTTAAATCCATCAGGCAATGAATAAAACGCCGGTGCCTCAAAAAAATAGAAAAAAAATCCTTAAAAAAATAAAGATGAAGAGGCGACTTTGATGTATTCCCATTGTGTTTTATCGTACACTATGGAGCGGCTTCAAACGCCTGAAGAATTGGGGTAAGAACAAACGAGTGACAGCGAAGCAGAACCCCCTGCAGGTAAGGCTCTTTCAATGTTTTTTTTTTTTTTTTTATGTTGAAGCATTTTATTGACTTTTATATATAATTTTGGGGTCATTTTTTTGACACTTTTTATGACAGACATAAAGTTATTAATGAAGCAAAACCGCTGCCAAAACGCTAAAAAAGTCTCCTGGGCGCCCCCTATTGGCTTTATTGAAAGGTACAGAGCTTTTTTTTTTAGGGTTTTTTTCTGGTGTTTTTAGGTCCCCAATAACCTCGGCGGGTACACAGCCTCTAGCTCATGTCCGTGCGTAGGACGTGACCGCCCCGGCTGCTGTGTGACATGCGTGACTGAGGTCCCGCTGTCTGTCACGCGTTGCTATAGTTACAGTAGCAGCCGCGGCTCCGCCCTCATCACGTGGTGGGTTATGTTCTGCTCCGCGCACTGGCCGCCGGGAGTTGTAGTCTTTCGCGTCTGTGACCTCCATTGCGCTGCTGTTTCTGGGCGGGGCCGTCCTGACCTGGAAGTGACGCGCTCTCTCCGCCGTGTTTGGGTTGTGACAGCAGAGGAGCTTGTGTGTGTTCTGCTGTCTCCGGGTGACACAGGTAGGTGACATCTGGGGGGCGGATGATGGGAGTGGTGGTGCTCGGGGTCTGGGAGAGATGGGACATGCACAGTATAAAGGGCGGTATATTAGAGAGGTTTGATCCTGGGAGCGGCCCCTGGGGATGGATGAGGCAGAGCAGATGTGTCAGGTCCCAGAATTCGGGTTTGTTGCCCAAATCAGCCTTAAATAGTGATCTATGGCTTCCTGATCCTTTGGTGTCTGCTCCATCCCAAAGCCCCCGGCGGAGCAGTGGGTGGGGGGCCGGCCTGCAATCATACCCAAGCCCTAGAAATAGGGGTCCGCCAGCCTCCTTCTATGCATAGAGAGAACAAGCGGTGATATAAGCATTGAGCACGTCACTAGTTTTCTAAGGAAATCTATTTCTAAAGGTGCTATTGTCATGAAATTCTCACCTGATGTGGATGACAACCCATCCAATCCACACAGGCAAATCAGACACGTGTCCATAAGTTAGGTTATGTGTAATAATGACACAGGGAAATATATGGAACACATGAAGAAAGAGAGGTGCAAAAAGCCATGAAAGTCATGACACCTGCAGAAGTCTCAGTAATTAGGAAGCCATCCTGCCACTTAGTGACAAATAAGCTGGTTTATCTGATGGCCTGTAAAGAGCTGTCTCATCACCAAGGTGCCACACAAGAAACATCTCATGATGGGTGAAACCAGTGAGCTGTCTCAAGACCTGCACAACCTTATTGTTGCAAAACCTACTGATGGCATTAGTTAGAGAACAATTTCTAAACAACTGAAGGCTCCAGTGAGCACTGTTGGGAACCTAATTCAGAAGTGGAGAAAAAATAATTTCGCCATAAACCAACCAATACCAACCGTAAGATTTCAGACAGAGGAGTGAAAATAATTATTAGAAAAGTTGTCCAAGAGCCAAGGACCATCAGTGGAGAGCTACAGAAAGACTGGGGATAAGCAGCTACAAATGTTTCAAAGAAAATAAGTAATGCACTGAACCCCTATGGCCTCTGTATGCACTGTCACTACACAACCCCCATGGCCTGTATGCACTGTCACTACACAACCCCCATGGCCTGTATGCACGCTCACTACACAACCCCCATGGTTGTATGCACGCTCACTACACAACCCCCATGGCCTGTATGCACGCTCACTACACAACCCCCATGGCCTGTATGCACTCACTACACAACCCCATGGCCTGTATGCACTGTCACTACACAACCCCCATGGCCTGTATGCACGTCACTACACAACCCTTATGGCCGGTATGCACGCTCACTACACAACCCCCATGGCCTGTATGCACGCTCACTACACAACCCCCATGGCCTGTATGCACTGTCACTACACAACCCCCATGGCCTGTATGCACGTCCACTATACAACCCTTATGGCCGTATGCACGCTCACTACACAACCCCCATGGCCTGTATGCACGCTCACTACACAACCCCCATGGCCTGTATGCACGCTCACTACACAACCCCATGGCCTGTATGCACTGTCACTACACAACCCCCATGGCCTGTATGCACTGTCACTACACAACCCCCATGGCCTGTATGCACGCTCACTACACAACCCCATGGCCTGTATACACGCTCACTACACAACCCCATGGCCTGTATGCACGCTCACTACACAACCCCCATGGCCTGTATGCACGCTCACTACACAACCCCATGGCCTGTATGCACTGTCACTACACAACCCCCATGGCCTGTATGCACGCTCACTATACAACCCTTATGGCCGGTATGCACGCTCACTACACAACCCCCCTGGCCTGTATGCACGCTCACTACACAACCCCCATGGCCTGTATGCACTGCTCACTAACAACCCCCATGGCCTGTATGCACGCTCACTACACAACCCTTATGGCCGGTATGCACGCTCACTACACAACCCCATGGCCTGTATGCACGCTCACCACACAACCCCTATGGCCTGTATGCACGCTCACCATACACCCCCATGGCCTGTATGCACGCTCACATACAACCCCCATGGCCTGTATGCACGCTCACACACAACCCCTATGGCCTGTATGCACGCTCACTATACACCCCCATGGCCTGTATGCACGTCACCACACGACCCCCATGGCCTGTATGCACGCTCACCACACGACCCCCATGGCCTGTATGCACGCTCACCACACGACCCCCATGGCCTGTATGCACGCTCACCACACGACCCCCATGGCCTGTATGCACGCTCACCACACGACCCCCATGGCCTGTATGCACGCTCACCACACGACCCCATGGCCTGTATGCACGCTCACCACACGACCCCCATGGCCTGTATGCACGCTCACCACACGACCCCCATGGCCTGTATGCACGCTCACCACACGACCCCCATGGCCTGTATGCACGCTCACCACACGACCCCCATGGCCTTATGCACGCTCACCACACGACCCCCATGGCCTGTATGCACGCTCACCACACGACCCCCATGGCCTGTATGCACGCTCACCACACGACCCCCATGGCCTGTATGCACGCTCACCACACGACCCCCATGGCCTGTATGCACGCTCACCACACGACCCCCATGGCCTGTATGCACGCTCACCACACGACCCCCATGGCCTGTATGCACGCTCACCACACGACCCCCATGGCCTGTATGCACGCTCACCACACGACCCCCATGGCCTGTATGCACGCTCACCACACGACCCCCATGGCCTGTATGCACGCTCACCACACGACCCCCATGGCCTGTATGCACGCTCACCACACGACCCCCATGGCCTGTATGCACGCTCACCACACGACCCCCATGGCCTGTATGCACGCTCACCACACGACCCCATGGCCTGTATGCACGCTCACCACACGACCCCATGGCCTGTATGCACGCTCACCACACGACCCCCATGGCCTGTATGCACGCTCACCACACGACCCCATGGCCTGTATGCACGCTCACCACACGACCCCATGGCCTGTATGCACGCTCACCACACGACCCCATGGCCTGTATGCACGCTCACCACACGACCCCCATGGCCTGATGCACGCTCACCACACGACCCCATGGCTGTATGCACGCTCACCACACGACCCCATGGCCTGTATGCACGCTCACCACACGACCCCATGGCCTGTATGCACGCTCACCACACGACCCCATGGCCTGTATGCACGCTCACCACACGACCCCCATGGCCTGTATGCACGCTCACCACACGACCCCATGGCCTGTATGCACGCTCACCACACGACCCCCATGGCCTGTATGCACGCTCACCACACGACCCCATGGCCTGTATGCACGCTCACCACACGACCCCCATGGCCTGTATGCACGCTCACCACACGACCCCATGGCCTGTATGCACGCTCACCACACAACCCCATGGCCTGTATGCACGCTCACCACACGAACCCCATGGCCTGTATGCACGCTCACCACACGACCCCCATGGCCTGTATGCACGCTCACCACACGACCCCATGGCCTGTATGCACGCTCACCACACGACCCCCATGGCCTGTTTGCACGCTCACCACACGACCCCATGGCCTGTATGCACGCTCACCACACGACCTCCATGGCCTGTATGCACGCTCACCACACAACCCCATGGCCTGTATGCACGCTCACCACACAACCTCCATGGCCTGTATGCATGCTCACCACACAACCCTGGCCTGTATGCACGCTCACCACACAACCTCCATGGCCTGTATGCACGCTAACCACGCAAGACTCCATTGCTGAAGAAAAAGCATGGTCAAGCGCGTTTAAAATTTGCTCAACAATATTTAGACAAGCCTGTGAAATACTGTTAGAGTATAGACTGGTCAGATGAGACCAAAGTGGAACTCGTTGGATGGCATAATACACAAAACCATGTTTGGAAGCCAAAAGGCACTGCATATCACCCCAAAAACAGCATACCAACAGTGAAGTTTGGAGGTGGGAACCTAATGGTATGGGACTGCTAAACCTGTGATGCCGCCTCTTCGTTTTCAGAGTTGTGGGAGTTCCAGAGATCCGACCTCCACTAATCATAAAGGAAGGGCACATCCTACAGATACACAATCACTTCATAGGATGAGAATACCACTTATACAAAGTATTTGGTTTGGGGGTGCCATGAAGGAAATGTCTGTAGTCAAAGGAAAGGCAGACTGTTCTCTAACGGAAAGGCGGGGGCGGGTCATAGTCTCTGCAAAAGGCGGGAGAGGGCCGTATCCTCTTCGCAGGAAGGCGAGGCTGGGCCGTAGTGCCTTTGCAGGAAGGTGGGGGCGCACTGCAGTGAGTTTGCAGGGGGGTGAGCCGCAGTGTCTTTGCAGGGGGGCGGGCCGCAGTGCCTTTGCAGGGGGGCGGGCCGCAGTGCCTTTGCAGCGAGGCGGTCCGTAGTGCCTTTGCAGCGAGGCGGTCCGTAGTGCCTTTGCAGGGAGGTGGGGGCGCACCGCAGTACTTTTTCAGGGAGGCGGGCCGCAGTGCCTTTGCAGGGGGGCGGGCCGCAGTGCCTTTGCAGGGGGGCGGGCCGCAGTGCCTTTGAAGGGAGGCGGGCCGCAGTGCCTTTTCAGGGAGGTGGGGGCGCACCACAGTGCTTTTTCAGGGAGGCGGGCCTCAGTGCCTTTGCAGGGAGGTGGGGGCGGGCCGCAGTGCCTTTGCAGGGAGGCGAGGGAGGGACATAGTCTCTTTGCATTGATGCTTACTCAATGACCTTGTCATCTCCTTTCAGATGGACCAGTCCTCTCAGTCCTACATGCTTGCCAACATTACCCACTTGCACTCAGAACAGCTCCTGCAGGGCCTGAACCTCCTCCGCCAGCACCACGAGCTCTGCGATATTGTCCTCCAGGTGGGCGATGTCAAGATCCACGCCCATAAAGTGGTGCTCGCCAGCATCAGCCCTTACTTCAAAGCCATGTTTACGGGAAACCTTTCGGAGAAAGAGAATTCGCAGGTGGAGTTCCAATGCGTTGACGAGGCCGCCCTCCAGGCCATCATAGAGTACGCTTACACGGGGACCGTCTTCATCTCCCAAGAAACGGTTAGAGTCCCTTCTTCCGGCCGCAAACCTCTTGCAGATCAAGCTGGTGCTGAAGGAATGCTGCGCGTTCTTGGAGAGCCAGCTCGACGTGGGCAATTGCATCGGGATCTCCCGCTTCGCCGAGACGTACGGCTGCCACGAACTCTACCTAGCTGCCAACAAGTTCATTTGCCAGAACTTTGAGGACGTTTGTCAGACGGAAGAGTTTTTCGAGCTGACGAACTCCGAGCTCCACGAGATCGTCTCCAATGACTGTTTGAATGTTGTGAATGAGGAGAGCGTGTTTTATGCCCTCGAGGCCTGGATCAAGTACGACGTGCAGGAGCGACAGAAGTTCCTCTCCCAGTTGTTGCACTGTGTCCGGCTGCCATTGCTGAGTGTCAAATTTCTTACCCGGCTCTACGAAGCGAATCACCTTATACGCGATGACCACACGTGTAAACACTTACTGAACGAAGCTCTGAAATACCATTTTATGCCTGAACACAGACTGTCCCATCAGACGGTGCTAAAGACGCAGCCGCGCTGTGCTCCCAAAGTGCTCTGCGCCGTGGGAGGGAAAGCTGGACTGTTTAATTGCCTGGAAAGGTACGTTCATTGGTCTTAACATTTAAAGGGACGCTCCACATTCCCTATTATTTATTTCCTTTGCTCTGAAATTTAGATGTTAAGTCCTTGAGGACAGTCGACCATTTTTTTTTTTTACAGTGGTCAGGGTGGGTGCTAAGACTGTGCAGCCTCTCAGGTCAGGTCCTTCAGAAGGCAGAAATGGTTTATCACCACTCCTGTCTTGTCTTTTTCAGCCTGCAGAAATGCTCATTTTGATTTCGGATCCGGTGATTTCGTGACCATTAGCTCTCGGTAACCTGGGCTCGTATGGATGCCTCAGTTGTGCAGTAAAAAAAATGTTTTGTGCCTTCAGCTCTGGTGCAGAACTATGCGTTACCATGGAGACAGACTACAAACCCCCCGTGTAGTCAGATCTTGCAGTCTTGTGCATCTCCTTTCCATACTATTGGCACACCTTCAATATGTAGGAAAAAAAAGTAAGATCACAGGGAAGAGAGCTTGACAGCAGGATCAGACTACACCTGGTTTTATTGTAGTCTGATTATATGCTTTGCCCACTGTCGGGCAAAGCAAACTGCGCATGCGCTGGCCTGAATTTGAATTGCGCAGTTGCGGGAAGCCGAACGCCGTCTGTGGGATTCACAGACGGCGATACGCAACTGATGACGAGGAGAGGGGGGGGGGGGAGAGAGAGAGAAAACGCCGCCCTCCTGACCACCGTGATTGACAGCGCAAAAAACAAAGTTTACAAAGGTATTTTGATATGAAAACGGGGGTATCAGGATATATGATACCTACTGTTAGCTTTGTTATGGGACGCACTATTCAGCCATATCTTTGTCTGATATGGCAATATTGGGGTGACAGATTCCCTTTAATGCATGCGTCTTTTCAGCATTTTTGCAGTGGAAAACCGCCGCAAAAATGCTAAAAAAAACCACGAAAAATCCTCAACGTGTGCACATAGTCTAAGCATCAGGCCATGTCCACCCTCCCCAATATTTGTCCTCAGGACTGCATCAAGTAACCCTAATATATGTTATGGCTCAGTTACAGGTTTTGTATCTGCCTCCCACACTGATGATTGACAGCAGGAGCTTCAGGCAAACCAGTGCTGTCAATCACTAGTGAGGGAGGTGGAAACATGCAAAACCAGTGGGCGAAGCCCTGCACTGAGGGTGTGCCTAAATTCACAATTAGCATATTTGAATTTGTTTTTTTTGCAGAATGAAGTTTATTAAAGGAACCATCTGTATAAGGGTTATATTCCCTACAACGGTCCGTGCTTGGTTTATTCTGTTTGGGCTGACAAATTCTCTTTAAAGTACTGTTAGTGTAGCCCGATCTACTCCACAAAGGGTCAGCTCTTCAGATTATGCTTAGGTACGGCTGGAGAGCACACAATAAGGCCCTGGGGCAGACCTGGACAAAGAATGTATGGGATGTTTGGGTGGGCATGGGGATGCTATGGGGGTGTCATGCAGTACATGGGGAGGCTGTGTGGGGCTCCTGTCGCATATGGGGAGGCTGTGTAGGGCTTATGCAGTGTATATGGGGAGGCTGTGTAGGGCTCATGCAGTATATAGGGAGGCTGTGTGGGGCTCATGCTGTATATAGGGAGGCTGTGTGGGGCTCATGCTGTATATATGGAGGCAGTGTGGGGCTCATGCATTATATAGGGAGGCTGTGTGGGGCTCATGCTGTATATAGGGAGGCTGTGTGGGGCTCATGCTGTATATGGAGAGGCTGTGGGGGCTCATGCTGTATATGGAGAGGCTGTGGGGGCTAATGCTGTATATAGGGAGGCTGTGTGGGGCTCATGCAGTATATAAGGAGGCTGTGTGGGGCTCATGCTGTATATAGGGAGGCTGTGTGGGGCTCATGCTGTATATAGGGAGGCAGTGTGGGGCTCATGCAGTATATAGGGAGGCTGTGTGGGGCTCATGCTGTATATAGGGAGGCTGTGTGGGGCTCATGCTGTATATAGGGAGGCTGTGTCGGGCTCATGCTGTATATGGAGAGGCTGTGGGGGCTCATGCTGTATATAGGGAGGCTGTGTGGGGCTCATGCTGTATATGTGGAGACTGGGCTCATGCAGTGTATATAGGGAGGCTGTGTGGGGCTCATGCTGTATATGGGGAGGCTGTGGGGGCTCATGCAGTATATAGGGAGGCTGTGTGGGGCTCATGCTGTATATATGGAGGCAGTGTGGGGCTCATGCAGTATATAGGGAGGCTGTGTGGGGCTCATGCAGTGTATATGGGGGCTGTGTGGGGCTCATACTGTATATGGGGAGGCTGTGTGGGGCTCATGCCGTATATAGGGAGGCTGTGCGGGGCACATGCCGTATATAGGGAGGCTTTGCGGGGCTCATTTAGTATATAGGGAGGCTGTGGGGGCTCATGCAGTATACAGGGATGCTGTGTGGGGCTCATGCCGTATATAGGTAGGCTGTGTGGGGCTCATGCCGTATATAGGTAGGCTGTGTGGGGCTCATGCTGTATATAGGGAGGCTGTATGGGCTGATGCCGTGTATAGGGAGGCTGTGTGGGGCTCATGCCGTGTATAGGGAGGCTGTGTGGGGCTCATGCCGTGTATAGGGATGCTGTGTTGGGCTCATGCCGTATATTGGGAGGCTGTGTGGGGCTCATGCCGTATATAGGGAGGCTGTGTGGGGCTCATGCCGTATATAGGGAGGCTGTGTGGGGCTCATGCCGTATATAGGGAGGCTGTGTGGGGTTCATGCCGTATATAGGGAGGCTGTGTGGGGCTCATGCAGTGTATAGGGAGGCTGTGTGGGGCTCATGCCGTATATAGGGAGGCTGTGTGGGGTTCATGCCGTATATAGGGAGGCTGTGTGGGGCTCATGCAGTGTATAGGGAGGCTGTGTGGGGCTCATGCCGTATATAGGGAGGCTGTGTGGGGCTCATGCCGTATATAGGGAGGCTGTGTGGGGCTCATGCAGTATATAGGAAGGCTGTGTGGGGCTCATGCAGTATATAGGAAGGCTGTGTGGGGCTCATGCAGTATATAGGGAGGCTGTTGGGGCTCATGCAGTGTATATAGGGAGGTTGTGTGGGGCTCATGCAGTGTATATGAGGAGGCTGTCTGGGGCTCATGCAGTGTATATAGGGAGGCTGTGTGGTGCTCATGCAGTATATGGGAGGCTGTGTGGGGCTCATGCAGTATATGGGGAGGCTGTGTGGGGCTCATGCAGAATGTAGGGAGGCTGTCTGGGGCTCATGCAGTGTATATAGGGAGGCTGTCTGGGGCTCATGCAGTGTATATAGGGAGGCTGTGTGGGGCTCATGCAGTATATGAGGAGGCTGTGTGGGGCTCATGCAGTGTATATAGGGAGGCTGTGTGGGGCTCATGCTGTATATGCAGTATATATGAAGGCTGTGTGAGGCTCATGCAGTATATGGGGAGGCTGTGTGGGGCTCATGCTGTATATGGGGAGACTGTGTGGGTCTCATGCTGTATATAGGGAGGCTGTGTGGGGCTCATGCTGTATATGGGGAGACTGTGTGGGTCTCATGCTGTATATGGGGAGGCTGTGGGGGCTCATGCTGTATATGGGGAGGCTGTGGGGCTCATGCAGTATATATGGAGTGTTATGTTTCGGTAGCTGAGGAGGACAGGAACAACAGCAGGGCAGCAGAACACCTGAGATGTTGGTAACTGATGGGTTGCAGATTCCTAAACTAACGACACAACTAGAGGTAGCCGTGGAGCGTTCCTACGTTGATCCTAGACGCCTCGTCACAGCCTGAGAGATAACTACACCTAAAGGCAGAAAGATGACAGCTATCTGCCCCGGAGCAGATCCCCAAAGAAAATAGGAAGCCCCCAAACATATAATGGCGGTTAGATAAGATGAAAATACAAACAGGCAGAAAATAGACTGAGCAAACGCTGGGGCCATAAGCTGACTAAATAGGATAGGACAGGAGAGATTACTTTCTGCAACCCAGAAAACCCTACAAAAATCCAACAATTCTCATTACAAAAATACTGAGATCACACGATTTCGCCACCCACTAAATCAGATCTCAGTGTGAACAAAAACCAAGTCGCAGCCGATGAAAAAACAGGAAAAAGCAAATGAGCAAACAACAGTGGCCGCAGAAAAACCGTGAGGAGCCCAGGCCCCAGGAGGGGACCTGGCTGACCTCCACAAAAGCGCAGAAAACAATGCAAAAAGCAAGCACAAAAAGAAAAGCAAAAAATAACCCCCCTGAAAGCAGGAGATGCAGGCAAGACCCCAGCAAACCTCCAAACGAACCAGGAACCACAATTGAGACAAGAACAATTGATCACCGGCAACCATCATGGGAGGGAACCTCCCTTATATCAGACCAGTCCGTGATTCCAGATTGCCACTCCTCGCTGAAAGGTTCAGTACTGTCTGTAACCACCAGAGGGAGCCTCTGCTCAGAAACCATCTCTAGCACATTCATAACAATGGAGGCTGTGTGGGGCTCATGCCGTATATAGGGAGTCTGTGTGGGACTCGTGCTGTATATAGGGAGGCTGTGTGGGACTCGTGCTGTATATAGGGAGGCTGTGTGGGGCTCATGCAGTATATAGGGAGGCTGTGTGGGGCTCATGCTGTGTATAGGGGGGCTGTGTGGGGCTCGTGCCATATATAGGGAGGCTGTGTGGGGCTCGTGCTGTATATAGGGAGGCTGTGTGGGGCTCATGCAGTATATAGGGAGGCTGTGTGGGGCTCATGCTGTGTATAGGGAGGCTGTGTGGGGCTCATGCCATATATAGGGAGGCTGTGTGGGGCTCGTGCTGTATATTGGGAGGCTGTGTGGGGCTCATGCAGTATATAGGGAGGCTGTGTGGGGCTCATGCAGTATATAGGGAGTATCACGAACATAGCACTGCACTTGCTCACTGAGCCAGTGCGCGTGTCCTGAATAAGACAGACTGCACTCAAAGATACCTGTGGAGCGGGGCAGTAGCGGTGAAGATGCGTGCTTCAGACTAACAGGACCCTAATCACGTGACTGCCAAGGGGCGGCGCAGGCCACAGGTCTCTCAGAGGGAGCAGTAACAGATAGAGAATGCTTCAGGCCAGAGGACCTGAAGCACGTGACTGCTGGTGGGCGTGGCCTAAGCTCCAGAGAGCTATGAGCGGAAGGAAAACTCCTAGAAGGGTAACTACGGGACAGAGTTACCAAGGGGCATAGACAAAACGGATCGTCAGGATAGTCAGGTCATAAACAGAGGAGCAACGCAGTACAAGAGGAGCAGGCAGAGAATAACCAGAATGTAGCCAAGGGATCAGAAAACCAGAACGGGCAAATACACAGTACCAAGACAGTAGACAAACTCACAACGAAGAGACGGACCGGGGCAAAACCAAACAAGCAACAAGATCAGGCACAAGGCACAGGCACACAGGAGGTCAACTAACTCAGCCGAGGGCAGGAGTATAACTGACACCAGACCTAGGTCAATTGGCAACTAAATAGCCGCCCTCTGCCAGAGAGAGGCTGAAACCATTAACCCCAGTCTGACCAGGACGGGACAAAGACAAAACCCTGTCCTGGGTCATGACAAGGAGGCTGTCTGGGGCTCATGCAGTGTATATAGGGAGGCTGTGTGGGGCTCATGCAGTATATAGGGAGGCTGTGTGGAGCTCATGCAGTATATAAGGAGGCTGTCTGGGGCTCATGCAGTGTATACAGGGAGGCTGTGTGGGGCTCATGCAGTATATAGGGAGGCTGCGTGGAGCTCATGCAGTGTATATAGGGAGGCTGTCTGGGGCTCATGCAGTGTATATAGGGAGGCTGTGGGGGCTCATGCAGTATATAGGGAGGCTGTGTGGGGCTCATGCTGTATATGGGGAGACTGGGCTCATGCAGTGTATATAGGGAGGCTGTGGGGGCTCATGCAGTATATAGGGAAGCTGTGTGGGGCTCATGCAGTATATAGGGAGGCTGTGTGGGGCTCATGCAGTGTGTATAGGGAGGCTGTGTGGAGCTCATGCAGTGTATATAGGGAGGCTGTCTGGGGCTCATGCAGTGTATATAGGGAGGCTGTCTGGGGCTCATGCAGTGTATATAGGGAGGCTGTCTGGGCTCATGCAGTGTATATAGGGAGGCTGTGGGGGCTCATGCAGTATATAGGGAGGCTGTGTGGGGCTCATGCAGTATATAGGGAGGCTGTGTGGGGCTCATGCAGTATATAGGGAGGCTGTCTGGGGCTCATGCAGTGTATATAGGGAGGCTGTGTGGGGCTCATGCTGTATATAGGGAGGCTGTGTGGGGCTCATGCAGTGTATATATGAAGGCTGTGTGGGGCTCATGCATTATATGGGGAGGCTGTGTGGGGCTCATGCTGTATGTGGGGAGACTGTGTGGGTCTCATGCTGTATATGGGGAGACTGTGGGGGCTCATGCTGTATATGGGGAGGCTGTGTGGGGCTCATGCAGTATATATAGGGAGGCTGTCTGGGGCTCATGCAGTGTATATATGAAGGCTGTGTGGGGCTCATGCAGTATATGGGAGGCTGTGTGGGGCTCATGCTGTATATGGGGAGGCTGTGTGGGGCTCATGCAGTATATATAGGGAGATGGCTGTGGGGCTCATGCAGTATATAGGGAGGCTGTGTGGAGCTCATGCAGTGTATATAGGGATATAACACCTACATAATAGACCCATGTAGAGCAACAGATAGATAACAAAGCACCGAAAAAAACTCTACGAAAAATGTATATACAAAAAGGTATAACTTTATTAAACATATAAAAATAGTAAAAACGGGGAAAACAGACACACAATACAAAAAGGTGGAGAAACCTGGAGTGAGGTAAGTAACAATAAGCATGTATGTAATATAAGAAACTACAAAGAAAACTAGTAACAACCCAAGCTGATCCAAATGAGAAAAATAGCAGCACAAAGAAAAAACCCTGGAGGTGCCTTGTGTATGATGACAAAGGTTCATATGTAAAGGAACCCAGCACAAAAAGAAAGCTGCGGTGCATATAAATCTATCACAAGGGGGTAACTTCAACGCTGAAGGTTATAACCAGCACAGAAGGCTAGAGGAGGCAAAAAACTCCAATATGTGAGCACACATCATGAGGAAAAGCAGGAAAAAATAATCAAATATATATGTATAATAAAGTAACATATAACATGCTGAAAAGTACTACCAGTACATAGTTACCTCACACACCAGGCGTCCACCACACCCGACGCGCGTTTCGCATGGAAATGCTTCGTCCAGGTTTCCATGCGAAACGCGCGTCGGGTGTGGTGGACGCCTGGTGTGTGAGGTAACTATGTACTGGTAGTACTTTTCAGCATGTTATATGTTACTTTATTATACATATATATTTGATTATTTTTTCCTGCTTTTCCTCATGATGTGTACTCACATATTGGAGTTTTTTGCCTCCTCTAGCCTTCTGTGCTGGTTATAACCTTCAGCGTTGAAGTTACCCCCTTGTGATAGATTTATATGCACCGCAGCTTTCTTTTTGTGCTGGGTTCCTTTACATATGAACCTTTGTCATCATACACAAGGCACCTCCAGGGTTTTTTCTTTGTGCTGCTATCTTTCTCATTTGGATCAGCTTGGGTTGTTACTAGTTTTCTTTGTAGTTTCTTATATTACATACATGCTTATTGTTACTTACCTCACTCCAGGTTTCTCCACCTTTTTGTATTGTGTGTCTGTTTTCCCCGTTTTTACTATTTTTATATGTTTAATAAAGTTATACCTTTTTGTATATACATTTTTCGTAGAGTTTTTTTCGGTGCTTTTTTAGTGTATATAGGGAGGCTGTCTGGGGCTCATGCCGTGTATATAGGGAGGCTGTCTGGGGCTCATGCAGTGTATATAGGGAGGCTGTCTGGGGCTCATGCAGTGTATATAGGGAGGCTGTCTGGGGCTCATGCAGTGTATATAGGGAGGCTGTCTGGGGCTCATGCAGTGTATATAGGGAGGCTGTGTGGGGCTCATGCAGTGTATATAGGGTGGGGCCTGTTGGGGGCGTGGCCATGCAGTATATAGGGAGGCTGTGTGGGGCTCATGCAGTATATAGGGAGGCTGTGTGGGGCTCATGCAGTATATAGGCAGGCTGTCTGGGGCTCATGCAGTGTATATAGGGAGGCTGTGTGGGGCTCATGCTGTATATAGGGAGGCTGTGTGGGGCTCATGCAGTGTATATATGAAGGCTGTGTGGGGCTCATGCAGTATAATGGGGAGACTGTGGGTCTCATGCTGTATATGGGGAGACTGTGGGGGCTCATGCTGTATATGGGGAGGCTGTGTGGGGCTCATGCAGTATATATAGGGAGGCTGTCTGGGGCTCATGCAGTGTATATAGGGAGGCTGTGTGGGGCTCATGCAGTGTATATATGAAGGCTGTGTGGGGCTCATGCAGTATATGGGGAGGCTGTGTGGGGCTCATGCTGTATATGGGGAGGCTGTGTGGGGCTCATGCAGTATATATAGGGAGGCTGTGTGGGGCTCATGCAGTGTATATATGGGAGGCTGTGTGGGGCTCATGCAGTGTATATATGAAGGCTGTGTGGGGCTCATGCTGTATGTGGGGAGACTGTGGGTCTCATGCTGTATATGGGGAGACTGTGGGGGCTCATGCTGTATATGGGGAGGCTGTGTGGGGCTCATGCAGTATATATAGGGAGGCTGTCTGGGGCTCATGCAGTGTATAGGGAGGCTGTGTGGGGCTCATGCAGTGTATATAGGGAGGCTGTGTGGGGCTCATGCAGTGTATATAGGGAGGCTGTGGGGCCTCATGCAGTGTATATATATGAAGGCTGTGTGGGGCTCATGCAGTATATGGGGAGCATGTGTGGAGCTCATGCTGTATCTGGGGAGCATGTGTGGGGCTCATGCTGTATATGGGGAGACTGTGGGGGCTCATGCTGTATATGGGGAGACTGTGGGGGCTCATGCTGTATATGGGGAGACTGTGGGGGCTCATGCCGTATATATGGAGGCTGTGGGGCTCATGCTGTGTATAGGGAGGCTGAGTGGGGCTCATGCTGTATATAGGAAGGCTGTGTGGGGGGCTCATTCTGTATAAAGGGAGGCTATGTGGGGCTCATGCTGTATATAGGGAGGCTGTGTGAGGCTCATGCTGTATATGTGGAGGCTGTGTTGGGATCATACAGTATATAGGGAGGCTGTGTGGGCTCATGCTGTGTATAGGGAGGCTGTGTGGGGCTCATGCTGTATATAGGGAGGCTGTGTGGGGCTCATGCTGTATATAGGGAGGCTGTGTGGGGCTCATGCAGTATATAGGGAGGCTGTGTGGGGCTCATGCAGTATATAGGGAGGCTGTGTGGGGCTCATGCTGTATATGGGAAGGCTGTGTGGGGCTCATGCTGTATATGGAGAGGCTGTGTGGGGCTCATGCTGTATATAGGGAGGCTGTGTGGGGCTCATGCAGTATATTGGGAGGCTGTGTGGGGCTCATGCAGTGTATATAGGGAGGCTGTCTGGGGCTCATGCAGTGTATATAGGGAGGCTGTGTGGGGCTCATGCAGTGTATATAAGAAGGCTGTGTGGGGCTCATGCAGTATATGGGGAGGCTGTGTGGGGCTCATGCTGTATATGGGGAGGCTGTGTGGGGCTCATGCAGTATATATAGGGAGGCTGTGGGGCTCATGCAGTATATAGGGAGGCTGTGTGGAGCTCATGCAGTGTATATAGGGATATAACACCTACATAATAGACCCATGTAGAGCAACAGATAGATAACAAAGCACCGAAAAAAACTACGAAAAATGTATATACAAAAAGGTATAACTTTATTAAACATATAAAAATAGTAAAAACGGGGAAAACAGACACACAATACAAAAAGGTGGAGAAACCTGGAGTGAGGTAAGTAACAATAAGCATGTATGTAATATAAGAAACTACAAAGAAAACTAGTAACAACCCAAGCTGATCCAAATGAGAAAAATAGCAGCACAAAGAAAAAACCCTGGAGGTGCCTTGTGTATGATGACAAAGGTTCATATGTAAAGGAACCCAGCACAAAAAGAAAGCTGCGGTGCATATAAATCTATCACAAGGGGGTAACTTCAACGCTGAAGGTTATAACCAGCACAGAAGGCTAGAGGAGGCAAAAAACTCCAATATGTGAGCACACATCATGAGGAAAAGCAGGAAAAAATAATCAAATATATATGTATAATAAAGTAACATATAACATGCTGAAAAGTACTACCAGTACATAGTTACCTCACACACCAGGCGTCCACCACACCCGACGCGCGTTTCGCATGGAAATGCTTCGTCCAGGTTTCCATGCGAAACGCGCGTCGGGTGTGGTGGACGCCTGGTGTGTGAGGTAACTATGTACTGGTAGTACTTTTCAGCATGTTATATGTTACTTTATTATACATATATATTTGATTATTTTTTCCTGCTTTTCCTCATGATGTGTACTCACATATTGGAGTTTTTTGCCTCCTCTAGCCTTCTGTGCTGGTTATAACCTTCAGCGTTGAAGTTACCCCCTTGTGATAGATTTATATGCACCGCAGCTTTCTTTTTGTGCTGGGTTCCTTTACATATGAACCTTTGTCATCATACACAAGGCACCTCCAGGGTTTTTTCTTTGTGCTGCTATCTTTCTCATTTGGATCAGCTTGGGTTGTTACTAGTTTTCTTTGTAGTTTCTTATATTACATACATGCTTATTGTTACTTACCTCACTCCAGGTTTCTCCACCTTTTTGTATTGTGTGTCTGTTTTCCCCGTTTTTACTATTTTTATATGTTTAATAAAGTTATACCTTTTTGTATATACATTTTTCGTAGAGTTTTTTTCGGTGCTTTTTTAGTGTATATAGGGAGGCTGTCTGGGGCTCATGCCGTGTATATAGGGAGGCTGTCTGGGGCTCATGCCGTGTATATAGGGAGGCTGTCTGGGGCTCATGCAGTGTATATAGGGAGGCTGTCTGGGGCTCATGCAGTGTATATAGGGAGGCTGTCTGGGGCTCATGCAGTGTATATAGGGAGGCTGTGTGGGGCTCATGCAGTGTATATAGGGAGGCTGTGGGGGCTCATGCAGTATATAGGGAGGCTGTGTGGGGCTCATGCAGTATATAGGGAGGCTGTGTGGGGCTCATGCAGTATATAGGCAGGCTGTCTGGGGCTCATGCAGTGTATATAGGGAGGCTGTGTGGGGCTCATGCTGTATATAGGGAGGCTGTGTGGGGCTCATGCAGTGTATATATGAAGGCTGTGTGGGGCTCATGCAGTATATGGGGAGACTGTGGGTCTCATGCTGTATATGGGGAGACTGTGGGGGCTCATGCTGTATATGGGGAGGCTGTGTGGGGCTCATGCAGTATATATAGGGAGGCTGTCTGGGGCTCATGCAGTGTATATAGGGAGGCTGTGTGGGGCTCATGCAGTGTATATATGAAGGCTGTGTGGGGCTCATGCAGTATATGGGGAGGCTGTGTGGGGCTCATGCTGTATATGGGGAGGCTGTGTGGGGCTCATGCAGTATATATAGGGAGGCTGTGTGGGGCTCATGCAGTGTATATAGGGAGGCTGTGTGGGGCTCATGCAGTGTATATATGAAGGCTGTGGGGCTCATGCTGTATGTGGGGAGACTGTGTGGGTCTCATGCTGTATATGGGGAGACTGTGGGGGCTCATGCTGTATATGGGGAGGCTGTGTGGGGCTCATGCAGTATATATAGGGAGGCTGTCTGGGGCTCATGCAGTGTATAGGGAGGCTGTGTGGGGCTCATGCAGTGTATATAGGGAGGCTGTGTGGGGCTCATGCAGTGTATATAGGGAGGCTGTGGGGCCTCATGCAGTGTATATATATGAAGGCTGTGTGGGGCTCATGCAGTATATGGGGAGCATGTGTGGAGCTCATGCTGTATCTGGGGAGCATGTGTGGGGCTCATGCTGTATATGGGGAGACTGTGGGGGCTCATGCTGTATATGGGGAGACTGTGGGGGCTCATGCTGTATATGGGGAGACTGTGGGGGCTCATGCCGTATATATGGAGGCTGTGGGGCTCATGCTGTGTATAGGGAGGCTGAGTGGGGCTCATGCTGTATATAGGAAGGCTGTGTGGGGGGCTCATTCTGTATAAAGGGAGGCTATGTGGGGCTCATGCTGTATATAGGGAGGCTGTGTGAGGCTCATGCTGTATATGTGGAGGCTGTGTTGGGATCATACAGTATATAGGGAGGCTGTGTGGGGCTCATGCTGTGTATAGGGAGGCTGTGTGGGGCTCATGCTGTATATAGGGAGGCTGTGTGGGGCTCATGCTGTATATAGGGAGGCTGTGTGGGGCTCATGCAGTATATAGGGAGGCTGTGTGGGGCTCATGCAGTATATAGGGAGGCTGTGTGGGGCTCATGCTGTATATGGGAAGGCTGTGTGGGGCTCATGCTGTATATGGAGAGGCTGTGTGGGGCTCATGCTGTATATAGGGAGGCTGTGTGGGGCTCATGCAGTATATTGGGAGGCTGTGTGGGGCTCATGCAGTGTATATAGGGAGACTGTGTGGGGCTCATGCAGTGTATATAGGGAGGCTGTGTGGGGCTCATGCAGTGTATATAGGGAGGCTGTGTGGGGCTCATGCAGTGTATATAGGGAGGCTGTGTGGGGCTCATGCAGTGTATATAGGGAGGCTGTGTGGGGCTCATGCAGTGTATATAGGGAGGCTGTGTGGGGCTCATGCTTTATATGGGAGGCTGTCTGGGGCTCATGCAGTGTATATAGGGAAGCTGTGTGGGGCTCATGCGTGTATATAGGGAGGCTGTGGGGGCTCATGCAGTATATAGGGAGGCTGTGTGGGGCTCATGCAGTATATAGGGAGGCTGTGTGGGGCTCATGCAGTATATAGGGAGGCTGTCTGGGGCTCATGCAGTGTATATAGGGAGGCTGTGTGGGGCTCATGCTGTATATAGGGAGGCTGTGTGGGGCTCATGCAGTGTATATATGAAGGCTGTGTGGGGCTCATGCAGTATATGGGGAGACTGTGGGTCTCATGCTGTATATGGGGAGACTGTGGGGCTCATGCTGTATATGGGGAGGCTGTGTGGGGCTCATGCAGTATATATAGGGAGGCTGTCTGGGGCTCATGCAGTGTATATAGGGAGGCTGTGTGGGGCTCATGCAGTGTATATATGAAGGCTGTGTGGGGCTCATGCAGTATATGGGGAGGCTGTGTGGGGCTCATGCTGTATATGGGGAGGCTGTGTGGGGCTCATGCAGTATATATAGGGAGGCTGTGTGGGGCTCATGCAGTGTATATAGGGAGGCTGTGTGGGGCTCATGCAGTGTATATATGAAGGCTGTGTGGGGCTCATGCTGTATGTGGGGAGACTGTGTGGGTCTCATGCTGTATATGGGGAGACTGTGGGGGCTCATGCTGTATATGGGGAGGCTGTGTGGGGCTCATGCAGTATATATAGGGAGGCTGTCTGGGGCTCATGCAGTGTATAGGGAGGCTGTGTGGGGCTCATGCAGTGTATATAGGGAGGCTGTGTGGGGCTCATGCAGTGTATATAGGGAGGCTGTGGGGCCTCATGCAGTGTATATATATGAAGGCTGTGTGGGGCTCATGCAGTATATGGGGAGCATGTGTGGAGCTCATGCTGTATCTGGGGAGCATGTGTGGGGCTCATGCTGTATATGGGGAGACTGTGGGGGCTCATGCTGTATATGGGGAGACTGTGGGGGCTCATGCTGTATATGGGGAGACTGTGGGGGCTCATGCCGTATATATGGAGGCTGTGGGGCTCATGCTGTGTATAGGGAGGCTGAGTGGGGCTCATGCTGTATATAGGAAGGCTGTGTGGGGGGCTCATTCTGTATAAAGGGAGGCTATGTGGGGCTCATGCTGTATATAGGGAGGCTGTGTGAGGCTCATGCTGTATATGTGGAGGCTGTGTTGGGATCATACAGTATATAGGGAGGCTGTGTGGGGCTCATGCTGTGTATAGGGAGGCTGTGTGGGGCTCATGCTGTATATAGGGAGGCTGTGTGGGGCTCATGCTGTATATAGGGAGGCTGTGTGGGGCTCATGCAGTATATAGGGAGGCTGTATGGGGCTCATGCAGTATATAGGGAGGCTGTGTGGGGCTCATGCTGTATATGGGAAGGCTGTGTGGGGCTCATGCTGTATATGGAGAGGCTGTGTGGGGCTCATGCTGTATATAGGGAGGCTGTGTGGGGCTCATGCAGTATATTGGGAGGCTGTGTGGGGCTCATGCAGTGTATATAGGGAGACTGTGTGGGGCTCATGCAGTGTATATAGGGAGGCTGTGTGGGGCTCATGCAGTGTATATAGGGAGGCTGTGTGGGGCTCATGCAGTGTATATAGGGAGGCTGTGTGGGGCTCATGCAGTGTATATAGGGAGGCTGTGTGGGGCTCATGCAGTATATGGGGAGGCTGTGGGGCCTCATGCAGTGTATATATATATGAAGGCTGTGTGGGGCTCATGCAGTATATGGGGAGGCTGTGTGGGGCTCATGCTTTATATGGGGAGGCTGTGGGGGCTCATGTAGTGTATATAGGGAGGCTGTGTGGGGCTCATGCTGTATATGGGGAGGCTGTGGGGGCTCATGCTGTATATGGGGAGGCTGTGTGGGGCTCATGCAGTGTATATAGGGAGGCTTTGTGGGGCTCATGCAGTGTATATAGGGAGGCTGTGTGGGGCTCATGCAGTGTATATAGGGAGGCTGTGTGGGGCTCATGCAGTATATGGGGAGGCTGTGGGGCCTCATGCAGTGTATATATGAAGGCTGTGTGGGGCTCATGCAGTATATGGGGAGGCTGTGTGGGGCTCATGCTGTATATGGGGAGACTGGGGGCTCATGCTGTCTATATAGGGAGGCTGTGGGGGCTCATGCTGTATATAGGGAGGCTGTCTGGGGCTCATGCAGTGTATATAGGGAGGCTGTGTAGGGCTCATGCTGTATATGGGGAGACTGTGGGGGCTCATGCTGTATATAGGGGGAGACTGGGGGCTCATGCTGTATATGGGGAGACTGTGTGGGCTCATGCTGTATATGGGGAGGCTGTATGAGGCTCATGCTGTATATGGGGGAGGCTGTGTGGGACTCTTAGGCTAGGTTCACATTGCGTTAGAGGCATCTGTTTAACGGATCCGCTAACGCTGATGTCATTTTTGACATCTTCATACCCCTAGTGCTAACGTATGCGCTAACGCATGGTAGCATTTTGCTACCATGCGTTACCATGCGTTAGCCATGCAGGTCTATGCAAAGCGAACGCGTCCGTTCGCTGTGCGTTAGACCTAACGCACCCCGAAACGTTGCAAACTACGTTCGAGGTCCGTCAGAAATTAACGCATAATTGCCTAACGCATGCCGAATTTGGCATGCGTTAGGATGCGTTAATATAATGGAGGCCAATGGGTACGTTAACGCATCCGTTACATAGCGTTAGTGCTGCTATGAACGGGTGCGTTTAATCGATGGCCCCTAACGCAATGTGAACCCACCCTTACAGTATATAAGGGGCTGTGGGGGGCTCATATGATATACAGAAGGGGGCTATACTTGGGATATATGGGGGTCGCAGCATACTTAATTCTGCTCAATATTAAGTGATACAATTAATATTAATATAATTATCAATAATGTAATAATTATAATGAATCGATATTAATATGGAGTAGAATTTCAGCCTATTGGTTTGGCCCTCCACAACAGTCACGGTCTCTCATGTGTCCCCTCGGGAAAACTAATTGCCTGCCTCTGCTTTGGGGAAAGTCTCAGTCGGTGGTTATTTATACCAAGCAGTTCACACCTGCGGAACGTTTACAAAATGAACATTCCGGTAAGCAAATCGGAATCATTGGTTCTTAGTAAGTCAAGAAGTCTGGGTCCCTTGGAGCACTGTCATCACATGATCGTAGGTCTCTACGTCTGCCGGGTAAATCTGTGCAAGGAATGCATTTTATCAAGCATTGCAGATCAGGCAGATGTGAAGAACAGCAGAGCATGTCAATATCCATCCACAGCAGCTAATAATAACAGTAGATTTTCTGTAATTTCAGCCCCCTCTGATGAGAATTATGAGAAGGGTATTCCTTTAAGACCTCACAGGGCCGAGATGGCAATGACGGCAGTAGATGCAGTTATGACTTTGTAGTCTGGTGAAGTCTCTCTCCTTTTTTCTCAGCATGGAGATGTATTTTCCCCAAGACGACTCTTGGATCGGCCTGGCCCCTCTCGGATCCCCCGATATGAGTTTGGACTGTGCACTCTGGACCAGAAAGTGTACGTGGTCGGGGGCATCGCCACTCACATGAGACAGGGCATCAACTACAGGAAGCACGAGAGCTCGGTGGAGTGTTGGGACCCCGTTACCAACACGTGGACGTCGGTGGAGAGAATGAACGAGTGTCGCAGCACCATCGGCGCGGTGGTCTTGGCTGGGGAACTTTATGCCTTAGGTGGATACGACGGAACGTCATGTTTACAATCTGTTGAAAAATACATCCCGAAGGCTAAAGAATGGCAGCCGGTCGCCCCCATGATTAAGACAAGAAGTTGCTTTGCGGGAGCCGTCCTGGACGGTATGATCTATGCTATCGGGGGCTACGGGCCCGCACACATGAACAGGTATGGGTGTACATTGTAGTATTGTCTTGTGTTTACTCCGATGGTGCTTTTCAGTCCTCTGGATAATTAACCACCAGGGATGTAATTAGCGACCTATAAATACATTGTTGTTAGGGGAACAACTTCTGTATGTATATGGCAGATCCCTCCATGGGAAGGAGGTAGTAGTGACAACCTCTGGGGGCAAATTTGTTCCCGGGATCTCCATCTTCCATGACTTTCCCTGAACTGATTCATTATCTTCAAAGCACTTTGCAAAGTAAACCTTGAGATGTCCAGCCGCTAAAGTCAACACAAAAGCGTGAAATTCATCACTTCTGAAAATGGCAACAAACTTGCTAAATTTGGGAGCTTATTTCCATTTTTTTTTTTCAAATTGGTGTAGCCTAAATATACACGACAAATATTCTACCATTTTTTACATACAAGTAGCTGAAATATCAGCCAGCTCATAGTTGGATTATATTTAGTTTTCTGGCACGAGGGCCACTTGAAAGATGCAGCAGAGCAAACTGGCAGCATAAAACTGGCGGTCTCTGAACAACACGGATGTTCTTGTACTTTGCACTTCTTTATATTAGATCTATAAGTTGTGCTGTTCCTCCAGCAAATATATGTATAGGCATCACTATTCAAAGGGGGGCATGTTCCTAATTGTTCAATCAGTGCTGACAGTATTAAACGGGGCAGGGACACATGCTACCGACAAGCGGGATGATGAGTCTCGGTTGTCCATTTTTTTTTTTTTTTTTCCCCCCCATACATTTCCAGGAGAAATAACAGAGGGACAACTGAAAGCAAAGATTTGTGAAAATATGATCCAGAATGACTAAAACTGATATGTGAAGAGAGAGGACAGGCCTTGTGGATATGACACGATGGGCACCTGGCGCACCTCCTTAATTGTGACCTTTCCCCCTCTTTCCCCAGTGTGGAGCGATACGATCCCGCTAAAGACTTCTGGGAGATGGTGGCCCCGATGGCCGACAAGAGGATTAATTTTGGAGTGAGCGTCATGCTGGGATTTGTATTTGTAGTGGGGGGTCACAACGGAGTGTCCCATTTATCGAGCATCGAGAGGTACGACCCCCATCAGAATCAATGGACAGTCTGCAGACCGATGACCGAACCCAGGACAGGTGAGAAAAATCATTGTTTGAAGACTACAACTCTTATCATAACCTGATTTATTGAATTGTGTTTACATGATTGAAGGGCAGTTCTTCTAAAATAAAATCAATATTTTAGGGGCTTTTGGTGACTACAATGGAGACCTCCTTTATTAAGCCAATGCAGAGAGTGTGATCATTAGGGGCACCTATCATGCACAATTGTATTAATACTTTTTTTTTTTTGGTTATCCCCCCTTGTCCATCCCAGGAGTCGGAGCGGCGGTGATTGACAACTACCTCTACGTGGTTGGGGGTCATTCAGGATCATCCTATCTCAATACTGTACAGAAATACGACCCAATCTCAGACACGTGGCTGGACTCGGCCGGTATGGCATATTCGCGATGTAACTTTGGCCTGACGGCTCTTTGACGGACGTGAGCACACGGTGTAATATCATATTCCTGCATGAGTGGACATCCGAGGCCTCGGAGAGAGATCTACGAAGACGTGGCGATCCCGGGAGCGATTTGTCTGGTCCGCCTGGCGAATGTGCGCTGCACATGCTCGCACTTCTCTAGCCGGTGCTTTTTTTTTTCCCAAACAGCCTACGCTCCAAAGTACCCAACACTGCAGTCGTAGTCAGGGGAAGTCGTCGCTGTGTATCGCTCGTCTTACAGTTATAAGTTTACATTCAGGACTATTGGCTTTTATGTCGGTGCTCTCCATTTAATTAGATACATATTTCCTCCTAAAGTTAAAAAAAAAAAAAAAAAGAGCAGTAGATGTCAAGTGAATGGCCAACAAGTCCAAAATTTTACGCTGATTCATTCCTTAATTTATTTTTATGGCGGCTGAAGCGCTGTTTCTCCACTACAGACCGGAGATGTTTTAATGAGTGTTGTGGGCATGCTCGGTGACCGGCGCAGAGGACGTGGCGCAGGGAGGGTAAGAGATAAGCTTCAATCATTAATTGTGAATCCTGGGTAGATAATATAGTTTATCCTTGCGCAGTGATCTCTGCACAGTTCACAGTGCATGCCCACAACAGTGGTAAAAAAAATGGTATGTACTAAATAGTAAAAAATATAAGTGATAAGTCATTTAATCCTTGGCGACAGCCAACGTGTTTACGTAGCCATGTGTGATCTCCATATGGACTTTAGACTTTCATGCAGCATGGGTGACGGCTGTTTTATACAGCCGGCACCCAAGAGTAACTGCTGTGATCGGAGCTAGCTCCGATATCGACCTTTAAAAGGCTTTAATATGGCATCTGTCAGTTCTGATGACGATCGACACCTCCCCTCCCCTTGCAGGACGTAACCGTGTGGGGGCTGATTAGTTGGTGTTGCAGCCATGGGCCTATAGAAGACTGATCTATGCCATGCTGGAACTTTTATGACGTTCTACCTGTGAATGGACTGTGCAGGTCATCAATACACTTCAATAATATAGTATAGGTAATCGCTGATATAGGTCCTTAGTTAGACATTTTATAAAATGACACCTCGTTAGCCAAAAAACAAAACAATAAACTTCTTTGATTGAAAGCTAAAGTTACGGGTCTCAGAAATTGACGTTGAAACTTTTTTTAACCACTAAAATAAGTTAAAGAAAAAAAATTATATATACTGTTCAGTAAAGATGACCGGAGAATATGATTCTCCAGGCGAGTATGATTACACCAATGTCAGACTTAAATATATATATTATACACTCGTCAAGTCTGGCATTGGTGTAATCATACTCGCCTGGAGAATCATATTCTTCGGTCATCTTTACTGAACAATGAACGCCAAAAAAAAATTGGCAGAATTGCTGTTTTTTTTCCGTTATTTCACTGCATTTGGATTTTTTTTTTTAAAACTTTATTGGCATATTCTACAGTCAGATGAATGGCGACATTTAAAAGTACAACTCGTGCCACAAAAAAAAAAAACCCTTTTACCGTTATGGGGGTGGTAATATGTAAAAGTTATGGCTTTTGGAAAGAGGGGAGGACAAAATAAAAGTCCAAATACCAACATTTTCTCACTTTTTCTGTGTTTGGTAAAGCTGGGTGACCACTAATAAGGCTTCCGTTAAACTTCCCTTTATGCAGCAGATTGCAGTGGGCACATAAGACCACCATTATGGCAGCCATACTGGCTGTCACCCGGCTTTTTCAGAAACATATAAGACCTGAGGAAGAACCCTGGGGCCCATGGACTGCTTTAATTTTGGGAGGAAATGTTGTAGCAGATGCATTGGCCTTTCTGCATCTTGTCCAGAAGGTTTTCAGTGCAGGGTGGATCTGTCCGATTTGAGATACAGGTGGTCCCAGCTGTGTACCGTCCTGGAGTACAACCCTCAACATCTACGCCTATACCCGTTGACTGATAGTCGTGAAATACCGATGCATGGTGAACCAGGTGTCCATCATGGAGTTTATTCTGGAAATATTTAACCCTCCTCTATTTAAGGAATATATGCAGCGGCCCTTGTACAGGACGCGTTATCTGTAGATAGATATTTATGAGACTGAACCCAGGAGAATGGACTTTTGGCACCTCCGGGTCACAAGGAGGCGCTGTCACACCGAAGAGCAGACCAGAGAGTCATAGTGACAGCTTATGGTTGAGTTACCTCAATGACTGCAGTCCAACGTTATCTGGGGAATAAGACTGGACATCATAGAATAGACTAATGTGGCTGCTTTCCCTAAAAAAAACAAAAAAAACGGCGCCACCCTTATCCAAGGGTTGTCCCTGGTATTGCAGCTTGGCTCTAATTCACTGCAGTAGAGCCAAGCTGCAATACCAAATAAAACCCACAGCAAGGGGTGGCGCCTTTTCTGGAAAAAGGCAATCACGGTTATCTATCCCTTTTAAACAAAATTGTCAGCTGAAAATACATGCATTTAAAGGGGTTGTTCAGGATTAGTAAAATATAGCTACAGCCTCACTGGTATAACTGGAAGCTGGTGGGATCCAATGTAAAGTCTCCAACAGGCACCACAGCTCTGTGGGCCCGGGTTTGCTCCTGCTCACACATGGCTCCAGGGAGGATCTTGTATTACATCTCAGCCCTATTGTGACTAATTTTTTTTTTTTTTTAAGGCAGCCATGTTTATCTTTTCCTAGACAATCCCTTTAAGCAAAAAAAAAAAAACCCCAAAAACTGCCTGAAGGTACCTGTGTTCTTTAGCTTTTTACATCTAGACAGTGAAATCCTGCCCTGATACGATAAGGCTGCAGAGCAAGCTTGTGAAATATCCACATCATATGTGCTACGTCTTGCTGGAGTCAGCCGATAGAGGCCTTTATTGTGCATTCTCCAGGTAGCGGCTGCTAATGGTCGTCTCCACTGTTGTACAGGCCACGCTTATACAGGTTATTGCAGAATTATAGCTCTCAGTCTGTAAGGCCGCAGCTTGGAGATCATTGCCAGAAAGAAACCCAGAAAAATGTTTATTGCTGCAGAGAATGTTTTCAGAGCAGAGCTACTGGATGTTTCCTAAGGCCGAGGCACACAGGATTTAATAACAATGGGGAATAACATCCCTATTACTGGCGTTTCACCACCAATTCCCCCCAAAAAACAGAAATCTAATCATCCCCTCCTGAATGGAGCGAAGGTCGAGCACGACCACCACCTTAATTCAGTGTGAAACAGTGCAGCGCTCTCCACTGCAGTGCACATGAATTCATGCAAGACTATTTACTACCATTTTTTTTTTTTTTATCAATGGTGGTCCCAGTGGTCAAACCCCCAGGGATTAGTAGGTTATCCCTTTAGTTATGGAATAACTTCCAAACCCTTTGAATGCCATTTAGTTATCTAGGGAAAAAATTTAACCTTGTAAATACATTGTCCTTTCTATTTTGCATCTGTATAATAATCCAGAGCTGCATTGACAATTCTGCAAGATGCCAGATTTGTTAGCAACCCCGCATACTAATCTTCCAAACACGCCAATATCAGCAGGTAATGCTAACAGTGTAATGTGTATGGTGTCCCCCTAAAGATGATGTCTGGGATTAGAAGGATCTTGCACCTCCGATCCCAGACTGGAATCTTTTGTTCTCCCTGAGATAAGCCACCGATGAAAGAAGTCAGCGGCTCTCCTAGAGGACACAGGAGCGCTCAGGCCCCTTAGTCGAAAGCCTATAATGCAGCAGTTAGACATTAAATTACTTTACGCTGCCATTTCCCAGCATGCAAGTCGCCATTGACGGCTCCAGCAGATTTTAGCTCTGAAATGCTGATCTGGTGCAACACCTCTCTACAGGTTGAGTTTCATATTGCATCTCCACTAAATGAATGGGCCCAAGATGCAAAACTATCCACAAGCAATCAACCGGTATGGTGCCGATTCTGGAAGAAAACAGCTTTTGTTTTTTTTAATCCTGGATAACTCCCTTCATACAGTGATCATTTATACCATACCCACAAAGAGTTAAAGGGGTTACTCCCATTGCTATAGTCGGATAGTATGTGTAAAAACAAGCACTTTTGCAATTTACTGCATATTAAAATATTAATCTGTTCTTAAGATATTAACACTTGTTTATAACTCTGTCTAGGAGACCGACCACCGCTACTGTCTAGCCTGAAGCTGGCCATGATTAGGCGGACACATCGCTCCCCAGTGTTCATGGTCAATTTCAAACCAGGACTTACAAGCGCAACACAAATAAAAAGGCTTGTAAGCACTGCGCATGTTTTCTGCTGTCTAGCAATGGTGGTCGGTATCCTAGGCAACAACCTGTAAGCAAAAGAAATCTGTAAATAGCTCAGAAACAGCTGAAAGTTTTCATGCGCAGTAAATTGTAAAAGTGATTGTATTTACAAGGACTATCCGACTAGCCCTTTTAAGTCATTTTTTTCACCTCTCTGCGGCAGAGGTAAATGCGAATTTTCTGTCCCACAGCATAAATACAGGTGAACGAGCGAGCACTGTGCTATAAATGTGTATATCTTTATCATGTAGAACGCTAGGATCATATGTGCAAAGGTCTTAATCTGCATTTCATGGAATTTCGTGTTCTAAATAAATTTATTCTTATGATCTCTTTAAGTACATGACGAGCCTGGAGAATGTCATTCGTTGTACGAATCAATCTAGGTACCTACTGTATCATCTTAAAGGGGGTTATGCCATGCCATCTTTTCTCTAGAAGAAATTAAAAAAAAAAAAAATGAAAATAAAAATAAATACGCTTTAAGTTGCCTCCATTTCAAAAGTAAATAAAGATAATAAACATTTCAATCTGTCCGTAAAAATCTCATCTATAATGAAGCCATATTGGAAACGCCATGTAAAAAAAACTATGTTTTTTTTTTTTTAAGTTTGGTGTCTGGAATCCTACTGACCTGGAGAATAATATTGCAACGTCATTTTCCCACACAATGAACCCTGGAAAAACAAAACTTAAGAGCAATCATGGCCATTTCTGTTTTTCCTCCAATTTCTTGAATTACTTTTCCTACTTTTTTTTTTTTTTATTAGAGTGCTTTATGGTAAAGGGAATGGCGTCATTGAAAACTGCGACTCGCCCTGCAACAAACAAGTCCTCATGCGCAGTTGACAGTAAAAATAAATAAGTTACATGTATATTTTGCGTTCCTTTTATTCCTCTTTGTTGTGGGATGTTAGGAGGAGTAGTTTACCCACTTGTGGCTGTATTTTCTATCTACGGCTGGTGTGTAGATGATTTTTTTCTGACTATGTTCTGCTTTGCTGCGGAAGTTGTAGAGCACGTTGGAGGGATTTAATCTGCAACAGAATCCAAACTAATTCTATCAGCTTGGTAAAACAAATCACTATTAGAAACATGTAAATTACATACAGAAGAGTTACCGGAGCACAGATTGCTGAGAAAGCTCCTGCTGTGTATGATAGAATGATGTTAGAAGACACAGAGCATCGCAGCTAGGATAGAAATGTACTAGGACAGGCAGAGCATCGCAGCTAGGATAGAACGGTACCAGGACTTGGAAAGCATCGCAGCTGGGATAGAAAGCCACCAAGACATGCAGAGCATCACCGCTAGGATAGATAAGTACCAGGACATGCAGAGCATCACTGCTAGGAGAGAAATGTACCAGGACATGCAGAGCATCACCGCTAGGATAGAAAGGTACCAAGACACGCAAAGCATCACCGCTAGGATAGAAAGGTACCAGGACAAGCAGAGCATGACTGCTAGGATAGACATGTACCAGGACACGCAGAGCATCACCTCTAGGATAGAAAGGTACCAGGACACACATCGCAGTTAGGGTAGAAATGTACCAGGTTAGGCAGAGGATCACCGCTAGATTAAAAAGGTACCAGGACACGCAGAGTATCGCAACTATGAAAGTAAGTTACCAGGATACAAAGATCATCGCAGCTAGAAGGTACCAGCACACACAGAGCATCGCAGGTAGGATAGAAAGGTCCAGCACATGCAGACAATCGCAGATAAAATAGAACGTTACCAGAACAAGCAGAACACCGCAGCTAGGATAGAAAAGTACCAGGACAAGCAGAGCACCACAGCAAGGATAGAACGGTACCAGGACACGCAGAGCATCTCAGCTTGGATAGTAAGAGTTACCAAGGATACAGATAGCATCGCAGCTGGAATAGAAAGGTACCAGGACATGCAGAGCATTGCAGCTACAATAGTAAGGTAGCAGCACACGCAGAGCATTGCAGCTAGGATAGAACTGTACCAGGACACACAGAGCATCACAGCTAGGATACAAGAGTACCAGAACATAAAGCAATTGCTATTAGGATGGACAGGTACAAGAGACATGCCGAGTATTGAGGTACCAGGACACACAGAGCTTCACAGCCAAGATACAAAGGTACCACCAACATATGAAGAGCATTGCAGCTATGATAAAGGCATCAGTACTCTCATATCCCTTTCTGTTGTGTAGACATGCAGAGCATTGCAGGTAAAAAAGGTTCCAGGACACGCAGAGCATTGCATCTAGCATAAAAAGACATCAAAACAGTCATATCCCTTTTTGTTGTGCATGGGACAGTGTAACTGGAGACCTGTCTGCGGACAAATGTTGACCCTCTGTCCACCACCAAAATTGCTTACAATAAAACTTGACGAAGGAGGAATGACAGAAGGCGGCCTAGTCTGAGGAATCACATTTGAATCATCTGAATGGCGTAATGCGTGTATGTCACTTACCTGGAAAAACAGTAAAAGGTATGCCACACTAAGCGAGATCGCTAACGAGATCGCAATTGCATCACCATTTATGACGCAGCAGCGATCTCGTTAGCGACTTAGCTGTGTGTGACATGTAGCAGCGATGTGGCCCCTGCTGAGATGTCGCTGATCGCTTATGAACGTTCGGAGCCGTTTTTTGGTCGTTGGTGTCCCGCTGGTGAGCCTGAATCGCTGAGTGTGACACCCTTTATGAACGACTTCACCAGCGTCGCAGGTGGGACTAGGTTTTCCCAACGACCGCAGAGGTCGTTATACAGATCGCTGATGAGTTGTGTTTGGAATCACAGATCGCTGATGAGTTGTGTTTGGAATCTAACTAGCGATCTCTCCAGGTTAAGTCGTTGTCGTGATCGCTGGTGCGATCGCTAAGTGTGGCAGTGCCTTAAGACGAGTAGGGGAGGCAGAGTGATGGGGCATTGTCCTGCTAGAAACCTGGTGTCTTGCCATCATGTAGACGTGACACCCACATAAATACATGGTCAAAATTGTTGGTACCCCTCGTTTATTGACAGAAAAACCCACAATGGTGACAGAAATAACTTGAATCTGACAAAAGTAATAAATCAAAAATCTATGAAAATGAACAAATGAAAGTCAGATATTGCTTTTCAACCATGCTTCCACAGAATTTAAAAAAAAAATAAAACTCATGAAATAGGCCTGGACAGAAATGATGGTACACTTAACTTAATATTTTGTTGCACAACCTTTTGAGGCAATCACTGCAATCAAACGATTCCTGTAACTGTCAATGAGACTTCTGCACCTCTTTACAGATATTTTGGCCCACTCCTCAAGCGCTAACTGCTCCAGTTGTCTCATGTTTGAAGGTTGCCTTTTTGAGACGGCATGTTTCAGCTCTTTCCAAAGATGCTCAATAGGATTTAGGTCAGGGCTCATAGAAGGCCACTTCAGAATAGTCCAATGTTTTCCTCTTAGCCATTTTTGTGTTTTTAGCTGTATGTTTTGGGTCATTATCCTGTTGCAAGATCAATGACCTGTGACTGAGACCAAGCTTTCTGACACTGGGCAGCACATTCTCTCTAGAATACTTTGATAGTCTTGAGATTTCATTGTACCCAGCACAGATTCTAGACACCCTGTGCCAGATGCAGCAAAGCAGCCCCAGAACATAACAGAGCCTCCTCCATGTTTCACAGTAGGGACAGTGTTCGTTTCTTTATATGCTTCATTTTTCCGTCTGTGAACATAGAGCTGATGTGCCATGCCAAAAAGTTCCATTTTTGTCTCATCTGTCCATAGGACATTCTCCCAGAAGCTTTGTGGCTTATCAACATGTAGTTTGGCAAATTCCAGTCTGGCTTTTTTATGATTTTTTTTTCAGTAATGGTGTCCTCCTTGATGTCTCCCATGAAGTCCACTTTGGCTCATACAATGACGGATGGTGCGATCTGACACTTATGTTCCTTGAGCTTGAAGTTCACCTTTAACCTGTTTAGAAGTTTTTCTGGGCTCTTTTGTTACTATTCGTACTATACGTCTCTTTGATTTGTCATCAATTTTCCTCCTGCGGCCATGTCCAGGGAGGTTGGCTATAGTCCAATGGAGCTTAAATTTCTGAATAATATGTGCAACTGTAGTCACAAGAACATCAAGCTGCTTGGAAAAATGGTTTTATAACTTTTTACCTTTAACATGTTTGTCTATAATTTTCTTTCTAATCTCCTGAGACAACTCTTTCCTTCGCTTGCTCTGGTCCATGTTGAGTGTGATACACACCATGTCACCAAACAGCACAGTGAGTATCTGTAGCCCTCTATACAGGCCCACTCACTGATTCCAAGATTGTAGACACCTGTGATGCTAATTAGTGGGCACACCTTGATTTAACATGTCCCTTTTGTCACATTATTTTCAGGGGTACCATCATTTCTGTCCAGGCCTATTTCATGAGTTTTACTTTTTTTAAATCCTGTGGAAGCATGGTTGAAAAGCAATGTCTGACTTTAATTTGTTCATTTTCATAGATTTTTGATTTATTACTTTTATCAGATTCAAGTTGTTTCTGTCACCATTGTGGGTTTTTCTGTCATCAAACCAGGGGTACAACAATTTTGACAGCGTGTGCAACATTGTATACAGACCAAGTGTTCCCATCATGGCAGCGCCTCTTTTCTCAAGATACTGTCTTTGTTCCTCTGTTACGCTGCAAAAACTATTCAGGAACCTGACGAAGATCAAGGCAATGATGACGTTCCCTGCATGGAGGCCGCATTTCACTTTTTCATTTTTTTTTTAATTATTATACATCTGCAACTTAAGTCACTTGTCCTGCAGATCGGTGGAGATTTGGTTCCCGAGATGCTCCCTCTCCAATTACTCCATAGTCCTCCATTCCTACCCACATATACCACCCCAGTAAAAACAGCAACATTAAAGTTTTAAAGTATAAAATTTATTAGAAGAAAAAGCTAAATTATGCAAAGAATTACAAAAAGTATTGCATAGATGAATTTCCACCTAATCATCGTGAGCCACGGAGATGAGAGACAATTTACATTGTAGAACTATCATAGTCCAATCATTCTTGGATGCCAAGTGTGAAGCCACAAGCCCTTATTATTCCAGGAGCGTGAAGCATTTTTTTGTTTTTAATATACAGATTTCAACCTAACAAAACTAAAACCCAGTGTTCGCCAACCTAGATAATTAAAATGTACAAAATTAATCTTTTTCTTTTATAGCAAAATTCCTTTTTTTTTTTTTTTTTTTTTACATTCGAAACATCAGAGACTGGCAGCTTTTGAGTGATTTCTTAGGCTGGCACTGAGCTCCGTGCCTTGTATCAACGCGGCAACAGGAGCCCATGTTATATTCAGGTTCCCTTTCTCTACCTGTATTGTGATCCTGCTGCTCCCTGAGCTGGAAGCGGCCATTGAAATAGACAATGGTTGTACAAATAAATGGAAAACACAAACATACACTTCACTATGATTCAAGGGTTGGAGGGTATAAGCTACCATGGAAGACATGGCTGCTTTCTTTCACGCCCCCATCACCCCCCAAAAAAACCAAGCTCAATTACCATATAGGCAGACAATTGTGCTGTCACTTTTGAAAATTTGGCAAACCCTTTAAGTGGTGGTCTATCTGCCCTATGGGATAGTTGCTTAAATTATAAGGGCAATTATGCACTGGAGTTGTCGTGTACGACATTTACCTACCTTGCAGGAAAACAAAGCTGACTGCAGCTTTCCCCCTGGAAGGATCAGTTGATCACTGGGGGGTCCCCACAGCTAAAAGCATAGTGATTAGTTGATCGCAAGGCATGATTTTTTTTATTTTTCAATTTAATAACAATTTTTAACCGCTGCATAAATGAGACATTATCCTTAAAGAAAAAAATATGTAATAATGAGGATGATAATAGAACACTAAAGGTATGCCACACTAAACAACATCGCTAACGGGATCGCTAAAAAACGTCACTATTTAGCGATCCCGTTAGCGATGTTGTTGTGTGCGGCAGCTGCCAGCGACGAGCTTCCTGCTGTGATCTCGCTCGTCGCTGGAATCGTTCCGGACCCTATTTTATCGTCGGCGCTCCCGCTGGGTAAGTATAATCGCTGTGTAGGCACCTTTTCTTAGCGATTTAGCGGTACTTTTGTACCGCTAAAGTCGTTAAGGAGATCGCTAACCGCGATAGCGTCTTTAACGACATCACTAAGTTAGGTAGCTACTAGCGATATAGAAACAATCCCGCTAGCGATCTCATTAGTATGCGACCTAACGAGATCGCTAGCGGGATTGTGTAGTGTGGCAGTACCTTCAGGGTATGTGCACACGGTGTTATTTTTAGGAGCCTGAAGCCCACCCGAAAAAGTGCTAACAAAAAGCCAAACAAAACAAATGGATAAGTCTTTTGTCACTTCTTCTAATCACTTCGGGCTTTGAAATCTCAAAATCTCTTAAGTGGCTAAAAGAAGTAATCAGTCCATTCTTTAGACAACTTCCACTATACTGCTGTCTCCTGTACAGTGGCCGCGGCAGGTACTACACATCCGCCCCCATTCAAATCTATAGGTGGCGAATGTGCAGTACTTTGCCACGGCCACTGTACAGGAGCAGTTCCTGCCGCCGCTGACACAGAGACCAGCTGATCAGCGGGGGCACCTCCACTGATCAGATATTAATGACCTATCCTAAGGATAGGTCATCAGTGTTAAAAGTAGTGGGCAACCTTTTAACAAAAAAAGCCAGCAGCAAAGATGTCCAAAAAAGGCATCATACAAAGATTTGAGTCCTGAAGCAACTTTTGCTTCAAAAACAATGTGGGTATGCCGGAGTGCAGAAGTCATTGTGTGCACGTACCTTGAAGGGTTGATTAACCATCAGGAGGGGGGTGGCATAACGGATATACCTGATCAGTGGGGATCAGACTACTCCTGATCTCCGAATGGAGATGTGTTCACTGATGGTGAGGATGGAGATTATTGCTGTGTGGAGGATAAAAAAAAAGGAAGACCAAAAGGAACTTCTACCCCAAGGTCACAGAAGCCAGATCTGGAGCAATAACTAGAAGCGTATCTGAGCTATAGGTGACAAGATCCCTGTAAAGCGTTGAACAATGACAATATTGGAAACATGATAGCACCGGACTACTGCATTGCATTACCACGTCTGCCGCGCTTCTACATTATGCGACGCCATGTAAACGGCTTACGTTCTGCAACTCGATACTCATCTGCGATTAATTATTGCTCCGATAAATTGGATGATACAGAACATTACAAGTTACCTGTCAGGATTTCATTCTGCAGATTATTCTAGGTAAGATTTGCTTCAATACGGCAAGAAACCCCAATGTACACCTATTAAAAAATAAATAAAAAATCATATAATAAAAAAATTAACTCTTAAAAAGGGAAACTGACAGTTACGACAAGACCCACTTAGATCAATGTGCTATATCCACAGGATATAGCGTAAATGTGGTGGTGTTGCAGAAGAATACAATTCCCCCTCAAAAGCTACCAGCTCTTATAAGGCATATGGATGAGACTAGGATTGAACCCCTTTTAAAAGTTACACTTTTCTGCTAAAGTTTTCTGTTTTTTTTTTTTTTTTTTTTTGCAGAGGTTTTGTTTTTTTTTCCTACTGTAAACACCTTAGAGGGGGGATGCTCCTGCTGCAGCTAGTTGTCTCACAGCCAGACACAAGTTTGGTAAATACAAGAAATGGCCGATCTCTCGCTCTCTATTTTTTAATACATTTCTTTGCAAATAATATTAGTAACTGTACTATGAAAAACTTGGATCAAAGGTGAAAAATAAAAAGGAGAAATGGGTGAGATACTCTTTCCTTTAAATGCTGAAATTAGCCTGAAAAATTATTTTCTTCAATCAGAAGAATTTAAGGAGTCAAAAAGGAGGATAACAAGATGCAATTCCCATCAGCAAAGACTCCCAAAACGCAAAAAAAGGGCTGTTTACAAGCACCTCTTTACTTTTAGCAAGCCAACGAACAGGTGCCTAATAGTACGATCCCACAGAGCTCTGCCGCCTGCGTCTGAAAGCCAAACCCCCACCTGTGGGGCTGAAGAAGTGCAGAGGTTTGCGTTCTGGAAAACCTCTTTGTTTCGTTATTTTATAACATTCTCTTGTACAGATCCAGATTTAGATTTTTTTTAATTGTATTATACTCCAGAGCTGCAATCATAAATCTGCTGGCTGTTATTGTAAAACATCAAAAACCCTTGTCTAAACAGTATGGGTCCTTGACCTTTTTTATGCTTTTTTTGGCTGACACTTGGTGCTGCATTTACCTTAGTAAATCTCTTCCAAAGCGGCTTTGAAGCTGGCAGAATTATAAATACAGTTCTGGAGTGTAATATAGGTTACTTAACTTTTTTTGTAGATTATATGTATACACCAACGATAAAATGTTGCCTGGGGGGAGGGGGAATGAACATATGCTTTAATTTAAAGCAAAACACATCCGGCTTAGGTTCCAGATGCAACGTCAGACCCGTATCCATCCACGTAGCGAGTCTCACCCCCGTCTACAGTACAAAATATAGAAGCCTGCAGTCGCCAAAACCTCGCATTATAAGGTCTCAGTAATGTTACCCGCTCCAGGAGTCACCTAAATGACCCGGTGTCTACTTTGTAGAGGATACAAGCAGCGTAACTGCACTACTATTACACTTTTTTTTTTTAGCACCAACATGATTAAAGTTTGTACCAATTACAAAAATGTAACTTTAAAAAAAAAAAAAAAAAAGGAATTATCTTGGTCACTTCTCTGCTGCTCGTACGTAAACCAGCGAAGACAGGAGGAGCAGCTCTGGAGGTTTGTGTAAAAGGATTAAGTTTACATTTCTGAGGCCGTCATAGTGCATCCAGTAGCCATCGATCTGGAAGGCTGCGGAGTAATGGTGCTCCTCCTTGTTAAATAAAGTCGCTCCTTCTAAAAGATACCTGGAGCAGATTAAAAAAAAAAAAAAAAAAACATTTAAATTACTTATCCCATTTCTAGCACTGTGACCATTTAAAGGGAATCTGTCACCCCATTTTTGCCCTATGAGATACGGCCACCGCCATCAGGGGCTTATCTACAGCATTCTGTAATGCTGTAGATAAGCCCCCGATGTTACCTGAAAGAGAAGAAAAACGAGTTATATTATACTCACCCAGGGGCGGTCCGCCGTCCGATGGGCGTCACGGTCCGGTGCCTCCCATCTTGTAGCGAAGCCGGCCTCTTCTTTCCGTCCCGTCGCGGCTCCAGCGCAGGCGCACTGATCTGCCCTGGTGAGGGCAGAGCAGAGTACTGCAGTGTGCAGGCGCCGGGAAAGGTCAGAGAGGTCCGGCGCCTGCGCACTGCAGTACTCTGCTCTGCCCTCACCAGGGCAGATCAGTGCGCCTGCGCAGGAGCCGCGATGGGACGGAAAGAAGAGGCCGGCTTCGCTACAAGATGGGAGGCACCGGACCGCGACGCCCATCGGAACGGACAGCGGAACGCCCCTGGGTGAGTATAATATAACTAGTTTTTCTTCACTTTCAGGTGACATCGGGGGCTTATCTACAGCATTACAGAATGCTGTAGATAAGCCCCTGATGGCGGTGGCCGCATCTCATAGGGCAAAAATGGGGTGACAGATTCCCTTTAAAGGGGTTTGTCATTTTAAAGAATATGGACACCTTTAACCCCTTAGTGACAGAGCCATTTTGCAGCTTAATGACCGGGCCAATTTTTACAATTCTGACCACTGTCACTTTATGAGGTTATAAGTCTGGAACGCTTTAACGAATCCAGCTGATTCTGAGATTGTTTTTTTCATGACATATTGTACTTCACGTTAGTGGTAAAAAATTTTTATATGACTTGCTTTTATTTATGAAAAAAACAAATATGGCGAAAATTTAGAAAATTTCGCAATTTTTAAACTTGAAATTTTTATGCCCTTAAAGCAGAGAGATATGTCACACAAATTTCTTAATAAATAACATTTCCCACATGTCTACTTTACATCAGCACAATTTTGGGAACAAAATTTTCTTTTGTTACGAAGTTATAAGGGTTAAAAGTTGACCAGCGATTTCTCATTTTTACAACACCATTTTTTTTAGGGACCACATCACATTTGAAGTCACTTTGAGGGGTTTATATGATAGAAAATACCCAAAAGTGACACCATTCTAAAAACTGCACCCCTCAAGGTGCTCAAAACCACATTCAAGAAGTTTATTAACCCTTCAGGTGCTTCACAGGAGCTGAAGCAATGTGGAAGGAAAAAATTGACATTTAACTTTTTTTGCAAAAGCTTTACTTCGGAACCAATTTTTTTTTATTTTCACAAGTGTAAAAAGAAAAAATGAAAGACAAAATTTTTGTGCAATTTCTCCTGAATACGCCGATACCCCATATGTGGGGGTAAACCACTTTTTGGGCACACGGCAGAGGTTCGCAAGGGAAGGAGCGCCGTTTGACTTTTTCAACGCAGAATTGGCTGGATGCCATGTCGCGTTTAGAGAGCCCCTGATGTGCCTAAACAGTGGAAACCCCCAACAAGTGACCCCATTTTGGAAACTAGACCCCTTAAGGAACTTATCTAGATGTGTGGTGAGCACTTTGAACCTCCAAGTGCTTCACACAAGTTTATAACGTAGAGCCGTGAAAATAAAAAATCATTGAATTTCCACAAAAATGATCTTTTCACCCCAATTTTTATTTTCCCAAGGGTAACAAGACCCCAAAAGTTTTTGTGCAATTTGTCCTGACCATGCTGATACTCCATATGTGGGGGTAAACTACTGTTTGGGTGCATGGCAGAGCTTGGAAGGGAAGGAGCGCCGTTTGACTTTTTCAACGCAGAATTGGCTGGACGCCATGTCGCGTTTGTAGAGGCCCTGATGTGTTTAAACAGTGGAAACCCCCCACAAGTGACCCCATTTTGGAAACTAGACCCCCTAAGGAACTTATCTAGATGTGTGGTGAGCACTTTGAACCCCAAGTGCTTCACAGAAGTTTATAACGTCAGGGCGTGAAAATAAAAAATCATATTTTTTCCACAAACCTGATCGTTTAGTCCCCTATTTTTTATTTTCCCATGGGTAACAGGAGAAATTAGACTACAAAAGTTGTTGTCCAATTTGTCCTGAGTACGCTGATACCCCATATGTGGGGGGGGGAACCACTGTTTGGGCGCACGGCAGGGCTTGGAAGGGAAGCAGCGCCGTTTGACTTTTTCAAACCAAAATTGGCTGGAATTGAGATTGGACACCATGTCGCGTTTGGAGAGCCCCTGATGCGCCTAAACAGTGGAAACCCCCCACAAGTAACACCATTTTGGAAACTAGACCCCCTATGGATCTTATCTAGATCTGTTGTGAGCACTTTGAACCCCAAGTGTTTCACAAAAGTTTATAATGCCTGGGTGTGAAAAAAAAAAAAAACAATTTTCCACAAAAATGATTTTTTAGTCACAAATTTTTGATTTTTCACAAGGAAATTGGACCCTATAAGTTGTTGTCCAATTTGTCCTGAGAACGCCGATACCAAATATGTGGGGAGGGGGGAACTGTTTGGGAGCACGGCAGGGCTTGGAAAGGAAGTAATAACGTTTTGGAATGCAGACGTTGATGGGTGTCATATTCCGTTTGCAGTGCCCCAAATGATGATTTATCTGCGCTAGCGGTGACGGATCCCAGACGCTGCAGGCAGCGTCTGAGGCTCCGTCACTGAATGATGGCACGTTGCGAACGCATGCCGCTTTACGGCATGCGTCGCGATGCGCCCTCAAATGGGGGTGAATGGCAGCGTTAACGGACTGCGTTACACCGCGTTATACCGCGGTGTAACGCAGTCCGTCTAACGGACTGCCATAACGCAGTATGAACCCAGCCTAACCCTAATTATAACCCTAACGGAAAAAATGAAAATAAATATAATTTCTATATTTTATTATATGTCCCTAACTAAGGGGTGATAAAGGGGGGGTTATGTACTGTTTTTTTTATTTTGATCACTGTGATAAATTATCACAGTGATCAAAATGTACTTTTAGGAGAATGAATGAAAACATTTTTGAATCTGCCGCCAGGAAGACCCGGGAGGATCGCAGCACAGGGGGACCTGCCGGAGGACACCGGGAGGTACGGGGGTACTGGGGACCCTAAGTCTCTCCCCTCTGATGTACGATCTCGGCAGCCGAGACCCCAGAGAAAATTGCCCAAGCCCCGCCATTTTCTAGGCCTCAAAGATGGCGGCACCCACCGGGGGACACCGGAGGGCCCGGGGGCCACATAGAGGGGATCGGGGACCCTTTTCCTCTCTCCTCTGATGTCCGATCACATCAGAGGAGAGAGAAATTAAATGGTACACCATTTTTTTTTGTTGCGATCGCCGTTATACGGTTAATAACGGCGATCGCAACACCGGGGTTGGTAAAAACCAACCCGATTTATGTTCTCTGGGGTCTCGGCTACCCCCGGTAGCCGAGACCCCGGAGAAAATGCGCCTCTGGGGGGGCGCTATTCACTTTTTCCACAGCGCCGTTAATCAACGGCGCTGTGGGTTAAGTACCCTTAATGACCGCCGTTCGTTAAGGGGGGGTTGGTGGTGTTTATTTTGTTACGTAAATGCATGTATTTTTCTCCAAAATCACTTTTGCAATTGGCTTATATTACAATTTTTGCACCGTTTGCCTACTATAGCCTCTGTTCTGCGCTGTCTACTGCTGGCTGCAGACTGAGTTAACTGAGAATCCGCTAGAGAGCTTGTTTAGAACTTTTAATCTTCCCTCTTCTGAGTGGCTCTCAGTTGATAACTTCAGCTTATGAACATACAAAAGTTGAGCTGAACGCTGGTCGTAAATCTGCTACAGGAAGTGGAGAAGACAGGAGACATGAATCAAAACTTCCCTGTTAAAATGAGCTCACTGACTCATTGCCCATAATCTTCTATGAAGATGGTAATGGAAAAGACGGATTTTGGTAAGAACTTACCTGTAAAATCCTTTTCAGCGAAGGAAGGAAGAGAGACACAGTCATTACTAGTGGGTAGGCGGAGCCCAGATAGGATTGACACCTCAGATTAAAAAGAGTGTTGACCGGCCCCTCCAGCTCGGGCTCCTCCTACTCAGCTCTTCAGTCGTACCCAAGCTTAAGGAAGAACAATATCACCAGCGAAGCAACATAACCCCTTCTGAAGGACTTCAGAGAAAAAACATAAGAGTACAGGTTATGCATGCATTCGGCAAAAAAAAATCACACAGTTACAGGTACTACTCACTGAACCTGACTACTGCGATAAGCTGGCAATGCTGGAACAGAGCCGTAGCGCGTCGACCTCAGTCCAGATAATCGCTATCAGAGAAGGGTCACGCTGCATCTGTAAATACAACAACACACTTCTGCCATGGGAGGGAGCTGTGTCTCTCTTCCTTCCTTCGCTGAAAAGGATTTTACAGGTAAGTTCTTACCAAAATCCGTCTTTCAGCTGCAGATGGAAGGAAGAGAGCCACAGTCATTACTAGTGGGACGTCCCAAAGCAGTCCAAAAATTAGGGTGGGAAAAAAACAAAATAGGCAGAAACCCAACAACCTAGATAAATGCGCCACAGGCGCCAAATACAAGTTAACTAAAAACTTTAAATTACCGCTGCCTGCAGGACCCTACGTCCTAAGGCCGCATCAGCGGAAGCACTGACGTCCACCTTATAAAACTTTGTAAATGTGTGGACGAAACGCCAGGTCGCCGCTCGGCAGAGCTGAGCTGCCGAAGCCCTTGATGAAAGGCCCACGATTAAGTCACAGCCCTCGTGGAGCGAGCTCGAATCTTAATCGGGCAAGGTTCGCCATTAAGACGGTAAGCCTCCAAAATGGCCGACCGAATCCAACGAGCTATAGAGTCCTTGAAAACTCGTTGATCACGCCTACGACCTGCTGTAATCACAAACAGGGAATCTGACTTTCGAAAACCTTGAGTAATAGACAAAATAGAACTTCAAGACCCGCACTAAATCCAATTTGTGCAAGTTCCATTCCTTTGCATTCCCTGGGCCCGGGCAAAGCGAGGGCAACACAATATCCTGGTTAACATGAAATTGCGACACCACCTTAGGTAGAAAATCGCCCCGTGTGCGAAGCACTACTCGATCCGGGTAAAACTCCAGGAAAGGAGGCGAGCAGGAAAAAGCTGCCAACTCAGAAACCCTTCTTAAAGAGGTTACCGCCACTAAGAAGGTAACCTTCCAAGAAATTAAAGAAAGGCTAGCAGAACCCATAGGCTCAAAAGGTATATGCTGAAGAGCCTCCAAGACAAAGTTGAGCCGCCAAGGAGACACAGGCGCCTTTCACAGTGGAAACTGACGGGTTACTCGCGAAAAAAGGAACGTACGTCCCTACGCGAGGCGATAGCCTTCCGAAATAGCAAAGACAGGGCAGAAACCTGACCTTTCAGAGTGCTAACTGCCAAACCTTTTGTCCAGCCCGTACTGTAGCAAAGCCAACAAATTGGGAATGGAAAAAAATCCTCGGATTCCTTGAAGAACCCGAAACCACGAAAAGACCAAGTCTTGTGATAAATCTTAGTAGTAGCCGGACCTCTGGCAGCTCGCAGAGTGGCAATGACTTCGGCTGAAAAACCTCTACGGGTCAAGGTTTCGGTCTCAAGAGCCACGCCGTCAAACGCAGAGACTTCAAGTCCGGATGACGAACGGGCCCCTGGGTTAACAGGTCCGGGCGAGGAGGAAGTGGGAATGGCGGTGCCGCCAAAAACGACACCAGTGTCGAGAACCACGTCCCCCTTTGGGCCAATCCGGGGCTATCAACATAGCCGGAATTCTCTTCCAGTCTGATCCGACGCAGCACCAGAGGAAGTAAAGATATCGGCGGAAACACATAGACTAGCTCGAAATGGTCCCACGGAGCCACCAGAGCAACCACCGCCACAGCCTTCGGGTCCTTGTACCTGGACATGAAGGTCGGTAGTTTGGCATTTGAACCTGGATGCCATCAAATCCACTTGGGGAGTTCCCCAACGGAAGCACAGCAGCGCAAAAATTTTCGGATGAAGACTCCATTCTCCAGGATCCATCTTCTCGCGACTGAGGAAGTCCGCCGTGGTATTCTGGACTCCTGGAATGTGATCGCAGAGATGGCTGGAACCTTGGTCTCGGCCCATAGCAGGATCCGAGACACCTCCATCATTAGGCTGGAGCTCCTTGTCCCGCCTTGGTGGTTGATATACGCAACGCCGTCGCGTTGTCTGTCTGCACTCGGACTGGTAGACCGCTTAAAAGGGACCGTCCAGTGTTGTAGGCAAAGGAAAAATTGCCCTCAACTCCAGGATGTTGATCGGTAGAACAGACTCTTCCGATGACCATACTCCCTGGATCCAAAGATCGTTCCAGACACCCCCCCAGCCCGTCAGGCTGGCATCGGTGGTTATGACCGACCACCTCGGAGGGAGGAAAGATTTCCCCAGGAATAACGCTCCTGGACGTAACCACCATCCTAGGGATTCTCGCACCCTGTGAGAGATGATGACGCTGCAATTCAGAGAAGCTTGCGATCGATCCCAACGACTCAGAATGAGCCTTTGAAGGGCCCTGGAATGAAATTGGGCAAACGGAAGTGCCTCCATGGACGTCAAACCCAGAAGGCGCATACACTTCCGAAAGGACATTGCTGCCGTAGACCTCATAATCTGTACATGTCGAAAGAGACATGCCGCTTGTCTGGAGAAGGAGCGCCTTACTCACAGCAGAACTACTTTACTGCAATTCCTATATAGCGCTTCTACCTAGAAATCTTTATGGCATGTCTGAAGAAGGTCTTGTATTTTGACCGAAACGTCACATGTTGTGGATTGCTCTTCTGAAATACAATATTTTTCTTTGTCACTATCATGAGTGCCAGATTCATTTTTATGATATGTTAAAATGGAGTGGCACCCCTTATCGAGGCACCATCAAGAAATACAAGGAGTTGACGTGTTCACACTAGTGTCTGGAGAAGGGACACCACGTCCGTACAGTGTCGAAATGCATTCCCAAAACAGGATTGACTTCCAGAGACGACTTCTCCATTGACCAGCCACCCGAAATCCTCCAGGAGCTGAAGGGATAGATTGCGAGCCGTCCCGCCTCCTCCTTTGAGGACGCCACAATCAGGTCGTCCAGGTAGGGAAATCGTAACCCCCTGTCTTCGAAGAATTGCCATGAGGGGCGCTAGAATTTTTGTAAAAACTCTGGGCGCCGAGGCCAAGCCGAATGGCAGAGCCACAAACTGGCAATGGTCCTGACCTATGGCAAAACGAAGGAAGCGCCGGTGAGCCCTTCCGACGGGAACATGCAAATAAACGTCCCGAATGTCGATTGACCAAAAAGACGTTCTGCGACAGGGCTGCCACAACGGAGCGAAGCAACTCCATGCGGAATTTTCGGGATGTAAACATGCCGATTCAATCTTTGAAATCCAAAATAGGGCGAAATTTGTCCTCCTTTTTGGGGACCACAAAGAGGTTGGAATAAGAATCCTCTTCCCCGGTCCTCTGCGGAACCGGTATCACCACACCCTTCTGCAGAAGGGAATCGAACTCTCGTAGTAGAGCGGCAAATAGCTCGGCTCTGACGGAATGCGAGATTGGCAAAACCTGTCCGGGGGTCGAGAAAGAAACTCTATGAAGTAGCCTGCCAACACAACCTGTGTTACCCAGGCGTCCGACACACGGGAAACCCAAGTCGGTTTGAATTGGAGTAAACGACCCTCCACTCGAGAGCGCTCGAGTGAGACCCAGACGTCAGACCGCTTTAGCGGGTTTTTTGCCAGCTTCTGTCTTAATGGAAGTTCTGTTTCCAGGGTATGCGGAATTTCTGAGAAATTCCCCCTTTTTTTTTTTTTTTTTTAAAAAAAGAGAGGAACGACCCGCTGACCGGATCATCCCCTGGACCGAAAGGACCGCCGACAACTACCGGCACTAGTCCTGCAAGACGCAGAAGTCACAGCTCTGCGCTGCGGTAAAGCTGTTTCTTTTGCCTCAGAAATCAGCTCTGTGAGGTCAGATTCAAATAGCTGACCACTTTGTAAGCTAAAGATAGCAAACCCTGCTTGGAAACCGCGTTCCACTGTCTAAGCCACAGTGCTCTTCTGACTGTGACTGCCGAGGATTGCGCCCTGGATAGCAGTGATGCAGAATCCTTCAACTTGAAAAGCCCATCTATCTCGATAGAGGGGATCCATCTTGTCACGCCGTCCGTAGACGGTCCAAACGGCTCAGGGAAACTTTACAAGTACACATAGATCCTTAATACTGAATCCATGACCCGCGGCCTCGCAGATGGATATTGTTGCCATCTCCATTTTTCTGTCCAGCAGGTCCTGCAGACTCGCCTTCCTTTACCAGGATAAAGGGACATTCACTTCAGGAGATCCAATTAACAATCAACTCCGTAGAAAACGGATACAGATTGTAAAGCCGTCGCGACCTATGCGACTCCTGAAACATCCGGGCCGACTTACCAGGACGCCTAGTTACCTCTCTCTGGTAACTGTAACGCCCTCATGGCTCCAATAGTACGGTCCATGAGAGAGGCAGAGTGTCCCTGCCGATCCTCCTTGTCCGAAACGGACATCTTCGCTACGCGAGAAGGAAGGCACCGATTTGTGTCGCTTCCTTGAGAGGATCTAGCTGACACTCCATAACCTAGAAGGTCAGACAGGCCATCATAGAAACTAGCGAGGGCCTCCATTTTGACACCACTGGAACCTCCGACCGCTGCGCATGACGCTGTCGGGGTCTGCGTGTCAGATAGTCCGCATCTAAATATGAAATGAACTCGGCACTCAACTTATGTGTATGAGATATAAGGTTTTTATTCACAGTAGTAGCGAAACGTTTCGGTCCTATATCATGGACCTTCATCACTCAGACTTGCGGTGGACACCGCGTCCCATGCAGAGATCACATTCACCGCTGGACTTTATCCCACAGGATATCGGCTCAAATAGAGACATTTGGCTTTATTCTTATCTACCACCACTGGCTGCATCCAGCTTCTCCTTTTCCCATTGTGGATTAACCCTTTATGCAGTAGTTTGTGTGACTGATGAAGGTCCATGATATAGGACCGAAACGTTTCGCTACTACTGTGAATAAAAACCTTATATCTCATACACATAAGTTGAGTGCCGAGTTCATTTCATATTTAGTTACGGTGTGGGAACCTACTCGGGCACCTCTCTCTTTGGCTGTGCACACGGTTACCTTTTCACAAGATAGTCCGCATCTGACATGTCCTTGCACAGTATATGGCAGGTTAAACCTGTCAGTAACTAGAACAGTGTGTTTCTTAAAGAAAAAACAATCGCTGAAGGGTTAAAGCTCTTAAAGAGAGAGCTACCCCAGCATTAATAGTTAACGCCTAAGAAAGGGTTAAAGTAGCAGACTCCCCACAACCTTGATAATGAAAAAGTTGTGCGAGCCCCAAGTGCCTCTTATAAGGCAGCAGCTGCAGGACAGCTTTTTATGCCACACTAACAGAAAAACGTTCCACAAGATCGCTAAAAATTGCGCTGTTTTGTATATCGCAATGACCGCCAAAGTTGTTAAGGAGATCGCTAACCGCTTATGCGATGTTAATGAGATCGCCCAGATTGGCAGCTACTAGCGACATTAAAAAATGATCACACAAACGATCGCATTAGTATGCGTCGTTATCAGGATCGTTAGTGGGAACGTATAGTGGCAGTATTAAAATCGCAGACTCCCCACAAACTCTTTATTATTATTGAAAAGAGTGTGCGAGCCCCTTATGCGATAACAGCCGCAGGACAGCGCAGTCTGTCACTCATTAGTGCCCCAGAAGGCGCCCGCGCTGTGGGGGTGAAGGGGTTAAGCTTCTGCCTGCGGGCTAGAAGCGACTCACCCAGCTGGTAACAGTGTAACATCTTGCCGAGAGGGGAGGAGGGAGAAAAGCCAGAAGAAGCTTTCAGCCTGCTTCTTTAATGGCCGCCGCGCTGTGCCTCCGTGTGCTCCATGAGGGAAGCCGGAAATGGAGACAGCAGTAAAGCGCGCGCTCAGAGCGGCGCGAAAATTCAAATAAAAAGGCGCGCACTCCTCTCCTATGTCCTGCAGGCATCCACCTGCGGACAAAAAACACCAGTCACCGACATGTAATGTACAGCGGCTGCCGCAGCAGTCGCTTAAACACTCACACACACATTAATAAAAATGTGAGGTAAAAATGTGAGGTACTCACCAGCCGAAGCGCCACAGGGACCCCCAGGGGTTTCTGGCGCTATGCCCATGCTTCCCCCCAGGGCGGGGATCGCAGTGACCCCTGCAGCGCGGTTTGCGCCCCCGCCAGGGAAGCCATCCTCATCCCCCCGGGCCGGCAGGGTTCTGCAGGGACCACCATTAGGGTAATACAGATCCGCCAAGGGAGAGGTGGGGTCCAGCAGCGATGAGACTCCTGAGACCTCTAGACCACATTTGGTGATCCAAGTCTCTTGTCCGATAAAAAATAATAAAATCTTCTGAGGAGCTGCTTCCAGCAGCGACCATCCTCTGGGACCTCAAATTGTAAACTGAAGAGCTGAGTAGGAGGAGCCCGAGCTGGAGGGGCCGGTCAACACTCTTTTTAATCTGAGGTGTCAATCCTATCTGGGCTCCGCCTACCCACTAGTAATGACTGTGGCTCTCTTCCTTCCATCTGCAGCTGAAACAGGGATTTTTGTGTACTCACCTTAAAATCCTTTTCTAGGAGCCACTCATTGGGGGACACAGGATCATGGGTGTATGCTGCTGCCACTAGGAGGCTGACACTAGGTAAATACAAAAAAGTTAGCTCCTCCTCTGCAGTACACACTAACCATTGGCTCCAGCCCGAACCAGTTCAGTGACAAAGCAGTAGGCGATCATAACCATCAAAAAACAGGTACAACATGTCAAACCAAAGAACAAACAGCCATCAGGCCAATAGGGTGGGTGCTGTGTCCCTCAAGGAGTGTTTTAGAGAAAAGAATTTTACACAAAAATCCCTGTTTCTCCTTTGCCTCATTGGGGGACACAGGACCATGGGACGTCCTAAAGCAGTCCCTGGTTGGGAAAACCGACATAACAGATTAAACCCCAAGTACCAACTGTCTAAAGAAGCGCTACCGTTGCCTGCAGAATCCGTCTGCCCAGGCCCGCATCTGCTGAAGCCTGAGTGTGGACATTGTAGTGCTTCAAGAATGTGTGCAGGCTGGACCAGGTCGCAGCTTTGCAAACCTGTTCCGCTCACGAAAGGCCCAATAAGCGCCCACTGACAGAGTGAAGTGTGCCTTGATCCCCGCTGGGATAGGCTTGCCTCTGACGCGGTAAGACTCTTGAATAGCCGAGCAAATCCACCTGGCTATTGTAGACTTTGAAGCGGCTAATTCCTTCCTGCGGCCGTCAAACCATGAACAGCACATCCGTCTGACAGAAAGACGCCGTCCGTGAGACATACCTTCTGAGAGCTCTCACGAGATCCAGGGTGTGAAGAGCCCTCTCCACACGGTGTACCGGTGCTGGGTAAAACTAGGCAATAACAATGTCCTCGTTAAGGTGATAGATGGAAACATCCTTTGGCAAAAAGGGCAGGGATGGCCTGAGAATGACATTGTCCCGGTGAAAAAAATCAGAAAGGGAGCCTGGCAGAACAGAGCAGCCAATTCCGAAACTCACCTGATCGACGTTACCGCGACAAGAAGGCGACCTTCCATGAAAGGAGTGTTAGCGAAACGTCCTGCAGCGGTTCGAAGGGAGACTCCTGTAGAACATCTAGGACCAGGTTAATGTCCCAAGCATCCAAAGGAGCTCTATAGGGACCACGTGTGAAACCCCCTGAAAGAAGGTCCTCACCTGCGGCTTGAAGCGATCCTGCGCTAGAACAAGACAGACAAGGCAGAGATCTGCCCCTTAAGGGAGCTCAGCGCTAAGCCTGAGTCCAGGCCGTTCTGAAGGAATTCCAAAATGTTGGTAATGGAGAAGACCAGAAGATGATGACCGTGGTCTCTGCACCAAGCAAAAAATGCTTTCCAGGTGAGGTGATAGATGTGTACCGATACAGGCTTCCGAGCGTTAATCATTGGGGTAATCACCTCTTGGGAGAAACCAGCTTGGGTTAGGACCCAGGATTCAGCGGCCAGGCCATTAAACACAGGGCCCCTGAGTTCTGGTGGCAAATCGGGCCCTGGGAAAGCAAGTCCGGTCGATCCGGAAGTCGCCAGTGAACGTCAGCTACGAGTTGCACCAACTCTGCGTACCACGTCCAACACAGCCAGACCGGAGCGACCAGGATCACTGGGACCGCCTCCGCTTTTATCTTCCTGATAACCCACGGGAGTAACGGCAGTTGGGGAAACACATACAGAAGACCAAACTGAGGCCACGGAAGAACCAGTGCATCTGCCCAGATGGCTTCTGGATTCCAGGTCCGAGCTACAAACTTGGGCACCTTGGCGTTTAACCTTGAAGCCATCAGATTCACTTCCGGGGTCCCCCAGCGATGGCAGATCTGCTGGAAGACCTCCGGAAGGGGAGACGACTCTCCCGAGGCAAGATCTTGACGGATGAGGAAGTCTGCAGCCCAATTCCCCACGCCTGGGATGTGGACTGCCGAGATGACTGAGTGGTTCCTCTCGGCCCAGCAGAGGATGTGTGCCACCTCGTGCATTGCCACCCTGCTGCGGGTGCCCCCCCTGTTGATTAACCCCTTCATGACCTAGCCTATTTTGACCTTAAAGACCTGGCCATTTTTTGCAATTCTGACCAGTGTCCCTTTATGAGGTAATAACTCAGGAACGCTTCAACGGATCCTAAAGATTCTGATATTGTTTTTTCGTGACATATTGGGCTTCATGTTAGTGGTAAATTTAGGTCGATAATTTTTGCGTTTATTTGTGAAAAAAATGAAAACTTGGCGAAAATTTTGAAAATTTCGCAATTTTCAAATTTAGAATTTTTATTCTGTTAAACCAGAGAGTTATGGGACACAAAATAGTTAATAAATAATATTTCCCACATGTCTACTTTACATCAGCACAATTTTGGAAACAAAATTTTTTTTGTTAGGAAGTTATAAGGGTTAAAAGTTGACCAGCGATTTCTCATTTTTACAACAAAATTTACAAAACCATTTTTTTTTTTAGGGACCACTTCACATTTGAAGTCACATTGAGGGGTCTATATGGCAGAAAATACCCTAAAGTGACACCATTCTAAAAACTGCTCCCCTGAAGCTACTCAAAACTACATTCAAGAAGATTATTAACGCTTCAGGTGCTTCACAGGAACTAAAGCAACGTGGAAGGAAAAAAATGGAAATTTTAATTTTTCCAACAAAAATTTTATTTTAGCATCAATTTTTTCATTTTTACATGGGCAACAGGATAAAATGGATCCTATAATTTGTTGGGCAATTTCTCCTGAGTACACCAATACCTCATATGTGGTCATAAACCACTATTTGGGCGCAATGCAAGGCTCAGAAGGGAAGAAGCGCCATTTGACTTTTTAAATGGAAAATATGCTGGAATATTTAGCGGTTGCCATGTCACATTTGGAGAGTCCCTGTGTGCCTAAACATTGGAGCTCCCCCACAAGTGACCCCATTTTGGAAACTAGACCCCCCCAAGGAACTAGATGCATAGTGAGCACTTTGAACCCCCAGGTGCTTCACAAATTGATCTGTAAAAAAAAAAGAAAGTACTTTTTTTTTTTTTTCACAAAAATTTTCTTTTAGCCTCAGTTTTTTCATTTTCACATGGGCAACAGGATAAAATGGATCCTAAAATTTGTTGGGCAATTTCTCCTGAGTACACAGATACCTCATATGTGGTCATAAACCACTGTTTGGGTCGCACGGCAGGGCCCAGAAGGGAAGGAGCGCCATTTGACTTTTTGAATGGAAAATTAGCTCCAATCGTTAGCGGACACCGTGACGCGTTTGGAGAGCCCCTGTGTGCCTAAACAGTGAAAAAAAAAACACAAATGACACCATTTTGGAAACTAGACCCCTTAAGGAACTTAGATGTGTTGTGAGCACTCTGAACCCCCAAGTGCTTCACAGAAGTTTATGACGCACAGCAGTGAAAGTAAAAAAATATTTTTTTTTCCTCAAAAATGATTTTTTAGCCGGCTATTTTTTATTTTCCCAAGAGTAACAGGATAAATTGGACCCCAAAAGTTGTTGTCCAGTTTATCCTGAGCACAGTGGTACCCCATATGTGGGGGAGAACCACTGTTTGGCCGCACAGCAGGGCTCAGAAGGGAAGGAGCGCCATTTGACTTTTTGAATGGAAAATTAGCTCCAATCATTAGCGGACACCATGTCGTGTTTGGAGAGCCCCTGTGTGCCTAAACTTTGGAGCTCCCCCACATATGACCCCATTTTGGAAACTAGACCCCCTAAGGAACTTATCTAGATACATAGTGAATACTTTGAACCCCCAGGTGCTTCACAGAAGTTTATAACGCAGAGCCGTGAAAATAAAAACAAGATTTTGGTACTTACCGTAAAATCTGTTTCTCGGAGCTATCATTGGGGGACACAGGAACCATGAGTATGCTGCTGCCACTAGGAGGCTGACACTATGCATATTAAAAAGGTTGGCTCCTCCTCTGCAGTATACACCCCACCGACTGGCATCCAGCTATTCAGTTAGGGAGAAAGCAGTAGAACAACATGACAGAAACCAACAACGAAATAGACAACTGATTATAACAAAAACAATCAGAAGAAAAGACAAGAGTTGTAAACATATGGGAGGGTGCTGTGTCCCCCAATGATAGCTCCGAGAAACAGATTTTACCGTAAGAACCAAAATCTTGTTTTCTCTATCGCTTCATTGGGGGTCACAGGAACCATGGGATGTCCCAAAGCAGTCCCTGGGGTGGGAGAAGAAAGGCAGGAAACTCCATTCAGGTCTGCAAAGTTTCCAATGTCGCCTGCAAGATCCTTGTGCCTAGGCTGGCGTCCGCCGATGCGTAGGTGTGGACCTTGTAAAATTTGGCAAACGTGTGGATGGAAGACCAGGTTGCCGCTTTGCAGAGTTGTAGGGCAGATGCCCCATGGTGAACCGCCCAGGAGGCGCCTACTGCCCGGGTGGAGTGAGCCGTAATCCCAGGGCACTCTGATCTTAACCCGGCAAGCCTCCAATATTGCAGACCTAATCCAACTCGCAATCGTATCCTTGGAGGCAGGCAGGCATCTCCGTGCTCCGTCTGGAATGACGAACAGAAGGTCCGACTTCCTGAAGCAAGCAGTCCTATCCAGGTAGATTCTCACTGCCCGGACCATGTCTAACCTGTTCAAAGAGCGCTCCAGAGAATGAGTCGGAGTCGAACAGAAGGAAGGACGGACAATATCCTCATTCATGTGAAAAGTGGAAACCACCTTGGGAAGAAAGGAAGGCGGAGGCCGCAACACTACCTTATCCTGGTGAAGAACCAGGAAAGGGGGGGCGACAGGAGAGAGCCGCTATACTGAAAACCGTCTGATGGAAGTAAGAAAGGCCACTTTCAAGGACAAAACAGACGAGGGAACCTCCCTGAGAGGATCAAAGGGAGTACACCTATGACCTCTAAAACCAGATTGAGGTGGCAGGGGTCCACAGGATTCTGGTACGAGGGAGCCGTATGCGCCACTCCCTGAAGAAAAGTCTTGACATGAGAACGAGATGCCGGGAACTTCTGAAAGAGGATAGAAAAAAGTTGGCACCTGCCCTTTTAGAGTGGCAAGAGAGAGAGAGAGAGACCAGAATCCAGTCCCGCTTGAGGAAAAAAACAAAATAGCTGGGAGCGACAACCTCATTGGCGGGATGACGTTAGACTCAAACCAGCGAAAATAGGCCTTCCAGGTTCGGTAGTAGAACCTGGAGGACGAAGGTTTTCTGGCCTGGATTGTGGTGCGAATCACCCGAAGCTCTCAATACCGCGGTCTCAACAGATGCGCCGTAAAACTGAGCGACCGAGAACTCGGGTGGCAGATCGTACTCTGTGATAGAAGATCTGGCCTGTCTGGGAGACTCCAGGGGGCGTCCGCCAGGAGACTGACAATGTCTATGGAGCACAGAAATTCCTGTGTCTCCATGGAAGAAATAACTGAGCGAAGGGACTCCGTGCTGAAATGACGCAGGCGGACTCTCCTGTTCAGCAACTTGAGAGCCAGAATGGGCCGAACCGCGCCATCCTTTTTAACACAATAAACAGGTTTGAATAGAACCTGAGAAGCGATCTTGCTCTGGAACGATAACCCCGGAACTGAGAAGAGAGTAGATGGACGCAAAGAAACCCCAGACCAAGGAAGGGTCCCTTGGGGGGCGGGATACGAAGAACCGATCTCGATGATGGGAAGTGAACTCTATTTTGTATCCAGAGGATACAACCTCCCTGACCCATGCGTCTTCCACCCGGTCGAGTCAGACGCCTCTGAACAGCAGGAGACGACCACCCAGCCTGGGAGAAACGCTGGGCTCTGGATCCGAGTCAAGCCGAGGAGGATCTGCCAGGTCTTGCCCTGGAGGATCTACCATGAGAGTTATGGGAACGCCAGGAAGGAGTGGGCCTGAAGGAAGCCTTCTTCTTGGTCTGGCGATTCTACGGCCTGTGCTGACCGGAAGAATCGTCCGACGTCGAGGAACGCCGAAAGGAGCGGAACTGCCGCCCTAGAACGGGACTGCGAGGCTTGGACTGAGGGAGGAGAGAACTCGTGCCCTCCCATTGCCTCCTTAATGATCGGATCCAACCTAGAGCCGAACAGACGGTCTTCCTGGAAGAAGAGGCCTGTGAGTGACTTCTTTTAGAAAGATCAGCTTGCCATGCTTTGAGCCAAATATTCCTCCGGATGGCTACAGAATTGCTGGACGCCTGAGCAGCGCAAGACGCGGCGTCCAGGGAGGCCGAAACCAAATATTACCCAGCATGGAAAATTTGGTCTGCAAGCTCCGCCAGCTCTCGGAGGGGCTCCAGCCATGATGCCCTTGCGGAGTTGTTTGGCCCATCGGGCTAAGGCCTTTGAGACCCAAGTTGAGGCAAAGGCCGGGCATAAAGCAGAAGCGGCCGCTTCAAAGGCTGATTTTGACAGCGATTCTAAAATTCTATCGTTGGCATCCTTGAGGGAAGCTGCATTAGAGAGTGGGAAGGACCGTATTGGCGGAGAGTCTGGAGACCGGAGGGTCCACCATCGGAGAAATCGTCCAGTTAGTGGTAAGATCTGGGGAAAAGGGATATAGGATGCCAAGGCGCTTCCCTCTTTGAAAGCGCCTGGTTGGATTTCCCCTCTCCCTCTTGAGTATCTCCATGAACTCGATATGCGAGGCAAAGACCTTGGAAGGTGGCTTCGACCGTCTGAACGAAACTGCCTGATCTGCGGATTCCGTAGCGGTATCTTTGATGCCTAAGGTCTGATTGACTGCCACAATCAGGCTCTGCACCGTATTCGTCATGCTGGAGGCCTGTTCTGAATCCCGGTCCGACTCATCTGCCGAAAGCGCGTCCGAAGACGCTTTGCCTGATTCCGGAGAGGAGGGTGCTAGAGAGGGATCATGCCGTGAAAGGTCATCTGGTAAAGGCGGAGCGGGAAGAGGACCTAGAACAGTGCTCCAGACTAGGTCTTTTGCGGCCTGGGATGGAAGGACTGGGCTGAGAGACTTGTGACCCACTGGCGACTACGGGAGGTGAGAAGGGCAATCTGTCAAAAACGGACACTAGGGTCTGTGACGCCCTGGTGAGGTCCGCCACGGATTGCGACAGAGAAGAAGCCCACTCAGGAATAGGGGTCTCCGAATCGCCCGGGGCAGAAGGGGGTTCCTGGGTGGGTCCCTTTGGGACGCTGCAGGCCTGGCAGAGGGGAGATGACTGACCTGAAGGGAGTCTGCCATTACAAGAAGAGCATACAAAGTGCCTGACCAGAGCGGAAGAGGAAGGTGGGGGGCGGAGGAGGAGGAAAGTGGGGGGCGAGCAGACTACCTTGTGTTTAGGCATGGTTGAGCAGTCCCACTAGCTGATTGCCCAAAGGTTGGGGGACAGAGAAAAAGGCAGAGGAGGCAGAGCTACGCACGGTTCCTGTGGAGAACGATAGCAGAGGCTCCAGGAGAATTCGTCCTTCTCCCGGTGCGAAGATGGGGATTTTCCCTTTCACTCTTGCAACCACCTGTGGTCCCAGCTGGATGAAAACACGCGCTGCTGAGGAGAATATAAAGTCTCATAAACACTGCACTCAGTGCAGTGTTTATGAGACTTTATGATTTAAGGGGTCTTTGATCCCGTTCACTTGCACCAATTTTCGATTCGTGTGCCAAACCCTCATTCTTGATCTGCTGAGGAGAATATGGCGGCTGCGTCCACCAACGGGCTGAGAGTGGGGGGCGGAGCCTAAGACAGCACTGAGAGGCAAGGACGGGCTGGAGAAAAGCCCGCCCGGAAGCTATGAGGTAAGGGACGGGACCGGCACTATAACTAGGCCCAAAAAGAAGCCGGGGCCTCGATTAGAGCCCGCGGATGCTGGTGGAGAGGGGGCGGCGCGGAGGCCCCGAAACACATTAAAAAGAAAAAACGCACGCTGCTGAATAAAAACCCCTTAGTGGACGAAGGGGGGGGGCGGGGCGAAGCACCATTATCTGGTTGCATATATGTGCAGCTCCAGCCCACAGTAACGCTGGTGAAGTGGGCGGAGCCTAAAACAGTGCTGGAAGGCCGGGCGGGAGAAAAGCCCGCCCGGAAGCTAGAGGGAAGGGGGGCGGAGCCAGCAAGAACTAGGCCCGAATTGAAGCTGGGCCTCAATTAGAAAGCGCAGCCGCCGATGGAGGGGGGGCGGCGCGGAGGTCACACGATCAGTCCCCGAAGACCACCAGAAGAAGGTACTATACAAGGGGCCCCCACAAGGTGCGCGCAGCGGCGCGACTAGGCGCCTGGAGACGCGAGGTGGCCACAAAGAAGGGTATAAGGAACCCCTAAGAAAATTCGGGTCCCATAAAGTGCTGCCACTGATCATCTGGGAGAGCCCAAGGGAAGCGAGGGGGACTCTCCCTGAGCGCTACTTTTCCCTTTATTCTGTGTTAAAGATTTGATTTTTTTTTTTTTAAATAAAGTCTTCTTTTCTTCTGTCTTCTTTCGTGACTAGGGGAAGAGCGACAATACCTTTGACGAGAGTCGGATGTCCGGCATCCGGATGTAGGACGTCCGCGTCTCCTCAACCGACAGGCTCTGGTGAGCGAGTAGGTGGGAGACGGAGGCAGGCCCGGGTCATCCTTCCTTTTCGAGATCACCTAAACACACGTCCGTGTTAGGGATCTCCTTTGGGGTCCTTGCCGAGAGAACAGACATATGAGGATACGGGGTGGCAGTACACGCCGTACTCAGTCTCTGCGTGGGAGTACAGTAGTGACTGTTCACACTGTATCCCTCCTGAAAGTACCTGAAAAGGAACGACGCACATTGGGTAGATATGGGTCTCAATAGAGACACGTGTCCACCTCCTACTGACACTAAGCTAAAACTGAATAGCTGGATGCCAGTCGGTGGGGTGTATACTGCAGAGGAGGTGCCAACCTTTTTTAATATGCAAAGTGTCAGCCTCCTAGTGGCAGCAGCATACACCCATGGTTCCAATGTCCCCCAATGAAGCAATAGAGAAAAATCATTTTTTTTTCCTCAAAAACTGATTTTTTAGCTCCCTATTTTTTATTTTCACAATGGTTACAGGAGAAATTGGACCCCAAAAGTTGTTGTACAGTTTGTCCTGAGTACGCTGGTACCCCATATGTGTGCCCGAACGTGTGCCCACTGTTCGGGCACACGTCGGGGCTCGGAAGGGAAGTAGTGACGTTTTGAAATGCCGATTTTGATGGAATGGTCTGCGGGCGTCATGTTAAGTTTGCAGAGCCCCTGATGTGCCTAAACAGTAGAAACCCCCCACAAGTGACCCCATTTTTGGAACTAGACCCCCCCAAGGAACTTATCTAGATGTGTGGTGAGCACTTTGAAACCCCAGGTGCTTCACAGAAGATTATAATGCAGAGCCGTGAAAATAAAAAATCATTTTTTTTTCTCAAAAATATTTTTAGCCCGCAGTTTTTTTATTTTCACAAGGGTAAAAGGAGAATTTGGACCCCAAAAGTTGTTGTACAGTTTGTCCTGAGTACGCTGGTACCCCATATGTGGGGGGGAACCACTGTTCGGGCACACGTCGGGGCTCGGAATCGAAGTAGTGATGTTTTGAAATGCCGACTTTGATGGAATGGTCAGCGGGCGTCATGTTATGTTTGCAGAGCCCCTGATGTGCCTAAACAGTACAAACTCACCACAAGTGACCCCATTTTGGAAACTAGACCCCCCCAAGGAACTTATCTATATGTGTGGTGAGCACTTTGAACCCCGAAGGGCTTCACAGAAGTTTATAACGCCTGTGCATGAAAATAAAAAAATCCTTTTTTCCACAAACATGATATTTAGTCCCCAATTTTTTTATTTTCCCAAGGATAACAGGAGAAATTGGACCCCAAAAGTTGTTGTCCAATTTGTCCTGAGTATGCTGCTATCCCATATGTGTGAGAAAACTACTGTATGGGCACACGTCGGGGCTCGGAAGGGAAGTAATGACGTTTTGAAATGCTGACTTGATGGAATGGTCTGCGGGCGTCATGTTCCGTTTGCAGAGCCCCTGATGTGCCTTAACAGTAGAAACCCCCACAAGTGACCCTATTTTGGTAACTAGATCCCCAAGGAACTCATCTAGATGTGTGGTGAGCACTTTGAAACTCCAAGTTCTTCACAGAAGTTTATAACGCAGAGCCGTGAAAATAAAAAAATCTTTTTCCACAAAAATAATTTTTAGTCCATAATTTTTTTTATTTTCCCAAGGGTAACATGAGAAATTAGACCCCAAAGTTGTTGTGCAATTTTTCCTGAGTACGCTGATACCCCATATGTGGGGGTAAACCATACCTCCCAACCATCCCGGATTGAGCGGGACAGTCCTGATTCTGACCCCTCCGTCCTGCTGAGGACACTATGTGTCCCGCAATGAGATGAGCCGCCACGCCCCCCATGCACCCCATCCTCGCCCTCCCTGTCTCTACAGCTCAGCCTCTCACAGCTAGCAATGACGCTGCTATGCTGTACTCTTCTGTGCCCACAGGACCTGTAATGAGGTCACAGGAGGGGAGGAGTCAGGGGGTCACATGATCAGAGTCCTCGTGTGCAGGACTCTGCTGTTATGGTTGTCATGGTGCTGGATGAGGGTAAGTTTGTGTGTGGGAGTCGGGACTCGGGTTTACAGTGTGGATGTAGCAGTGCTGTAGTGTGTACAAGTTGGATGTAGCAGAGTCGTGTGTGTACTAGGTGTATGGAGCGGAGACGTGTGTGTACGAGGTGCACGAAGCGGAGCTGCACGTGTACGAGGTGGATGTAGCAGTGCTGTAGTGTGTACGAGGTGTACGGAGCGGAGCCTTGTGTGAACGAGTTGGATGTAGCAGAGCCGTGTCTGTACGAGTTGGATGGAGGGGTGCCGTGTGTCTGTACGAGGTCCAAGGAGCGGAGCCGCTCGTGTACGAGGTGCACGGTGCGGAGTAGCTCGTGTACAAGGTGAACGGATCAGAGCCGCACGTGTACGAGGTGCACGGAGCGGAGCCGCCCGTGTACGAGGTGGATGTAGCAGTGCTGTAGTGTGTACGAGGTGTACGGAGCGGAGCCTTGTGTGTACGAGTTGGATGTAGCAGAACCGTGTCTGTACGAGTTGGATGGAGCGGAGCCGTGTGTCTGTACGAGGTGCACGGAGCCGAGCCGCGAGTGTACGAGGTTTACGGAGCCGCGCCGCGCTGTACGAGGTTTACGGAGCGGAGCTGTGTGTACGAGGTGGATGTAGCAATTCTGTGTGTACTAAACGGAGCCCTGTGTGTGTGAAGTGTACGGAGCTGAGCCGCTCAGCTCCGTACACACAGGGCTCCGTGCTTGAGCCGTGTGTGTACAGAGCGGAGCAGAGCGGTGTGTGTATGGAGTGGAGACTTGTGTGTATGTAGCGGAGCCGCGTGTGTACGAGGTGTACGGAGCAGAACCGCGTGTGTACGAGGTGTATGCTGCAAAGCCGCATGTGTACAAGGTTTACGGAGTGGAGTCGTGTGTGTACAAGGTGTACAAAGCATGGCTGCATGTGTACAAGGTGTACAGAGTGGAGCCTTGTGTATACTGAGTGGAGCCTTGTGTGTGCGAGGTGGACGGAGCGGAGCCGTGTGTGTACGAGGCATACAAAGCAGAACCGTGTGTGTATGAGGTGTGCAGAGCCGTGCGTGTACAAGGTGTATGGTGGGGAACATTCATATTTCCCAACCGTCCCGAATTCAGCGGGACACTCCCAATTTTGAGAGTCTGCCCCGCTGTCCCGGCCGGGAGCTTTTCCCGTGGACACAGGAGTACATGCCGGAGCCCCGAAGAGCACTTTAAAACTGGCACGTGATGTTCCACCAGAAGTGACGTCCTGGAAGATGACCGGAAATGAGGTAATTTCGGGAGGAGATTGTGACGGAACCATGGAGGCACTTCAGGGAATGCTTCAGATCCATCACCGTGTCCTCGCCTTGGAATCGGGGATGTCAGCCATGTGAGCGGATCATGATATGTCCTGCACCGGGAGGCTCAGGTGGGCACTACAATGGGAGCCGGGCTGCTATAGTATCTTTATAGAATCTTTATTTCTTTCTCTCTCTCTGTTCTTTCTTTCCCATCTTTCTTTCTCTCTGTTCTGTCTTTCCTTTTTCTCTATCTCTCTGTTCTATCTTTCCCCTTTCTTTTTCTTTCTCTGTTCTTTCCCCTCTATCTTTCTCTGTTCTTTTTTCTCTCTCTCTTTCCCCTCCTTTCTTTCCCCTCTTTCTTTCTCTCTGTTCTTTCTTTCCTCTCTTTCTATCTCTCTGTTCTTTCTTTCTTTCCCCTTTCTTTCTCTCTTCTTTCTTTCCCCTTTCTTTCTTTCTCTGTTCTTTCTTTCCCATCTTTCTTTCTCTCTGTTCTTTCTTTCCCTTTCTCTCTCCCTTTTTCTTTCTTTACCCTCTTTCGTTTTTTCTCTTTCTTTTTTTTCTGTCCCCTCTTTCTCTGTTTCTTTCTTTTTCTCTATCTCTCTGTTCTTTCTTTCCCTTTCCTTCTTTCTCTGTTCTTTCCCCTCTTTCTTTCTCTCTCAATTCTTTCTTTCCCCCTCTGTCTTTCTCTGTTCTTTCTTTTCCCCTCTTTCTCTCTCCCTCTGTTCTTTCTTTCTCTCTCTGTTCTTTCCCTTTTTTCTCTCTCTGTTCTTTCTTTCCCCTTTCTTTCTCTGTTCATTCTTTCTCTCTCTATTTCTCTTTTTCTCGTTTTCTCTCTGTTCTCTTTCCCCCTGTCTTTCTTTCTCTGTTCTTTCTTTCCCCTCTTTCTCTCTCCCTCTCTGTTCTCTTTCCTCTTTCTTTCTTGCTTTCTCTGTTCTTTCTTTCCCCTGTCTTTCTTTCTCTGTTTTCTTTCCCCTCTTTCTCTCCCTCTCTGTTCTTTCTTTCCCATCTTTCTTTTTTTCACTCTGTTCTTTTTTTCTGTCCCCTCTTTCTTTCGGGGCGTGGACATGGGTGTGACTAGTTGTGAAATGGGTGTGGTTGGGGCGTGGCCTAAAATATGTCGTCGAGCACTGCGCGCCGCAACCTTTTTCCCTCTTTACCATCTTCAAAAGTTGGGAGGTATGGGTAAACCACTGTTTGGGTGCACGTCGGGGCTCGGAATGGAAGGAGCACTGTTTGACTTTTTGAACGCAAAATTGACTGGAATAAATGGTGGCGTCAAGTCGCGTTTGGAGAGCCCCTGATGTGCCTAAATATTGGAAACCCCTGAATTCTAACTCCAACCCTAACCGCAACACACCCCTAACCACAACACACCCCTAACTCTAATCCCAACCCTAACCACAAGCCTAACCTAATCCCAACCCTAACCCCAACACACCCCTACCCCTAATCCCAACACTAACCCTAACCACAAGCCTGACCCTAATTCCAAACGTAACCCTAATTCCAACCGCAACCCTAATTCCAACCCTAACCCTAATTCCAACCCTAACCCTAACCCTAATGGAAAAATAAAAAATATTTTCTTTATTTTATTACTTGTCCCTACCTATGGGGTGATAAAGGGGGGTGGGGGTTATTTTTATTTTTTTATTTTGATCACTGTGAGAGTTTATCACAGTGATCAAAATAAATGAATAGAATCTGCGGGTCGGCGGGCAACCTGCGCATGCCATTTTCCAAGATGGCGGCGCCCATGGAGCATTCCGGAAGGACACTGGACAGCCACAGAGACTTCGGAGACACCGGGGGAGGTGAGGGGGGGGATCCGAAGGCGAGGGGGAGCGGAGTGAAGCAGTGTTATGAATGTCCTGGAGATGGTTTCTGAGCAGAGACTCCCTCTGGTGGTTGCAGACAGTACTGAACCTCACAGCGAGGAATGGCAATCTGGGATCACGGACTGGACTGATATAAGGGAGGTTCCCTCCCATGATGGTCGCCGGTGATCAATTGTTCTTGTCTCAATTGTGGTTCCTGGTTCATTTGGAAGTTTGCTGAGTCTTATCTGAAAGCAGAAGATGCAGGCAAGATATTTTCTGCTTTTATTTTTGTGCTTGCTTTTAGCATAGTTCCCTGCACTTCTGTGGAGGTCAGCCGGGTCCCCTCCTGGGGGCCTGTGCTCCTCTCAGTTTATCTGAAGCCACTGTTATTTGTTCATTTGCTTTTTCCTGTTTTTTCAGTGGCTGCGGCTTAGTTTTGTTACGCCAGAGATCTGATTTAGGTGGTAGAGATCGTGTGATCTCAGGTGTTTTTGCAATCAGAAGAGTTGACAAAGAACAGGAGAAAAAGACTGGAGTTTTATAAACAAATTATCAAAAGGTTTTATTGAACAAATATTGCTGACAAAAACATAGCATAAAAACGTATAACTAGATGTGTGTTTAAAAAAGACACCAAAAAGTTGTGGACACCCAATCACCTTAACATGGTATACACATTGTAATGTTAATAGATCACAAATAGGTGAGAGCATAAAAAGTACCAAAGTATTGTTAAAGTCATATATCCTGAATAACAGGTCTCTGCCATAATAAAAGACCGCAGTACTGTGCCCACGATCTCAGGCCAATGTGTCCATACATAGCCTCACTAACCATACATGGTCATATACTATGGCAAGATCAGGAACAAAAAACCTCACCTAAATGCAGGATGTCAAATCTCATACCGAGGGGGCTTAGGGTGCAAGTATTTCCCTCCTTCCCTGTAGAAAATCTAGATATCCGTGAAAAATGGGAGGGATATGCTAATGCATGTTCATACGGGTTTATGGAAATCCTTAAAGGGATGAATTCTGATTCATTGAAAACAATAGAGACTGAGATGGAGACTTTACAAGAGATAATTAAAAAAGAAATGTCTAATGAAGCCTTGAAGAAATTTAATTTAGAAGTTGAGGAGGAAGCTCAGAAGTGGGCTGAGGAAATACAGTAAACTAAGGCCAAGAAATTTCAACGTGACATTAATGATAAACAATTGAATAGGATGTATAAATGGAGAAATCCAAATGAGAGATCAAGATCCATATATCGCAATGAATCTAGATCCAGGTCACGATCTGCCTCGGTACATTCTACTGTATCGGTAGATGAACAACAGAAAAAACATCGTATGATGGTGCAGAATGAGGGTGCCTCAACATCCAATAAGAGGATGAACACGAGATTTAATAACCGAAAGGGAACGACTGGTAAACAGACAGAGGAGGGATCGCAGGGCGGGCTACAGGTGATTAACTTGTCGGACCATGTGCTTACTAATATCCAATTAGATGTATTAAGTAGAGGTCTTACTTTTTCTCCCACTAATGGTTTTAATTACTTTACAGCGTTAAAAGATCTTCATTTGTTTTCAAGAAAACTGATAATGAAAAAATTGCACAGTAAAAACCGTTTTGACATGGAATCTTGGAGCCCTGCTGAGAGAGAGGCCATTAGGACATTGGAGAGTTTACTAGAGGAACAAACTGACTCAAATCAAGGTAGGTTTCCTACTTCCTTGGTCCCAAAATCAACGAGGTTTCCCCCCTTGTCAATTTGTCCCGCTGTGGACATCTTTACTAGATTAGTATCAGAGGACTTGAAGAAACTATCAACACATCGTCGTTTTGATAATTTGACATATATGGAGAGAAGGAGTATTCAGGAGTTAAAATCATGGGACGATGTGGTATTCAAGTCCGCAGACAAGGGGGGAAACATCGTTATATGGCCCATTATAAAATACGAACGTGAGGCCTTCCGTCAATTACGAGATACACAAGTATATGAGAAATTGGGTTTTAACCCGATGGCCTCTTTCTCAGGACAACTCCAGAAGATTCTCATGTCAGCCTTGGATAGGGGTGTGATTAACAAAAAAATGTTTGATGGGTTAACGGTACCCTTTCCGAAAATACCAACATTCTACCTTCTTCCCAAAATACATAAGGACGCCGTTAACCCTCCGGGACGTCCTATTGTGTCTGGAATTGGGGGCCTTTGTGACCCGATATGTAAGTTTGTGGACTTCTATTTGAAGGCCTTGGTGGAGACGTTACCATCATACGTTAAAGACACAATGGACGTCCTCAAGAGGGTTGACGGCGTCTTTGTGGATGCAGGAAATATTTTTGGTGACAGCAGACGTGGAAAGTCTCTACACCTGCATTAATCATGAAGATGGCCTTGAGGCGGTCCGACACTTTCTCGGGGCCTCCGACCTGGACGGCTCCTCTGTGATTGTATCCTTCAGCTGCTGCGCTTTGCCCTGACACATAATTTTTTTACTTTTAAACAGCAGTTTTATCTTCAGAGGCGCGGCGCAGCCATGGGTGCGGCCTGCGCGCCCGCTTACGCCAACCTCTTCCTAGGATTTGGGAGAGGTTGGTTTTTGGTGAGGCGGGGGACGCAGACCATATGCTGTGCTGGCTGCGTTATATAGATGATGTTTTGCTATTGTGGCGCGGGACGGTGCAGCAGCTGGAGGAATTCATGGCTGTATTAAATAATAATGCATTTAACATCAAGCTTACGTATAGATATATGACAAAAATTGATTTGGACATAAGTCTGGAAGTGGGGCACGATAGTTCCATCCAGACTGATGTATTTCGTAAAACAACGTCAGTAAATGCGTTGCTACATGCAAAGTCAGCACACAGCCATGCCACGATCAGAGCCGTCCCGGTCGGACAATTCTTGAGGGTGCGTCGGATATGCTCAACAGGTTCTAAATTTGAGATACAAGCCCGTGATTTAAAAGAACGCTTCAGGCAACGGGGCTACAGTAAAAGGAGCATTAAAAAAGGATACAATAGAGCTAAGGGAACTTCCCGTGACCTTTTGCTCTATCAGAGTGGTAGCCGGAAGAAGGAAGACAATAAATTACGTTTTATTTCGGTTTTCAACCATGAGTGGGAGAATATGAGGAGAATTTTGACTAAACATTGGTCCGTGTTGATGACTGAGCCCGCTCTGGGATCCGCTCTTACTGATCGACCCTGATGACCCCCAGAAGATCTAAGAATTTAAATGATATGCTCGTTCAGAGTCACTACATAGCACCCAGTAAAAACCCTTTTGGGTCAATAAAACGCAATGTGGGTTGCTTTAATTGTGGACATTGCGTTGCTTGTGCTAACATCATTCGTAGTTCTTCGTTTAGCTTAAGTGATGGCACTAGGAACTACGACATCAGAGAGTATATTTCATGTAGCACAAGCAACGTGATTTATTATGCCACATGTAGTTGTCCTCTAATCTATATTGGGTTAACATCACGCGAACTGAGAATACGTGTTCGCGAACACGTACGAGATATTCAGGCAGCCAGCACAATAAATGATGTGTCAAACCTCAAGACAATTCCCCGTCACTTTAGGATGGAACACAATTGTGATCCTACTTCATTCAAGGTGAGGGGGATTGAGGTTGTGCATTCGGGCATTAGAGGGGGTAATGTGAAAAAACTCCTAGCACAACGGGAATTAAAGTGGATAGTTACATTGGATACAGTCCGACCCGCAGGATTAAACGGGGCTCTAAATTTCGCACCATTTTTGTGAGATAGGGATTAAGAAGTTAAAAATATATTTACAGATAATGATCATTATCGTCTGGTACAGAATCCCTGATCTCTTAAAAAAACGAAAAGAAAAAAAAAAAAGCAGGATTATCCGCCATTCGTTCCTATGTTTGTTCTTTTGTTTTTGCATCACCTTTTAAAGTTTCTGTGTGTTGTTGTATATATGTTTTTAATTATTTTACGTTTTTCTATATATAGTTTTCATTTCTAAATACATGTGCTGCGGGACCATGTGGAGAAAAAAAGAACTAATTTCCTTCATATGCTTGGCTTACTATGAATGGCAGAAACTATCTGGTGATATAGGAAATAAAAGATGAATTTCCACTTGGAATGAAAAGATCACAGACGAATTTGGGCCGCTGAAGATACACATTGATGGGAAATTGTATTTGTAATGAATGTTTTATCTTCATGATGCATACCATTGGTTAATACTGCAGTGCGCATGCGTGCGATAGTCACCTGTCACCGCCCCATGATATCCGGCACAGCCTTTCGCCGGCGCACGACTGATGCTCTGCATTGAGCGTCCGTTGTGGGCGTGGCTGGGCGGGCCCGGGTCACGTGGGTCGGGCTGATGACGTTGCACACATGCGCCGTCAAATGCAGCGTTCATGTGGGTCAGCATGTGATGGTCAATGACCAATCACTATGGATACTTAAGGTCCTTCAGTGCTTGCAATCTCACACTTCCCCTTGAGAAAGCGAGACTTACAAGAAGCGAAACGTACGTTGGGGCATATTTGTGTGACATCCTGCATTTAGGTGAGGTTTTTTGTTCCTGATCTTGCCATAGTATATGACCATGTATGGTTAGTGAGGCTATGTATGGACACATTGGCCTGAGATCGTGGGCACAGTACTGCGGTCTTTTATTATGGCAGAGACCTGTTATTCAGGATATATGACTTTAACAATACTTTGGTACTTTATATGCTCTCACCTATTTGTGATCTATTAACATTACAATGTGTATACCATGTTAAGGTGATGTGGGTGTCCACAACTTTTTGGTGTCTTTTTTAAACACACATCTAGTTATACGTTTTTATGCTATGTTTTTGTCAGCAATATTTGTTCAATAAAACCTTTTGATAATTTGTTTATAAAACGCCAGTCTTTTTCTCCTGACCTTTGTCATATTTGTACTTGGAGGTATGTGCAGTAATCAGGTGATTGTTTTCACCACTGCGTAACATGGATCTGGATTTTAGGTTGTTAATCAGAAGAGTTGGTATTTTTTTAGGGGGTTTTTTTTGGATTGCAGTGAGAATCCTTTCCTGTACTTTTCTGTCTAGACAGATTGGGCCCCAGAGTTTGCTCATTCTATTTTCTGTCTGTGTCCGTGCTTCTTCTTGTCTAACCGCCATTACATGTTTGGGGGCTTCCTGTTTTCTTTGGGGATCTGCTCCGGGGCAGATAGCTTTCATCTTTCTGCCTTTAGGTGTAGTTATCTCTCAGGCTGTGACAAGGCGTCTAGGATCAACGTAGGAACGCTCCACGGCTACCTCTAGTGTGGTTAGTTCAGGTTACTGCAATCCAATAGGCCTCTCTGGTGTATTACTGTTTTTGCTTTTTCTCCTCAGCTACCTAAACATAACAGAGCAGATAGTGACGGTGGCGACCAATCGGCGCCATCAATCGGTGTAGGGGTGGGGGGGGTCGTTTCTCGGTCTCCAGCCATGGCAGATGCTATTGCAGCATTGGCAATGGCTGGATTGTAATATTTCACCAAATTTCATTGGTGAAATATTACAAAATCGCCCTGATTGACTGTTTCACTTTTAACAGCCAATCAGAGCGATCGTAGCCATGTGGGGGTTAAGCCACCCCCCTGTGGTGAAGCACAAAGGGTCTTATGCCTGCGGGTCAGGTGACCTTTCAGTGACCCCGGTCACCGGACCCGCAGGAACGGGATTTATACCATGACGCCTAAGTAAGCGTCGTGGGTTGGGATGGCACAGGTTTTCATGACACCGACGTAGTCATCATGGGTCGGGAAGGGGTTAATGTAAGCCATGGCGTTGTCAGATTAAATTCGGATGGGGCGACCAGTCAGAAGATGGAACCGCCGCAGGGACAACCGAATCGCCCGAATCTCCAGGACATTGATCGGAAGGCTTTAGGTGACCAACGCCCCTGAGCAGTGTGGTGACGGTAGACCGCTCCCCAGCCGAGAAGGCTGGCGTCGGTAATGACCACCAGCCAATGGAGTGGGAGACAGGATTTCCTCTGAAGGAGGGAAGACCGTAGCGTCCACCACCTGAGCGCCTGCTTGATCCGTGGGGACAAACGGCACAGTCGGTCGAGGGAGAACGGGCTCCTCTCCCAGGCTGCCAAAAGCGCATGCTGCAGAGGATGGAGGTGTAACTGGGCGAAGGGAACAGCTTCCATCGCTGCCAACATTTTCCCCAGGACCCCCATGCCGAATCAGATGGAATGAGGAAATGGGTGACAAAGTGCCCGGGCTTCCCTGTTGAAGGGCTAAGGCCTTGTCTCAAGGTAGAATCACCAACCCTCGGGAGGTGTCCAGGGTCATCCTTAAAAAGGAAATCTGCTGAGCTGGGACGGGGGAAGACTTGTTCAAGTTTATCAGCCAGCCCAGGCGAGAAAGAGTATCCAACGTGATGCAGACGCACTCCGCACAGGCCTGGCAGGACGGCCTCTTGATCAGGAGATCGTCTAGGTATGGCAAAACGACCATGCCCCGAGAGTGCAGAATGGAAATGACGGCCACCATGACCTTTGTGAACACCCTGGGGGCGTTGGCAAGGCCGAAGGGCAAGGCTGTGAACTGGAAATGTTCGTTGCGGACGGCGAAGACCAGGAACTTCTGGTGAGGGGGAAACAAAAAAAAAAAAATACCGGGATATGAAGGTAAGCATCCCGGATGTCGATGGAAGCCAAGAACTCCCCCTTCTCCATCGAGGAGATGACAGAATGGAGAGACTGTATCCTGAAGTGCCAGACCTTGACAAATTTGTTTAGGACATTTAGGTCCAGGATGGGCCTCACTGTTCCATCCTTCTTCGGAACCGCAAAACAGGTTCGAGTAGAATCCCTCGAACCTCTCGTTTTCTGGAACCTAAGTAATAAACCAGTCTTGGCGGAGTGAATCAATGGCTTGGTAAAAAGAACGAGCCCGCGCCTCTACTTGACGAGAGGCGAAGAACAGTGCCAGGGGGCGAGAAGCAAATTCTATTTTGCATCCGGAGGACACCAGGTCCCTGACCAATTAGTCGTGAACGATGGAGAGCCAGACATGGCGAAACCAGATTAAGCGACCGCCTACTCTGCTGGTGTCGACCGGACAATGCCACGAATCATTTGGCCAAGAATCTCTGGGACCTGGATCCCTTAGATCTGGACTGCTTGGGACAGCTCCTCCACGACTGGTTGGTTTTGTACGAGACCTGAGAACCCATGTGCCCCTGAGTGGAGCATCTCGAACCGGATGAGTTGGCCGTGGAGGACCAACCAGGATTGCTGCCAAAGGACATGAAACGTGTCTGCTGCTGGAGGTGAAAAGGTCGCCTAACTTTCTGAAGGTGGAGGAACTTGCTTTTCCCACCTGTGGCGTCCGAGATAAGCTGATCCAGCTTCTCTCCAAACAAACGACCACTCTGGTAAGGCAGAGAGGTTAGAGACTTCTTGGATGCAGATGTCATGTGTGCATTGCCACGAAGATCGTCGCGGTTGCACATTTTGACTTCTCACAGCTGAGCTGCTGTTTCTTTGTGTTTGGCAGCTAGGGAGTTAATTCTGTCTGTGCTCAGTGCTGGGACTGGGTGCAGTTTCTCCCGGCTGCAATTATTTGTTGATTGGTTTCCTTTAAATTCCTGGTTGTCTGCTTGGGGAGTTGCCAGTGAAACCTTCATGCAGACCACAGATAGGAATGAATCTGTATAGACTTTAGTTGTGAGCTCCTTAGTTGTTCTAAGCTCAACTTGGTTAGAGTTTATTTCCCAGACCATTTATGTTCCTTTGGTGTTTGAGTGTGTATGCAAGCGAGTGTTATCCTGTCTGTCTTATATGTCTAATCTGTGTATTTAGCTGAGATCAGCCCATATCCCTTTGGTGGTAGTCAGGATCCTTCTTAGGACTGATTACAGGGTTCAGGGTCTGATAGGAGACAGGGTTAGGTTGGAGACTTGGACCTCTGAACCATTATCAGTACCTCCAAGGTGAGGGATTAGTTAGGACCCCAGTTTAGGGTCAGGTTAGATCCCGGTCCACCTCTTTCCTGTTTCAGCTCATCAAGTCCTCAAGATTAACCCTGAGTTCAGCAGATATCGTGTCAGGTAAATCTATTCTATACTTACATGCTGATGTTGCTATACTAGTTGTTGTATAGAGTGTTGTTCCTGTATTAATAGTTTACTGACATTGTATACATATCAATAGACAGCGTGACATTTTCACTGGCCATAAAAATTATCTCCAGTTACCATGGATCCAGTAGCCCAGCTGGCTCTGCAGTTGCAGGGATTATCCATGGAGCTGACGGACATTAAGTCCAAAGTTTTGTCTCCCCTGGAGCAAACCAGAGTTGAACCTAAAGTAGCTCTCCCGGACAGGTTTACTGGTGGGCGAGACAAATTTTTCACCTTCCGGGAGGCATGTAAATTGTATTTTCGGCTTCGGCCTCGATCATCAGGGAGTGAGGAGCAGAGAGTGGGAATTGTTATCTCACTTCTGCAAGGGGACCCTCAATCCTGGGCATTTTCCCTTCCTCCGGGATCCCCGGCTCTACTGTCTGTAGATCAATTTTTTACTGCCCTGGGATTGGTATATGATGACCCAGATCGGGTCTCTCTTGCTGAGACAAAATTACGTAAGATACAGCAGGGAGATCGTCCGGCAGAGGAATTTGCTTCTGAGTTTCGTAGATGGGCCACAGATACTCAGTGGAATGACCCAGCTCTTAGGAGCCAGTTTTGTCATGGGCTTTCTGATAAATTAAAAGACGTTTTGGCTCAGTATGAGTCTCCTCCTTCTCTGGAGGCTGCTATGGCCTTAGCTATCCGTACTGATAGACGGCTTCGGGAGAGGGGTGAGGTAACCCCACTCCCTGTTGTTTCTCCACCTACCACTAAAGTCCCTTATGTTGAGGTTCCCCTTGTCTGTTCGGATGAGCCTATGCAGTTGGGAGGGACATCATTTCGTAGGAGGGGATTGGCGGTACGCCGCAGGACTAGAAGATGTTTTTTCTGCGGGAAAGAGGGACATTTTGTTGGAGAATGTCCATCCCGTGCCTTGTTGAGCCAAAAGTCGCCGGAAAAACTGTTAATCCCAGGTTGTGTGGTGGACGACAACCTGGGAGTATGTATTTCATCCGCCAGTTCTTCTCAGTTCCTTGTACCAGTGGAGGTGGTAGTTGGTACGAGAGTGGAGAGATTGTCTGTTCTTCTTGATAGTGGTTCCGGGGCTAATCTGGTTGACGCTCAGTTTGCTCAGGCTCAAGGTATGCATCTGAGTGTATTGGTCAAACCGATCCCTATATTCTCCATTGACGCCAGGCCTCTCGGCCAAGGTAGCTTTGTTCATGAGGTTCATAACATTGACCTTCGGGTAGGGGCAATACATAGGGAACAATTATCTTGTTATGTGTTGGAGGGTCTACCTACTCCCATTGTGTTGGGACTTCCTTGGTTGGTTAAACATAACCCTGTGATTAATTGGCAGTCCAGAGAAATAAGCCAATGGGGTGAGTTTTGCAAAAGCAACTGCATGAACACAGTCATCAGTGCGGTCGTGCCTAGTACATTGCCTCCTTTTTTGGAGGATTTTGGGGATGTTTTCTCTGAGGAGGGGTGTCAGGAGTTGCCTCCTCATCGCGTGTATGACTGCTCTATTAATCTCCTTCCTGATGCTAAGTTGCCTAAAGCTAGGTTGTATAATCTTTCTGGTCCTGAGAGGCAGGCTATGAAAGATTATATTTCTGAAAGTCTGGCCAAAGGGCATATTAGACCTTCATCTTCCCCAGTAGCCGCAGGGTTCTTCTTTGTGAAGAAGAAAGATGGAGGCCTACGCCCTTGCTTGGATTTCCGCGAACTTAATCGGATTACTGTTCGAGATCCGTATCCACTCCCTCTTATTCCTGATCTCTTCAATCAAATTGTTGGCGCCAAATGGTTTTCTAAATTGGATCTCAGGGGGGCGTATAATCTGATTAGGATAAAAGAGGGGGATGAGTGGAAAACGGCGTTTAACACGCCGGAGGGACATTATGAGAACCTAGTCATGCCTTTTGGTCTGACTACTGCACCAGCAGTATTCCAACATTTTGTTAATGACATTTTTCGTCACCTTGTGGGGCTGTTTGTGGTTGTATATTTGGACGACATTTTAATTTACTCGCCAGATCTTGTGTCTCATCAGGAGCATGTGAGACAGGTGTTGCAGATCTTGCGAGACAATAAACTGTACGCCAAACTGGAGAAGTGTGTATTTGCCGTACAGGAACTTCAGTTTTTGGGTTTTTTGGTGTCAGCCTCGGTTTCCGTATGGACCCTGAAAAGGTGAGAGCAGTGCTTGAATGGGATCAGCCAGGGGATCTTAAGGCTCTGCAGCGTTTTTTGGGGTTTGCTAACTACTACCGGAAATTTATTTGTAATTTCTCATCTGTCGTCAAACCTCTCACTGACATGACAAGAAAAGGGACGGATTTTTCTAAATGGTCGGACAAAGCTTGCCAAGCCTTTTCCTCTTTGAAGAAATGTTTTGCTTCGGCACCCGTTCTCATCCAACCAGATGCATCTCAGCCGTTCATTGTGGAGGTGGATGCGTCTGACGTAGGGGTGGGTGCTATATTGTCCCAGGGTCCGTCCCCTGGTAAATGGCATCCGTGCGCTTTCTTTTCTAAGAAATTGTCGTCCGCCGAAAGGAATTATGATATCGGCAATAGGGAACTTTTGGCCATTAAGTTAGCTTTTGAAGAATGGCGTCACTTTTTGGAGGGGGCAGTCCACCCGGTTACCGTTATTACTGATCACAAGAACCTGTTGTATTTGGAATCCGCTAAGCGTCTGAATTCCAGACAAGCTCGTTGTTTTTTACCAGGTTTAATTTTGTCGTCACTTATCGCCCGGGGTCTAAGAATGTAAAGGCTGATGCCTTGTCTCGCAGTTTCCCAGGGGCCGGGAAAACGGATGACCCGAGTCCTATCCTTCAGGAGGGGGTGGTAGTGTCGGCTGTATTTTCTGAGCTTGAGGAGGAGGTGTTAGAGGCTCAGGGGGACGCCCCTGCAGGACCTCCAGGGAGACTGTTTGTCCCAAATCTGTTGAGACAAAAGGTTATTGAGGCACATCATAATTCTGCTCTAGCAGGACATCCAGGGAGTAAGGCTACTTTAGATCTCCTTTCTCGCCGGTTTTGGTGGCCTAATGCTAATAAAGATGTTATAACTTTTGTCGCGTCATGTGGGGTGTGTGCTCGCTCTAAAACCCCTCATACCCGTCCGTCTGGGACCCTTTTACCCTTGAAACTTCCGGAGCGTCCATGGACTCATTTATCTATGGACTTCATTACGGACCTTCCTCCGTCGTCAGGGAATACTGTCATACTGGAGGTTGTTGACAGGTTCAGTAAGATGGCACATTTCGTTGCTCTTCCTGCACTCCCTAATGCTAAAACTCTGGCGCAGGTGTTCATTAGGGAGATCGTTAGACTTCATGGGTTGCCTTCTGATGTGGTGTCAGATAGGGGGTCTCAGTTTGTGTCCAAATTTTGGAGGGCATTTTGTTTACGTCGGGGGATGCAATTGTCATTTTCCTCTGCTTTTCATCCGCAGACCAATGGTCAGACAGAGCGTCTGAATCAGAGCTTAGAGACATATCTCCGGTGTTTTGTCTCAGAGAACCAAGAGGACTGGTCTTCTTTCTTGCCTCTGGCAGAGTTCGCTCTTAACAAAAGGCGGAGCGAGTCCACTGGTAAGTCCCCGTTTTTTGGGGCATATGGTTTCCATCCCCAGTTTTGTACTTTTAATGGGGGGGGCCCTTCTGGGGTTCCTGAGGAGGAGCGTTTCTCGTCGTCACTTGCTTCTGTGTGGAGAGGTGTATTGAATAATCTGAGTGCGATGGGGAACCGTTACAAACGTATGGCTGATAGGAGGAGAGTTTCTGGTCCAGATCTGAATGTGAACGATCTGGTATGGTTGTCTACCAGGAATATAAAACTTAAAGTGCCCTCCTGGAAACTGGGTCCCAGATTCATCGGGCCGTACAGGATCAGTTCCATAATTAATCCTGTGGCATTTCGTCTGGACCTCCCTCCTACGTTTAAAATTCATAATGTGTTCCACAAGTCATTACTTAAGAGGTATGTGGCACCAGTCATACCGTCACCTCTACCTCCTCCTCCTGTGTTGGTCAATGGTAACTTGGAATTTCAAGTATCAAAGATCATTGACTCACGTCTGAATCGCCGGTCCCTTCAGTACTTGGTGCATTGGAAGGGGTATGGTCCAGAGGAGAGGACGTGGGTCCCTGCGTCTGATGTTAACGCAGATCGTTTGGTTCGGACCTTCCACAGAACTCACCCGAGCAGGCCTGGCCCTGAGGGTCCGGAGGCCCCTCGTAGAAGGGGGGGTACTGTCATGTGTGCATTGCCACGAAGATCGTCGCGGTTGCACATTTTGACTTCTCACAGCTGAGCTGCTGTTTCTTTGTGTTTGGCAGCTAGGGAGTTAATTCTGTCTGTGCTCGGTGCTGGGACTGGGTGCAGTTTCTCCCGGCTGCAATTGATTATTTGTTGATTGGTTTCCTTTAAATTCCTGGTTGTCTGCTTGGGGAGTTGCCAGTGAAACCTTCATGCAGACCACAGATAGGAATGAATCTGTATAGACTTTAGTTGTGAGCTCCTTAGTTGTTCTAAGCTCAACTTGGTTAGAGTTTATTTCCCAGACCATTTATGTTCCTTTGGTGTTTGAGTGTGTATGCAAGCGAGTGTTATCCTGTCTGTCTTATATGTCTAATCTGTGTATTTAGCTGAGATCAGCCCATATCCCTTTGGTGGTAGTCAGGATCCTTCTTAGGACTGATTACAGGGTTCAGGGTCTGATAGGAGACAGGGTTAGGTTGGAGACTTGGACCTCTGAACCATTATCAGTACCTCCAAGGTGAGGGATTAGTTAGGACCCCAGTTTAGGGTCAGGTTAGATCCCGGTCCACCTCTTTCCTGTTTCAGCTCATCAAGTCCTCAAGATTAACCCTGAGTTCAGCAGATATCGTGTCAGGTAAATCTATTCTATACTTACATGCTGATGTTGCTATACTAGTTGTTGTATAGAGTGTTGTTCCTGTATTAATAGTTTACTGACATTGTATACATATCAATAGACAGCGTGACAGCAGAGTCCGCTCACCATTCCCTGATCCATTGCGCCCGTTTGAAAGATACAGCATTTGATGCCGCAAGCGCAGCGCAGTTAGCCGCATCCAGAGATGCGTTTACCAAATAGTCCCGGCCAAAGAGATCTGATTGGCCAGATCCGCTGCCTCTGGGGGAAGATCATTATTCTGTATGGCCCTATTCAGAGAATCTGCCATGGAGGATACCATGGCTTTAGCTACAGATGTCGCAGCAAAGGACGGAGAGAGTGCCGAGCCCGAAGCCTCAAATACGGAACGGGCAAGATGGTCTACTAGGCGGTTCGAAGGATCTTTAATGGAGGATCCGTCTGGCAAGGATAGGAGGGTTTTGGAAGCCAAGCCAGATACGGGTGTATCCACTGGAAGGGATTCCGCCCATTGCTTACAGACATTAGAGGAGAAAGGGTATCTGGTCTCAAGAGGCTTCTGACCTATGAAGGGTTTGGCAGCTCCCTATGCCGCCGCACTATGTACTGGAACTCGGGGTGACTGGCAAAGCCCCTATGAGGATGTTTGGTCCTTTTGAAGGATACCGCGTAATCAGGGGTAGAGGTAGCTTCCTCATTAACCTTCAGAGTCTGGTTGACGGCCTCTATGAGACTATCCACTGTCGCCTGTTAACCCGGTGAATCCAGGTCGAGGGGCCCGTCAGACTCGTACTCAGAGTTCTGTACGCTACCAACCCCTGGTGAGGGGGAGCGAGAAACGGAGCTCACGGATGCCGAGGTACCAGAGGGCCAGGGAGACATGTTCTAGATGCCTGTGTCTGCTTCGACTGAGAACGGCCCCTGCAGGCTGACGGTTCCTGAGATGTAGAGGGTCCCTCTAAGACAGGTAGACTGATGCCCCTACCCCTGGAGGGACTCAATCACTTTAGCTAGCAAAGCCATGGACTGTGACAGTGATGAAGCCCACTCAGGGGGGATTAGGTACACTGGGATCGGTTGCGGCGGAGGGCTCCTGAGCACGTTCGGGGTCACAGGCTTCACAAAGTGGAGTATTCTGTCCCCGTGGTAACGCAGCCTGACAGGTGGTACATGAGGTGAACACCACTGTATGTGTTTTGATAGTGCTATTGGATGCTTTAGGGAGAGACATGCTGTACCCCTGCCCAATATAAGACAAAATGGCTTATGTCTAAATATACAGTACAGACCAAAAGTTTGGACACACCTTCTCATTCAATGATTTTTCTGTATTTTCATGACTATGAAAATTGTAGAATTACACTGAAGGCATCAAAACTATGAATTAACACATGTGGAATTATACATTACACTTTACAAAAAAGTGTGAAACAACTGAAAATATGTCATATTCTAGGTTCTTCAGAGTAGCCACCTTTTGCTTTGATTACTGCTTTGCACGCAGAAAAGGTGAACGGATGGACTCTACATGCCTGGTCCCCACCGTGAAGCATGGAGGAGGTGGTGTGATGATGTGGGGGTGCTTTGCTGGTGACACTGTTGGGGATTTATTCAAAATTTAAGGCATACTGAACCAGCATGGCTACCACAGCATCTTGCAGCAGCATGCTATTCCATCCGGTTTGCGTTTAGTTGGACCATCATTTATTTTTCAACAGGACAATGACCCCAAACAACCTCCAGACTGTGTAAGGGCTATTTGACCAAGAAGGAGAGTGTTGGGGTGCTACGCCAGATGACCTGGCCTCCACAGTCACCAGACCTGAACCCAATCGAGATGGTTTGGGGTGAGCTGGACCGCTCACCGCTTCAATTTTGAATAAATCCCCAACAGTGTAACCAGCAAAGCACCCCCACACCATCACACCTCCTCCTCCATGCTTCACGGTGGGAACCAGGCATGTAGAGTCCATCCGTTCACCTTTTCTGCGTGCAAAGCAGTAATCAAAGCAAAAGGTGGCTACTTTGAAGAACCTAGAATATAAGACATATTTTCAGTTGTTTCACACTTTTTGTAAAGTGTAATGTATAATTCCACATGTGTTAATTCATAGTTTTGATGCCTTCAGTGTGATTCCACAATTTTCATAGTCATGAAAATACAGAAAAATCTTTGAATGAGGTGTGTCCAAACTTTTGGTCTGTACTGTATATATTGTAGTAAAATATGTATATGCATGCCTGTATGATAAAGCAGTAAGTAACATTTGTCTTAAGCCCGGGTCTCACATAGCGATACACCAGCGATCAAGACAACGATCAGGATCGCTGGTGTATCGCTACATTATCGCTGCTGAGCTGCCAAACAGGCAGCTCAGGCAGCGATCAGCACAGCGACACTGCCGGTAACATCGCTTAGTTACCCGCAGTGTACGTTGGATACCAGCGCCCTGATGCAGGGAGCTGGTAACCAAGGTACACATCGGGTTTCCAGGCGCTGCGCGGTGCCTGGAAACCCGCTGTGTACCTTGGTTACCAGCGGAACGCTGGTCTCCCGCCTGTCACACGCAGCGATGCGTGCCTGTCAGCGGGAGACCAGCGATCAAAAAAATGTCCAGGACATTCAGCGACGATCAGCGATACCCGGCAGGGGGGGCTGATCGTCGCTGAATGTCACACACAGCGATATCGCTGGGGACATCGCTGCTGCGTCACAAAACTAGTGACTCATGTTATTATTTGGTAGCTGAGGAGAGCAGGCAAAAACGGCAATACACCAGAGAGGTTGGAATCTACTGGATTGCAGTACCCTGACTAACCACCACAACTAAAGGCAGCCGTGGAGCGTTCCTACGTTGGTCCTAGATGCCTCGTCACAGCCTGAGAGGTTAACTACACCTAAAGATAGAAAGAGGAAAGCTATCTGCCCCGGAGCAGATCCCCAAAGAACATAGGAAGCCCCCAAACATGTAATGGCGGTTAGACAAGAGGAAATACAGACACAGACAGAAAATAGTATGAGCAAACGTTGGGGCCCAATCTACCTGGACAGAAAAGGATAGGAAGGACACTTACTGCAATCCAAAAAACCCTAAAAAATACCAACTCTACTAATTGCAAAAACACCTGAGATCACACGACCTCTACCACCTAAATTAGTTCTCTGGTGTCGCAAAACTAAGCCGCAGCCACTGTAAAAACTGGAAAAGACAAATGAACAAACAACAGTGGCTCAGATAAACTGAGAGGAGCACAAGCCCCCGGAGGGGACCTGGCTGACCTCCACAGAAGTGCAGGGAACAATGCAAAAAGCAAGCACAAAAATAAAAGCAGAAAATATCTTATCTGATAGCAGAAGATGCAGGCAAGACTCAGCAAGCTTCCAAGTGAACCAGGAACCACAGTTGAGACAAGAACAATTGATCACCGGCAACCATGATGGGAGGGAACCTCCCTTATATAAGACCAGTCTGTAACTCCTGATTGCCAATCCTCATTGAATGGTTCAGTACTGTTTGTAACCACCAGAGGGAGCTACTGGTCATAATTCATTTCTAACACATTCACAACAGACTCAGCAGCGATCTCGCTAGCGAATCGCTGTGTGAGACGGGGGCTTTAGGCTGCAGGTCTCACAGATGTCACATCAGATGTTAGCCTGACTGGCAGTCTCCTAGTCTCCAATCTCTCCAGGGTGCCTTCCTGAGAGCACATAGAATTGGAGCATTTCACACCTTCTGGCTCTTTTGAACTGGTATGCCAAATGCTAGCTATTTATGAGAAAGTTTACAGGGACTGCTCTGATATGGGTTACCTTGACATTTGGTAGAGCGGCTTAGTATGCATTTTTTGCAAAAAATGTATCATCCAAATACCCTGCTTTTTTATCATCTTTTTACTAGTACTTGCTGTTTACTGCTACTTCTTTACAATAGAGCATTTTTATACGTTTATTTTACTGTGCTTCAGTCTTTTGGTGGTGTGAACACTGTCCTACAGACTTGTTCACTGTGTGCATGGCCCATGTGTTTGTATTCACCTCTGGAGAAGAAGCGCAGTGGATGAAAAAAGATACAGTTACTGCTTCGCCTGCACGTAAGGGGCTGCAGAATGGACGGTGCAGGCACCCTCAATCCGCCATCCCTTTGACAGTGAGGAGGAGAGGGACCGTCCGCCTCCTTCCATCATTGCTGTTCTATCAGCAGTGATGCAGTGGGGGCCACACGGATGTCAGCGGTGCCTCTGTACATCATAGGGGTTCACTCCCTTAGGATGGGACAGGGCTGTTGTCTGGCTGTAGCCTAGTTTCAGAAGGGGGTACATGAAGGCGACACTCCATGTTCCCGTCTGTTGCTGGTGCGGGGAGATCGGTGCCCTTAAGGGAACAGTCGCTCCTAAAATAGGCCAGGCCTGGCTTGCAAAGTGCAGGAGGGGGTACGTGGAGGCGACACTCCAAATTCCCGTCTGTTGTTGGTTTGGGGAGATCGGACCCTTGAAAAGATCCGTCGCCCCTGTCATCTTTGAGAAAAAGTAGTATTAAGGAAAAAATAGAATAAAAAATAAAATAAAAAAATTATGGTCTGAAGACTAGACCCATGTGCCTCCTACGGACACTAGGCATGAACTGGTTCAGGCTGGAGCCAGTGGTAGGTGTATACTGCAGAGGAGGAGCTAACTTTTTTGTATTTACTTAGTGTCAGCCTCCTAGTGGCAGCAGCATACACCCATGGTGCTGTGTCCCCCAGTGAGTGTAAGGTTCTGTGTACATGTTCCTGAAACTCAGTTTTTCCGTCAGCCATTTTACTTTCTGTCTTGCTGCAGCTGTCTTGCCCTCAGTCAATATGGAGTTTCCAGCTTGCATGTTCCCGCCCTGATTCTCTCCCTCTTGCTTCTTAAGCAGCCACAGCTGAGCAATCAGTGCTTCAGAATCAAGCCTGCAGTGAACCTGTGACCTGACTCCTGGAAGCCTTGGACCTTGTACTCCAGTTATTTCCTATTGTGGAACTTTGGAACACTCGTGGACTTTGGAACCTTGCTATTTGATAAATCCACGTTTGCATGGACTTATGGTAACAGAGAAGAGATCCTGAACCTGTTGTGGAGAGTGATTGCTGAGCTTAAGTTACTCTGGCCTGCTGTGTCTCCTGTTTTTGTATCTGCAAACTGTGTGACTATTATTGCCACTTGTATGAAGTAATACAAGACCTTCTATATCAAACCTGTGACTCCTGTGTTTTCATCGCACCCAAGCACAAGACACTATATGAACTGTACTCCTTACATTACAAGATTCTGAAGCCAAACGTTAGTGTCTGCTGGGTCTGGAAAGGCTGTGTCTGCTGTAACTGTGGATATCAGATGTCCGGTGTACTTCTGGATGACAGTGGTTGTGACTTCTCACACCATCAGGTGAGCAATCCTTAATTTTTTTCTGCAGTGTTACCAAGGTAAACCTATTGTTTTTTTTTCTTCCTCTTTGTTCTGTACTTGAACAGATGTCGGTTGAACTTTTTGTTGTAGGGTGACTCTCACAACCATTCCAGGTGAGCAGTTCCCTTAATTTTTTTTTTCTCTCTGCAGTGTTACCACAGGTAAACACTATTGTTTTTTTTTTTTCTTCTCCTCTCCTTCCAGTACTCCTGTCTTAAAAGATCTGGAAAATGGAGTCCCGCATAAAGGAACTTTGCGGAGTGACTGATAATATCCTCGCAGATTTGCAGACTATAAAAACCCGTTTTACAAACCTACAGGACCTCACTAATCACAATTTGCAAGTGTTTGGACAGACTGCCCAGGATTTGCGAGCCAGGATTGAGGTTCTAGAGGAGCGAGTCCAGGCTCCTGCCGTAGCCCCGAGTGCTGGGATTCCCAAGTTGCCCCCTTTTCGTTTTGGCGGTGAACGTGAGAAATTCAGGGGATTTATTAATCAATGCAATCTTTTTTTTTCTGCACATGCTTCACAATTTCCCACTGAACGATCTAAAGTGCTTACTATAATTATGTTGCTTACCAACAAGGCTTTGATGTGGGCAAACCCTCTGATTGAGACTGAGGATGAATGTTTGGATCATCTTGATGCTTTCATTTCAGCCATGGGGCAGGTGTTTGATGACCCCAATCGAGGTGCAACAGCTGAAGCAGCCATGTTAGCTTTGCGCCAAGGTAAGCACTCGGTAGCTGAATATGCCTTGGATTTCAGGAGATGGGCCCTTGATACCACCTGGGACAGTTCCGCCAAAAAATCTATTTTTCGAAAGGGGTTATCTCCACTGATTAAGGATGAACTTGCTCGTGCCGACCCTCCCACTGCGTTAGGTGACTTTATTAACTACTGCATCCGTATTGATACTCGTCTGACTGAACGCAGGCAAGAGAGATGGTTCGAAAGCAATCGCACTAACCTTTTCCTACCTTCCTCTCCAGCTAAGGAACCTTTGAGTAGGATCACACGGGAACCTGAACCTGAACCCATGCAGGTAGACTCTTTACAACGACGGGTTAGTGATGCACGCAAGGAACATCGTTTTAAGGAGAATCTATGTTTCTATTGTGGTAAGTCAGGGCACTTCATTATAAACTGCCCCAGCCGTTCTCGTAAGACTACTGCAGCACTCATTCACTGTGAGTGTTGCGAGAGGGGATCTGTCAGGTCCGAGCCTCAGGCTCCAGAGAGATCTGCAGCAACAGATCTTGATTTCTCGGACTTAAACTCCGTTACTTCTGAGGACGTTGACTGTGTAAACTCTGCAATTTTTCAAGTTTCCTCAGCGGTGTCCCAGCTGAGTTGTAAGAAAAACAATTCTCATTGCTTTCTTTCCATCAAACTCTGGGTTGACTCAGCTTGGGTGTCTAGCTCTGCTATGATCGACTCAGGAGCAAGTGGAAATTTTATGGATGTCTCCTTTGCTCTGAAACAGGGGATACGTTCAGTGAAGAAGGCTACTCCAGTACAGATGGAAACTGTGGATGGCTCCCTGCTGACCTCTGGACCAGTGGATCAGGAAACAGAGCCTTTGAGGGTTCTTATGGGTAAAGATCATCAAGAGAAACTGTCCTTTATGCTTATCTCTTCTCCCCACTTTCCCATTATTCTAGGGCTACCATGGCTGCAGGCTCAGAATCCTACCATTAACTGGGAGACCAAGGAATTACACTTTCCAGAGAAACAGATGAGTCCAAAAGTTTCAGCTTGCTCTGTTCCTAAAGGAACCATGTCAGTCCCTGAACTACCAGCTGTATACCAGGACTATGTGGATTTATGTGACAAGAAGAACGCTGACCAGCTTCCCCCTCACCGTCCATATGATTGTCCAATTGAATTATTGCCTGGAGCAGAGATACCTTTTGGTAAGATCTACCCCCTGGCGGGGCCCGAGCTAAAGGCTTTAAAGGATTACATAGACGAAAATCTAGCCAAGGGCTTCATACGCCCCTCTTCATCTCCTGCAGGTGCACCCATCTTCTTTGTAAAGAAGAATGATGGATCTCTGAGACCCTGCGTAGACTATAGGGAACTCAATAAGGTTACTATTAGAAACCGTTATCCATTGCCTTTAATCCCTGAGTTATTGGAGAGAGTGCGACATGCCAAAATTTTCTCTAAACTAGATCTCCGTGGGGCCTATAACTTAGTCCGTATTAGACCTGGGGATGAATGGAAGACTGCATTCAGGTCACGCTATGGACACTTTGAATATCTAGTTATGCCTTTTGGTCTGAGTACCGCCCCAGCCACTTTCCAACACTTGGTGAATGACATCTTCAGGGATCTCCTAGATACATTCGTGGTGATTTATTTGGATGATATTCTAATTTTTTCTAACTCCACAGAGGAACATCATGGACATGTGAGAATGGTCTTGGAACGTCTAAGACAAAATCATCTTTACATCAAACTTGAAAAGTGTGAATTCCATAGGACCGAAATTCAATTTCTGGGGTATGTACTGTCTACACAAGGAATTAGTATGGATGGAAGCAAGACCCAAGCCATCAAGGATTGGCCAAGTCCTAGAAATGTGAAGGAGGTGCAGCGCTTCATCGGGTTTGCCAACTTCTATAGACGTTTCATTAGGAATTTCTCTGAGGTAGTGTCACCTATCACCCAACTTACCCGGAAAGAGTCTAGGTTCTCCTGGACTCCCCAAGCCCAGGAAGCATTTTCCCGTCTAAAAGATAAATTTACCACTGCACCTATCTTAGTACATCCCAACCCCGAACTTGCCTTCATAATAGAGGTGGACGCTTCAGACTGTGCCGTTGGAGCTATACTCTCTCAGAGAACAGGTGAGAAGAATGTCTTGCATCCCTGTGCCTTCTTTTCCCAGCAGTTGTCTTCGGCTGAGAGGAACTACGATGTGGGCAATAGAGAGTTGTTGGCCATTATTGCCGCCTTCAAAGAATGGAGACACCTTCTTCAGGGAGCTGCACAGCAAATAGTCGTCCTGACAGACCATCGTAACCTTGAATTTATCAGGTCGGCTAAGTGCCTGACTCCTCGCCAGGCTCGCTGGAATCTTTTCTTAAACCAATTTAATTTTATCATTTCTTATAGACCAGGATCTGTCATGTGTGCATCGCCCGAAGATCGTCGCGGTTGCACATTCTGACTTCTCACAGCTGAGTTGCTGTTTCTTTGTGTTTGGCAGTTAGGGAGTTAATTCTGTCTGTGCTCAGTTCTGGGACTGGGTGCAGTTTCTTCCGGCTGCAATTAATTATTTGTTGATTGGTTTCCTTTAAATCTCTGGTTGTCTGTGTTGGGAGTTGCCAGTGAAATTCTTCATGCAGACCACAGATAGGATTGTATCTGTATAGACTTAAGTTAAAGAGCTCCTTAGTTGTTTTAAGCTCACCTTGCTTAGAGTTTAATATCCCAGATCATTTATGTTCCTTCTGTGTTTGAGTGTGTATGCAAGTCTGTGTTTTCTCCAGTCTGTCTTATATGTCTAATCTGTGTATTTAGCAGAGATCAGCCCATATCCCTTTGGTGGTAATCAGAATCCTTCTTAGGACTGATTACAGGGTTCAGGGACTGATAGGAGACAGGGTTAGGCTGGAGACTTGGACCTCTGAACCATTATCAGTACCTCCAAGGTGAGGGATTAGTTAGGACCCCAGTTTAGGGTCAGGTTAGACCCCGGTCCTCCTCTTTCCTGTGACAGTGTATCAAGTCCTCAAGATTAACCCTGAGTTCAACGGATATCGTGTCAGGTAAATCTATTCTATATTTACATGCTGATGTTGCTAATCTATATGTTGTATAGAGTGTTGTTCTTTTAAGAATAGTTTACTGACATCGTACACATATCATAAGACCGCGTGACAGGATCGCGCAATGGAAAGGCTGATACACTCTCTAGGATTTATTCAGCAGAGACATGTCCACTTACTCCTCCTAAGACTATTCTTCCTGACTCTAGATTCCTGGGAGTGATTCATAATCAAGACCTACTTAAGGACATCAAGGAAGCATACCATGCGGATTCCTTTTTGGCACAACCCCCAAGGGACGTAAGTCTTGTCTTTAAGAATGGTGTGTGGATTCAGGGACAACGTCTGTATATTCCTGAAACAGTCAGATTACGAGTATTGCAACTCATTCACGATTCCAAGATAGCTGGGCATAGAGGAATTCTAAAGACACAGGAATTTCTTTCTCGTTTCTTTTGGTGGCCCACTTGCAGGAAGGATGTTTTAAACTATGTCACTTCATGTGAAGTCTGTGCAAGATGCAAAACACCTCGCTCCTCACCAACTGGTCTGTTGCAACCCCTTCCCACCCCGTCCCGCCCGTGGGGATCCATTTCTATGGACTTCATTGTGGAGTTACCAACCTCTCAAGGGAAGAACACCATTCTAGTGGTGGTTGATCGTTTAACAAAAGCAGCTCATTTTATCCCTTGTGTCGGCTTACCCACTGCAAGACAGACATCAGATTTGATGATTAAAAATGTGTTTCGTTTACATGGAGTACCAGATGAGGTTATTTCGGATCGAGGGGTACAATTCACTTCAAGGTTTTGGCAAAATTTCATTTCTGTGCAGCATTGGACATTAAAGTGAACCTTTCTTCTGCTTTTCATCCTCAGACTAATGGACAGACGGAACGAACCAATCAGACCCTGGAGCAGTATCTTCGCTGCTTTATCTGCCACCTACAGGATGATTGGGTGGATCTACTTCCACTGGCTGAGTTCTCTTATAACAACTCTCAGAGCGCCTCCACTAAGCAGTCTCCTTTTTACTCCAATTTAGGTTATCATCCTAATATTCTTCCTCGATTTCCCATAGAAACGCCTTTGCCAGCAGTGGCTGAAAGAATCACGTCTTTACAAAGGAATATGGATCTTCTAAAGGGAAATCTGGAATTGGCTCAGGAAAGGTACAAGAAAGCAGCAGATAAATTTCGTAAACCTGCACCAGCTTTCAAGGTAGGAGACCTGGTCTGGCTGTCAACCAGAAATCTTAAGCTAAGAATTCCATCATCTAAGTTGGGACATAAATACATTGGACCTTATAAAATCAGTAAAATTATAAGTGAGGTCGCTTGTCGTCTTCAACTGCCCAGAACTATGAGAATCCACCCTGTCTTTCATGTATCTCTACTAAAGGCTGCGACACCCAATACGTTTCCTGGACGTTCTTCTCCTTGCCCTGACCCAGTGCTAGTCGATGGTCAGGAAGAATTTGTGGTGGAAAGGATTCTAGATTCCAGGTTGTATAGAAATCAGTTACAATATTTGATTAAATGGCAGGGCTACCCAGTGGAGGACAACTCATGGGAACCAGTCAATAACGTTAATGCTCCTCGCTTGCTCCGTCAGTTTCATCAGAGGTACCCACACAAGCCTGGTCTGAGGTCATCCGGAGGTTGTCCCTAAGGGGGGAGTAATGTAAGGTTCTGTGTACATGTTCCTGAAACTCAGTTTTTCCGTCAGCCATTTTACTTTCTGTCTTGCTGCAGCTGTCTTGCCCTCAGTCAATATGGAGTTTCCAGCTTGCATGTTCCCGCCCTGATTCTCTCCCTCTTGCTTCTTAAGCAGCCACAGCTGAGCAATCAGTGCTTCAGAATCAAGCCTGCAGTGAACCTGTGACCTGACTCCTGGAAGCCTTGGACCTTGTACTCCAGTTATTTCCTATTGTGGAACTTTGGAACACTCGTGGACTTTGGAACCTTGCTATTTGATAAATCCACGTTTGCATGGACTTATGGTAACAGAGAAGAGATCCTGAACCTGTTGTGGAGAGTGATTGCTGAGCTTAAGTTACTCTGGCCTGCTGTGTCTCCTGTTTTTGTATCTGCAAACTGTGTGACTATTATTGCCACTTGTATGAAGTAATACAAGACCTTCTATATCAAACCTGTGACTCCTGTGTTTTCATCGCACCCAAGCACAAGACACTATATGAACTGTACTCCTTACATTACAGTGAGGTGGAGAAAAGATACTGCTAAAGGGAGACAGAAAGACACTGCTGCTTCCAGTGTTTATCTCATCCTAGTGCTGGATACACAGCTACACTGCTAAATATTGCTGTATAATGTTTTTCATGATTCTTTAGCTTCCTGACATGTGGTGCATAGAGGTGGGAGTGGAAAGAGATGCTTCTCGAAGCTTACAGAGAGACAATGGTGCTTCAAGTACATGTTTTATCTCAACCCAGTGATGAATACACAGCTACACAGCTCAATATTGCTGTATTATGTTTTCCAATGCAACTTCTGCTTCCTGATATGTACTACATAGAGATGGCAGTGGAAAGAGATGCTGCTAGAATGATACAGGGACAATGCTGCTTCAAGTACATGTTTTAACTCATCTAATTGCTGGATACACAGCTACACTGCTCAATAATGATGTGTAATGTTTTCCAATGTGGCTTCTGCTTCCTCAATGTGCTGCTTAGTGGTGGGAGTGGAAAGAGATGCTGATGGACAGAGAGTCAATGTTGCTTCAGGTTCGTGTTTTATCGCTCACCGTCCGTGCTGGATTCACAGATACACTGTTCAGTACAGCTGTATAATGTCCTCCCTGTGGCTTCCGCTGTTTGATATGTACTGCATAGTGACAGAGGAGCAAAAGCACCTCATCTGTGTGTGTACTGAGTATTAAAGACATCATAACAGCAAGTTACCACTTCCTAGCTCACACACAATTGAAAATTAGAGATGAAGCCTGCATATCCAAACAAGATCTTATACATGTCTAACGGGAAGATCCCATGTTAGGGTCACCTTGACTTTTAGGTGGTATGGGTGGTCTTTCGACATGTGAGGACATGCAATGGGCCAGTGCACCAAATACAGAGATTATTCTTTACTTACTTATGGTCGGATAAATCCAGGTAGTACGGTACATAAGCCAAATCTTCGGACTTCCACTGTTCCATGTTTAAAATAACAAACGGAGGAGCCCCGTGACAGAATATTCTCTGGGAAAACTCTCTCAGGCAGCCACATCTGCAAGACACAAAGTTAATTCTCACAAAACAAATATAATCAATGTAGTCATCCTATTCCACAGCACAGAAGCGGCTGGAAATTAGCAGCCTATGCCTCATTTAGACAAATCAAACAGTCGCTTGTGTAAACACGCACGCGCCGGCGATCGCTCAACGAATATGCAAAATACTCATGCCAGCATTATAGTTTTCCTTATCGGCAGCACATCATCCCATATAAACAGATGTTCTGCTGAGAACAATTTAGATTACCTTTCTGTTTTAGGACATTCACATGAACATTAGCAGCAATAGACCGACTGACACTTTGAATCGAAGCATCTAATGAGCGTGTGCAAAGGTTATTGTATAGGAGGAGGTGAGCTGTGTCATCAGCTATTGTGGTTGATGAATCCTGTGTTATCATCTGTGTATAGAAGTGTATCATTGTAAACCTGCCTCTGCTGATAATGAGCCTGCTGAAACATTTTCTTTAAAAGAACAGGAAGTATGAGTATAATAAAAATAAAAAATAAAATAAATGAAAAATAGAATTACACTTACCGGTAAATGGGTTTCTAAGACCCTCCACTACAGCACAGAGGAGGTTGCCTTCCCAACCTAATTAGGGACAGGAAACAAGAGGTTTAAATAGCCCTCCCTTCCCTCCATCCCCAATGTGTTACAAGGACCACAAAGAGTAGATGCTGGAGATTTTTATTTACACGAAGGAATCAAACGAACATAATATACTAGGGGGGAAAATTACCCGTGCTGTCGTGGAGGGTCTTAGAAACCCAATTACCGGTAAGTGCAATTCTAATTTCTCTAATCCCGTCCACGACAACACACAGGAGACATGCCAAAGAATAATGGTTAGGGAGGGACAACAGCCTGCAGGACTTTCCGGGCTAGATCTCTTTTAGAAATTACAGATTAGATCTAGTGTTTAGTAAAGGTATGGACCGAGGACCAGGTAGCGGCTCTGCAGATCTGCTCAATGGGACACATTGGCCCTTTCCGCCCTGGAGACAGCAACAGCTCTAGTGGAATGGGCTTTCCAGGATTCAGGAGGCGACAGATCCTGATTCCTATAAGTGGCAAATCAGATCAAGAAAGCAATCAAGGACAGAGAGCTTTTGGAGGCCTTCTTTCCCCTGTTTGGTCCACCATAATGAACAAAAAGATTCTGATCTTTCCTCCAAGGTTCTGTCTGACTCAAGTAGAAGAGAACAGCCCGTCGAACATCCAGGGAATGGAATCCAGCTTCTCTCTCATCTTTTGGGTTGTCAGAGAAGGAGGTGTAGAACTATTTCTTGGGATCTGTGGAAGTCAGATGATACTTTTGGCAAAAAAGATGGGTTTAGGCAGAATATTATTCTGTCGTTCAGAATTCTTAAATAAGGCTCCCTGATGGATAGGGCCTGAATCTCACCCACCCTTCTCACCGTTGTAATGGCCACAAGCAGGGCCGTTTTCCAGGATAGTGTCTATCTGAATCTGGTCTAAGGGTTCAAATGGTGGAATGGTTAGACCTTTCAGTACTATATTTAAATCCCAAGATGGTACTATGTTGGATTTCCTTGGGCAGATTCTGGAAGCAACCGACATGAACCTCCTAATCTATCGATGGTCTGCCAGGTTTTGAATGAAATACGAGCTCAGGGATGACACCTGGACTTTAAAAGGTTCTTGGTTTTAGTCCCTTAGATAAGCCATCTTGTAGAAAGTCTAAGATTTTTGCTGTGTCAGGGTGAAAGGGATTGATGGCAGTGGATCCGTACCACACCGAGAAAGTTTTCCATACCTTGGAAAGTCTAAGTTACTTACCGTTAACGGTATTTTTCGAAGTCCATGACAGCACTACAGAGAGAGGGGATCCGCCCCTTAGGAACAGGAAACCTACAGATATAAAAGGGCGGCACCTCTCCCACACATCAGTTGGATTACAGAGCATAACAGGACTTCAAGGTTAAATGGTATACAGCAAAAAAATTTTATGCATCACACAGTAACATTAATCAATTGTTTATTACATGTGGACTACATAAGAGGAAGAAGTGCACATAGAACCCGGGTGGGAATGTAAGGGTGCTGTCATGGACTTCGAAAAATACCGTTAAGGGTAAGTAACTTAGACTTTATTCGAACGTCCATGACAGCACTACAGAGAGAATTACAGAGAGTAATAACTACTTAGGGAGGGACTACTGCCTGCAGCACCCTTAAGGTACTGCCACACTACACAATCCCGCTAGCGATCTCGTTAGCGTCGCATACTAATGAGATCGCCAGCGGGATTGTTTCTATATCGCTAGTGGCTACCTATTTTAGCGATGTCGTTAGGACGCTATCGCGGTTAGCGATCTCCTTAACGACTTTAGCGGTACAAAAGTACCGCTAAATCGCTAAAAAAGGTGCCACACTTAGCGATATATACTTACCCAGCGGGGCGCCAGCGACGAAAATAGGGTCCGGAACGATTCCAGCGACGAGCGAGATCACAGCAGGAAGCTCGTCGCTGGCAGATGCCGCACACAACAACATCGCTAACGGGATCGCTAAATAGTGACGTTTTTTAGCGATCCCGTTAGCGATGTTGTTTAGTGTGGCATACCCTTTAGTCCGAAAGAAAGGTCTGAGGAAGCACCCAAATCTAATCTATAATGAGTGTAAAACGTGTGTGGAGAAGACCACGTAGCTGCCTTACATATCTTGTCAATCGAGACTTCTGCCCTCTCTGCCCATGAAGTCGCCACAGCTCGGGTGGAATGCGCCCTTAGCCTCTCAGGTGCCGGCTTGCCCCTCGAGGTGTATGCCAGAGAAATTGCTTCCCTAATCCATCTGGCCAATGAGCTCTTTGTTAATCTACGGCCTTTGTTAATTCCTTGAAAAGAGACAAACAATGCATTGTCCCGTTTCCAGGGATCAGTGACTGCCAAATATTGCAGTAGACATCTTCTAACATCTAAAGTATGGAGTTTTATCTCTTTTTGATTAGATGGATTAGGGATGAACGAAGGAAGAACAATTTCCTGTGTTCTGTGGAAAGCGGAAGACACCTTAGGTAGGTATGCCGGATCCGGTCTAAGAATTATTCTGTCATTCAGGACCTGAGTGTAAGGAGACAATCTAGATAGTGCCTGGATGTCACTTAAGGTACTGCCACACTAAACAATCCCGCTAGCGATAGCGATAAAGACGCATACTAATGCGATCGCTAGCGGGATTGTTTCTATATCGCTAAGTGCGGCTTAACTTAGCGATATAGTTAACGACGCTATCGCGGTTAGCGATCTTCTTAACGACTTTAGCGGTACAAAAGTACCGCTAAATCGCTAAGAAAAGGTGCCACACTTAGCGATATATACTTACCTGCGGGGCGCCGACGATCTAAATAGGGTCCGGAACGATACCAGCGACGAGCGAGATCACAGCAGGATCTCAGCAGGGAGCTCGTCGCTGACAGATGCCGCACACAACAACATCGCTAACGGGATCGCTAAATAGTGACGTTTTTTAGCGATCCCGTTAGCGATGTTGTTTAGTGTGGCATACCCTTTACCCTCCTAGCCGAGGTTAATGCTACCAGGAAAGCGGTTTTAAGGGAAAGAATTTTTATTGATGCTGCTGATATAGGTTCAAAAGGAGGCTCTGTTAAAGCAGTGAGAACAAGGTTCAAGTCCCATGGCATGATTCTCACCTTCACTATGGGTCTCGACCTACCCGCAGCTTTAATGAATCTACTGACCCAGTAATTATTTGTGATGTTGCTACTAAAGAGTGCCCCCAAAGCTGAAACTTGTACCTTAAGGGTGCTTGTGGAGAGACCTAAGTCCAGACCCTTTTGTAGGAATTCTAGAATCTGGGTTATCGGTGTTGGGTCCCCTGCTACCACCCCCGAGCTCTGGAGAAATTTCTTCCAAGTCCTAGCGTAGATTCTAGTTGTAACCTCCTTCCTGCTTTTAAGGAGAGTATTAATTACATTAGCAGAAAACCCCTTATCTCTCAGCAGCGACCGTTCAAAATCCACGCCGTCAGGTGGAGGCCCGCTACTCGAGGATGGTAGACTGGACCCTGGGAGAGCAGATCGGGAATATCCGGCAGGACCCACGGGTCGGCTATTGACATGTTTCTGAGACATGAAAACCATGCCCTCCTGGGCCAAAAAGGAGCGATTACTATTATCCTTGCCCTGTCCTTCCTGACCTTCCTCAATACTAGGGGGAGTAAGGACAGGGGAGGAAATGCGTAGGCTAGATTGAAATCCCACTGTAATAGAAGAGCGTCCACTGCCAGAGGGCGTTCTTTGGGATTTAGAGAGCAGAACTGTCTCACTTTCCTGTTGCTTTTGGTAGCAAAGAGATCTACCTCCGGTTGACCCCATTTCCGCACAATTAGGTCGAAGATGGAAGTCTTTAATGACCACTCTCCTTGACTCAGGAGATTGCGGCTTAAGAAGTCCGCCTTGGTATTTTCTTCTCCCCTTATATGTAGAGCCGTTAAAGAAAGTGTCGTTCTGCTATCTGAAGTAGGCGCCTTGCCACTTCCATGAGAGGACCGGAACGAGTACCACCCTGGTGGTTGATGTAAGCGACTGTGACCCGATTGTCGGAGAGCACTCGAACGTGGTGACCCTGTAGATATAGAAGGAGCTTTTTAATTGCTAGCTCTACCGCTGTTAATTCCTTCATATTAGAAGACATATGAATTTGATCCTGTTCCCATAAGCCCTGAACCATAACGTCCCCCATATGAGCCCCCCACCAGAGGGGCTAGCATCTGTTGTGACTATTCGGGATATCTCATATTCCCAGGGAACCCCCTTAGACAGGTTTGTCTCATTCTTCCACCAATCCAGGGATCTTATAGCAGCCTGGGACAAGGATAGCTGGCCTTCCAGGTAACCACCTAGCAAATTTTGATACAGCAAGACCTCAGCTTGCAGCGCCCTTGTGTGAAATTGAGCCCACCGAACCGCGGGAATGCAGGACGAGAGGGAGCCCAAAAGAGACATGGCCTTCCTAAGCGACATGGAGGGGTTTTTGGAAGCGTTTAGGACCTGGTACCGTAAGCGAATTAACTTGTCTGACGGTAAACTACAGTTCTGATTCTGTGAATCCAGAATTAGCCCTAGAAATTGCTGAACCCTCATCGGATTCAAACGAGACTTTTTGGTATTTATTAGCCATCCCAGCCGCTCTAAGGTAGATATCGCTTTTTGCAGTTGCTCTAGGCAATGCTCTGCCGTCTTTCTAATGATAAGAAAGTCGTCGAGGTAGGGGACTATGAGCATATTTGATTCACGTAAGTGGGCCGTGACCTCCGACATAACCTTAGTGAACACTCGTGGGGCAACCGCCAAGCCAAAAGGAAGGGCGCTATATTGAAAATGTCGCAGCGATTCCCCCATCTGGATTGCTACTCTGAGGAAACGCTGATGCTCCATATGGATCGGTATGTGGTAATAAGCGTCTTTCAGATTAACACCACCATAAAGCAATTTTCAAACAGAAGCTTTATTGCTGAGCTGACCGTCTCCATTTTAAATGGGTGAATAATCAGGAACTTATTGAGGGCTTTCAAATTAATAATTGTTCTAAAAGACCCGTCCGGTTTACGGATCAAAAACAGAGGGGAGTAAAACCCCTTACCCCGCTCTGCTTCTGGTACCTCCACTAAGACTTTCTTAGCACAAAGCTCCTGAACCTCCAACTCTAAAGCGGCCTGCTCCGATGGGGATGATCTGAGTGGGGTAATTTTAAAGTTATCCCAAGGTACCGAGGAGAATTCTAACCGCAGCCCTGTAGCTATGATGTTAAGGATCCAGCTACTGTTTGAGATTTCCGACCAGGCCGGGTAGAAGGCCCTCAATCTGCTTCCTACCGGCATTGCTAGTCATTGTGAGGGTTTTTTTGTTTCCTTAGGTGGACCCCTAAACATAAACCCTGTACCTCTTCGCCTCTTTTCATCCCATTTGGCTCGTTCTCTGGACGACCTTCTGTAGCTGAACCTCCTTCTGCTGAAAGGTCTTTTATAGGAAGGGGTTGATAGACTGGGAAACTTTTTCTTGTCGTCCCCTGCCTTTTCTAAAAGTTCGTCCAGGACCGGGCCAAAAAGATATTCGCCGTCACACGGAATGGAGCAGAGGCGAGATCTGGCTTGAATATCGCCCGGCCAACATTTTAGCCATAATGCCCTTCGTGCTGCATTAGACAGCCCTGCCGCTCTGGCAGCCATTCTTACTGAGTCCGCTGAGGAATCAGCCAGGAAACTGGTACAGTTCTATGCCTGGAAGATTTTCCGTGTCTTGAGGACGCTTTCAACTCTGCTCTTTATTATCTCCTTCAGGCTTTCGGTGAAATCCGGAGTCTCCTCCGCTATCTAAAAAGGGAAGGGGCATAGGGGGGGTTACTATCTCATCCTAGGCCCCTGCCCTTCCCCCTCAAATGCCCTACCGTCTGTTGCATGCATGGCTGGCACAACCTTTTAGGGCAAGCGTCAGGCAGAGGGCAAGCACAAAAGGCACATTCCCTGTGCTTGCTTTTCACCGAACACTTCTTCCCCTAGTAACAGACACAAAATGGGGGAAAAACTGCATTACTGGGTATTCTAAGTCTGACGATCTCTTACCCAGATTATACAGCAGTAGGTACCGGATCACGGGGAGGGGCCTTTTTCCCAGCTGCGGAACTTCTGCGGCTGGTGCTCCTGGCCATTGAAGAGGAGCGCTCTGTCTGCTGCTGCTGGCTCTCCTGTTGCACCGAGGGAGCTTCTGCAGTGTCCATCACAAAAATGGGGCAGAAGCGCTTTACCTCTTTCCTAGGCTCCTTATATCCTCCCCCGGATATCCGGGTCAGCAGGTCTGGCCAGGGGTCCACCCCCTCCTACTCTCCGCTCCACGGCCCCCCCCGCCCCTCCCTGCCGTTCCCACAGCAGGCGCCGTCTGATGATGCAGCCGCCAAAAATTTCAAGAACGCCGGCCGGCGTCTCACTTCTGGTTCTGGCGGTGGAGACTCCGCCCCTTTTTTCCCCCCGCTCGCACGGACCCCACCGTACCGATGGAGGTAAGTATAGTCCCCCGCTGCATCGCCCCTTCAGCCGGGACACGAGCGGAGATCTCCCCCAAACTCAGCCGCGCTGCTGCAGAAGCGGCGCGCGACTAAACTTTCAAAAACCCCGCCGCGCTGTCCATAGCAGTGACGCGCGGCGGGAAATTAAAAAAAATCCCCGCCGCGCCGTCCATAGCAGCGGGAAATTCAAATTTAAATTTTTTTTTTTTTTTTTTTTAAATCACGGCTGCACCCCTTAAGAGGCCCCCACCATGACAGGACCACAGGAGAGGACAGGGAGAAGACATCGGGACCAGGGAGAGGGGGGGAATACTTACCTACCGGCGCTGGCTGGGAGACAGGGATCCTCTGGATACTGCTCCACCTGCTCCGCACACTGTCGTGGAATCCTACCCGGACCCACCGTGGCGCTTCCAGGGGCTCCGCACCGGCCGAGGTAGGAGATCCCCCCCGCTACCTGGGTCGACCGGCCGGCCTGGGTCCTCCTGAAGATCTTCATCTGTAGGAAACCCGTCCTTTAGGAACATGAAACCAACTGATGTGTGGGAGAGGTGCCGCCCTTTTATATCTGTAGGTTTCCTGTTCCTAAGGGGCGGATCCCCTCTCTCTGTAGTGCTGTCATGGACGTTCGAATAATAAATAGCATTTGTGACCAGCTTCCTACTTTTTTGGAAGGTGGATATGACGGCATCTGAGAGGCTTTTGGCTCTCAGAATTGTGAAGCTGGGACCCTGATGTAGGTCGTGGTCCAGCAGCAGGATCAGCGGTCCCTCCGAGCTCATCAGTGTCAGGGCTCCAAACCAGCTCCTCTTTGGCCAGAAAGGGGCGATCAGGATGGTTTTGACAGTCTGTTCTGACCTTTTGCAGAGTCTTTGGTAACAACAGAATTGGTGGAAATGCGTAGCCAGTCTGGAGCTCCACAGGTGTACGAAGGCATCCACCCTCAATCGGTTTTCATTTGGACCTATGGAGAAATAATGCTCTGCTTTGGTATTCCTTCGGTTTGCAAATAAATCCACCTCCGGGAGACCCATTTTTTGGTTATCTTCTGGAATACTCTCACATTGAGACTCCATTCCCCGGGGTTTATATCTGTCCTGCTCAGTAAGTCTGCTTCGATGTTGTCGGATCCCTTTAAGTGGAGGGCCAATAAAGACAGGAGGTGATGCTCTGCCCAACAAAATATTCTTGCTGACAACTCCTGCAGACTCTCGTATTTTGTGCTGCCCTGATGACGTAGGTGGGCTACAGCGGTCATGTTGTCGGAGTAAACTCGGACATGAGTTCCCTGAATTATTGGTCTTGCTGCCCTCAGGGCCTCTTCTACTGCTCTCCAGTCTCTGAAATTGGAGTACTGGTCGTTCATCCTTTTGGGCCAAATTCCCTGAAAGACTCCCTGAGACGTCACTGCTCCCCAATCACATTTGCTGGCGTCTGTTGTGACGGACGACAGTGGATTTTGAATCCAAGGTATTCCTTTTGCCAGATTTTCTCGGCTGAGGCACCAGTTGAAGGATAGCTTTACTTGTTGAGGAAGAGAGACTCTTGTGCTGAGTGACTCTGGGTTCTTGTTCCAGTAGGAGAGGATAAACTTTTGGAGTATTCTTGAGTGAGCTTGGGCCCAGGAAATTGACTGAATACATGAGGTCATTGATCCTAATACCGACATGGCGAATCTTAGGGTCACCCTCTTCCAGGTTTTCAGGTTCCGAACCTTTGACATAACGCATAATTGCTTGGTGACCGGAAGAAAGGATTTTTGGCTCTGAGAATCTAGAAGGATTCCTAAAAAGACTTTCTTGGTCGATAGGTTCAGGTCCGATTTCCCCTGATTTATAATCCAGCCTAAAGATGTCACGGTATGCAGGACTGACCAGAGATGCCCTTTTAGAGTGGTACTGGAAGGAGCCATAATGAGAAGGTCGTCCAGGTAGGGAACGATGCAGATGTCCTGTTTTCTGAAGAAGACTACAACTTCCGCCATAATCTTTGTAAATGTTCGGGGTGCTGATGATATGCCGAAGGGAAGTTCCCCGAAATGGAAGTGATGTACTTCTTGGCCTAGAGTGACTGCGAATCTCAGATACCGACGGTAGGCCAAATGGATAGGTACATGGTAATATGCATCCTGGAGGTCTATGGTGGCCACGGCAAAGCTCTCCCCGATCAGTGGTAAATACAGTACAATATGTTGGTTTAGGTGCTTCAGGATGATGATGACCCAGTACTTGCCACTCGGCTTTTTTTTTTATAAGAAACACCCGAGAGTAACAGGACAGCATCCGTTGGAGTTCTGTTATAGAATTTTCTGAAGCCTTGAGGATGGAAGATGTGTTACTTCTAGCCTTTTGTGGGTGGTTGGGGGTGGGGGAGGAGGAAAACTTTTTACTCCTTTTCTGAGTCCAGGGTTTTTTGGTCTGATGTTATCTCTTGCCAGTTTGAGAAGAAGCTCTAAATCCTGCCCCCAACTTGCTTGGCGTCATTTCCTATCTGCATGGGGGTTCTGAAAGATATTTCTTCCCTCACCTCCCTTTGGGTAGCTCCATTGTCCGGTTTTACCTTTCCCTCTGTATTGGGGGTTTTGCTGGGTCTGAGGTGGACAAAAAGGCTTCTTCTTGGGTGGTTTTGGATCAGGCAAACTTTTCTTTTTGTCGGTTACTTTTTCCAGTAATTCGTCCAGTGCAGGACCAAACACATATTCGCCTTTGAAGGGAACAGAGCACAGTTTGGATTTGGATAGAATGTCACCGCTCCACATCTTTAACCACAGTGCCCTACGGGTAGTGTTGGAGAGTACCGATGTTCTTGCCGCAATAAGCACTGACTCGGTAGAGGTGTCTGCCAGAAATCCCGCTGCCTTCTGTAGAAGGGGTAGGGAGGCTAGAAGGTCTTTTCTCGGGGTGCCATTCCTAATATGGTCTTCCAGTTGCTGTAACCAGACAAATAATGTTCTCGTGACACAGGCCGATGCGACATTCGTCTTTAAAGGGAATCTGTCACCTATTTTTTCGTACATAAGCTGCGGCCACCTCCATCAGGGGCTTATCTACAGCATTCTGTAATGCTGTAGATAAGCCCCTGATGTAACCTGAAAGAAAAACAAGTTATATTATAATCCCTGGGGTCTGGTCCGGTCCGATGGGCGTCGCAGGTCGGGTTCCGGCGCCTCCCATCTTCTAGCAATGACGTCCTCCTCCTTGCCTCTGGAGCGCTCCTGTGCAGCCGCACTTTATCTGCCCTGTTAAGGACAGAAAGAGCAAAGTACTGCAGTGCGCAGGCGCTGGGCCTCTCTGACCTTTTCCAGCACCTGCGCACTGCAATACTCAGCTCTGTCCTCAACAGGGCAGATAAAGTACGCCTGCGCAGGAGCGCGGCAGAAGCAAGGAGGAGGACGTCATCGCTAGAATATGGGAGGCGCTGGACCCGGACCGCGACACCCATCAGACCGTACCGGACCCCGGGCGAGTATAGTATAACTCGTTTTTCTTATCTTTCAGGTTACATCGGGGGCTTATCTACAGCATTACAGAATGCTGTAGATAAGCCCCTGATGGCGGTGGCAGCAGCTTATATACAAAAAATAGGTGACAGATTCCCTTTAAGGAAGCAGCTGATGCATCCCAGGACTTCCTCAGCAAGCTGTCCATCTTGCGGTCAAGAGGGTCTTTAAGTTGAGAGGAGTCTTCAAAAGGTAGCATAGTCTATTTGGCTACCCTAGCCACCTGTATATCTACTTTAGGGATTTCAGTCCAGCACTTCGAGATGTCCTCACCCAGGGGAAAGCGATCCTTCATCTTGGCTGGAATGTTCAGTTTCCTCTCTGGAAACTCCCATTCATCCAGGATTACATTTTGGACATTGTCATGGATGGGAAAGCCATCTTCCTAGACTTCAGACCACCAATTAAGTGCTATAAGTCATCTTCGATTGAGCAGGATGGTTTCTCCTCTTCAACTCCCATCGTATTTCTGACTGCTAGTAGCAGCTCCTCCATATCTTCTGAGTAAAAGAACAATTTCCTATTATCCTCTGTATGACTCGGAGTAAGTTCAACTTCCTCCCATTCTTCAGGGTCTGACAATTCAGCCTCTGAGTCAGAGTTATCCTCAGGAGCGTATTTCCTCTTTTTGAGAACTGTGGGCCCTCTATTGAAGGACTGGGAAAAGGTAGCCAGGGATAATAATAATAATCTTTATTTTTATATAGCGCTAACATATTCCGCAGCGCTATACAGTTTGCACACATTATCAGGGATGACTATTTCCTGACACACCATCCCTCTTACTTCATCCATCAGTGATGGTTGTTCTTTCCAAACCACTTTTTTTGTGCATGGCTAACATAACAGTTTCTTATAGCTGGAGGTTTTTTTTTTTACTGCAGATGGCGAATTTGCGATTTGCAGCTTTATCCTTTGATTTTGGTGCAGGATCCTTGTCTCCCTAGAAGAGAGGAGAGGGAAATCCCGTAAGGATGGATCCTGTACCAAAAGGATTACACCTTATCAGGAATACTCACTGGGCCAGGGTTTGCGCTGGGCTCTGCAGACGCAGATCTAAGGCTAGTTTCACACTAGCGTTGCACTGACCTGCGTCGGTCAGCGCACGGCCGCTGCTAAGCTCTGCCCCGGTCGCGCCTCCTCTCGATAGCTCCGCCTATGGGCGCATGATGCTGCATGCGACCTGCGTACCCTATCTTTAGCATTGGGTACACAGGCCGTGCGTTGGGCGCAGGTCGGCGCACCGTCAAAAGGACGCAAGCGCCGGCAAATGCATACCTGCGCACGACCTGCGAACCCAATGCTAAAGATAGGGTGTGCAGGTCGAATGCAGCGTCATGCGCCCATAGGCGGAGCTATTGGGAGGAGGCGCGGCCAGGGGCGGAGCTTAGCGGCGGCCGTGCGCTGACAAACGCAGGTCAGTACAACGCTAATGTGAAACTAGCCTAAGGGAAGACACATCCATCTCTTTGAACCTCAGTCCTACTTTATGGCGTCTTCAATCAGGGTCCTTTTATATATATGGGAACCGAGATTCAGTGCGCCTTTCCTCATCCAATAGGATGAGATCTCTCCCCGTCCATGATTAGTCTTGTCCTCTGGCGCCTCCCAGTTTGAGAACAGAAAAAAAAAATCCAAATTTAAAATTTCCCGCCAAAATGGCGGTGCTTTCCACGGTGAAACGCAGGGCGAAATTGACGTTGCGCCTTCTCTCCCGGCGGTGTACGTCACTTCCTGTGTATGCCCAGGACTGCCGGAGAGTGCAAAAGCCGCCGCCGGCATGCAGGAGCGAGGGGGGAGAGCGACATTAGGCTGGGGGGCTATGCGAGGTCCCCAGCCATATCTACACCATACAGCATTGCCCGCGGCGCCGGAGGATGGTGTGGTCCTGCGCGCGGCAGGAGCAGCATAAGGCTATGTGCACACGTTCAGGATTTTTCACATTTTTTTCCACAATTTTCCGTGGCAAAAATGCTTAAAAAACGCATGCAGTAAGCATCCTATTATTCAGAATGTATTCTGCAATTTTTGTGCTCATGGTGCTTTTTTTCCGCGCAAAAAAACGCATCGCGGTAAAAAAAAACGCACAATGTTCATTATTTTCGCGGTAAATGTGCGTATTTCCCGCTATATTATTGACCTAGAATGTTCAGGAAAAAATCGCGGTAAAATCGTGCAAAAAACGCGATAAAAATGCATCCGGATTTCCTGGGAAAAAGTCTGTTTTTTCTCAGGAAATTTCTGAAAAGATTCCTGAACGTGTGCACATAGCCTATGGGAGGACGCTCAGGAACTATCGACCCAGGCTGCCCGGCTTAAAGGTAACCCCACCCTCCCCGTCGCCAGCCCACCCTCAGGAACGCACGGAAAAAAAAACCTCTTCATTCCATTAGGGACAGGAAAACACTGGGGATTAGGGGAAGGGGAGGGCTATTTAAACCTTTGTTTTCCTGTCCCTAATTAGGATGAGGAGGCAACCTCCTGTGTGCTGTTGTGGAGGGGATTAGAGAAAAATTGCAAAATTACAATTTTAATTTATTTTTAAATACAGAAAAGAAACCATTGTTCAAAAAAAAAAAAAAAATTTTAAAAATACATGCAACTACTCATGGGCAGAACGCATTTTCTTTATTGTTATGTACAAGTCCTACGAGGTCACTTACCCGATCTCTTCGCATATTTCAATCCGATAACAAAACAGCTCGTCCACTGCCATCTGAATGAGGTCTCCGTGCGGTATGTCGTGGGGAGGGCTGAGGGGAAAGAGGACACAGGTGAGACGATGACTTGTAAGATACAGCACAGCAGCAAGATGGACACCAGTGGAGATGACAGGCACAGCAAAGAATCGGGCTTATGGATCAACACAGGCAAGCAACAGGCCAATGGCAAGAGCAATACCTGCTGAAAAATTAAAAGGATGTTTCTGTCAGGCTAAGTGCACACGTTCAGGATTATTTGCGTTTTTTTCGCGTCGGGAAAAAACGCGTCAAAAACGCATGAATTAAGCATCCTATCATTTACAATGAATTCCGCAATTTTTGTGCACATGGTGCGTTTTTTTTCCGCGAAAAAAACGCATTGCGGAAAATCTAGCAACATGTCCATTAATTTTGCGGATTTCTAGCGTTTTTCTCCCGCTATATTATTGACCTAGAAAGTTCAGGAAAAAATCGCGGTAAAAAAGCGTCAAATCCGCGCGTTTTTGCCGCGAAAAAAGTCTGGTTTTGCTCAGGAATATTCTGCAAACATTCCTGAACGTGTGCACTTAGCCTTAATATAGTGTAGGCAGAATGCTAATGAAGTGAAACTGGCTGCTTTGTCTGGACTGTATAGACAGACGTACTCTTACTGAGCTCAGCTGACAACCCATCATACACTTCACTTGAACATTTTTTTTGGCCCCTATCAGATTTTTTAACTAAGGCTGGTTTCACATTAGCGTTGCACTGACCTATCGGTCAGCGCACGGCCGCCGCTAAGCTCCGCCCCGGCCGTGCCTCCTCCCGATCGCTCCGCCTATGGGCGCATGACGCTGCATGTGACCTGCGCACCCTATCTTTAGCATTGGGTTCGGAGGCCGTACGCAGGTATGCGTTTGCCGGCGCATGCGTTCTTTTGACGGTGCGCCGACCCGCTCGCCGCAACGTCCAAAGGACGCATGTGCCGGCAAACACATACCTGCGCACGACCTGCGTACCCAATGCTAAAGATAGGGTACGCAGGTCGCATGCGTCATGCGCACATAGGCGGAGCGATCGGGAGAAGGTGCGGCCGGAGCTTAGCGACGGCCGTGCGCTGACAGACGCAGGTCAGTGCAACGCTAGTGTGAAACTAGCCTAACTCTGTCTGCAATATATTATATCAAGAATTATACTGACATCAAACAAGTCGCGAGGAACGAGTCCCTTCCTCCACACCCCAAGTGCAAGCAGAGTCCCTTCCTCCACACCCCAAGTGCAAGCAGTCCCTTCCTCCACACCCCAAGTGCAAGCAGTCCCTTCCTCCACACCCCAAGTGCAAGCAGTCCCTTCCTCCACACACCAAGTGCAAGCACAGTCCCTTTCTCCACACCCCAAGTGCAAAGAAATATAATACACCGCTATAACCTGAGCAGGACCAAAGGGGGCATGTAACACCCATCTCATGCTCTAACCCCCTGTGATCCAATACTGGGGTACGATGGGATAGTCCCCCCACCACCATCACCTGTAGAGAACAATCCCTTACTTGATGAGAATGGTCTGCATGTGGCTCTTCTTGGCACGGAGTGGGCACCTGGAGTTAGAACAGTAACTCTCCTGCATCGTGGCCATAAGACGCTCCAGGTTTCGTGTGAAATTCTCATGCTCATTACCAAAGAGGTCAATCTCCAGAGAGGCCTTGTGTATCCCTGACTTGTACTGCCGCTTCTCCATCTTGTCCCAGATCCACAGTAACTTCACGGAAGTGAAGCTGTAGGTGTCCATCAGATGAAGGAAGCAATCTACAAACTCCCGGCCCAAGTAGAGCGACAGCTCCCGGGGAAGGTGTGATTCTCGCGCAAAATAACGTACAGCAGCATTAAGAAACCGTCAATGGTGCAAGTGTTCTTCAGAGTGATCTCCACGTACAGCGGCATACAGGACACGGCCTTCCTGCCGGCCTTAATGGTGAAAACTCCTCCCCATGGGAGTACCGGCCTCCAGAAGGAGCGTTCTAGCTCAGAGTTGTTCTTTATGGAAGCTCTGATCTCTTGAAATAATGTCTTCATCCTGTGGAAAAAGGAACAGTTACAATGTAAACTTTGGAAAAATCACCTACCGATTCAGGAGGGGATGTTGTCCCGAGGGAGTAGGGGCCGAGCTGAACTTTTCAGTGTTATGATGTTTGGATTGCATTTCTTATGGGATCTACAGTGGGTACGGAAAGTATTCAGACCCCTTTAAATTTTTCACTCTTTTTTTCATTGCAGTTATTTGGTAAAGTCAAAAAAGTTCATTTTTTTTTCTCACTAATGTACACTCTGCACCCCATCTTGACTGAAAAAAACAGAAATGTAGAAATTTTTGCAAATTTATTAAAAAAGAAAAACTGAAATATCACATGGTTATAAGTTTTCAGACCCTTTGCTCAGTATTTAGTAGAAGCACCCTTTTGAGCTAGTACAGCCATGAGTCTTCTTGGGAATGATGCAACAAGTTTTTTACACCTGGATTTGGGGATCCTCTGCCATTCTTCCTTGCAGATGCTCTCCAGTTCCGTCAGGATGGATGGTGAACGTTGGTGGACAGCCATTTTCAGGTCTCTCCAGAGATGCTCACCTGGGTTTAGGTCAGGACTTTGGCTGGGCCAGTCAAGAATGGTCAGAGTTGTTCTGAAGCCACTCCTTTGTTATTTTAGCTGTGTGCTTAGGGTCGTTGTCTTGTTGGAAGGTGAACCTTCAGCCAAGTCTGAGGTCCAGAGAACTCTAAAAGATGTTTTCATCCAGGATATCTCTGTACTTGGCCGCATTCATGTTTCATTCAATTGCAACCAGTCGTCCTGTCCCACCAACTGAAAAAACACCCCCATAGCATGATACTGCCACAACGTTTCACTGTTGGGATTGTATTGGGCAGGCGATGAGCAGTGCCTGGTTTTCTCCACACATGCCGCTTAGAATTAACACCAAAAAGTTCTCATCAGACCAGAGAATCTTATTTCTCATAGTCTGGGAGTCCTTTATGTGGGCTTTCATATGTCTTGCACTGAGCATAGGCTTCCGTCGGGCCACTCTGCCATAAAGGCCCGACTCGTGGAGGGCTGCAGTGATAGTTTACTTTGTGGAACTTTCTCCCATCTCCCTACTGCATATGTGGAGCTCAGCCAGTGATCTTGGGGTTCTTCACCTCTCTCACCAAGGCTCTTCTCCCACGATTGCTCAGTTTGGTTGGACGGCCAGGTCTAGGAAGACTTCTGGTGATCCCAAACTTCTTCCATTTAATAATTATGGAGGCCACTGTGCTCTTAGAATTTCTGCTGTACTCAAGGTTCCTATTGTAACCTTGGCCAGATCTGTGCCTTGCCACAATTCTGTCTCTGGGCTCCTTGGTCAGTTCCTCTGACATGCACTGTGAGCTGTGAGGTCTTATATAGACAGGTGTGTGCCTTTACAAATCAAGTCTTATCAGTTTAATTAAACACAGCTGGACTCCAATGAAGGAGCAGAACCATTTAAAGTAGGATCACAAGGAAATGGACAGGATGTGACTTAAATATGAGTGTCTGAGCAAAGGGTCTGAATACTTATGACCATGAGATGTTTTTATTTTTTAATACATTTGCAAAAATTTCTACATTTGTTTTTCTTCAGTCAAGATGGGGTGCAGAGTGTACATTAAGGAGAAAAAAAAACACACTTTTTTGAATTTACCAAATGGCTGCAATGAAACAAAGAGTGAAAAATTTAACCCCTCTATGACATCTGACGTACTTCCCCGCCCATCGCAGCATTCCGGGAGCAGGTAGAGGGCTGACATCCCCTCTGCCTTTGGATCAGAGACCCCATGGCATGATGGGGGTCCTGATCGCTGCCATAGTGACCCGATGTCGTCATGACAACATCCGGGTCTCCAGAGCTCAGAAACTTCCTGTCATGTGCAGTGCATGATCAAGAAGTCTCTCAGGTCAGTATGCACTGAGTACAGTGCTGACAGCTTCTGTAGCATGCAGATGCTGCTTCACCTGCATGCTATAGAAGCGATCAGCCTGCAAAAAATGATTGTCCCATAGAGCAGGGTTCCCCAACTCCAGTCCTCAAGGCCCACCAACAGATCAGGTTTTCAGGATTTCCTTTGTATTGCACAGATGATGCAATTATCACCTGAGCAATACAAAAGAAATCCTGAAAACATGACCTGTTGGTGGGCCTTGAGGACTGGAGTTGGGGAACCCTGCCATAGAGAGACAAAGTGTAAAAGATAGAATAAAAGTAAATTTTTTTTTTAAATAATTGTAAAAATATTTTTTAAAAATAGAAGTTTTTTTTATCACTAAATATTTGAATAAAAAAATCTAAACAATAAAAGTATACATATTTGGTATTGCTGCGTCCGTAAAGAGCCGACCTATAAAACTGTCCCACTAGTTAACCCATTTAGTGAACACCATAAAAAAAGGCAAAAACCAATGCTTTATCATCATAGCGCCGAAGAAAAAGTGGAATAACACGCGATCAAAAAGACGGATATAAATAAACATGGTACCGCTGAAAACTTCATCTTGTCCCGTAAAAAGCAATCCCCCATACAGCGTCATCAGTGGAAAAATAAATGTATAGCTCTCAGAAAAAAGCGATGCAAAAATAATTATTTTTTTTTTATATAAAATAGTTTTTATAGTATAGAAGCGCCAAAACATAAAAAAATAATATCAATGATATTGCAGTAATCGTACTGACCCGAAGAATAAAACTGCCTTATCAATTTTACCACACGCGGAACGGTATAAAGGTCCACCCCCAAAAGAAATTCATGAACTGCTGGTTATTGTTCATTCTCTCTCCCACAAATCGGAAAAGAAAGCAATCAAAAAACGACATGCGCCCGAAAATGGTACCAATAAAAATCTCAACTCGTCCCACAAAAAACAAGACTTCACATGACTCTGTGGGCCAAAATATGGAAAAATTATAGCTCTCAAAATGTGATGATGCAAAAACTATTTTTTGCAATAAAAAACATATTGTAGCGTCACGCCAAACATAAAAACCCGCTATAACACCTCGTTCACACGTCCTGATATTTCCAGTACCCGAGATCTCAGTGTCCGTGTGTGTAATACTTGCGCCACAAGGCGATCGGCACAAGCAGGGGAGAATGATGAGAGTTACATTTAAGTGATAAAAGAGACAGCAGGCGGCAGCGGATGGGACTATTACTCTCATCAGCCTACGCCTGCTGCAGCTAAAAACAATGACAGCAGGATTGGAGTATACATCTGCCGCTCCCGCACTGTAAATATATATGGTAATTAAAAAGAAACGGTGTGGGTTCCCTCCTATTTTTGATAACCAGCCAAAACTCACAGACGGGGGCTGCAACCCTCAGCAGTCAGCAAGGATGGTTGTTGAGAATAGAAGGGTCCCCATGCTGTTTTTTTTTTTTTTTTTTAATTTATGATGAGAGCCATGTTCAGCACTCGGAGTCAGGGAACAGCGCTTACTGTAGTGCTTCTTCCCCGGCGCCGATGCGTGTCACATGGATGACATCCATGTGTGTTATGTATATGCACATGTGCTGGATGTTTTGTGGCCCGTGCTAGGTAAGTTCCTTATGGGGTTTACAGTAAGTGTTAGATGCTTTTGTGTTTGGAATGGAGTTGGCCATTAAAAGTTATCAACAACTGAGGACTCTCACTTCTAAATATTTTTTTAATGGGGTCTAGTTTCCAAAATAGTGTCAATTGAGGGGGGTTTCCACTGTTTACGCACATCAGGGGCTCTCCAAACACGACATGGTGTCCAGTCTTAATTCCAGCCAATTTTGCATTGAGAAGTCAAACGGCGCTCCTTCCCTTCCAAGCTCTGCCGTTCGCCCAAACAGTGCCCCCCCACACATATGGGGTATCAGCGTAATCAGGACAAATTGCACAATAACTTTTGGGGTCCATTTTCTCCTGTTACCCTTGGGAAAATAAAAAAATTTGGATCTTTATTAAATTTTTTGTGAAAAATAGTTGAATGTTCATTTTTTTTTAAAATATTCTAAAAATTCAAAAATTCCTGTGAAGCACCTGAAGGGTTAATAAACTTCTTGGAATGTGGGGAGGGGCCACTTGATGGGCAGTGGGTGAAGAAACAGAGGGCCAGCGGTGGGGGGAGGAGGGGGAAGCACAGGTACCAAAGGTGGCCCTGGTAGCGCACAGGAATACACCAACGCAGAGGAAGAACAATGGGGCACACAGACATATGCTAGGGTAGAGTGTGACCCCAGTTGCAGCACACAGATCCCCAGGGAGGTATTAGACCGATCAGGTCACAGTGGGACTACGGGGGCAGCACATAGACCCCCATGAAGGTATTAGAGCAGTCAGGGCACAGTGCAACCTCAGGGGCAGCACACAAACCGACATGGAGGTATTAGAGCAGTCAGGACACAGTGGGACCCCGGGGGCAGCACACAGACCCCCATGGAGGTATTAGAGCAGTCAGGACACAGTGGGACCCCAGGGGCAGCACACAGACCCCCATGGAGGTATTAGAGCAGTCAGGGCACAGTGGGACCCCGAGGGCAGCACACAGACCCCCATGGAGGTATTAGAGCAGTCAGGGCACAGTGGGACCCCGAGGGCAGCACACAGACCCCCATGGAGGTATTAGAGCAGTCAGGGCACAGTGGGACCCCGGGGGCAGCACACAGACCCCCATGGAGGTATTAGAGCAGTCAGGGCACAGTGGGACCCCGAGGGCAGCACACAGACCCCCATGGAGGTATTAGAGCAGTCAGGGCACAGTGGGACCCCAGGGGCAGCACACAGACCCTCATGGAAGTATTAGAGCAGTCAGGGCACAGTGGGACCCCAGGGGCAGCACACAGACCCCCATGGATGTATTAGAGCAGTCAGGGCACAGTGGGACCCCGGGGGCAGCACACAGACCCCCATGGAGGTATTAGAGCAGCCAGGGCACAGTGGGACCCCGGGGGCAGCACACAGACCCCCATGGAGGTATTAGAGCAGTCAGGGCACAGTGGGACCCAGGGGGCAGCACACAGTCCCCAATGGAGGTATTAGAGCAGTCAGGGCACAGTGGGACCCCGGGGGCAGCACACAGTCCCCCATGAAGGTATTAGAGCAGCCAGGACACAGTGGGACCCCGGGGGCAGCACACAGACCCCCATGAAGGTATTAGAGCAGCCAGGACACAGTGGGACCCCGGGGGCAGCACACAGACCCCCATGGAGGTATTAGAGCAGTCAGGGCACAGTGGGACCCCAGGGGCAGCACACAGACCCTCATGGAGGTATTAGAGCAGTCAGGGCACAGTGGGACCCCAGGGGCAGCACACAGACCCCCATGGAGGTATTAGAGCAGTCAGGGCACAGTGGGACCCCAGGGGCAGCACACAGACCCCCATGAAGGTATTAGAGCAGTCAGGGCACAGTGGGACCCCGAGGCAGCACACAGACTCCCATGGAGGTATTAGAGCAGTCAGGTCACAGTGGGACCCCGGGGGCAGCACAGTCCCCCATGGAGGTATTAGAGCAGTCAGGGCACAGTGGGACCCCGGGGGCAGAACACAGTCCCCCATGGAGGTATTAGAGCAGTCAGGGCACAGTGGGACCCCGAGGGCAGAACACAGAACACAGACCCTCATGGAAGTATTAGAGCAGTCAGGGCACAGTGGGACCCCGGGAGCAGCACACAGACCCCCATGAAGGTATTAGACCAGTCAGGGCACAGTGGGACCCCGGGGGCAGCACACAGACCCCCATGAAGGTATTAGAGCAGTCAGGGCACAGTGGGACCCCGGGGGCAGCACACAGTCCCCCATGAAGGTATTAGAGCAGTCAGGGCACAGTGGGACCCCAGGGGCAGCACACAGCCCCCTATGAAGGTATTAGAGCAGTCAGGACACAGTGGGACCCCAGGGGCAGCACACAGTCCCCATGAAGGTATTAGAGCAGTCAGGACACAGTGGGACCCCAGGGGCAGCACACAGACCCCCATGGAGGTATTAGAGCACTCAGGGCACAGTGGGACCCCAGGGGCAGCACACAGTCCCCCATGGAGGTATTAGAGCAGTCAGGGCACAGTGGGACCCCGGGGGCAGCACACAGTCCCCCATGGAGGTATTAGAGCAGTCAGGGCACAGTGGGACCCCGAGGGCAGCACACGTCATGGAAATATATATATGTCTTCCATATATATTCAAAGTATATTCACATATATGTATTCACAGTTCACAGTTAGATAGATCTCACTTGCTAAAAAAACCTTGTGCTCACATATTTCTAGGCCAGATATAATCAGTCGTTTTAAAGAAATCTGGCCTTCATAAGACCTTCGTAAAGGAACAAATGCATGAAGTACAAAATGTCCTATTAGATATCTGTTGTTTACATTATAGTTATGCAAGGCAACTAGGTCACAAGAATATAAACAATAATTCTGCAACTTCAGCTCTTTTAATCATGATTATCATAATTATCATATTTACACTAGAACAGCCAATAATCTAGCAGCTTTTAATTGTATGTTAATTGACTAACCAGCCCCTTTTTGTAAACGTATGAAACCTTGAATGAATAATAAATGTATGTCTTTGACGAACTGTTATACTGACACTTTCGTGTGGACAGTCCTCATTTCGTTCTGAGCGCTCAAAAAGACATTATATAGAGATTTGGACATGGCAAGCAGCAAACACAGGATATTTTTATCCTAATTAAATTTCCATATCAGTTGGCGCCTGCACGCGGGGCATTGGACGAAACGCACGAGGACTCGGCCGACCGGAGAGACGGGGGTGTTGGCCCTGGCCTTGGCACACGGGACGGAGACTGCAGCTCCATCAGTAAGGTAAGAAAACTTTGTCATCTTACTTGAATGTTCCCTGTGCCTAGTCCTAGCCTACACTTCCAGCCGGTCGGACGTGGTCATCACCGCATTCCCAGGTTGTGTAAAAAGTCCATACCCTTATCCAAAAGCCCTGGGATATAAGCCGAGTTGGTTGCTGCTGTGCTGTATATGTTTCATGTTTTATGTGAACCGGGAGTAAGTTGGAACGGTGACTGTGTTTTTGCTTGCTGATTTCTGGGGCTGTATAGCAAAAGACAATTGCTGCATAAGTTCCCGCAGTAAACTTTCACGCACCGGGAGGCCATCCCAGTCAAATCAGACGTGGAGGGCGGGAGCTTTGTTTTGGATAAGTCCACGCAGATATTCTTCACACATTGGAGGGAGGTTATCCCAAAAAAATCCAGTTGTGGAAGCGAGGGCTTTGTTCGGTTAAGTTTCTGCAGTAAACTTTCACGCACTGGGAGGCCATCCCAGTCAAATCAGACGTGAAGGGCAGAAGCTTTGTTTGGATAAGTTCTCACAATAATTGTCCACGCACCGGGAGGCCATCCCAGTCAAATCAGACGTGGATAGTGAGAATTTTGATGAAGGCTATTGCAGATTACTGTGACCGGCGCACAGAGCGATAGAACCTTGAGCTTCACCGCGCTCAGTGCAATTGGTGAGTTATCAGCTACCAGAGCAGCTTGTATGTGTCACAGATCATCAAAAGAGGGATTCGTATTCTCCCGGGTGTCTGTCTCACTGTCTGTATCAGGTACTGTCGCTTTAAATCACATCTCCGTGCGCTCTGTCAGTAACTCATTCAGAGCAGTGTGCTGGCTGCAGCAGCGAGAAAACCCCTTTGACCCCCCCCTCCTCTGCTAATCACGTTATCAGGCATTCTGTTTCTTGGCTTTGATTTTTATTTTTTTAAGCTAGGTTTTTTGGCTACAGGTTTTAACGTGAGAATTCTCAGGCATTCAGACTGAACTATATTCATTTTTTGCTATTCTGAGGAATAATATTTTTTTTTTTTGTTACGTGATTTCAGTGCCTATAGAGACAGCAAGCAGAGATATAAGGAAGGGAGGGGGGAAGCAGCCAGCTGACATTCCAGAGATTTTTAATTAGCTGTTTTAGTAACAAGGGTTGTTTTTCAGAGTTTTATGATTAATACGGTTTTTCTTTTCTCCCCTTTTTGGTGAATTTATTTTTTTTTTATGTTTACTTTTTCTAGAATTTTTTACTAAATCTAACTTTCCTTTTTAAAAAATTTTTCTTTTAAGTACATTTTTAAATGATTTTGGAGAGATTTTTTTTTTTTTTTTCTCTAAGCAATTTATTTTAGAGCTTTATTTCTCCAGCCATTTTTTTTTTCTACAAGCTTGCCTTAGAACAAGGTCACATAGATAAGGAGAATTACAGGCTGTGGGAGAGAGCAGACACAAACTACGCAGTGGTCTGAGCAGCCCCTCCCGTCGGGCATTCGGCGAGGAAATTTTTTTTTTTTTTTTTATGTGAATAAGTTTGAAAAGGTGTTAAATCATCTGTGAGAAAAAGATCACTGACATGTCACAAGAGCAGAATTCAGAGTCACACACATCACATGTCCATCATGTGGAGACACGGGACAGGTGTAGGCTGCTCTCATTGAGTAAGGAGCCTTGTACAGGGAAAAACGCTCCCCGCCTCTCTCCACAGGGAGAAGGCATTTTTGTTTCAACCATCCCCTCTCAAGAGTCACAGGGGGGACACCCTCTCCTTTTTCTTCTCTCAGTCCCTTTCTCTTTCTTCTTCAGACTTTTCTCCTCTTTCCTCGCTGCCATCCCTCTCATTCCTTCTTTTCCCTCCATCACATCTCTAACACATCCATTTTCTTCATCTTCCTCTTCTTCTATCTTTTCCTCTCCAACTCTCAAATCTTGTTCTTCATCTTCTTCTACTTCTCCCCCTCCATCTTTCTTCTCTCTCTCTCCTCCATCTTTCTCTCTTTTCCCCCTTTCACTCTTCTCTCCCTCCCCTCCTCTTTCTCTCGCTCCTCCCTCACACCTCCCTTCTTTTCCTCTTTTTTCTACTTCGTCATCAACTGGGTCAACGCCCAATCCAAGCAATGTGGTGTCCCTGTATTCAGTGTTTCCAGCACAGGGCACCTTGTCTATCCCAAGCACAGTACAAACATTGCCAGTCATTATATCAGGAGAAGAAAGTGCAGATCTCCCTACACAAAACGCTACATGTAGCCCCCAGACACAACAGTCCACAGCTAGGGCTTGCTTCACAGGGGGTGGTATAGCTACAGGGCTGCTAGCATGGAACCATGACACTGATCCACCGCAGCCTCAGCAAGGAAGTGGGAAATCCCCATGCAGCAAGACAACTTTAAAGCCCAAATCTCACCCAGTGTATGCACCAAGTACACCATGTCACTTCTTATCTGATGAAGATGAAGATGCAACGTCACACATGCTGCCCAATACTAGGGAAGAAAACACACAAGCACCAATAGAGCAGGGACAGGTAGAGGCACCATCCTATGAGCCCTTCATCCCAAGCCAGGTGATCAGTATGCTGCCAGACCCAGGGATACACCCCATGCCATTTTGCCAAAAAATGCAGCAGATCCAGCGAACGTATGCAGCAGCCTGGACTGATCTCTGGACCGTAATGGAAATAAAAGCAGTTGATGCATTCTGGCCAATTATGAGAGAACACTTCAAGCTTCCAACAGAGTTAGATGCGTATGCCTGGGAGACAGGACCAAAGCTAATTGAGCAACTCAGAGAATGGGCCAAAAGCAGACTGACAGGACAAACTCTCAGCCTACATGTCACGAGTCAAGACAAGACAGAGTCTGTGGAGAAGTTCCATGACAGAGTAATGCAAGTGTTTCAAGATTTGGGCCTCATTACCCATGATCAGACACACAGACGGATGTTGGCACAGGCTTTTGTGCATGGACTGAGAGAACCAATCAGGAAACCACTGGTAGCAGCCAGGCCTGAGTACACGTCAATAGCAATGGATACCCTGCTCACAGTAGCAAAAAGGATTGAGTCCCGCCGGGACAGAAGGAATGTCAAGTGTTACAACTGTGGCGAGTTTGGTCATTTCCGGAACAAGTGCAGAACACTGACTTCACCCAGAAAAAGAAGAAACACAGAAAGCAGTGAAGAACCCCGTCCATAGGACAAGAGCACACCAAGTCCACAAGGAACCCCACCAGTGGGACCAATATCCTGAGAGTGGATGGCGTAGTCATATCTTTTCTTGTGGAACTCCGCAACCTCACCTACCTATCAGAATCTTCTGCTTCCTGCATGGGAATTGATGGTCAAGTCAGATATTTCCAGATTATGAAGCCCCTGAGCGTGTGGACTCAGCCAGAACACTCCATCATGTCCCAGTTTGTTGTGTAAAAAACCTGCACCCTCAACCTATTGGGAGTGGACCTACTGCAGAAGCTGAAAGCGACCAGAGTGTTCCAGGAAGATGGGACCATGACACTTTCTTCACCCCTGACCCAAGAAGAAACAGGAACCTCAAACAACCACACTGCAGACCTATCACAGGAGGTGCTGGACATAGTACCAGAAAAAAACCACTCCATCACCCAGGGTCAAGATGTCTCTGACCAACTGAAGGTCTAAGTGAGCTCGCCTAAGAAGACGGCCTGAGAACTTTGACATTGGCCAGGATATTCAACTCAAGAAGGACTCTATTCGCTTCATGGAATGGCAACACCTCATCCAGCTCTAACGCCAGAGGTTCATCTTTTGCAAGCACCAGGAGGTGCCCCCTGCAATCAACCAGTTCACCCAGGCCCTAGACCGAAAAAGGCGACTCAGCTCTTCAAACTTGTGCACAAATACTGACCTGAGACCAAGCTGGAGAAAAAGAAACTACTGATGGCCCGTGCTGAGAAAAAAAGCAGCCGTTTAAGAAAACGTCCCAACAAGAAGACCCCCTGTGACCAGAACAGGTGCTAACACAGTAACTGTCTTGGTGGAGAACAAGAAAGCCAGCTGGTCGTCATCTCTCATGATGTGGATCCTAGTAGACGGCTTGTTTTCCCGCCAGCTCTGCACCAGCAGATGGGAGTCCCCTGCCACATACTGAAGGACAAGGCCAAACTGGGCTGCCTCGCCCATCGAATCAATCCCAGCTTTCCACATGGAAGAAAAAGACTGTAAACCCCACTGAGTTCAGAATGGTGCAAGGCCTGGAGGCCGCGAAAGAGGCTACGGTATTTGAAACCCCAACAGTGCTGAACCATCACACTCTGCTCTCAAGAGTCCCAGTCACCGCAACGGTATTCACGGTGATCAACCTGGCCAGTACCTTCTTCAGTGTTTCCCCTCCACCTGGAGGCCTGCTTTCACGCACCAGTGCAGTGCATATGGACAGTGTTGTCTCAAGGTGCTCAAAACAAGCCCTTTAAGTTTCACCAAGACAATGTCCTCCATCCTCGTCAACTGGATTGCAGAATATGCAAGAGTCACTCTTCTACAACACGTGGATGACCTTCTATTTGTGTGGTTGACATCAACACCTGCACAGTCTATTCCTTGTCTCTCCTACTCTACCTGGAAGAACAGCAACGCAAGGTCTGGAAGAACAAAGTCCAGTGATGCCAGAAGCAAGTTACATCCCTGGGACACTGTATTGCCCACCAGACGAAACACATGTCAAAAGACTGGGAGACCACTATGGAGAAGATGGCTCCCCCAACAACTCCAAGAATGCTGCAGGCCTTCCCTGGTCTAGTGTCGTATTGCAGAACCTGGATCCCTGATGCCTCAGTCCTAATGCAGCCTCTGTGCGCTTGCATCAACGCAACCCCGCTCCTTCTATCAGACGCAGCCTTCAACCCATTCAGGAGATTGGAAGAACTCCACAGTCTCAGCGCCAATACCAGGCCTACCTGACTATGAAAAGTCTTTCCGTCTACCTGATGGAAGAAAGAAGGTCATGCTACTGGAGTCCTGGCACGGATTCACAGGGGAAAACAGAGACTTTTAGGCTGCCTCTCAGCCCGCTTGGATCCAGTTGCAAGAAGAGCACCCTCCTGCCTGATGGCAGTATCCGCAGCACACACCCTCCTGGACAAGGTTGCTGAAATCACTCTTGGACAGCCACTGGAAACTCTCACTCCACATGACATCTTGGCAATCTTCAATCAAGCTCAACCAACAGTAATCTCTCCACCGCCAGGCATCTTTGTGGCGCCTCTATTGCCTTTGTCTCATAATGTCACTGTCTCCAGACCTACAGTCCTCAGCCCGGCCACTCTACTCCCACTCCCAAGGGGGATACTTGGATGGCTCCAGAAGAAGTTTCAACACAGGAAGTGCAGTGACCAGCAATCAAGAAATCCTGTGGTCCAGAAGTCTGTCACCTAGCCTGTCAGCCCAGGAAGCAGAATTGATAGCGCTGACGAAGGCCTGCCAGATGGCAGAAGGCAAGACTGCAAACATCTACACGGACTACAGGTACTCGCATGGCATAGCACACGACTTTGGACCCATCTGGGCTACAAGGGACTTCATCACAGCAAACGGGACAACCGTGAAGCATCATGGAGCCTTCAGGGACCTACTGGGTATACTCCAACTTCCAAAATGGTGGCAATTTGAAAAATCAAAGTGCATGGAAAACTGAAAACAGAAGAGGCATAAGGCAATAACATGGCGGACATGGCAGCCAAAGAAGCAGCCAAAGGAAGACAACATGGAGAAGTGGGAGAGGTAGTAGAGCCGGACGGCTACTACATGACGACTGAAGACAAGAAACCTGACAAAAAGACGTCCTGGGATCTGCTCAAGAAGTTACAAGACCAAGCTCCAAAAGGAAAAGAGCTGAATGCGAAAAAAGCAACACGTGAAGAAGGAAGGCTATCAATAATAGACTTCAAACTCTGCCTACCACAAAGTATGCACCCTATGGTGGTCCAATGGGTACATGGACCCACATCCACATATCAAAGACACAGATGAATGATCTGATTGGTGCTTACTGTTTCGCTTCAGGGATCTCCACCCTAACAGCCAAATTCACCAGCAGCTGTCAGACCTGCGGCAAATGCAAGCCTGGACGTATGGAAGAAAGACCCCCTCACCTCATCTGGAAAGACCACTCTACCAGCTTCAAAGGATCCAGATAGACCACATCCAGATATCGCCAAGTGAAGGATTCAAATACGCCATTGTGGTCAAAAGAAGAATTTTCAAGATGAACAGAAGCCTTCCAAGTCAGCAAAGACTACTGCAACGAAGCTACTTTCGGAAAATAGTGTGCAGATACGGGGTTCCAGAAATGATAGAAAGTGATCAGGGACTCGCATTCACAGCAAATCTGACACACAAGACCCGATTAGCAGTAGGGTCAGATTTAGGCCTACACACGCCTTACCACCCCCAGAGCAGCAGGAATTTAGAAAAAAACTGAACGAAACACTTAAGAATAGAATGCTGAAAAATTGCCCAAGAGACACGCAAACCATGGCATGACACACTCCTAATTGCACTGTTTAGCGTAAGGCACACTCCCAGACACCCAGAAAAAGCTGTTTCGTGCCTGCATCTTCTGCTAACAGATAAGACATTTTCTTCTTTTAGTTTTTTGGTGCCTGCATTTTGTCCTGCACTTCTGTGGGGGTCTGCCGGGTCCCCTTCGGGGGCTTATGCTCCTCTCAGTTTAGTTCAGCCACTGTTTGTTCATTTGCCTTTTCCAGTTTTTTCATGGTTGCTGTTTAGTTTTTGTTACACCAGAGAACTAATTTAGGTGGTAGAGGTCGTGTGATCTCAGGTGTTTTTGTAATTAGTAGAGTTGGTATTATTCAGGGTTTTTTTTGGGGTTGCAGTAAGTGCCTTTCCTATCCTTTTCTATCTAGACAGATTGGGCCCCAGCGTTTGCTCATTCTATTTTCTGTCTGTGTCTGTATTTCCTCTTGTCTAACCGCCATTACATGTTTGGGGGCTTCCTATGTTCTTTGGGGATCTGCTCCGGGGCAGATAGCTTTCCTTTTTCTATCTTTAGGTGTAGTTAGTTTCTCAGGCTGTGACGAGGCGTCTAGGACCAACGTAGGAACGCTCCACGGCTGCCTTTAGTTGTGGTGGTTAGTCAGGGTACTGCAATCCCATAGATTCCAACCTCTCTGGTGTATTGCCTTTTTTTGCCTGCTCTCCTCAGCTACCAAATCATAACACTTATGTAATTGAATTGGTCAAAAACTAATGTCCATTCTCGAGTTTTTCTCCTCACTGCCAGATTTGATGATCCTGTCCAAGAGCCCCAGATGACATCAACCTCTGTGTAACTAGAGGGAAAGCCTGTTTGAATCCACGTATCGCATTGCAAGGAAGCTCCCATACCAGGAGAGACACCTAAGCCATGAAGGATGTCGTGGATGCTCTGACTGACCAGACAGATGACCAGATGACCTACCTGATGAGTTCAAGGTCAGAGACCAAGTTAAAGCAGGATTTGAGTCACTATTGCCACTAGTAACTATAAACAAAAATGTTGATTGGATAAATTACATCTATTATAACCAGCAGAGATTTGTTAACTTCATCCATAGATGCTGTAAAAGGTTTGGCAGCACAGTTAGGCCCCACTTCCATTATGGCATTCCAGAATAGAATGGCTTTGGATATGATTCTAGCTGAGAAAGGAGGGGTTTACAAAATGATCAAAGACACCTGTTGCACCTACATCCCAGACAACACTGGCCCAAATGGTAAAGTTACAATGGCAATACAGAAACTTAATGAGTTATCAGAGGAACTGAAACAGAACTCAGGTGTCACTGACCCATGGGATCGATACTTTGGGTGGATGAGTGGGTGGCAGAAAATGTTGGCACAGGTTGGGACAGCCATTATGGGGGTTCTCATTTTTGCATTAATGACTGGTTGCTGTGTTATTCCTTGTATCCGCAGGATAATGGAAAAAACTGTTCAGGAGACAACCAATTTGATGCCACTCACCATCTTGGACCTCGCACCAGTCCGGATGGAACTGCCTGGCTTGACCAGATCTCCGAACTACCTCCAGACTGAGAATACACATCCTTGATGAAACATCATATCAACTATGAGATTATGATTGCAAACACATAAACCCCCGACAGGGACAGTCCTCCTGACCGCCCATTTGCGAAAAGTCTGTATTCGGTGGGGGAGGCATGTACTAGGGGTGTCTCAACTCACCGGCAGCACAAAAGAGTTGCAGCGCTTTGGGCCAGGAGCAGGTTTTTAGGGCAAGTGGTATCTAAGGGGGGACTGTCATGGAAATATATATGTATTCCATATATTCAAAGTATATTCACATATATGTATTCACAGTTCACAGTTAGATAGATCTCACTTGCTAAAAAAAACCTTGTGCTCACATATTTCTAGGCCAGATATAATCAGTCGTTTTAAAGAAATCTGGCCTTCATAAGACCTTCGTAAAGGAACAAATGCATGAAGTACAAAATGTCCTATTAGATATCTGTTGTTTACATTATAGTTATGCAAGGCAACTAGGTCACAAGAATATAAACAATAATTCTGCAACTTCAGCTCTTTTAATCATGATTATCATAATTATCATATTTACACTAGAACAGCCAATAATCTAGCAGCTTTTAATTGTATGTTAATTGACTAACCAGCCCCTTTTTGTAAACGTATAAAACCTTGAATGAATAATAAATGTATGTCTTTGACGAACTGTTATACTGACACTTTCGTGTGGACAGTCCTCATTTCGTTCTGAGCGCTCAAAAGACATTATATAGAGATTTGGACATGGCAAGCAGCAAACACAGGATATTTTTATCCTAATTAAATTTCCATATCATACAGACCCCCATGAAGGTATTAGAGCAGTCAGGGCACAGTGGGACCCCGAGGGCAGCACACAGACCCCCATGAAGGTATTAGAGCAGTCAGGGCACAGTGGGACCCCGGGGGCAGCACACAGACCCCCATGGAGGTATTAGAGCAGTCAGGGCACAGTGGGACCCCGGGGGCAGCACACAGTCCCCCATGGAGGTATTAGAGCAGTCAGGGCACAGTGGGACCCGGGGGCAGCACACAGTCCCCCATGGAGGTATTAGAGCAGTCAGGGCACAGTGGGACCCCAGGGGCAGCACACAGCCCCCTATGAAGGTATTAGAGCAGTCAGGACACAGTGGGACCCCAGGGGCAGCACACAGTCCCCTATGAAGGTATTAGAGCAGTCAGGACACAGTGGGACCCCAGGGGCAGCACACAGACCCCATGGAGGTATTAGAGCAGTCAGGGCACAGTGGGAACCCGAGGGCAGCACACAGACCCCCATGAAGGTATTAGAGCAGTCAGGGCACAGTGGGACCCGAGGGCAGCACACAGACCCCCATGAAGGTATTAGAGCAGTCAGGGCACAATGGGACCCGGGGCAGCACACAGACCCCCATGAGGTATTAAGCAGTCAGGGCACAGTGGGACCCGGGGCAGCACACAGACCCCATGGAGGTATTAGAGCAGTCAGGGCACAGTGGGACCCCGGGGGCAGCACACTGTTTAGACATCCCTCATGGGGCAAAAGGTATTAGAGCAGTCAGGCACAGTGGGACCCAGGGGCAGCACACAGACCCCCATGGAGGTATTAGAGCAGTCAGGGCACAGTGGGACCCCGGGGCAGCACACAGCCCCCATGAAGGTATTAGAGCAGTCAGGGCACAGTGGGACCCGGGGGCAGCACACAGACCCCCATGGAGGTATTAGAGCAGTCAGGGCACAGTGGGACCCCGGGGGCAGCCACAGTCCCCCATGGAGGTATTAGAGCAGTCAGGGCACAGTGGGACCCCGGGGGCAGCACACAGTCCCCCATGGAGGTATTAGAGCAGTCAGGGCACAGTGGGACCCCGGGGGCAGCACACAGTCCCCCATGGAGGTATTAGAGCAGTCAGGGCACAGTGGGACCCCGGGGCAGCACACAGTCCCCCATGGAGGTATTAGAGCAGTCAGGCACAGTGGGACCCCGGGGCAGCACACAGTCCCCTATGAAGGTATTAGAGCAGTCAGGACACAGTGGGACCCCAGGGGCAGCACACAGTCCCCCATGGAGGTATTAGAGCAGTCAGGGCACAGTGGGACCCAGGGCAGCACACAGACCCCATGAAGGTATTAGAGCAGTCAGGGCACAGTGGGACCCCAGGGCAGCACACAGCCCCATGAAGGTATTAGAGCAGTCAGGCACAGTGGGACCCCAGGGGCAGCACACAGACCCCCATGGAGGTATTGAGCAGTCAGGGCACAGTGGGACCCGGGGGCAGCACACAGACCCCCATGGAGGTATTAGAGCAGTCAGGGCACAGTGGGACCCCGGGGCAGCACACAGACCCCCATGGAGGTATTAGAGCAGTCAGGGCACAGTGGGACCCCGGGGCAGCACACAGCCCCCATGGAGGTATTAGAGCAGTCAGGCACAGTGGACCGGGCACACACAGCCCCATAGGTTTAGAGCAGTCAGGCACGTGGGACCGGGCAGACACGCCCCATGGAGGTATTAGAGCAGTCAGGCACAGTGGGACCCGGGGCAGCACACAGCCCCCTATAGGTATTAGAGCAGTCAGGACACAGTGGGACCCCGGGGCAGCACACAGCCCCCATGGAGGTATAGGCGTCAGCAGTGGACCGGCGCCACAGCCCTGGAGTTAGAGCAGTAGGCACAGTGGGACCCCGGGGGCAGCACACAGTCCCCCATGGAGGTATTAGAGCAGTCAGGGCACAGTGGGACCCCGGGGCAGCACACAGTCCCCCATGGGGTATTAGAGCAGTCAGGGCATAGTGGCCCCAGGGCAGCACACAGCCCCCTATGATGGTATTAGAGCATCAGACACAGTCCCTATGAGGTATTAGAGCAGTCGGACACAGTGGGACCCCAGGGGCAGCACACAGACCCCATGGTCCCGCCCCCTTAGCACTGTGAGCCACATGCTGTTCGCCCACACTGAGCACATCACGTGTCGGGCTCAGGCTCGCGCACTGTAACAGAACTAGGCCGGCCGCTCTGTTGAATGGTCGCTTGGCTGCTCTGTCAGTCATTGGTCGTCCGTCTAGCCAATAGCCAGCGAGCAGTCCCGCCACCACCGGCCGGAGCCTGCAGTGCAGCCGCACACCCGCCCTGGAGCACTGCAGCCTCACCCGCAGTCGAAGCTTGTATCAGCCCAGGAGAAGCGCGGAGGGGCCCGAGGGGCGGCTGCAGCAAGCGCCGACATCTGCACAGCCGCTCTTCCAGTCAGCTGCGTGCATAAACAAGCGCGACGTCACCACGTTTTTTTTGCGTTCCACGCTGAATTCTGACGTCTCTCACGTTGGTAATGTTACCCTCCTCCTCGTACGTGACTACGTGCTGACGTAGGACGGAGAGGCCCTCTCTTGCGGCGTGTTGCCAGTTAGTTCCTGCACGGACTCCTGACCGGAGCGTTATTGTCGCTGGTGGATGTGGAGGCCTAAGACGGGTGTGTGAGACGACACCCGTTGGAGCGAGAGCTGGGCTGTGACCGCCGGTACGTATGTGGGGGAGGGAAAAAATGGCGGGAGGCGCTGCCGTGGCCGTGTGTGAGCGGGAGACCCGCAGGCGGTCAGAGCCAACCGTCCATAGCGCCTGTCCGCGAGGCTCGCTTACCCTCAGTGACTAGGCAGGTTCCTCTCCTGTTCTGCATGTGATTAACCCTTCCCGCCGCGGTCCAGAGCTTAGATTTTTTTTTTGTGTTGATTGTATATCTAGATTGAAGTTTTACAGACACGATGATACAAAAATATTAATTCAGTTGTACTTTTTTTTTTTTTTCAGTGCCTTTAAGTCCTCCTAGGTATAGTTTGAGCACTTGGAATTCACAGGAGCACCAAGATGTTGGTGTTCAGTGGGCACCTGACTGCCATGACAACCCCTGGGCACCCTGCATGGAGGGGGGGGGTGATAGGTACCCAAAAGGCTATGCCACCACCACAGGGATCATTCAGACCTTCGTACAAATGAGTCCAAGATCATATTTCTATTAATCCGTCACACTCGGGTCAGGTGGTAGATTGCGCTATGATCTCAGACCTATTTGTACTTCTTTCTTAATGCGCCTGTTGGATTAATGTTTTGGAAAAAGTTTTTATACAGGCCGCTGTACAGTGTTGCTGATCATTAGGATCCTGGTGTAGCATCCTCCAGCGGTAGGTCAAAACATCCCTCTGAATTCAGCAGCACCTGCATATGTTGGTGTACAGGCTTGATAGTAAGTTTATGGGTCCGTACGCTCTCTTGGAGCAGTGTATGGACTCGATGGTGAGGCTGTGTACGAACATGCTCCATGGTGAGGCTGTATGTCCGTATGTTCTCTCTTGGAGCTTGGAGTGGTGGCTGGGTTCTTAAGTTCTCTCATGGAGTGGTGTACGGGCTCGGTGAGGCTGTGTGTACGTACGTTCTCTGTCAGAGCGGTTTACGGTCTCTATGGTGAGGCTGTGTGTCCGTCCGTATGTTCTCTCTTGGAGTGCTGTATGGGCTCGATGGTGAGGCTGGGTTCGTAAGTTCTCTCACGGAGCGATGTACGTGCTTGATGGTGAGGCTGTGTGTCCGTACGTTCTCTCGAAGCGGTGTACGGGCTCGATGGTGAGGCTGTGTCCATGTTTCAGTGAGGGCCAACAGATTTGTTGTTCAGAAAGTAATTGTGCAGGAAAGGAAGTTTGTTATATACAGACAGTGGATTACAGAGGGCACAATTAAAAGTAATATTAATAAGGTTAGTGAGGTTTCAATGTGAGGTAGGGTAGGGGTTGAGGTTGGGGGACGGTGGACCAGGGTTGGGGGAGATGTCCCCCGAAATCAGTAGGAGTAGGAAGATAAAGAGCAAGTAGTTATTGGAATTGTAAGAAGTTTTTGTGCAATGTGTTTGGGCAAGGTGGGGTGAGGTTTTTCAGGAAGATGAGTGCATGGGAGCTGTACATGGGAAAGTATAGAGGGGCTGATATGTATGAGTCGTGATAGAGGGGGGATGGGGCGGTGAATGTGGATGGCAAGGGAACACAGGAGGATAGAACTAAAGCACATGGATAAAAGGGAGTAAAAGTGTGAGTTATCTGACTTCTGCCATGGAATAACTGCTTTTGCTTGATGCTTAGTTAATGTGATGCTTTGCTGAATGCGTGCACCCCTCACATGCGAAGCATGATGCATAGACTTAAAGAAATTGTCCATTTGGAAAACTTCTTGTCATACCCCTCGCTTGGCCCCAATAAAATAATAAAACCTATAGTCGCCTTCTGATCAGTGTTGTAACTTGTGACGCCGGTGCCCAATCAGCGCTGGCTTCACTGTCTCTGCCTTCGGACAAATCGAACATGAATAGGTAGTCCTGGATCAGCTGCAGGCCGGACTTCCACTCCATGATTGATTTATCCGAGGGTGACGCCAGCACTGATTGGGCATCGGCGTTGTGTGTCGCAACACCACATGAGAACCCCGGGTAGAACGAGTGCCGACACTGCGGGAATGGCGCCCACACGGAGGCGAGTGTAGGCTTTATTTTTTATCGGGGCCAAACATTTTGATCAAGTGGTTGCCTTAGTAGTGGACAACCTCTTTTTAATATTAAGTTTGTGCAGGAGCTGCAGATTTCAGAGTGTTGGTCTGGCTGACCTATTGAGGTCTCAGGACCCAGGCCACCACCAATCTGCAATCCTGTACTACTGCCTGTAATATATAAAAACTTTTTCAAAATTTCATACTAAGGGGTGTGATTTATTTATTTTTCCCTATTTGATGGAAGACTGAGGATCTGGATCATCACTTATCAGAAACACAGCATGTATAAGAGGTAAAAAAGTTTTTATTGATTGACAGCTAGTACTGATCAGTACTGCTACAAGCAAGTGCTGGCTACAAGAAACAGCCAATACATGGCGCGGCCTGAACGCGTGGCTTTGGTTTTGGCAGCTTCCTGTCTCTTCAGTGTTGACATGTTGAAGGTGTCTTGCTCAGCTAGTCCATGGGTGTGGGGGGTCACTTCTGCGGCCGCTGGGTTGCTCAGGTATTTCTGGTGTGTCAAGAGTGGACCAGGAGACCAGAGACTGTTGAATGCAGGGATAACATTATAGCAGAAATGTTCCCTAATCTGTTTTCAGTCTGTGTAGTGTGGATGTGTTTTAAATACTCACTGACTTCTGTCTTCTCTGGGTCCTAGCACTAAACAAGAATTCTTGCCTGAACTACACAACCGCAGTTCAGACTAGCCTGCAATGTGTGGTCATTAAGTCGCTTTCTCCTTGTAAATAGAATTCCATCGAGGATCTGTATTTTATTTTGGGAAATCAACTTCTAGTCCACACACAATACATCTTGTGGGCCGGCCAGCCTGAATAGCGGCCACTATGGTTCAGAAAATTGGAGAAGACAGTGATTCGTAAGTGTTAAAATACATGCACCCTACAGGCATATTCTTAAGGAGCCTTTATTTTATACTTGTGTGTTGGCATACGTCCCTCCTATACTACTATGCCCTTGTCACATAAAAAAACAGGTAAGACTGCAGACAGTTTCCCTTGATTGTGCTCTTCATACTGTTGTCCACAGCCGCGATCTAAGTGTTAAATGGCCAGGTTTGAGGATGCTTTGATCCCAGCAATGCAGGTTTCTTGTTGCTGTGCCAACAAAACATGACTGTAGGATAAGGACACTGGATCTTGTTCCTGCATGGTTTTTCTAGACTTAAAAACTTAAAAGGGTTGTCCACAAAATCCTTCTTAAATGAAGCCAGAACCTGTTGAGAATGAGAATTGCTTATACACTGTCCCCCAGACCGGTGTTGGCGCAGCATTTGCAACCACCGATTAGCTGCAGCTCTCACGTAATCTTAAAATGTCGGGCGAGTGTCATCGGATGCAGTGCTGATATCGCTGGAACAGTGGCGGTCCGAGAGGTGAGTACAAGCTGTTTTTATTTTCAGTGGGGGTTCGGTTTCATAGAAAGTGTTTGCCTGGAACTAATTTTTGTTTTTTTATGGGTCTAAGGACTAACAGGCAGATATTTGCTGACTACCTGCCTGTTTTCTCTTGGATTGGCCCAACAAACTTGAAAGCCCCAGATTGTGGAGTGATTATCAGGTTCGTAGTTACAGATATCAGAGTAGTATCAAAGAAGTTTGACTTCTATAAAGGTGTGGGTTTTTTTTTTAATCCCTTCAGCCCCAAGGGTGGTTTGCACGTTAATGACCGGGCCAATTTTTACAATTCTGACAAATGTCTCGTTTTGAGGTTATAACTCTGGAACGCTTCAGCAGATCTTCGCGATTCTGAGATTGATTTTTGTGACATATTGTACTTCACGTTAGTGGTAAAATTTCTTCGATATAACTTGCGTTTATTTTTGAAAAAACAACGCAAATATGGTGAAAATTTTGCAGTTTTCAAACTATGATTTTTTTTTCTCTTAAAACAGAGAAATATGTCACACAAAATAGTTAATAACATTTCCCACATGTCTACTTTACATCAGCACAATTTTGGAACCCAAATTTTTGTTTGTTAGGAAATTACAAGGGTTAAAAGTTGACCATTTTTACAACAAAATTTACAAAGCCATTTTTTTTAGGGACCACCTCAATTTGAAGTCACTTTGAGGGGTCTATATGGCAGAAAATACCCAAAAGTGACACCATTCTAAAACTGCACCCCTCAAGGTACTCAAAACCACATTAAAGAAGTTTATTAACCCTTCAGGTGCTTCACAGGAGCTGAAGCAACGTGGAAGGAAAAAAATTAATATTTAACTTTTTAGTCACAAAAACTTTACAAACTTTTTTCCATTTTCACAAGGGAAAAAGGAGAAAATGGACAGATAAAGTTGTTGTGCAATTTCTCCTGAGTACGCCAATACCCATATGTGGGGAAAACCACTGTTTGGGCACACTGCCGAGCACGTAAGGCAGGGGCGAGGAATCTCTTTTCTGCCAAGGGCCATTTGGATATTTATACCATCCTTCGGGGCCATAGAAACTCCGCCCACAAAGTACATCCTGACTCTGGCACTGGTGTCAGGACGTAATCTTTCATTGCATGACCTTCAGTGTTCAGTAGTGAACAATGTGTGTGAGTGCTAACAGAGCAAGAATAAATTAATGAGCTGGTGACAATCAAAATACAGCTCCCTGCCAAAGCACTGCGGTCCTGAGAATCTGCCCGAGGGCCAGATAAAAGGTAATCGAGGGCCGTAAATGGCCCTGTGGCCTGAGGTTCCCCACCCTGACGTAAGGGAAGGAGCGCCGTTTGACTTTTTCAAACCAAAATTGGCTGGAATTGAGATTGGACGCCATGTCGCGTTTGGAGAGCCTCTGATGCGCCTAAACAGTGGAAGCCCCCAACAAGTGACACCATTTTGGAAACTAGACCCCCTATGGAACTTATCTAGATCTGTTGTGAGCACTTTGAACCCCCAAGTGTTTCACGAAAGTTTATAATGCCTGGGTGTGAAAAAAAAAAAAAAAATTTCCACAAAAATGATTTTTTAGTCCCAAATTATTGATTTTTCCCAAGGAAATTGGACCCCAAAAGTTGTTGTCCAATTTGTCCCGAGTACGCTGATACCCCATATGTGGGGGGGAAACTGTTTGGGCCCACGGCAGGGCTTGGAAAGGAAGTAACGTTTTGGAATGCAGACGTTGATGGGGGTCATGTTCCGTTTGCAGTGCCCCAGATGTGCCTAAACAGTGGAAACCCCCCACAAGTGACCCCATTTTGGAAACTAGACCCCCTAAGGAACTTATCTAGATCTGTGGTGAGCACTTTGAACCCCAAGTGCTTCACACAAGTTTATAATGCTCGCGCATGAAAATAAAAAATCCTATTTTCCCACAAAAATTATCTTTTAGTCACCAATTTTTTATTTTTTCTAGGGTAACATGAGAAATTGGACCATAAAAGTTGTTGTCCAATTTGTCCTGAGTACGCTGATACCCCATATGTGGGGGGGAACCACTGTTTGGGCGCACGGCAGAGCTCGGAATGGAAGGAGCACCATTTGACTCTTTCCAGCCAAAATTGGCTGGAATTGAGATTGGACGCCATGTTGCATTTGGAGAGCCCCTGATGTGCCTAAACAGTGGAAACCCCCACAAGTGACCCCATTTGGGAAACTAGACCCCCTAAGGAACATTTTCCCAAGGGTAACAAGACCCCAAAAGTTATTGTGCAATTTGTCCTGAGTACGCTGATACCCCATATGTGGGAGTAAACCACTGTTTTGTGTGAATGGCAGAGCTCGGAAGGGAAGGAGCACCGTTTGACTTTTTCAACGCAGAATTGGCTGGACGCCATGTCGTGTTTGGAGAGCTCCTGATGTGCCGAAACAGTGGAAACCCCCCACAAATGACACCATTTTGGAAACTAGACCCCTCAAGGAACTTATCTAGATGTGTGGTGAGAATTTTGAACCCCCAGGTGTTTCACTAAAGTTTATAACGCCCGAGCATGAAAATAAAAAAAAATCATATTTTTTCCACAAACACGATCTTTTAGTCTCCCAACTTTTTATTTTCCCAAGAGTAACAGGAGAAATTGGACCCCAAAAGTTGTCCAATTTGTCCTGAGTATGCTGATACCCCATATGTGGGAGAAAACTACTGTATGGGCACACGTCAGGGCTCAGAAGGGAAGTAGTGACGTTTTGGATTGCAGACTTTGATGAAATGGTCTGCGGGCGTCCTGTCGCGATTGGAGAGCCCCTGATGTGCCTAAACAGTGGAAACCCCCCACAAGTGACCCTATTTTGGAAAATAGATCCCACAAAAAACGTATCTAGATGTGTGGTGAGCGCTATGAAGCCCCAAGTGCTACACAGAAGTTTATAACGTACAGCCGTAAAAACAAAAAAGTAATTTTTTTTTTTTTTTTTACAAAACTGATATTTTTTGCTTTAAGGGGTTCTCTAAAGGGGTTAACTAGTGGGACAGTTCTATAGGGCGGGTCGTTACGGACGCGGCAATACCAAATATGTGTACTTTTATTGTTTTGTTTTTTTTATTTACAGGAAGAAATGAATTTATTGGGGAATATTTTTTTTTTCCTTTATTTTGGATTTTTTTTTTACACTTGTTATTTTTATTTTTTTAACTTTTTTACTTTGTCCCAGGGTGGGACATTACAGTATGGGGTCAGATTGCTGGTCTCAGTGTGCACGGCACTCTGTGAGACTAGCGAGCTCACAGGCAGTGCTGTAGGCTTCCTGCAGGACCCGGTGGCCATCTTGGATCCGGGATCTTGCAGGGAGGAAGGCCTCAGAACAGCGCGATCACATTGCGCTGTTCTGATTATCTCAGGGGAGCACGCAGGGAGCCCCCTCCTTGCGCGATGTTCCCCTGTGCCCCTGGTACACCGCGACTGCTCCTGGCACATAGTGACGGGTGTCAGGTGTGATAATCAGCTGACACCCGGCCGCGATCAGCCGCGTGCTCCGATCGCTTCGACGTACTATTCCGTCCACGGTTAGATTGTCCCGGGTTTCTTGGACGGGATAGTACGTCGCATGGCAGAAAGGGGTTAAAATCCATGGAGGCCTGAGATGGCCATGTCATTAGATTAGTATCTGCCTTGATTTTCCCATTAACTTGAAGGACGCGCTCTATAATTTGGCCTGTAGTGTTTAGACCCTTATAAGAAGTGTCTTCAGTTGTCTTGAACTATAACTCCCGGGATGATGTGACTGACTTGATATGTTCCTATTGACGTGTTTACATTGATTAATCAAGTAATAGTTAAACTTTCTTTTGCTTCCAGTTTACTACTTATATGTGTCAGGATGGGGGTGTTATCAGCTTCTCTGTGTTTTCTTTTTCAGATCCACAAAAATATTGTGCCAACATGCAGGACCCAAAGCCAGACCTTAGTCCTGTGGCACAGAATCAGGAGGAGAAAGCTGCTGATGCCCCCACTGAGACTTCACAGCCTAAAAAAGACAATGCAGATATATTAGAAGTGACTGCAATGGAGCAATCTCCAGAACAAGATGCCACCAGTGACGTGGAGGAAGCAGCCCAACCACCTGAGAAGGTAGAGCCCGAGCTCCCTTTTCCTCCAGAATTTGACAAGTATTGGAAGGCCGTGGAAGCAAATCCTGAGGATTTCACTACTTGGACCTACATATTGCATTATGTTGAACTAGAGGTCAGTAACTATCTTGTACAACTGCTGATACAGTGCCTGCTGCTGCACGGGAGGAGGGGGGGAAGCCTGCTGTTGCTGCACGGGAGGAGGGGGGGGGAGCCTGCTGTTGCTGCTTGGGAGGAGTGGGGGAAGTCTGGTGGAGGGGGGGGAATCCTGCTGCATGGGAGGGGGAAAATCCTGCTGCATAGGTGGAGGAGGGGGGGAATCCTGAATGGGAGGAGGAGGGGGGCCTGCTGCATTAAGACTGCTGCACAGGAGGAGGACGGGGAAGCCTGCTGCACAGGAGAAGGAGGGGGAAGCCTGCGCTTAAGCCTGCTGCACAGGAGGAGGGGGGGGAAGCCTGCTGCACGGGAGGAGGAGAAGCCCGCTGTGCGAGAGGAGGAGGGGGAAGCCTGTTGGTGGGGGAGCCTGCTGCCGCTCCTTATCCTGCACTACCTCTTACTGACAAGTACTATTTCTCCTTCACCTCATTGGGAGACACAAACCATGGGGTTGTTATGCTGCTGCCACTAGGAGGACACTAAGCTAATACACAAAGATTGGCTTCTCCTCCGCAGTATACACCCTCTGCAGGCTCCAGCCTGAACCAGTTTCTTGCTTAGTGTCTGTAGGAGGTACTAGGGTCTGGTTACAGACCCCAATTTTTATGTTCCAATTTTTATTTTTCAACTTTCATTGTTTTTCTTTCTTCCACGCATGGAAGGGCGACGGGTCTTAATAAAAAGTCCCGATCTCCCAAAATCATCAACAGGAGGGAACGCGGAGTGTCGCCTCCACGTACCCCCTCCTGCAACGCTACCATCGGGCGACGGTTCCCTTGAATGGGCCCGCTCTCCCCATGTTGATGGCCCCTCAAGATGGGCGACGTTAAAAATCCCGACTACCCTTCACCACCACTATTGAAAGCGGCTGGTGTTTTTTGGTGGCAGGCAAACCCTCTCCACCTCCATATCAAAGGGACGGTGGATTGAGGACGTACGGCCTGGTCAGCCGTAGCTCCTGCGAATCAGCCTCTACAACAACACGGGGCTCACCTATGCCCCTCGCAGTGAGTACTCTCCTTCCATGGGGATGCAATGGGAGCCTGCCCCCCTAATCACCCTCCCACGGTCCAAAGGCTACGCACGACCACATCTGCCGCTGACTCCATCGCGGCCACCTCACAGTGAGTACTGGCCTCCGGGCCCAAGTCCGGTGGTCGTAGCTAACGTTAACTGCAGCCCCCTGTTGGGTCCCTCAGTAACCGCAGGAGAAAGACAGGCCGAGTCATCACCATCCATCATCGCAGTCGCCGCCGCGACCTCACATTCAGCGCTGCAACCTCATTTTCCTGCACGCCGAGGCCTAAACCACGGCCTCCCCCTAGAGACCGCCACTGCGGCCTCTCCTGGGCAGCAGCCGCCGTCGGGGACGCGATCCCATGTCGCTGCAGTGGCCCCTCCATCCGACAAGGGAGCACCGCCGCTGCGGTCTACGTTCCCTCTTGCCGGTCCTGCGGCCTCCTGGACAGGTTCCTTGGGGCATGGCGTCGACAGCGCGCCTCCTTTCTAGCTGCGGCCGCCTCCGCCGGTCACATTAATTTAGGCCCTGGCTTTTGGGCCTAGATAGGCCTTAACTCTGCCCCTCCCTATGCAGGGAGCGCTCCCCTCTTTCCCCGCCTACATTTCCTGGCGCTTCTTGTAGCCCTCGGGAAGCGCCAATTAAGTCTCGGCCGCCATTTTGCTGCTTTATAACAGCAGGACCACTGGGCTGCATATACAGTGCTTAACCCTTTCTCTGCAGCAGTCTCATAGACTCCTCTGATAGCTTAAAGGGAATCTGTCACCCCAAAATAGCCATATCAGATAAAGATATGGCTGAATAGTGCGTCCCATAACTAAGCTAACGGTGGGTATCATATATCATGATACCCCCGTTTTCATATCAAAATACCTTTGTAAAGTTGGTGATTGTAGGTGTCAATCACTGCAGTCAGGTCAGGAGGGCAGCGGTTTTCATGTCCTCCCCCGCTCCTCGTCATCTGTTGCGTTACGCCATCTGTGAATACCACAGACGGCGTTAAGTTCCCGCAATTACGCAATTCAAAATCCGGCGCATGCGCAGTATACTTTGCCCAACAGTGGGCAAAGCATAAAATGAGTACAGCGCATGCGCTAGTCTTTCCTTGCCCCGGAAATAACTGCTTGCCTTGGACGACTTCCGGGGCAAGGAAAGACTAGCGCATGCGCTGTACTCATTTTATGCTTTGCCCACTGTTGGACAAAGCATACTGCGCATGCGCCGGGCCGGAATTTGAATTGCTTAATTGCGGGAACCTAACGCCGTCTGTGATATTCACAGACTGCGTAACGCAACAGATGACGAGGAGCGGGGGAGGACATGAAAACCGCTGCCCTCCTGACCTGACTGCAGTCATTGACACCTACAATCACCAACTTTACAAAGGTATTTTGATATGAAAACGGGGGTATCATGATATGATACCCACCGTTAGCTTAGTTATGGGACGCACTATTCAGCCATATCTTTATCTGATATGGCTATTTTGGGGTGACAGATTCCCTTTAATGTTGCTATCAATAGCTCCGACAAAGCCGATAAAAATGCACAGTCATATATGCCTTGTGTGCCTCATGCAGCCCCTCGCTTCCGCGTAAGCACAGCTCCGCGTTCTGTGCGGCCTGAATTTACTCTCGGCCGCCATGTCTCCCCTCAAGCAGGACCCGAGACATATGATTTTTTCCTGGTGGGCGGGAACACGGGGTAAGCTTATAAATAGCTTAACCCCTTCCCTGCAGCAGTTTACAGGCTCGCTTAATTGCATAATGTCACAATCTAAGAGCTCTAAGAGGATTGACAAACACACACAGTTGTGTATGCCGTGTGTGCTTCATAAGATACCTCACAATAGTGAGGGCATGGTTCCGTTTTTGTTTTTCTGTGTGACCTGCGCCCCTTCATGAGTCTGGGAGCCCCCTGCGTCTCAGACTCCATGCGACGCCCGTGCGCCCTCACTATGTCACCACTGTTCAAAAGTGAATGGTGACTGGAGACTAAAGGCACTGCCACACTTAGCGATCGCACTAGCGATCACGACAACGACTTAACCTGGCGAGATCGCTATGTGATCGCTAGTTAGATTCCAAACACAACTCATCAGCGATCTGTGATTCCAAACACATCTCATCAGCGATCTGTATAACGACCTCTGCGGTCATTGGGAAAACCTAGTCCACCTGCGATGCTGGTGAAGTCGTTCATAAAGGGTGTCACACTCAGCGATTCAGGCTCACCAGCGGGACACCAACAACCAAAAAAAACGGCTCAGAACGTTCATAAGCGATCAGCGACATCTCAGCAGGGGCCACATCGCTGCTACATGTCACACACAGCTAAGTCGCTAACGAGATCGCTACTGCGTCATAAATGTTGACACATTTGCGATCTCGTTAGCGATCTCGCTTAGTGTGGCATACCCTTAACAAAATCTCTCCACCTCCCTATCAAAGGGATGGTGGATTGGGGAGATAATCAGTGCGGATGTTGACTGGAGGCTAACATGCCCTCTCCACCCCCCTATTAAAGGTATGGTGGATTGAGGAGATAATCAGTGCGGTTGGTGAGTGGTTTGCAATCTCCTGTGACCTACGTTATTTGTCTGTCAGCCAGGGTGGATTGATTTAAATCAAGCCGATTTAAATCAACGATTTAAATCATGATTTAAATCAAATTATTTTTTTTCTATTTAAATCAGATCGATTTAAATCGTGATTTTAATCATGATTTAAATCACTGATTTAAATCAAAAGATTTTTTTAATATAAATCACGATTAAAATCTAAAACTTTCAATCATTGTTCAATTAACTCCACACTTCTAGCTTGGTTTCACTTTCTGTAGCTTGGTTTCAGTTTCTTTTTCCATTCAGTTGACATGCCCAAACTTGTTGGATAGTCAGTCAGCAGTACTTGGCTGTAGTAACAATCAAACTTCAGAAGTGATCTGCGTGAGCCATGGCAGGTCGTAAGAGAGACCCTATTTGGGTTCATTTTGTTGAGATGCCAGCAGAGCTTGGAAAGAAAGGTGGGAGAGCAAAGTGCAAATACTGTCAAAAGGATATCCAAGGACTTGTTTGCCGTTTGAAATCACATTATGAAAACTGCAACCAGAAGGGAAATGAAGATGTTGATAGTGATACAACTAATGTCAATGAACCCCCACAGCTTCTTATGCACCAGGACCCTAGCACTAGTGGTAAGTCTGGCAATTACAACCTATTTTAACAGACGTTTTACTGGGATGGTTAAAGTCTATGAAAATAAAAATTTCTAGCACTAGTTCTGGAGTATAGAATTTAAATTTATGTTAAGGCAATATTTCACAGAAGATTAACGTTAAGTAAAAATAAGAGTGTGTATACGCCTATTTTTTTTTTTATTGTAGGCTACAATTCACTTTTGAAGTCTGCCAAATTGACCATTTTTTAAAAAAACATTTTTAAAACTTTTGTGACATAATTTTTTTCAGTTGCTCTGATATTACTAGTATTACAGCAACTTCACCGGAAACTTGAGTAGCATAACTTTTGATACAGCCCTTATAGGACGAGGACCATTACATTGTTCAAAAAGTTTGTTTCAAAATATTTTCGTTATATTTCTTCAAATACGCAGTCGAATTATATTTTTAATTACTGTGCTTTCAGGGTCAAATATGGCTTGTGCTGCACGTGACAATCAATATCTGGGTACAACTTCAACAAAGCAGCCCAACAAAAAACTTTGCGTGCAAAGTGTAGAAAAATTCCTCTTAAAGACTACGACGAGCCAGAAAGAACATTTTGATGAATTAATTGCTAAATTCATATTTGCAACCAATTCTTCTTTCCGACTAGTTGAACACCCATTGTTTGTACAAATGATCGAAGGAATAAGACCAGGCTACAAACCACCAAGTAGATTTGATATCTCAGGAAAACATCTTCAGGCTGTATACGACAAAGAAAGAGCGGCTTGTACAAAATATTTGAAAGACAAAGTTGTTACCATGAGCTTGGATGGTTGGAGCAACATCCACAACGACCCCATAATTTGCACTTGTGTCACAACAGAAGATGGTGAAACTTACCTTACAGACACAATCGACACATCTGGAAATTCACATACTGCTGAATATTTACTTGAAATTGCTAAGAACTCAATTCACCAATGCCAAGAACAGTTTGGATGTAAAGTAAGGACCTTAGTTACTGATAACGCAAGCAATGTGAGCGGAACTGGCACATGAGGATGACACAAATGTCATTACATACGGTTGTTCTGCCCATTTGTTGCATCTTTTGGCAAAAGACCTGCATATTTCGGGTGTCAAGGAACATGTTGTAGAAATTGTTAAATATTTCCGCAATAATCATTTTGCACATGCAACCTACAAGGAAATGGGAGGACTGAAGTTGGTTCTACCACAAGATGTTAGATGGAATACCTTGGCTGAATGCTTGGAACTGTTTATTAACAACTGGTCAAAATTAGTGTCCATTTGCGAAACACATCGGGATAAAATTGATGCTAATATACGAAGCAAAGTATTAAATCTTGGTGTGAAGAGAAATGCTGAGGACCTTTTGGAAAGGTTAAAGCCAATATCTATTGCGTTGGATAAAATGCAGAAAGATACTGCAACCATAGCTGATGCCACAGAAGTTTGGAAAGATTTAGAAGGTTCGCTAGATCGCTTGAACCTCTCAAACAATGTAAAGGTTGCAATACACCACCGCAAGGACCAAGCATTAAAAGAAGAACACTATTTAGCCAATATCTTGCATCCCATCTACAGAGGGAAAAAAATATCTGAGGCGGAAATCAACTCTGCAATGGAGTGGCTCGCCAATACTAACCATGACATTGTGGCAACTGTGCTGAAATTGAAGTGTGAATCTGCACCATTTCAAAAATACATGTTTGCAGATAACGTCGTTAATGAACTAAAACCACTGGACTGGTGGAAGTCGCAATCACTTGTTCTTCCAGCGAAGATAATAAATGTAGCTACTCAGCTACTGACTTCATCGGCAGGAGTAGAGAGATTGTTTTCTTCATTTGGTTTTGTGCACACAACAGTCCGAAACCGCTTAGGAACTGCTAAAGCAGGACAACTAGTTTTCCTATTAAAAGTCCTAAATAAACAGTAGGCTTAAAGGACTGATGTATTCACTGAAGATGTTTGCTTACTTCAAACGTTAGAGATAGGCTATTGTTAAAAAGTACTTACTCTCTGTAGTTCAATTCTGATTGTTTAATAGTGCAAATAAAAATTATTAGGTTTCATAATCATCAACTGTTTTAATATTTTTATTTGTGTAAAATAATTTGATTTGCAAAAAGACAAAGTTTTGCTTGTGTACAACTTGATTAAAAAATCCTATTTAAATCAAAAAAATCCGATTTAAATCAAAAAAATCCGATTTAAATCAAAAAAATCCGATTTTTTTTTTTTTTTTGATTTTTTTTAAAAAAAATCATGATTTTTATCCACCCTGCTGTCAGCGCTAGGCAATCTGCCGTCTCTGGTCATACCGGACATATGACCTGGAGCACTGACTGATAGAACGCATGCTGACGCTTAGTGTGTTACATGTAATGTCCCTTTACCGCGGCGACTCTACACTTCAATCTGTGCAGTTTGCATTTTCTCACAGGAGTCCAACGAGTGGGCAATGTCTCTGGCTTCAGTTTTACCTATGAAGGCCCCCTCTGTCCTTCGAGTCTTCATACAGGGACTGACAGCAGCAGGGAATGCATGGCATGCATCCTGCTGTTTTCTTGGGTACGAATGTTCAGTTCCCAGCTCCCCCGTTCCCGGGGATTGCAGCAAACATGACTCAAAATATGAGTCTCATGTGGGTATATCCGATTCGCCAGACTATCAGGAATCCTTAGATGCCCTCATCGAACCGGTTAACAGAGCTCTGCGAGCCGTACAATATACAAATTAGTCTTTACCTCGCTGAGACCTTCAAAGGGATCAAACGTCTTCACAGGATTTTTTACCAACCCCCCTGAGTTGCTGACATAGGTCAGAGATATAGTAGTTGCCGAATAAATAATTCTAGGAGCTAAAACAGTTTAATCACGGTGTCCTTTGTCCACATTCTAAAAATAGAATGGACGGAGTCTCCAACAATGGATCCTATATTACAGCTCGCTTATTAACCTCTACTGTCTTTGACTGACTGCTTGTTTATTAAAATCCCCACTGTCCGTCCAGTTGGCCCGCGGTCAGTCTTTTGAGGTTTCTGGGACAACTCTCTTCCCTTCTCTCAATGTCACCTAGGTGACCACAGCATGATGTTCGGTCTAGGGCCCTAGCCAAGATCAATCAAGACAATAGCTTACCTCACTGGGTGATTAGTCTGGATTTCCAAATAGCCTGGGTCAGGGATTATGGGTATATGCATCCCTAGATACAGTGGACGACAACGCTCTTATAACTCCAACGACATTATCATCAGCAGACCCCATTGCTCCGAGGGTGGCGGGCAGTTTCCCCTCGAAGAAGTCTCTATCTTCCTTAAGCTCTTCCATTCCTGGGAACGCAGACCCTCACGGTCCAATCTCGAAGGTACTCCTTCCCACAACTTTCTCAGTATTGCAGTATCTGGAAGACTCGAACAGGGTAGGCATCCAGCTACTCCTGCTTTACCAGGTCCGGCTGGCGGGTATTCTCGACCATGGTCTGAAATCTGCTGGTTTCCAGATACGGACATGCAATTCCTGTTTCTCTCGCCAACTCGTTTCTCCGGTCCGTCTTCTAGGACAAAAGGGAACAGGCGAACCAACCTTTTTAAGCCTTTTCATGTACTTCGCTTCTATGGATCCATTCTCACGTTCCCACACACACAGACAGGTTAGAACTGTCTTTCCCAAACCTGTTCGAGGACGGAACCATACATCCCATACTAGAAGTAAATCTGTCGAACAAGTTTGTCAGGGTGCGGCTCTTCAAGATGTTTTTTTCCCTACGTTATCACCTCTCATTCCAATCCTTCCCAACCCGACAAGGTTTTTCCCCGCTTCTCCATCGCAGAAGGCTGTTCTCCAACGTCATGGCAGTCGTTATGTCTATCCTATGTTCTCGGGGCATAGTGATTCCACTCTACCCAGGCGACCTCCTTTTCAAGAGTTCGCACGTTCAAGCCTGTGCAGACAGGGTCAGCATCACCATGGACACTCTCACTCGCCTAGGTCGGTTAGAGGACTTGCGCAATTCCTTTTTCATCCCATCTCAGAGGATCCTCGTTTCAAGCCTGGACACTTCCCGAGTGTGGATAAATGAATAAATAAAATAAAAAATGGTGCCGACAATCCATCAGTACCATTCCCTCGTCTACATCTCCATCGTCGGTAGCAGACATTGCTACCAGCGTGGGACGGATATCCATCCTCTCTGGACCGCTATTTTTCGCTAGTTCCTCTGGATCAGACGGTCTCTGAGGTAGTGGACGTTGTTGTCCTTAATTCAGAGAAAATACTTTCTTCCTGTTTCCGCGCTAGTGTTGACCACTGACTCTGGTCTCGTAGGTTGGAAAGTGCTTCCCTGCCTCCACACGGTCCAGGGACGCTTGCCTTTTGGGAATCTGGTCTCCTGATCAATTTTCTTGAGATCCGGGCAATCGGACTAGTCATCCAATTTCTGCCTGCTTCCCGATGGTCATTTCCCCGGATCCAATCTGTCCACACCACGGCTGTGGTATACATCTGTGGACAGGAGGGCTCACGAACCACAGGAGCTATGCTTGACGTAGCTTGCAGTCTGCTAAAGGCCGATACCAACCATTTACCTTTTTTGTAGGCAGCTCACGTTCTATGGGTAGGAAATTGGGCGTATGTTTTTTTTTCTCAGCCGCCAGGGCCTGATCCCAGGACACTTATTTATTTCCCTGGCAGCCTTTTAGCACGGTTGGCAATGCTGGGTAACGCTGCATATAGACCTCAATGGCCTCTACGCTAAGCGCCAAAGTCCCGGCATTTCTAGATCCGTTCTGTGACCCAATTGTCCTCGGGTCAGATGACCAGGTGCTTCTGTTCCATCAGTTTCGCTTCTATTCCTTTTCTCCGTCTCTTCTGCTAATTCCAAGTGTCTTCCAGAAGTTCAAGGCGGAGGGAATCCCACTGTTCTTTCGTCGCACCAGTTTGAATACGACGAGCGTGGTACGTGGTTCTAGTGCATCTAGACCCCTACCTCTGCGGTTACCAAACCGTCCAGATCTTCTTTTTCCAGAGCGCCAGGACTCGAGTGGGCTGGGCTTAATGACCTGAGCATTGACCGCCACACTTAGCGTTTACCGTTATCGTCAATGTCCAGAAATTTACTCTCAGGCGTATTTTCCATCGTATCCGAGAGAGCTTTGTTCCCTTGGTGGTCTTAACAACCACAGTTGTTTTCCACTTGTGTTTGCCATTTCGTACATATTGGAGTCCCTCCAAAAGGTTTCCATTCAAGCCTGGCACTGTTTTCTCTCAATGCTATCCACCCTGTTTTCTTCTGATCCCTGGTGCTTTACAACTGGTTTTCTTCTTCAAACTCCTGTAAGATGTATCTATCATTCTAACCTTCTTGGAAAGCTTCCTTTTTGGTGACTGTGACAAACACTTCCAGAACAGCGCCTTTCTCCAAATAGGTTTTTCTCTCTATGCTTCCAGAGCGACACAGGAAAGGCCTACCTGCCTTTTTTTTATAAAAAAAAAAAAACCTGCAGTAGCCAGATATATTGCTCTCCAATTTAAGAAGCTTTCCGATTCTGAGGTCTCCTATCCCTGCGAACCTCAGAGTAATTTCTACTACGTCAGTACAGGCGTCCTAGGTCATTCTGTCCCGGACATCGATACAGTAAGGTTGCAGGGCTGCAACTTGGTCCAGTCTTCTCACGTTAATTTACCATTTCACTTGAGCCTTTGCAAGGCTACCCTTAAGCAGATTTCTTCTGCAGTCGACAGCAGCGCATCTGTACACCAGATTATTTGCTGCGTATATTAAGATTTCGGCTGTCGTGCTGTTTCCCACCCATGGACTGCTTTAGGACGTCCCATGGTTTGTGTCTCCCAATGAGGCGAAGGAGAAATAGGGATTTTTGTGTACTCACTGTAAAATCCTTTTCTCCGAGACTCTCATTGGGAGACACAGCACCCACCCTTTTTAGTCTAACGACTTATGTTTGTCTCTTTCAGCCGATGTGGTGATCACTGATATTATGTGAATGATCGTACCTTGATATGATGTTGATCTTTCTCCTACTGCTTTTGCACCGAACTGGTTCAGGCTGGAGCCAGCAGAGGGTGTATACTGCGGAGGAGGAGCCAATCTTCTTTGTGTATTAGCTTAGTGTCCTCCTAGTGGCAGCAGCATAACACCCCATGGTTTGTGTCTCCTAATGAGCGTCTCGGAGAAAAGGATTTTACGGTTAGTACACAAAAATCCCTATTTTACAGGGGTTTTCTTTTGTGAGTGATTAGCATATTTTTAAGGATTATCTCCTTTGTGTGAGTCCTTCTGCTGTGACAACGATGGATCCTAGCGATCACTTGTGATGAAGGAGCTGGGGATAGATCAAACTACTACATAAATTGTTGCCCAATAAAAAAAAAAAAAAATAGCCAACGCATTGTTTTAATTGACTTTGTTGCATCCTGATAAGCTTTTTGTATTTGTCTCCTATCTAGAATCACATATTTGCTGTTCGGCGAGTGTTTGACATGTTCCTCACTCGTTATCCGTTTTGTTATGGCTACTGGAAGAAGTACGCTGATCTGGAAAAGCGGAACAACAACATCATGGAGGCTGATGAGGTAATTACAAGGATATGTAGACATTAGGCAGAAGACTGGACATTGGCTTAGGGCCTGCGCTGGGCCTCCCCTATGTGTAAGGTCAAAACAGGATTAATACTACAGCATTTGTCACTAAGCGTGACATTTGTCCTAATATCTCCTTTCTTTGTTGACAGGTACCTTAAATCTTCACAGTTTGTCAAGCTGTGCAGTGCAAGCCAATATTACACTGCAGCTTAACAAGTAGGGCAGGGCTTTCTGTCATTCGTTTGTTTGGTGGCTTAGATTAATTTTTTTTTTATTTTTGCTGGTTTACATTTTGCTACTTGTTTATTGAATTTGTGGTCAGACGCTGTGAATAAGAATCTAATGGGTCTGTGCCTTATGGGCTGTACCCGAAAGCCAGCCCTCAGCTCCTGCTAAGAATACAGCTGCGCATTGAAGATCAAGACTCACTTCAAGTGGAGCTCAGAACATAAGCCATGTTCTATCCAACCTCCACTTCTATGGTAATGGCAAGATTTTCAATGAAATTCCAAAATTTGTAAGGTTGACCACATACAAATTCTTCTCCTGGTACAAGAAATATATAATTGCCCTTGGCGTGTTCTCTCTCTTTTATCTTGCTGCGTAGGTTTATCGTAGAGGAATTCAGGCTGTTACCTTAAGTGTTGACCTCTGGATACATTATCTTCAGTTCTTACAAGAAACTTTAGATCCGGCTGACCCGGAGACCTGTAACACGCTAAGAGGGTGAGTTATTTAACAGTGTCAAGTATGACTACTCCAGAGGTACACTGAGCCCATTCATTTATGTGGCTGTATGCATTATCATTGAGCTGTTTAAAGACGTACTATCCCGTCCATAAAACCCGTGCCATTCTGCCCATGGACGGGATAGTACGTCATAAACGATCAGCTGCGCTCCTGAGGGGAGTGCAGCTAATCGCCGCCGGGTGTCAGCTGATTATCACAGCTGACACCCGTGACTGTGTGTCAGGAGCGGTCACGGACCGCTCCCGGCACATTAACCCCTAGCACACCGCGATCAAACATGATCGCGGTGTACTGGGGGCACAGGGAAGCATCGCGCAGGGAGTGGGCTCCCTGCGCGCCCCCCTGAGACCTCAGACCAGCGCGATGTGATCGCGCTGTTCTGAGGGCTTCCTCCCTCCCAGGACCCGGATCCAAGATGGCGCCGGGGTCCTGGAGGGAGGCGGCTTCCTCAGTGCCTGCTGAGAGCAGGCACTGAGAAGCCTGCTGCACTGCCTGAGCGATCGCTGGTGTGACAGTGTGACAAAGTAAAAAAGTTAAAAAAATAAAAATAAACATGTTATAAAAAAAAAATATTCCCCAATAAATTCATTTCTTCCTGTAAATAAAAAAAACAAAACAATAAAAGTACACATATTTGGTATCGCCGCGTCCGTAACGACCCCCCCCCCCTATAAAACTGTCCCACTAGTTAACCCCTTTAGTGAACCCCTTAAAAAAAAAAAAAAACGAAGCAAAAAATCAATGCTTTATCATCATACCGCCGAACAAAAAGTGGAATAACGCGCGATCAAAAACACCATATAAATAAACATGGTACCGCTGAAAACGTCATCTTGTCCCGCAAAAAACATCATACAGCATCATCAGCGAAAAAATAAAAAAGTTATAGCTCGCAGAATAAAGCGATGCAAAAATAATTATTTTTTATATAAAATTGTTTTTATTCTATAAAAGCGCCAAAACATAAAAAAAATGATATAAATGAGGTATCGCCATAATCGTACTGACCCGAAGAATAAAACTGCTTTATCAATTTTACCACACGCGGAACAATAAAAACGCCTCCCCCAAAAGAAATTCATGAATTGCTGATTTTTGTTCATTCTAACCTCCCAAAAATCTAAATAAAAAGCGATCAAAAAATGTCACCTGCTCAAAAATGGTACAAATAAAAACGTCAACTCGTACCGCAAAAAATAAGACCTCACATGACTCTGTGGGCCAAAATATGCAAAAATTATAGCTCTCAAAATGTGGCGATGCAAAAAACTATTTTTGCAATAAAAAGCGTCTTTTAGCGTGACATCTGCCAATCATAAAAACCCGCTATAAATAGTAAATCAAACCCCCCTTTATCACCCCTTTAGTTAGGGAAAAATAATAAAATTAAAAAAATGTATTTATTTCCATTTTCCCATTAGGGTTAGGGTTGGCGCTAAGTTAGGGTTGGATTAGGGTGTTAGGGTGTTGTGGTTAGGGTTGGGACTAGGGTTAGGGGTGTGTTGGGGTTAGGGTTGGAGTTAGAATTGGGGGGTTTCCGCTGTTTAGGCACATCAGGGGCTCTCCAAATGTGACATGGCGTCTGATCTCAATTCCAGCCAATTCTGCGTTGAAAAAGTCAAACGATGCTCCTTCACTTCTGAGCTCTGCCATGCGTCCAAACAGTAGTTTATCCCCACATATGGGGTATCAGCGTACTCGGGACCCCAAGAGTTATTGTGCAATTTGTCCTATTTCTTCTGTTACCCTTGTAAAAATAAAATATTGGGCTGAAAAAATCATTTTTGCAAAAAAAAAAAAAAAAAGATTTTTTATTTTTACGGCTTTTTTTATAAACTTCTGTGAAGCACTTCGGGGTTCAAAGTGCTCACCACACATCTAGATAAGTTCCTTGTGGGGTCTATTTTCCAAAATGGGGTCACTTGTGGGGGGTTTCCACTGTTTAGGTGCATCAGGGGCTCTCCAAATGTGACATGACGCCCCCAGACCATTCAATCAAAGTCTGCAATCCAAAACGTCACTACTTCCCTTCCGAGCCCCGACGTGTGCCCATACAGTAGTTTTCGCCCACATATTGGGTATCGGTGTACTCAGGACAAATTGGACAACAACTTTTGGGTTCCAATTTCTTCTGTTACCCTTGTGAAAATAAAATATTGGGGGCGAAAAAATCATTTTTGTAAAAAAAAAAAAAAAATTTATTTTACGGCTGTACGTTATAAACTTTAGTGAAACACCTGGGGGTTCAAAGTTCTCACCACACATCTAGATAAGTTCCTTGAGGGGTCTAGTTTCCAAAATGGTGTCATTTATGGGGGTTTCCACTGTTTAGGCAGATCAGGAGCTCTCCAAACACGACATGGCGTCCAGCCAATTCTGCGTTGAAAAAGTCAGACGGCGCTCCTTCCCTTCCAAACTCTGCCATGCACCCAAACAGTGGTTTACCCCCACATATGGGGTATCAGCGCACTCAGGACAAATTGCACAATAACTTTTGGAGTCTTGTTACCCTTGGAAAAATAAAAATTGGGGTGAAAAGATCATTTTTGTGGAAAAAATGATTTTTAAATTTTACGGCTCTACGTTATAAACTTGTGTGAAGCACTTGGGGGTTCAAATTGCTCATCAAAAATCTAGATAAGTTCCTTAGGGGGTCTAGTTTCCCAAATGGGGTCATTTGTGGGGGGTTTCCACTGTTTAGGCACATCAGGGGCTCTCCAAATGCAACATGGCATCCAAACTCAATTCCAGCCAATTTTAGTTGGAAAAAGTCAAATGGTGCTCCTTCCATTCCGAGCTCTGCCGTGCGCCCAAACAGTGGTTCCCCCCCACATATGGGGTATCAGCGTTCTCAGGACAAATTGTACAACAACTTATGTGGTCCAATTTCTCCTGTTACCCTTGGGAAAATAAAAAATTAGTGACTAAAAGATAATTTTTGTGGGAAAAAAAATAGGATTTTTTATTTTCATGCCCGGGCATTATAAACTTGTGTGAAGCACTTGGGGGTTCAAAGTGCTCACCAAAGATCTAGATAAGTTCCTTAGGGGGTCTAGTTTCCAAAATGGGGTCACTTGTGGGGAGTTTCCACTGTTTAGGCTCATCTGGGGCACTGCAAACGGAACATGACCCCCATTAACGTCTGCATTCCAAAACGTTACTACTTCCTTTCCAAGCCCTGCCGTGCGCCCAAACAGTTCCCCCCCCCCCCCCCCCCCACATATGGGGTATCAGCGTACTCAGGACAAATTGGACAACAACTCTTGGGGTCCAATTTCCTTGGGAAAATTCAAAAATTTGGGACTAAAAAATCATTTTTGTGGAAAATTGATTTTTTTTTTTTTCACACCCAGGCTTTATAAACTTTTGTGAAACACTTGAGGGTTCAAAGTGCTCACAACAGATCTAGATAAGTACCTTAGGGGTCTAGTTTCCAAAATGGTGTCACTTGTGGGGGGTTTCCACTGTTTAGGCGCATCAGGGGCTCTCCAAACGCGACATGGCATCCAATATAAATTCCAGCCAATTGTAGTTTGAAAAAGTCAAACGTCGCTCCTTCCCTTACGAGCTCTGCCGTGTGCCCAAACAGTTGTTTTCCCCCACATATGGGGTATTGGCGTACTCAGGAGAAATTGCATAACAACCTTATCTGTCCATTTTCTCCTTTTACCCTTGTGAAAATAAAAAAAAAGTTTGTAAAAGATAATTTTTGTGGCTAAACAGTAAAATATTCATTTTTTCCTTCCACGTTGCTTTAGTTACTGTGAAGCACCTGAAGGGTTAATAAACTTCTTGAATGTGGTTTTGAGTACCTTGAGGGGTGCAGTTTTTAGAATGGTGTCACTTTTGGGTATTTTCTGCCATATAGACCCCTCAAAGTGACTTCAAATGTGAGGTGGTCCCTAAAAAAAATGGCTTTGTAAATTTTGTTGTAAAAATGAGAAATCGCTGGTCAACTTTTAACCCTTATAACTTCCTAACAAAAAAAAATTTTGGTTCCAAAATTGTGCTGATGTAAAGTAGACATGTGGGAAATGTTATTTCTTAACTATTTTGTGTGATATATTTCTCTGTTTTAAGGGAATAAAAATTCAAAGTTTGAAAATTGCAAAATTTTAAAAATTTTCGCCATATTTGCGTTTTTTTTCAAAAATAAACGCAAGTTATATCGAAGAAATTTTACCACTAACATGAAGTACAATATGTCACGAGAAAACAATCTCAGAATCGCGAAGATCCGTTGAAGCGTTCCAGAGTTATAACCTCATAAAGAGACAGTGGTCAGAATTGTAAAAATTGGCCCGGTCATTAACGTGCAAACCACCCTTGGGGGTGAAGGGGTTAAGGGGTCTAGTTTCCAAAATGGTGTGATTTGTGGGGGGTTTCGACTGTTTAGGCGTATCAGGGGCTCTCCAAACGCGACATGGCGTCCAATTTCAATTCCAGCCAATTTTGGTTTGAAAAAGTCAAACGGCGCTCCTTCCCTTCCAAGCCCTGCCGTGCGCCCAAACAGTGGTCCCACCCCACATATGGGGTATCAGCGTACTCAGGACAAATTGAACAACAACTTTTGTGGTCTAATTTCTCCTGTTACCCTTGGGAAAATAAAAAATTGGGGACTAAACGATCAGGTTTGTGGGAAAAATATGACTTTTTATTTTCATGCCCGGGAGTTATAAACTTCTGTGAAGCACTTGAGGGTTCAAAGTGCTCACCACACATCTATATAAGTTCCTTAGGGGGTCTAGTTTCCAAAATGGTGTCACTTGTGGGGGGTTTCCACTGTTTAGCACATCTGGGCACTGCAAATGGAACATGACCCCCATCAACGTCTGCATTCCAAAACGTTATTACTTCCTTTCCAAGCCCTGCTGCGTGCCCAAACAGTCCCCCCCCACACACACACACACATATATTTGGTATCTGCGCACTCAGGAGAAATTGGACAACAACTTTTGGGGTCCAATTTCCTTGTGAAAAATCAAAAATTTGGGACTAAAAAATCATTTTTGTGGAAAATTTTTGTTTTTTTCACACCCAGGCATGATAAACTTTTATGAAACACTTGAGGGTTCAAAGTGCTCACCACAGATCTAGATAAGTTACTTAGGGGGTCTAGTTTCCAAAATGGGGTCACTTGTGGGGGTTTTCCACTGTTTAGACACATTAGGGCCTCTACAAACGCGACATGGCGTCCAGCCAATTCTGAGTTGAAAAAGTCAAACGGCGCTCCTTCCCTTCCAAGCTCTGCCATGCACCTAAACAGTGGTTTACCCCCACATATGGGGTATCAGCATGCTCAGGACAAATTGCACAAAAACTTTTGGGGTCTTGTTACCCTTGGGAAAATAAAAATTGGGGTGAAAAGATTGTTTTTGTGGAAAAAATATGATTTTTTATTTTCACTGTTCTATGTTATAAACTTCTGTGAAGCACTTGGAGGTTCAAAGTGCTCACCACACATCTAGATATGTTCCTTAGGGGGTCTAGTTTCCAAAATGGGGTCACTTGTGATGGGTTTCCACTGTTTAGACACATCAGGGCCTCTACAAACGCGACATGGCGTCCAGCCAATTCTGCGTTGAAAAAGTCAAACGGCGCTCCTTCCCTTTCGAGCCCTGCCGTGCGCCCAGTGATTCCCCCCCACATATGGGGTATCAGCGTACTCAGGACAAGTTGGACAACAACTTTTGTGGTCCAATTTCTCCTCTTACCCTTGGGAAAATAAAAAATTGGGGACTAAAACATCATGCTTGTGGAAAAAATATGATTTTTTAATTTTACGGCTCTACGTTATAAACTTGTGTGAAGCACTTGGGGGTTCAAATTGCTCATCAAAAATCTAGATAAGTTCCTTAGGGGGTCTAGTTTCCCAAATGGGGTCATTTGTGGGGGGTTTCCACTGTTTAGGCACATCAGGGGCTCTCCAAATGCAACATGGCATCCAAACTCAATTCCAGCCAATTTTGGTTGGAAAAAGTCAAATGGTGCTCCTTCCCTTGCGACCTCTGCCGTGCGCCCAAAAAGTGGTTTACCCCCACATATGGGGTATCTGCTTATTCAAGAGAAATTGCACAACAAATTTTGTGGTTCATTTTTTCTTTTAACAGTTGTGAAAATAAAAAAAATAGGTTCCGAAGTAAAGTTTTTGCAAAAAAAGGGGGTCTAGTTTCCAAAATGGTGTCACTTGTGGGGGGTTTCCACTGTTTAGGCGCATCAGGGGCTCTCCAAACGCGACATGGCATCCAATCTAAATTCCAGCCAATTTTAGTTTGAAAAAGTCAAACGTCGCTCCTTCCCTTACGAGTCTGCCGTGTGCCCAAACAGTTGTTTTCCCCCACATATGGGGTATTGGCGTACTCAGGAGAAATTGCATAACAACCTTATCTGTCCATTTTCTCCTTTTACCCTTGTGAAAATAAAAAAAAGTTTGTAAAAGATAATTTTTGTGGCTAAAAAGTTAAATGTTAATTTTTTCCTTCCACATTGCTTCAGTTCCTGTGAAGCACGTAAAGGGTTAATAAACTTCTTGAATGTGGTTTTGAGCACCTTGAGGGGTGCAGTTTTTAGAATGGTGTCACTTTTGGGTATTTTCTATCGTATAGACCCCTCAAAGTGACTTCAAATGTGATGTGGTCCCTAAAATAAAAATGGTGTTGTAAAAATGAGAAATCGCTGGTCAACTTTTAACCCTTATAACTTCGTAACAAAAAAAAATTTTGGTCCCAAAATTGTGCTGAAGTAAAGTAGACATGTGGGAAATGTTATTTATTAAGAAATTTGTGTGACATATCTCTCTGATTTAAGGGCATAAAAATTTAAAGTTTGAAAATTGTTAAATTTTCAAAATTTTCGCCATATTTCCGTTTTTTTCATAAATAAACACAAGTCATATCAAAGAAATTTTACCACTAACGTGAAGTACAATATGTCACGAAAAAACAATCTCAGAATCAGCGGGATTCGTTAAAGCGTTCGAGATATAACCTCATAAAGTGACAGTGGTCAGAATTGTAAAAATTGGCCCTGTCATTAAGCTGCAAAATGGCTCTGTCACTAAGGGTTAAAGAACAGCTGATCTGCAGTTCTTGGCAGTAGCTGCTACACGTTGGACGGAGCCGGTGCTGTTCAGCTCCATATAGTGTTTACATTTGGACGCCGCCGGAGCCTAATGCCAACTTATCGGTTGTGTAACTTTGGCTGTACCGTGCACCATTTGTATTCCGAATCACTTGGCTATCTGACTAAATTTACACAGCCTCTGCTAAATATGTAAAATAAAATGTCTTTAATCTTTGTCTATATTATCTACGTCTATATTATCTTTGTCTATATAATCAGTCAGTAAGAGTTATCTTAGCCTACGCGCGAGGGCTATGTAATACCCTTTCCAGTGATCCCGGTTTCTTCATGATCTGGCGCTCCCTTGCTCTGAAACTTGTCTTGTGATGCTAATTTGCATATGAAAACAAATGGCCGTACGGGTTTTGTGTGCGTACGGTTGCATTCGCAGTCCTTGGCTACTCTTCGCCGCCCTCTGCTGATTGATTGACAGTGGAAATCAGAGATGAGGAGTTCCATTGCCAATCATGAAGTGGGACTGGCGCTGATGAGGAGAAGCATAGAGTAGCCGAGGACGGAAGGGTCATTGGTATTCCCACTGTTACCTGCAGATTCCCTATACAAGATCAGTCATTACAATTTCACAGCATCTGAAGACTGTAGGTGAGACCCCTGTGGGGTTTGTTTTCACCATGATTCTGACACGTTTTCTATCCTGCAGGACATTCGAGAACGCCATCATGTCAGCAGGTCTAGACTTTCGTTCTGATAAGTTATGGGAAATGTATATTGCCTATGAGGCCGAACAGGGCAATATAAGTGGAGTCACCTGTATATACAGCCGCCTTCTGGGAATACCAATACAGAACTATACTCACCACTTTCAACAGTAAGTTAATTATTATCGATACTGTAGGGTTTTTATATAATGAGTTAAAATATACAAGCAGGAAACTGAATTCAGACGAGGTAATGTGTGATCAGGCCTTGTCTGTGAGGGCGACCCTCCACCGAACAGATTCTCTGTGAATTTATTATGCTTTTTTAGGCCAGGGGGATCTTTTGCGATCATGAAACAACCCTTTTTTCTTGAGAATAAACAGTTAAAATTTTTATAAACATTTTATTTCAGCTGCAGATGGAAGGAAGAGAGCCACAGTATTCATTACTGATGGGTAGGCGGAGCCCCAGATCAGGATGTTACCTCAGATCAAAAGAGTGATGACTGGCTGGCCCCTCCAGCTCGGGCTCCTCCTACTCAGCTCCAGTCTAAGATTTGAGGTCCAGAGGATGGTCGCTGCTAATGCAGCTCCTCAGAAGATTTTATTATTTTACATTCGGACAAGAGACTTGGATCACTAGTTGGTCTAGAGGTCTCAGGGGTACCAGCGCTGCTGTACCCCAACCTCTCCCTTGGCGGATCTGTATTTACTCAAAGTCCCTGCAGAATCCTTGCCGGCCCTGGGGGATGAGGAGAGCTTCCCTGGCGGGGACGCAAACCACACGTGCGGTCACTGCGTCCCTCGCCCTGGGGGGAAGCATGGGCACAGCGCCAGAAACCCCTGAGGGTCCCTGTGGCGCCTTGGCTGGTGAGTACTCCACACAAAATTTTATTATTAATGTGTGAGTGTTTTAGCGTCTGATGGCAGCGCTATTACATGTATATCAGTATGCTTCTAGCTCCCCGGATCGTTCTCTCCCCTCCCGGCTAGAATACGTGTCCAGCTTGGTGAGTCGCTTCTAGCCCGCCGGGCAGAAGCTTAACCCCTTCACCTCCACAGCGCGGGCGCCGTCTGGGGCACTTCTGAGTGACAGATTGCGCTGTCCTGCGGCTGTTCTCGCATAAGGGGCTCGCACACTCTTTTAATATTAATAAAGAGGCTGTGGGGAGTCTGCGACATTAATGCTGCCACTATACGTTTCCGCTGACAATCCTGATGGCGTCGCATAATATTGCGATCGTTTGTGTGTCATTTTTAATGTCGCTATTAGCTGCCAATCTGGGCGATCTCATTAGCATCGCATAGGCGATTAGCGATCTCCTTGACAACTTTGGCGGTCATTGCGTTATAAAAAACAGCGCAATTTTTTAGCGATCTTGTGGAACGTTTTCTGTTTAGTGTGGCATGGCTGTCCTGCAGCTGCGACCTTATAAGAGGCGCCTGAGATTCGCACACCCTTTTTCACTATCAAGGTTGTGGGGAGTCAGCTACTTTAACCCCTTCTTAGGAGGTTAACTCTTAATGGGAGACAGCTGGGGTAGCTCTTTCTTTTGAGCTTTAACCCTTCAGCGTTTGTTTTTTATTTAAGTACTGCTCTGGTTACTGACAGGTTTATCCTGCCATATACTATGCAAGGGTATGTCAGAGACCCTCTCCCAGATCCGTTACGGATCAGCCTCGCGTATCTGACACGCAGACCTCGACTCATACACGGTCAGAGGTTCCAATGGTGTCAAAATGAAGGCCTTCACTGGTTTCTATTGATTACCTTTTAGGTTATGGAGTGTCAACTAGATCCTCTCAAGGGAGCGACACAAATCGGTGTTTTCCTTCTCGCTTAGCGAAGAAGTCCGATTCGGTTAAGGAGGATCGGCAGGGACACCCTGCCTCTCTCTCAGGGGCCGTACTAAAATTTCTGTGGAAGCCATGTGGACGTTACAGTTACCAGAGGAGGTAACTAGTCGTCCTGGTAAGTCGGCCCGGATGTTGCAAGGGTCGCGATGACCTTACAAACTGTATCCGTTTTTCTACGGAGTTATTTGTTAATTGGACCCCTTCTCCTGAAGTGAATGTTCCTTCATTCCAGCTTAGCAAATCTTCCTAGTAAAAGGGAAGACGAGTCTGCAGGACACGCTGGACAGAAAAACGGAGATGGCAACAATTTCCATCTGCGAGGCCGTGGATCATAGATTCGGTATTAAGGATCTAGGTGTACTTGTTAAGTTCCCCTGAGCCGGTTGGACCGTCTAAGGACGGCGTGGCAAGTTTCCCTCTATCAAGGTAGATGGGCTTTTCTAGTTGAAGGATAATGCGTCACTGCTATCCAGGGCGCAATCCTCGGCAGTTACAGTCAGAAGAGCACTGTGACTTGGATGGAACGCAGTTTTCCAACAGGGTTTGCTATCTTTAGCTTAGAAAGTGGTCAGCTATTTGACTGACCTCACGGAGCTGATGCCAAGGCAAAGGCAAAAGAAGCAGCTTTACCGCAGCGCAGAGCTGTGACTTCTGCGTCTGGCAGGACTTGTGCCGATAGTTATCGGCAGTCCTTTTCGGTTCAAGGGATGATCTGACCAACCCTCTGGGGGTTTGTGTCGTCTCTCTCTTTTTAAAAAAAAAAAAAAAAAAGGGGAATTCTCAGAAATTCCGCATACCCTGGAAACAGAACTTCTGTTAAGGCAGAAGCTGGCAAAAAAAAAAAAAATTCGCTAAGGCGGACTGACTTCTGACATTCCGTCAGAGCCGAGCATGAAGTCGCTTCGCTCAGTTATGGCAGCCCTGTCGCAGAACGATCAATCGACATTCGCGACGCTTTTTGGCATGTTCCCATCGGAAGACCTCACCCAGGTTGTGGCTCGACCATTCGGTTTGGCTTTAACGCCCAGAATTTTTACAACGATTCTGACGCCAGAATCTCATGGCAATCCTTCGAAGACGGGGACTTACGATTCGTCCCTATTTGGACGGCCTTTTCGGTTGTGGCTTCAAAGGAGAAGTCGTCTCTGGAATCGTCGCAGGCAATCCTGTTTTTGAGGATGCATTTCGACATGGTACGGGCGGTGTTGTCCCTACCTCCAGACAAGCAGGCATGTCTGCTCCAGCATGTACAGACTATGAAGTCTGCGACAGCAGTGTCCCTTCGGAAGGTATGCGCCTTCTGGTCTGACGGTGGCGTCCATGAGGTTTTTTTCCGTTTGTCCAATTTCATTCCAGAGCTCTCCATAGGCTCATTCTGAGTCGTTGGGATCAATCGCAAGGTTCGCTGGATTGCAGCGTCATCATCTCTCACAGGGTGCGAGAATCCCTAGGATGGTGTTTATGTCCAGGAGCGTTATCCCTGGGAAAGCTTTTCCTCCCTCCGAAGTGGTCGGTCATAAACACCGATGCCAGCCTGACGGGCTGGGGGGGGGTGTTTGGAACAATCTCTGGATTCAGAGAGTATGGTCATCGGAAGAGTCTGTTCTTCCGATCAACATCCTGGAATTGAGGGCGATTTTCCTTTGCCTCCAACATTGGACGGTCCCTTTGAGCGGTCTGCCAGTCCGAGTGCAGACAGACAATGCGACGGCTGTCGCGTATATCAATCACCAAGGTGGGACAAGGAGTTCCAGACTCATGGTAGAGGTGTCCCGAATTCTGATTTGGGCAGAGGCCAGTGTGCCAGCCATTTCGGCGATTCACATTCCAGGGGTTCAGAATATTACAGCGGACTTTCTCAGTCGCAGAAGGATGGATCCCGGGGAATGGAGCCTCCACCCGGAAGTTTTTGCACTACTGTGCTCTCGCTGGGGAACCCCCAAGTGGATTTGATGGCATCCAGGTCCAATGCCAAGTTACCGACGTTCATGTCCAGGTACAAGGACCCGAAGGCTGTGGCGGTGGATGCTCTAGTGGCTCAGTGGGATCAGCTCGAGCTGATCTATGTATTCCCGCCGATATCCCTACTTCCTCTAGTACTGCGTCGGATCAGACTAGAGAGAATTCCAGCTATTTTGATAGCTCCAGACTGGCAAAGAAGGGTGTGGTTCTCGACAATAATGTCGCTGTTGGCGGCAACTCCTTTTCCACTCCCTCTTCAACCGGACTTGTTGACTCAGGGGCCCGTTTGTCATCCGGACTTGATGTCCCTGCGTTTGACGGCGTGGCTCTTGAGACCGAAATCTTGACCCGTAGAGGTTTCTCAGCCGAGGTCATTGCTACCCTTCGTGCTGCAAGAAGTCCGGCTACTACTAGGATTTACCACAAAATTTGGGAAACCTTCTTTTAGTGGTGTTTGGGGTCCTCTCGGAACCCGAGAAAATTTTCCATTCCCAACCTGTTGGCTTTTCTGCAGCATGGGCTAGACAAGGGTTTGGCAGTCAGCACCCTGAAAGGTCAGATTTCTGCTCTGTCCTTATTGTTCCGGAGAACCATTGCTTCAAATAGAGACGTGCTCTCCTTTTTCCGAGGTATATCTCGTAAGTTTCCGCCGCGGAAGGCGCCCGTGTCTCCTTGGCGGCTCAACCTTGTTTTGGAGGTTCTTCAACATAAACCTTTTGAGCCTATGGTTTCTGCTAGCCTTTCTTTACTTTCTTGGAAGGTGGCTTTCCTTGTTGCAGTCACTTCCTTGAGGAGAGTTTCTGAGTTGGCAGCTCTTTCTTGTTCGCCTCCTTTTCTGGAGTTTTTTCCGGATCGTGTAGTGCTTCGCACTCGGGGTGATTTTTTGCCTAAAGTGGTATCACAATTTCATGTTAACTAGGATATTGTGTTGCCTTCACTCTGTCTGGATCCGAAGAATGCGAAAGAGCGAGATTTACACACATTGGATTTAGTGCGGGCCTTGAAGTTTTATCTATCTATTACTCAAGGTTTTCGTAAGACGGACTTCCTGTTTGTGGTTTCAGCAGGTCGTCGGCGTGGTCAACGAGCTTTCAAGGATTCTATAGCTCGTTGGATCCGGTCAGCTATTTTGGAAGCTTACCGCCTTCGGGGTGAACCTTGCCCGATTAAGATTCGAGCCCATTCCACGTGAGCTGTGGCTTCATCGTGGGCTTTTCATCAAGGTGCCTCAGCAGTGCAGCTCTGCCGGGCGGCAACTTGGCGCTCTGTCCACACGTTTACAAAGTTTTATAAAGTGGACGTCAGTGCTTCCGCTGATGCAGCCCTCGGACGTAGGGTCCTGCAGGCAGCTGTAGTTTAAAGTTCTGGATGAACTTGTGTTTAGCGCTGGTTGCGCTTTGTTGTTAAGGTTGTTGGGTTTCTGCCTTTTGTTGGTTTTTCCCACCCTTATTTTTGAACTGCTTTGGGACGTCCCATCAGTAATGAATACTGTGGCTCTCTTCCTTCCATCTGCAGCTGAAACACGGATTTTGGTAAAAACTTACCTGTAAAATCCTTTTCAGCGAAGGAAGGAAGAGAGACACAGCACCCTCCCAAGGCAGAAGTGTGTTGATGTTTTCAGATGCAGCGCGACCCTTATCTGATAGCGATTATCTGGGCTGAGGTCAGCGCGCTAAGGCTCTGTTCCAGCATCGCCAGCTCATCGCAGTAGTCAGGTTCCGTGAGTAGTACCTGGAACTCTGTGGTTTTTGGCTTTCTTTGCATGCATAACCTGTATCCTTGTGTTTTTTCTCTGAAGTTCCTTCAGAAGGGGTTATGTTGCTCCGCTGGTGATCTTGGCTCTTTTCCTAAAAGCTTTGGTACGACTGGAGCTGAGTAGGAGGAGCCCGAGCTGGAGGGGCCAGCCAGTCATCACTCTTTTGATCTGAGGTAACATCCTGATCTGGGGCTCCGCCTACCCATCAGTAATGAATACTGTGTCTCTCTTCCTTCCTTCGCTGAAAAGGATTTTACAGGTAAGTTTTTACCAAAATCCGTGTTTTTTTATATATAATTATAAAACCTGTCCCCACTAAAAATCTGCAAATTATTTTTAGCAATTTTTTTCAGTTTTTTTTGTTTTTTATAATTTGTACCTTTTCAGTGATTGTATGTGTTTGCCTGTTTGTTTCTTACATATTTATATATAATATGGGATTTATGTTTTTGAGCAATTGTAATTTTAATAAGTCGCCAAATTAGTTAAAAGTGTAATGCTGTCGTCCCCCACTGCCTGAGTGGCCAGTTTTTTTTGATGCAGTTTGTGTGACTTTACGCTAAAAAGTTGCATAATGGGTCAGAGAAAAATGATTATAAGGCTAGATTCACACTAGCGTTGCACTGACCTGCGTCGGTCAGCGCACGTCCGCCGCTAAGCTCCGCACCTCCTCCCGATCGCTCCGCCTATGGGCGCATGACGCTGCATGCGACCTTCGCACCCTATCTTTAGCATTGGGTACGCAGGCCGTGCGCAGGTATGCGTTTGCCGGCGCATGCGTCCTTTTGATGGTGCACCAAGCGCACCAAAATGCAACACGGTGCGTTGGGCGCAGGTCTGCGCACCATCAAAAGAACGCATGCGCCGGCAAGCACATGACCTGCATACGCCTGCGAACCCAATGCTGAAGATAGGGTGCGCAGGTCGAATGCAGCGTCATGCGGCCATAGGCGGAGCGATCGGGAGGAGCCGGGGCGGAGCTTAGCGGCGGCCGGGGCGGAGCTTAGCGGCGGCCGGGGCGGAGCTTAGCAACGCCGGGGGCGGAGCTTAGCGGCGGCCAGTCAAACGCTGGAAAAAAATTAAAACGTGTATACTATATTTTCAGACTAGAAGACGCACCTTACCATAAGACAAATTTGGAAAACATTTTTTCCTATTAAAACTTCCATGGTGGGTGAAGTTAAGAGGTCATTATCACTAATTTTAATGTGCTAGGGTTTAATAGGGAGGTAGGAAATCTATTGTTAGTGTCTCCACAGTGTTATTCACACAACACACATATAGATACACAAGCAGTTCTGCTGCATACACATAGAAACAAACAATCTCTGCTACATGCGCTCAGACACACTCACAGCTCTAATGCGAGGTCACACACACACACATGCGCACAGCACTATATATTATATGTATAATTCCTGAACCATGTGTTCAATTTTGAAGAATTTGGTGTAAAAGAAAAAAAAAAAAGCAGAATGTGGAGACCTGTGAGTCTTAAATATTGCCTTCCTCTCCCACCAATCCCGTAACGAAACAGACAGGCCTAGATGGGTTGGAACAGGTCGGTCACAGTTTATTAATTAAGCAGAGAAAGGCAATTACATTTCATAACGGGCTCATGAGCGGTTTAAGCACCATTGAAAAACATAAGGGAGGGTGGTACAAAGACTTCCAGGAGTCTCCTGAGAGAAAGGAAGTAACTGCTGTGACCAGAGCTAGCTGCAATGGCAAAATGTGCGCGAGGGACTGCTGAAGGCCACTGTAACTGCCGCCTTAACCACTTCCCGACCTGTGACGCCACTTAGGCGTCATGGCGGGATCACGTTCCTGAAAGTCAGGTGACGGGGTCACTGAAATGTCGCCCGAACTGCAGGTACGTGAGGACCTATAGTTGACCCCGGGGGTGGCTTTGCCCCTCCCCCCCGTGGCACCGATAGCTCTGATTGGCTGTTTCACTTTCAACAGCCAATCAAAGCAATTGTAATATTTCACCAATGAAAATTGGTGAAATATTACAGTCCAGCCATGGCCGATGCTGCAATATCATTGGCTATTGGCTGGAGCTAGGTGACCTGTCACCTCCCCCAGATCTGATTGGAGCTAGCGCTATCCCTCCAATCAGATGTGGAGTGGCGAAGTGAACTATGGCTGCCCTCGGGTCTTCAGCCTCATCCCGTCTGCGGAAGCTGAAGAGTGAGGTCCCTACCTGCGGCAGCCACCTTCCAGTACTCCCCTCTGTTGCCCTATGCTCCCCCCGCCGTCCGATCACGGTGGATACACCTGGGCTGGAAAATAAACTTTGAAAAGTCTTCTCCAGTACCGACTCAGCAAATTTCCTTCTTGGGAATGATCCCGGACACTTCTTGCGGGTTGGTCATTCTCCCTCCAGAAAAGGCCTTGGCCTTACAACAAGGAGCACGGTGTCTTTCCCGCTCGGCCCCTCGCTCTATACGTTTCAGCATGGGGATTCTCGGGAAAATGGTAGCAGCGATAGAAGCGGTCCCATTCGCACAGTTCCATCTCCGCCCTTTGCAACATGCGCTGCTGTTTGCTTGGGACAGGAACCCGTCCTCTCTCGACCGTCTGTTCCGTCTTTCTCTGTGAGTCAGGCTGACCCTCAGGTGGTGGACGCTGAAGTCCTCCCTGAACCAAGGAAAGACCTTTCTTCCAATACGTTGGTTACTGGTGACCACTGACGCCAGTCTTCTGGGCTGGGGTGCAGTTTTCAGCCACCACACGGCACAGAGTCATTGGTCCATCCGAGAGTCACATCTCCCCATCAACATCTTGGCGATATTAGCGATCAGGCTAGCCCTACTGCGTTTTCACCATCTCCTCGCAGGTCACCTCATCAGGATCCAATCCGACAACGCCACGACTGTGGCGTATATCAACCGTCAAGGGGGTACCCGCAGCAGGACAGCCATGCACGAAGTCAGTCACATCCTCCGTTGGGCCGAGACCAACCATTCGCCCATCTCGGCGATCCATATCCCGGGTGTAGAGAATTGGGCGGCGGACTTTCTCAGTCGCCAGGGCCTCGCCTCGGGAGAATGGTCTCTTCACCCGGAAGTCTTTCAGCAGATTTGTCGTCGCTGGGGGACTCCTGATGTGAATCTCATTGCCTCAAGGCTAAACAAGGTTCCCCAGTTCATTGCCTTATCACACGATCCATGTGCCATCGGAGCAGACTCCTTGGTTCTGCCGTGGCATCTGTTTCGACTTGAGTACATATTTCCCCCTCTCCCCTTACTCCCAAGGGTCATCAAGAAAATCAGAGCAGAAGGGGTACCAGTGATCCTAGTCGTGCCGGGCATGGTACGCAGAACTAATTCAACTTGTCGCCGATGTTCCCTGGCGACTACCAGATTGCATGGATCTACTTTTGCAGGAACCTGATTTACCACCAGAACTCCGGGGCCCTGTCTTTGACGGTGTGGCGTTGAATCCTGGATTTTAGCCCAAGCTGGATTCTCTCATGAAGTGATCTCCACCATGATTAGTGCTAGGAAGCCTGCGTCCATGCGCATTTATCATCGCACCTGGAGAACCTTCTTCTCATGGTGCAAGGCCCGTGGACGATCTCCTCTGGTGTTCTTCATCCCTTCCATATTGGAATTCCTGCAATCCGTATTAGACTCGGGTCTCGCGCTTAGTTCGCTCAAAGGACAAGTTTCAACCTTGTCAGTTCTATTCCAACGCAAGATTGCCACCAGATTACAGGTGAAGACGTTCATTCAGGGAGTTTCCTGCGTGGTGCCTCCCTATAAAATGCCGTTTGATTCATGGGATCTTATTTTGGTCCTCGGAGTTCTACAGGAGGCCCTGCAGGATGTATCACTAACCTTTCTTTCTTGGAAGGTGATTTTCCTAATGGCGATTACGTTAGTCAGACGAGTCTCGGAGTTGGCCCAATCCTGCCGACCTCTGTTCCTGATTTTTCATCTACACAAGGCAGTTTTGAGGATGTCCCCCTCTTTCCTGCCCAAAGTTGTTTTTTCCTTTCACCTCAATGAGGAGATTGTTTTGCCTTCATTCTGTCCGGCACCAGTCCATCGTATCGAGAAAGCTCTTCATACTCAGGATGTGGTTAGGGCTCTTAGATGGTACATCTCTCGGACGGCTGCTTTCCGCAAGTCGGATGTCCTGTTTGTGCTTCCAGAGAGGCATAGGAAGGGTCTAGCCGCTTCAAAGGCCACACTGGCCAAGTGGATTCGCTCGGCTATTCAGGAGTCCTACCGTGTCAGGGGCACACCTGTCCCAGCAGGGATTAGGGCGCATTCTACTCGGTCAGTGGGCGCCTCTTGGGCCATTCGGCACCAGGCGTCAGCACAACAAGTCTTTAAAGCTGCATCTTGGTCTCGCGTGCATACTTTTACAAAACACTACCACATTCATTCTCTGGCCTTTGCAGATGCTGCCCTTGGCAGGCGCATCCTGCAATCGGCACTGCCACAGCTGTAAGCCAGTGGTACATGGGGTATTAGCAGTTGTATTGCTCCCCACCCAGGGACTGCTTTAGGACGTCCCATGGTCCTGTGTCCCCAAATGAGGCGTAGGAGAAATAGGGATTTTTGTGTACTCACCGTATAAAGGGAACACTTAAACAGAATATAACTCCAAGTAAACCAAACTTCTGTGAAATCAAACAGTCCACTTAAGAAGCAAAACTGATTGACAATCAATTTCACATGCTGTTGTGCAATTGGAATAGACAACAGATGGAAATTATTGGCTATTATCAAGACACTCAAAGGAGTGGTTCTGCAGGTGGGGACCACAGACCACATCTCAGTACCAATGCTTTCTGGCTGATGTTTTGGTCACTTTTCAATGTTGGTTGTGCTTTCACACTTGTGGCAGCATGAGACAGACTCTACAACCTACACAGGTGGCTCAGGTAGTGCAGCTCATCCAGGATGACACACCAATGCGAGCTGTGGCAAGAAGGTTTGCTGTCTGTCAGCGTAGTGTCCAGAGGCTGGAGGCGCTACCAGGAGACGAGCAGGGGGCCGTAAGAGGGCAACAACCCAGTAGCAGAATCGCTACCTCTGCCTTTGTGCAAGGAGGAACAGGAAGAGCACTGCCAGAGCCCTGCAAAATGACCTCCAGCGGGCCACAAATGTGCATATGCCTTCACAAACGGTTAGAAACCGACTCCATGAGGATGGTCTGAGTTTCCGACGTCCACAGATGGGGGTTGTGCTCACAGCCCAACACTGTGCAGGACGCTTGGTATTTGCCACAGAACACCAGGATTGGCGAATTCGCCACTGGCGCCCTGTGCTTTTTACCGATGAAAGCAGGTTCACACTGAGCACATGTGACAGACGTGACAATCTGGAGACGCCGTGGAGAGCGATTTGCTGCCTGCAACATCCTTTAGCATGACCGGTTTGGCAGTGGGTCAGTAATGGTGTGGGGTGGCATTTCTTTGGAGGGCCGCACAGCCCTCCATGTGCACGCCAGAGGTAGCCTGACTGCCATTAGGTACTGAGATGAGATCCTCAGACCCCTTGTGAGACCATATGCTAGTGCGGTTGGCCCTGGGTTCTTCCTAATGCAGGACAATGCCAGACCTCATGTGGCTGGAGTGTCAGCAGTTCCTGCAAGATGAAGGCATTGAAGCTATGGACTGGCCCACCCGTTCCCCAGACCTGAATCCGATTGAGCACATCTGGGACATCATGTCTCGCTCCATTCACCAACGTCACAATGCACCACAGACTGTCCACGTGGTGGCAGATGTTTTAGTCTAGGTCTGGGAGGAGATCCCTCAGAACACCATCTGCCGCCTCATCAGGATCATGCCCTGGCGTAGGGAGGTCATACAGGCACATGGAGGCCACACACTACTGAGCATCATTTTGACTTGTTTTAAGGACATTACATTCCACTTTAATTTTGGGGGTGACTCCAAATCTAGGCCTCCATTGGTAATAAATTTGATTTCCATTGATGATTTTTGTATGATTTTGTTGTCAGCATATTCAAATTTGTACAGAACAAGGTATTCAATGAGCATATTTCATTCATTCAGATCTCGGATGTGTTATTTGAGTGTTCCCTTTATTTTTTGAGCAGTGTATTTTCTGGCTGCCTCCTTGGACGCAGCAGGCCATACACCGCATCCTTTGGTTGAAGGCATGGTGTGCAGATACCACCTCTAAAAGGTCCCTTACCAACCTAGCCTTCCAAGGCTCCAGGCTCTTTGGGGCCAGGCTGGACCAAATAATTTCGGATGCTACTGGAGGCAAAAGCACCTCTTAGGCCAGACCTAAACGCCTTTTCAACAGGAAAGGTCCTCGGCCTTTTTTGGTCCTTTCGACCCTTCCCATCTTCAGAATCCTCACAGCAGGACCGTCCCTCCGCTTCAGGGGAACAGAGAAAACCATCGTTCAAGCCTTCACCCCACTGGAGGCCAAATGGCCGATCCTCCAAATCCTCTGGGTCCCGCACCAACAGGTTCCATTCTAAGTGACGGGTCACCCCCCCCCCCCCCCCCCCACCTGGAAGTCTCTACATGGTGGGTGGCAGGCTTCTTTACTTCAGGGACGCATGGTTTTCGGTGGTCGGCGACGCCTGGTTCAGGGACATAGTTACTTCCGGTTACAAAATCAAATTTTCTTTTTTTCCACAGAGAGACTCTTCTTTCGGTCTCTCCCACCAAAACAGCCATCCCAGACACCAGGGTTCCTCCAGGCTGTCTCTTCCCTTCTAGCTTCCGGAGTAATCATACCTGTTCCTCCAAACGAACGGTTTCTCCTTCGCCTCATTGGGAGACACAGACCATGGGTGTTATGCTGCTGCCACTAGGACACTAACTAATACACTTAGAAATTGGCTCCTCCGCAGTATACACCCTCTGCTGGCTCTAGCCTGAACCAGTTCTTGCTTAGTGTCTTTAAGAGGCACTAGGGTCTGACTTCAGACCTTGACTTTATTTTATTTTTACTTTTTTTCATGGATTCGACGGGCGACGGGGCCTTTCAAGGTCCCGATCTCCCAAAAACATCAACAGGCGGGAACGCGGAGTGTCGCCTCCTCGTACCCCCTCCTGTAACTTCTACGGCCTGCGCTCGCATCAGGGCGACGGTTTCCTTTAATGGGTCCGCGCTCCCCCCCCCCCCCCCCCCCCCCCCCCACATCACGGACGGGAACGTGAGGTGTCGCCCTAACGTACCCCCTTCCAGAGCCAGGCCCGCAGCCGGATATATTGACTTAACTCCGGTGGAAGTTCCTCTGAGGCATTTGGTGGCCGTCGGCACCGCCACTATCAGAAAGCGGATGGTGCCAAGAACCTAAGGAGCCCTCTCCACCTCCCTATCAAAGGGATGGTGGATTGAGGATGGACGGCGCGCAGCGCTCCCGACTCTGCTACATACCGGCAATGTGAGTATAGCCACTGGTTGGCACATTACCGCCATGAAAAGCGCCCGGTGCATGAGAAATTAACCCTCTCCGCCTCCCTAACAAAGGGATGGCGGATTGAGGTAGTATGACCGCATATGCCGCTGGCTCCCGACGCAGGGAGTACCCAAACGCTGCAGCGCTTTTTTCCATGGCAGCTGCTGTGGCATGCTCCCACCAGCTGCCGAGGCTTGTTATAGTAGGCCGTGGGTCGGACTGCTGCCGCGGCCTGCGCTATCACCACTGCCTTGGTCTGCGCCACACCGCCACTGCGGCCTTCTATTGGAGTCGCAGCCTCTCTCAGGAACCGCTGCCGCGGCCCTCTCAACCGCCGCGGCCTCCTCATGGGTACCGCCGACGCGGCTTCCTTAAAGGAGCTGCCGCTGCGGTCTTAATCATCGGAGTCGCTCCTGCGCCTCACCTCCTGCGCCGCTGAGAGTCTCCGCCGCAGCCAACCAGCAGGGCCGCGGCCTCCTCCAACTGCCGCGGCTGCCTCCCTAATTTAGTCCCCGGGTAGGCCTCAGTTCCACCCTCTCGGGGTAGCTCAGCCCACATTTTTTTTGGCACTCGGAAACGAGAAGCACCAACTCAGTCCCGGCCTCCATTTCTCCCTTCATCGCCGCATCTTCTGAGTGGGGGAAAAAGTATTCCGGCGTCTGACAGACAGGAGATAATCGGTGCGGACCATTCATCCTATTCTGATGGGCAGGACACAGGACCTTGGGTAAGCTTGCACTGCGCTTAACCCCTTCCCTGCAGCAGTCTCCAGGCTCTATTAACATCTGAGGCTCCAGGCGGCTAACGTGCGGCCCCACTATATCACCACTGCCCAAAAGTGGATGGTGACTGGATGCTAACAAAACCTCTCCACCTCCCTATCAAAGAGATGGTGGATTGAGGAGATAATCAGTGCGGATGGCGAGTGGTTTGCAGTCTCCTGTGACCTTCGTTACTCGTCTGTCACCGCTACACGGTCTGCAGTCTCTGGCGGCTCGGACATATGACCTGGGAGCACTGAGTGATAGAACGCCTAGTGTACTGCGTGTAATGCCCCACTACCGCGAAGGCTCCCCACTGTAATCTGTGCAGTCTACATCTTCTCACAGGAGCCCAACGAATGGGCAATGCCTCCGGCTTCAGTTTACCTTACGATGAAGGCCCTCTGCCCTTCGAGTCTTCAGACAGGGGCTGACAGCAGCAAAGAATGCCCAATTTTCTAGTTAACGTCTCAGTAACTCGTCCCCCAGGCATTCTGCTGTTTTGGTGTATGCATGCTCCGTTTCCAGCTCCCCTGTCCCTGGGGATTGCAGCAAACATGACTCAGGATAGGAGTCTCATGTGGCCATATATCCGGATTCGCCAGACTACCAGGAATCCTTAGATGCCCTCATCCAACAATGGATCCTATATTGTGGCTCGCCTACTAACCTCTACTGTCTTTGACTGACGCTTGTCTATTAAAATCCCCACTGACCGTCCAATTGGCCCGCGGTCAGTCTTTTGGGTTTCTGGGGCAACTCTCTTCCTTTCCCTCACAGTCACCTAGGTGCCCAGAGCCGTGATGGTTTGGACTAGGGCCCTAGCCAAGAACAGTCAAGTCAATAACTTGCCTCACTAGGTGGTTAGTCTGGATTACCAAATAGCCTGGGCCGGGGATTATGGGTACATGCATCCCTGGATACAGCAGACGATGACGCTCTTATTGCTCCAACGCCATTACCATCAGCAGAGCCCTATGGCTCCGAGAGTGGCGAGCAGATTCCGCTTCAAAGAAATCTTTAACTTCCTTAAGCTCTTCCATTCCTGGAAACGCAGACCCTCACGGTCCAAACTCAAGGGTACCCCTTCCCACAAGTTTCTCTGCTCAATGACTCATTGCAATATCTGAAAGACTCGGACAGGGTAGGCATCCATCTACTCCTGTTTTATCAGGTCTGGCTGGCGGTTGTTCTCGACCATGGGTCGGAAATCTAGTGGTTTCCAGATACGGACATAGAATTCCTGTTCCCCTCGTCAACTCGTTTCCTCCGGTCCCGTCTTTTAAGGACAAAAGGAACAAGCGGCCCCACCTTATTAGGCCATTCATGTACTCCGCATCTATGGAACCATTGTCACGGTCCCACACACAGACAGGTTCAAACGGTCTTACCCAAACCTGTTCGTGGTTCCAAAGAAGGACGGAACCGTGCGTCCCATCCTAGACGTAAAACTGACGAACAAGTTTTGTCCGGGTGCGTCATTTCAAAATGGAATTTTTCCTATGTTATCACCTCTCATTCCAATCCTCAGCCGACAAGGATTTCTCCGCTTCGCCATCGCAGACAACCATTTTCAGTTCACGGCTTTAACCTTCGGTCTCGCCTCTGCTCCCAGGCTGTTCTCTAAGGTCATGGCAGTCGTTATTTCTATCCCATGCTCGCGGGGCATAGTGATTCCACTCTACCCAGACCACCTCCTTTTCATGAGATCGCCCCTTCAAGCCTGCGCAGAAAGGGTCAGCATCACCGTGGACACTCTCACTCATCTAGGTCGGTTAGAGAGCTTGCGCAATTCCTTTTCAGCCCCATCTAAGAGGATCCTCGTTTCAGGCCTGGACACTTCCCGAGTGTTGATAATTCCCCCTTCAGGAAAGATTTTCACTGATCCAGGAAGCTCAGAAGTTTCCTCTCGGCCGTCCCCTTTTCCTGCAGTCTGGAACGCAGGTCAAAAAAAAAAATAGTGCCGACAATCCATCAGTACCATTCCCTCGACTACAGACATTGCTACAAGCGTGGGACTGATATCCATCCTCTCTGGACCGCTATTTTTCGACAGTCACTCCGGATCAGGCGGTCTCTGAGGTAGTGGACGTTGTTGTCCTTAATGATTCAGATAAAGTACTTTCTTCATGATCCCGCGCGGGTGTTGACCACTGACTCCAGTCTCATAGGTTGGAGAGTGCTCTCCCACCTCCACACGGTCCAGGGACGCTTGCCCTTTGGGAATCAGGTCTCCTGATCAATTTTCTTGAGATCCGGGCAATCAAACTAGTCATCCAGCATTTCTGCCTGCTTCCAGATGGAAAAATATTTAGACTTGAGAGTCCTCAGTGGTTGATACCTTTTAATGGCTAACTGAAAAGATGGTAACAAATTGCAAGCTTTCGAGACTATTCAGGTCTCTTCATCAGGCATTTCCTATATGCTTCCAGATGGTCATTCCCTCCGGATCCAATCAGTCCACGCCACGTCTGTGGCATACATCTGTGGTCAGGAGGGCTCACGAAGCACAGGAGCTATTCTAGACGTAGCTCGCATTCTGCAAAAGGCCGATACAAACCATTTACCTTTTTGTTGGCAGTTCATGTTCTAAGGGTAGGAAATTGGGCGCACTTTTTCCTCAGCTGCCAGGGCCTGATCCCAGGACACTAGTTAATTTCCCTGGAAGCCTTTTTAGCACGGTTGGCAATGCTGGGTGACACTGCATATAGACCTCAATGGCCTATACGCTAAACGCCAAAGTCCCAGCATTTCTAGATCCGTTCTGTGAACCAATTGTCCTCGGGTCAGATGACCTGGTGCTTCCGTTGCATCTGTTTCACTTCCATTACCTTTTCTCCGCCTCGTCTGCTAATTCCAAGTGTCGTCCAGAAGTTCAAGGCGGAGGGAATCACACTGTTTTTTTCGTCGCAACAGACTGAATACGACGAGCGTGGTACGCGGTTCTAGTGCATCTAGACCCCTACCTCTGCGGTTACCAAACCGTCCAGATTTTCTTTTTCAAGAGCCCATTTCCCGCCAGGACTCGAGAGTGCTGGGCTTAACGACCTGGGCATTGACCGCCACACGTAGCGTTCACCGTTATCGTCAATGTCCAGAAATTTACTCTCAGGCGTATTTGCCATCATATTTGAGAAAGCTTTTTTCCCTTGGTGTTTTTAACAACCACGTTTGTTTCCCACTTGTGTTTGCCATTTCGTCCATATTGGAGTTCCTCCAAGAGGTTTCCATTCAAGCCTGGCACTGTCTTCTCTCAATGCTATCCATCCTGTTTTCAAAGAATACCTTCCAAATCGCATGTTAAGACCTTCTTACAGGGAGTGCCGCACCTTAATTCCTCGCCTTCGGAGCCTTGGGGTTTTTGATCTGATCTCAGGTGCTTTACAAGTGGCCTTCTTCAAACTCTTGTAAGATGTATCTATCACTCTTCCTTCTTGGAAAGCTCCCTTTCTTGTGGCTGTAACAAACGTCACGCAGATTTTGAAATTGACGGCTTTGTCTTGCAAACCTCCATTCTTGTCTTTCAACAGGGCAAGGTGGTGTTAAGGACCTCTGTCCTTCTTGCCTAATGTTGTTCTTCCTTTCATCGGAATAAGAACATAGTCTTGCCCTCGTTCTGTCCACCTCCGGTTCATTGTACTGGAAAGGCTCTCCATACTTTGGATTCGGAGAGAGTACTCAGGAAATACAATTCCGGAACAGCGCCTTTCTCCAAATCGGATTCTCTCTGTTTCCAGAGCGACACAGAAAAGGCCTACCTGCCTCTTTTTAAAAAAAAAAAAAACTACAGTAGCCAGATATATGTGCTCTCCAATTTATGAAGCTTTCCGAGTCTGAGGTCTCCTATCCCTGCGAACCTCAGAGTAAACTCCACTACGTCAGTGGAGGCGTTCTGGGTCAGTCAGCCCCGGACGTCGATACAGCAAGGTTGCAGGGCTGCAACTTGGTCCAGTCTTCTCACAATAGTTAAGCATTACAACATTCTTCCTTAAGCCTTTTCAGAGGCTGCCCTTGGCAGATAAATTCTGCAATCGACAGCAACGCAACTGTAGACCAGATTATTCGTTGCGTATATTAAGGTTTCAGCTGTCGTGCTGTTTCCCACCCATGGACTGCTTTGGGACGTCCCATGGTCTGTGTCTCCCAATGAGGCGAAAGAGAAACAGGGATTTTTGTGTACTCACCGTAAAATCCTTTTCTCCGAGACGCTCATTGGGAGACACAGCACCCACCCTTTTTAGTCTAACGACTTCTGCTTGTCTCTTTCAGTCGATGTGGTGATCACTAATATGTGAATGATCGTACCTTGGTATGATGTTAATCTTCTCCTACTGCTTTTGCACCAAACTGGTTCAGGCTAGAGCCAGCAGAGGGTGTATACTGCGGGGGAGGAGCCAATTTCTTTGTGTATTAGCTTAGTGTCCTCCTAGTGGCAGCAGCATAACACCCATGGTCTGTCTCCCATTGAGCGTCTCGGAGAAAAGGATTTTACGGCGAGTACACAAAAATCCCTGTTTTCAGGGTTCTACTCGAATCTCTTCGTAGTCCTGAAAAAAGACGATTCAGTCCGTCCAATTTTGGACCTCAAACTGTTGAATCTCCACGTTCGGATCTGCCACTTCAGGATGAAGTCCTTACGCTCTGTGGTCGCCTCCATGGAGCCTGGGGAATTTCTGTTCTCCGTAGACATTCAGGATGCGTATCTCCACATTCCTGTTTGTGTGCAGCATCAGAGATTCCTTTGGTTTGCGATCCAGGAGGATCACTATCAATTCACTGCTCTTCACTTCAGCCTGGCATCTGCCCCCAAGGTCTTCACGAAAGTAATGACGGCTGTCATGGCCATCCTTCGCTCCAGGAGGGTTCTCATAATCCCTTATCTGGATGACCTTCTGATCAAAGGCTCGTCCTGCCGAGACTGCGTGCAGTCTCCAAGTCACTCTGAACACCCTGACCCATCTCGGCTGGATTATCAACAGGGAATGGTCCACTCTAATCCCTACTCAGCGACTGGCATTCCTGGGAATGGAGTTCGACACGAGCCTGGCCCAGGTGTTTCTTCCGAAGGACAAGTTTTCAGCTCTCTGCGAGGGAATCCGATCCCTAAGGCGCCCAGTCCCCCTCCCCCTTCGGTCCTGCATGAGGGTCCTGGGGAAGATGATTGCCTCCAAGGAAGCTTTGCCCTTTGCCCAGTTCCACACTCGTCCTCTTAAGCTGTCCCTCTTGTCTGTCTGGGACAAGGCTACGCCCTGTTCGTCTGCCTCTCTTCCTCAGTCCTGCGAGGGAGGTCTTTCCTTCCCCTTCGGTGACAGGTCATCACCACCTATTCCAATCTCCTCGGGTGGGGAGACGGTTTTCCTTCGGCACACAGTGCAAGGATGCTGGAACGCCCAGGAAGCCCTTCTTCCCATCAACCTTCTGGAAATCAGGGCAATCTTCCTTGCCCTCCTCCACTGGCAGTTTCTCCTTGCAGGCAAACCAGTCCGCATTCAGTCGGACAACCCCACGGCCGTGGCGTACATAAACCAACAGGGCGGGATTCGCAGCAAACAGGTGATGGTGGAGGCGACAAAGATACTGCGTTGGGCGGAAGTCACGTTCCGGCCATATCGGCCATTCACATTCCGGGGGTAGAAAGTTGGGCAGCCGATTTCCTGAGCCGCCAAGGCCTAGCATCAGGCGTGTGGTCTCTCTATCCCTCAGTCTTCAATCAGATGTCAGCGTTGGGGCACTCCGGACGTCGACCTCATGGTGTCTCGAATAAATCACAAAGTTCCTCTGTTCGTAGCCAGGTCCCAGGACCCACTGGCCATCTTCTACGACGCCCTGGTGATTCCGTGGTCCCAGTTTCAGCTCCCTTATCTGTTTCCACCTCTTCCCTTGATTCCGAGGGTCGTAAAAAATAGAAGGGATTCCGGTAATCCTGATAGCTCCAGACTGGCCAAGGCAACCTTGGTATGCGGAGCTGGTAACCATGTTCTCGTTCGTTCCCTGGAGGCTTCCAGACCGTCCAGATCTACTCTCGCAAGGTCCCCTCTTCCACCAGAGTTCTCAGTCTGAGTTTAATGGCATGGCCGTTGAGACCGCGGTCCTAAGGGAGTCGGGTTTTTCCCACCAGGTCATTCAGACCATGATCCGAGCTAGAAAACCAGCTTCTTCCCGCATTTACCACAGGTACTGGAAGGCCTTCTTCCGATGGTGCGAGGAAAACGATGTGTTTCCAATGTCCTTTTCCTTTCCTTGGTTTCCTTCAAGTATGCTTCGACTCTGGCCTGTCCCTCGGTACTCTAAAGGGACAAGTTTCCGCTCTATCCATCTTTTTTCAGAGGGATCTGGCCTTTCTCTAGGGAGTTGTCCACTTGGCTTCTCCTTTCCATCCTCCCGTTAGATCCATGGGACCTTAACCTCGTCCTTTGGCGCTCTACAAGGTGCCTCCTTCGAACCACTTCAGGACATTTCACTTTCCTTCCTCTCATGGAAGGTGGCCTTCCTAATTGCAGTTACGTCTGAGGAGGGTCTCTGAGTTGGCTGCCTTATCCTGTCGATCCCCGTACCTGATTCTTCATCAGGACTGTTGGGTGGAGGGTCTGAAGTGACCCTTCACGGTTGACCCAAGTGATTTCCAAATTAATCCACAGGACGTTGCTAGCAACTGAAAATGACCAGACTGAGACGACGTGTCTGTTTGGGAGGATCAAGGCAGATTCCTAATCCCGTTTATTACATCATCTCTTTATAATATTTAACAGGTTGTACTTCAACCAATAGCATGAAAACACACAACGCTTAACCTATAAAAATGCAGGATAACCGGAAACTACATATACACTCCAGGTCAGAAGTTGTCGCTTATACATGTTATATAAATAAAAGTTTATAACCTAACTTTAAATTCATCCATTGGTTGTGTAAATTATTCTTTTGAAAGCTGAAACCTTCTGAAATGTGGTTTAGGTTAAGAAAATAAATTGGCATCAATGCAGAAATATTGATCATTTAATGAACAAAGAATGGTCAGATTTTGATAAGAGAAAAGTTTTGTCGCCTGGTCATATAATGCACCCAATCCTAGTTTACATCCTCACCTCTTCTCAGTAAATGATCGGTTAATTAGTGGATGTGTATAAAAAGAAACCCAGCACCCCAGACCTTCACTTGAACTGCAACTTGAGCTCTGATAATATGCCAAAAATCCACCCTGCGACCAAGAGGCTGAAGACCAGATCCACTGCAGAGGTGGCTGACACCTTTAATGTGTCTCAGCTTCAAGTACAAAGAATTTAAAAAAGATTTGAAGAGACTGGAGATGTGTTTGACAAGCCCAGATCTGGCAGACCCCGCAAGACAACTGCTCAGGAGGAACGTTTGTTGGTTAGAAAATCCAAAGCAAGCCCCTCTTTCACTGCAGCAGAGCTCCAACAGGCATGGTCACCTCAAGTCCCTGTGTCAACTAGAACAGTTTGTAGGATTCTGTCTCGAAGTGGCCTCCATGGTCGAATCAGTGCCCAGAAGCCAGCACTAAATAAAATGCAAATAAAAAAATGTGTGGCATTTGCAAAGTCCCACAGCTTGCTAAACAGATGGACGCTGGAAAAGTGGCAGAAGGTGGATTTCTCTGATGAATCTTCAGTAGAATTACACCACAGCCACCACAAATACTGCAGGAGACCTACTGGAGCCCGTATGGATCCAAAATAAACCCAGAAAACAGTTAAATTTGGTAGTGGAAAGATAATGGTCTGGGGTTACATTCAGTATGGGGGTGTGCGAAACATTTGCAAGGTGGAAGGCAATATCAATAGCCTAAATTATCAAGAAGTATTAGCTACCTCTTATATTCCAAATCATAAAAGGGATCAAATTCTGCAGCAGGATGGTGCTCCATCTCATACATCCATCTCTACAACAAAGTTCCTCCAGGCAAAAAGATCAAGGTGCTCAAGGACTGGCCAGCCCAGTCACCAGACATAAACATCATTGAGCATGTTTGGGGTAGGATGAAAGAGGAAGCTTGGAAGACAAAACCAAAGAATCTAGATGAACTCTGGGAGGCGTGTAAGACTGCATTCTTTTCTATTCCTGATGACTTCATTAATAAATTGTATGAATCATTGTTGAACCGCATGGATGCAGTCCTTCAAGCTCATGGAAGTCACACAAAATATTAACTATGACTCTAATAGCACCACAACTTCATTCACCAATGTTATGCAACATATATTTGTATTTTAAGTTAATTATTTGTTTGAATATCACATTACTTTCTGTGGGCAACAACTTTTGTCTTGCCAAAATCTGACCATTCTGTGTTCATTAAATGCTCAATATTTCTGCATTGAGGCCAATTTATTTTCTTAAACTAAACCACATTTTGGAGGGTTTCAGCTTTCAAAAGAATTAATTTATGCAACCAATAGATGAATTTAACGTCAGGTTATAAGCTTTTGTTTATATAACATGGATAATCATATGTGACATGGTGTCCGCCAACGATTGGAGCTAATTTTCCATTCAAAAAGTCAAATGGCGCTCCTTCCCTTCCGAGCCCTGCCATGCGCCCAAACCGTGGTTTATGACCACATATGAGGTATCTGTGTACTCAGGAGAAATTGCACAACAAATTTTAGGATCCAATTTATCCTGTTGTCCATGTGAAAATGAAAAAATTAATGCTTAAAGAACATTTTTGTTGGAAAAATTAAAATGTCCCATTTTTTGTTTTCCTTCACGTTGCTTTAGTTCCTGTGAATCAGCTGAATGGTTAATAATTTTCTTGAATGTAGTTTTGAGTAGCTTGAGGGGTGCAGTTTTTAGATTGGTGCCACTTTTGAGTATTTTCTGCCATATAGACCCCTCAGTGACTTCAAATGTGAGGTGGTCCCTAAAAAAAAAAAAAAAAAAATAGTTTTGTAAATTTTGTTGTAAAAATGAGAAATCACTGGTCAACTTTTAACTTCCTAACAAAAAAAAATTTGTTTCCAAAATTGTGCTGATGTAATGTAGACGTGGAAAATTTTATTAACTATTTTGTGTCGCATAACTCTCTGGTTTAACAGAATAAAAATTTGAAAATTGTGAAATTTTCAAAATTTTTGCCAAATTTCTGTTTGTTTGTTTTTTTCACAAATAAACGCAAAAATTATACACCTAAATTTACCACGAACATGAAGCCCAATATGTCATGAAAAAACAGTCTCGTCTCGGAATCGTTATGATCCCTTGAAGCATTCCTGAATTATTACCTCATAAAGGGACACTGGTCAGAATTGCAAAACATGGGCTGGGTCATGAAGGGGTTAATCCTCTAAGGTTTGGCTGCATGCCGACCATAGGACTGCGACTTCACAATATACTGCAATGCTTTGGTAATGTAGTATATAGTATAAGTGACCAACGGTCTTCTAGAGAAACCTACATAACTTTTGTTTTTCTTAAATTTTTCTTTAGGTTTCCACACAGACCTTTCCACTTTTCTCCTTAGTCTTTTTAATGAATGTAATTTATTTGGTAAAGTTGTGATTGAAAGTGATCTTTTAGTTTAATAAACTTCAAAAAAAAAAGGAGCAAAGCAAAATGCATAATTGCCTTTTTCTCCTTCGCCTCATTGGGGGACACAGACCATGGGTGTTATGCTGCTGCCACTAGGAGGACACTAAGCAAATACATAAAAGAAGTTAACTACTCCTCCTGCAGTATGCACCCTCCACTGGCTCTATCCTGAACTAGTTCTTGCTTAGTGTCTGTAGGAGGCACTAGGGTCTGGCTTCAGACCCCGATGTTTTAAATTTTTACCATTTTACTTTTTTTCAACGGATTCAAGGGGCGACTGGGCCTTTCAAGGTCCTGATCTCCCAAAACCTTCAACAAGCGGGCACGCGGAGTGTCGTCTCCCCTTATCCTGTCCTGCAACCTTATTGCCATGCTTGGCTCTCCTTAGGGGCGACGGATCCCTTCAATGGGTTCACTCTCCCCACATCTACAACGGAAGGGTATGGGGTGTCGCCCCACATCCCCCTTTCCGGAGCCAGACCTTCAGCCGGACAGCCTTCCCCGTGCCAAAGGATTACCTCAGGTAACAGGCTCTCATCGGCGTCCGTGCTGCACCCCTGCACCACCACTGCGGAAAGTGGATGATGCCAGGTGGCGAATGAGCCCTCTCCACCTCCCTATCAAAGGGATGGTGGATTGAGGATGATCTGCCTGACCCAGCCTAGTACCTCTGGAAATCACTGGTGCTTTGCAGCATGGGAGTACATGGTTTGAGCCCCTCCATGGACAACAACCTTGGCTCTGCTGCGTCTGGCCTGTGCACAGCAGCGTCTGGCAAAAGGGGGGCTCCCATATGGATGGTCCGTTACTTTCAGAGGGATAGTGCCCAACGCGCTCCCAAATCGCGCTGTATCCGCGCCACCACCGCCGTTCTCATCACGTCACTGCGGCCGGCCCCGCTAATTTAGCCCTGGGCTTCTGGCCAGGATAGGCCTAACTCCACCCACCTGGCCGACTCCACCCACATCTGGGCGTCTCTTGTTATCAATGAGAAGTGCTGCGGCTGTGTTTTTCTTGCTCCCTGGCCCTGACTCCGTCCACGAGAAGCTCCAAGCCCATCTCAGCCACTTCCTGGTCTTTAATACAAAGGACTTAAGAGTATCCATGATCATTAAAACAGATTATATGGAAGGATCGGGTAGTGATGGCGACAAGGTTCCCCTTGAGTAAATGTGCATGAGGCGCTCCACTACCAGAGATATGGGCATGTGTGATGAGCTACTATACAGTACTGCAGATCATAAAAATCATTCTCGTGAGCAGATGGATGCTGGGATTTATCAGGCCATCCAATGGTGTTGCTCTGCCATAATGTGCAACACTAGACTCAAGCCCGCCGCCACCTACGCGCTTTTTTCGCCGCACTTCGTCAGTAGCCGATCTTCCAGCAGGCGTTGGCACCTCCGCACGTGTCTTTTCTGACTGCAGACACATTACTCTGCCTACATCGTGCCGCAGACTACCATCTCTGCAGTCACGGACACTTAAAAAATAAAATAAAACACGCACACTGTATTTTATGCCTTAATGTACTACGTGTAATGCCCCACTACCACTGAGGCACCCCACTGCAATTTGTGCAGTCTGCTACTTCTCATGCATACAGGAGCCACCTCCTATGCGGACCCTGGTGGGCCTAGTCTGCCCTAATGGCTACACCTCTCGCACAGTACAGGGCTTCTCTGGCCAAGGCTATACATCCTTTCGCCCCACGAGAGTCTTCCTCACGCAGGGGCTGGACCGCAGCGGTACATAGCAATCTTCTGGAAGGCGTCAGCGTCCGCACTCTGCTTCACGCTTCCCCTCACCAGGGGTGTGCAGTGAACTCGACTCACAATACGAGTCTGATGTGGCCGTACAACTGGACTTGCTAGAGTACCTGGAGTCTCTAGATTCTCTCATGTGGTTAATAAAGTTCTGAAAGTAGACGAAGCACCCGGTATTAACCGGGATTACACCGTGTCTTTCAAAAGGACCGTTCGTTCTCACATGGTTTTTTGCCAACCACCCTGATTTTACGGGCATGGTTCAGGGCATAGAAGTCGCCCGGATGAGCAATTCACAGGGCAAAAACATCTGGAAGCCACGTACCCTTTTGCAGGCCGTGCTGATTCCTACACTAAAAAAAAGTAGACTGACTCCCCCACAGTAGATCCACCTATTCCACTGCTGGCTTCTACAACTCCCCTGTCTGCCTGACAGCTCGTCCATCAGAAACCCACACTGACCGCCTGATAAACTCTTGCTCTGTCAGTCTTTGATGCTGCCGTATAGCATTCTTCCCCTCCTTTGCCCCCACCCGGTAGCCGGATCTAGGGTTGCCTGTGTAGTGGCTCTACCTAAGATTGCTTAAGACATTATCCTACCTCCTGATGTGCATGTCTCCCTAGTTGCGGCTAACTGCGCCGCACTTTCTGTTACCATCAGGAGAGCCTTATGTCCCCGGGAGTGGTGAGCAGTCTCCGCTTCCAAGAAATTCCTTTCTCTAGCTCGGCCCATCCCCCGCGCAGGGATAGGGAATCACTAACTTCTTTCACGCCCGCTCATTCCTGGAGTAACTGGCTCTCCCGGGCCGGATCCAAGGGTACCTCTTCCCTCATCCAGTATCCGGAGGACACAGGACAGGTTAGGCGACCGCCTGCGCTCCCTTTGTCAGGTCTGGCTGGCGGTCGTTCAAGATCAATGGGTCAGAGACCGGATGTCCTCCGAATACAAACTAGAAATCACGTTTCCTCCACTTGCACGCATCTTCCAGTCGTGTCTTCCGGGGACAGAGGCGCATGCAGTTCCTTTTTATTAAGCGATATACAGTCATGGCCAAAAGTTTTGAGAATGACACAAATATTAATTTTTACAAAGTCTACTGCTTCACTTCTTCTAATGGCAATTTGCATATACTCCAGAATGTTATAAAGAGTGATCAGCTTAACAGCAATTACTTGCAAAGTCAATATTTGGCTAGAAAATGAACTTTATCCCCCAAAACACATTTCAACATCATTGCAGCCGTGCCTTAAAAGGACCAGCTAACCTCTTTTCAGTGATTGCTCCATTAACACAGGTGTGGGTGTTGATGAGGACATGGCTGGAGATCAATCTGTCATGATTAAGTAAGAATGACACCACTGGACACTTTAAAAGGAGGCTGGTGCTTGGCATCATTGTTTCTCTTCTGTTAACCATGGTTATCTCTAAAGAAACACTTGCAGTCATCATTGCAATGCACAAAAATGGCCTAACAGGGAAGAGTATCGCAGATAGAAAGATTGCACCTCAGTCAACAATCTATTGCATCATCAAGAACTTCAAGGAGAGAGGTTCCATTGTTGCCAAAAAGGCTCCAGGGCGCCCAAGAAAGACCAGCAAGCGCCAGGACCGTCTCTTAAGTGTTTCAGCTGCGGGATCGGGCTACCAGCAGTGCAGAGCTTGCTCAGGAATGGCAGCAGGCAGGGGGTGAGTGCATCTGCATGCACTGTGAGGCGGAGACTCTTGGAGCAAGGCCTGGTCTCAAGGAGGGCAGCAAAGAAGCCACTTCTCTCCAGAAAAAACATCATGGACAGACTGATATTCTGCAAAAGGTACAGGTAGTGGACTGCTGAGGACTGGGGTAAAGTTATTTTCTCTGATGAATCCCTTTTCGATTGTTTGGGACATCAGGAAAATGCCTCATTCGGAGAAGACAGGGTGAGCGCTACCACCAGTCTTGTCTCATGCCAACTGTTAAGCATCCTGAAACCATTCATGTGTGGGGTTGCTTCTCAGCCAAGGGAATCTGTTCTCTCACAGTCTTGCCTAAAAACACAGCCATGAATAAAGAATGGTACCAGAATGTCCTCCAAGAGCAACTTCTCCCAACCCTCCAAGAGCAGTTTGGCGATCAACAATGCCTTTTCCAGCATGATGGAGCACCTTTCCATAAAGCAAAGGTGATAACTAAATGGCTCAGGGAACAAAACATAGAGATTTTGGGTCCATGGCCTGGAAACTCCCCAGATCTTAATCCCATTGAGAACTTGTGGTCAATCATCAAGAGACGGGTGGACAAACAAAAATCTAAAAATTCTGACAAAATGAAAGCATTGATTGTGCAAGAATGGACTGCTATCAGTCAGGATTTGGTCCAGAAGTTGATTGAGAGCATGCCAGGGAGAATTGCAGAGGTCCTGAAGAAGAAGAGTCAACACTGCAAATATTGACTTGCTGCATTAACTCATTCTGTCAATATAAGCTTTTGTTACTCATATGTTTGCAATTATATTTATGTCTGTGATAAAAAAAACATCTGTCAAACACACATAAAAACCAGAGGGCAGCAGATCATGTGAAAATATAATATTTGTGTCATTCTCAAAACTTTTGGCCATGACTATACTCTCTCCGCAGATATGGAGTAATCGCCCCAGTTCCTTACACAGAAGGGTTCAAAGGTATTTTACTCAAACCTATTCGTAGTCCCAGAGAAGGATGGTACCATGCGCCCCATCCTAGATCTAAAGCTGTTAAACAAGTTTGTCAAAGTGCGTAATTTCAGAATGGATTCCCTCAGTTCTGTTTTTTTTTCTCCTCATTGGAAACGGGAATACCTCATGTATTTTGACATGAAGGACGCATATCTTCACATTCCAAGCTTCTCAGGTCTATCGGAGATTGACATTTTCAGTTCACGGCCTTGCCCTTCAGCATCGCCGCTATCCCAGAGTGTTCACCAGGGTCTTGGCTGCGGCATGTCCATTCTATGCGCTCGGGCACGGGATTCTGCCATTCCTAGATGATCCCTACATCAAGGGAACTCCCCTCCAGGCCTAGTGGAGAGGGTCAGTGTCACGGTGGACTCTCGCTCGCTCTCTTTTTTTTGGCTAGGGCACCTAGCAAACCCTCTCCAACCCATCCCAACAGATCTTTCCTTTTTTTTTTTTTTTTTTTTTTTTTTTTTTAGGGGATGATCTTGGACTCTTTACTGAAGGTTGATATTTCTCCCTCCAGGAAAGATCTTGAATCAAGGAGCCCGGAAGTTTTTTCTCTTCCCACCCCCTTCCCCTGCGACGCCGCATGCAGGTCCTGGGAAAAATGGTGGCGTCGATCGAGCCAGTACCATTTCCCAACTTCATCGCCGTCCTCTAGTACATGTGTTGCTGTCGGCTTAGGACGTAAATCAAGCCCCCCGGACACCCGAATCAGGTCGTCGACGTCAGCCTCCCCTCTGGGTCTACGTACGTCGTTCCTTCCGGTTCCCCGGCTGGTAGTGACCACCGACGCCAGTCTCCTAGGTTGGGGTGCGATTTTCCGTTTTCCACATGGCTCAGATTCCGGTCCATTTCGGAATCGTGTCACCACATTAATATTCTTGAGATCTGGCCGTCCCATTCGGACCCAGCCGGACAATGCCTCAACGGTGGCGTACATTAATTGGCAAGAGGGGTCAGACGGAGCAGAAGAGCGATGCTCGAAGTAGCACACATTCTGCGGTGGGCCGAGTCACACCATTCAGTATTCTCGGTAGTTTTTCCCATGAAATTGAGACGCAGATTTCTCTCAGCTGTCAAAGTATGACCTCGATAGAGTAGCTCCTTCATCCAGTAGTTTTTTGGCACATTTGTTAACTCTGGGTACTCCGGATATGGATCTCATAGCTTCCAGGCTAAACGACAAAGGTCCGAAATTCGTTGCTCGGTCCCGAGACCCATCAACCATCTGAGCATCCTTTACAGTTTTTGGGCCGCTTCCGCTCATCCCACGGATCATCCGAAAGATGAGCGGAAGGTATTCCGGTGTGTCTCTTAGCACCAGACTGGCCACGCCGAGCGTGTGCGCGAAACTAATTAACTAGCCGACGACGTTCCCTAGCGGCTTCTGTATTGTCTTGACCTCCTCTCTTTGGGGTCCATTTACCGCCAAAACTCGAGAGTGCTGATTTTCACTGCCGGACCATTGAATCCCGGATCCTAGCCCAGGATGGTTTCTCGCTACCATGATCAACACTCTGGAATCTACCTTCATGTGTATTTACCATCATTTTTGTAAGGTTCTTTATTTTCTGGGTGTGATTTTGGAGTTTTCTTCAAGCAAGATTTGATTCAACCCTGCACTGTCTTCTCTCGGATGCCAAGTTTCATCTCTATCTGGCCTGTTTCAGCAAAGACTAGCTTCCAAATCTTGGGGTAAAACCGTCATACAGGGAGTGTCGCACCTTCTTCCCTCCCTACAGGATGCCTTGGGAGCCTTCGGATCTTAATCTGGTCTCGGGTGCCTTACAAAAGACCTCCTTTGAACTCCGGCAGGATGCATCACTTACTCTTATTTCTTGGAAAGTTTTTTCCTTTTTTGTGGCTGTAACAGCCATCACTCAGATCTCGAAATTGGCGGTTTTGTCTTGCAAGCTCCCATTCTGGTCTTTCTACAGGGCAAGGTGGTGCTTTTCATCTGAATAAGAACATAGTCTTGCCCTCGTTCTGCCCAGCTCTGGTTCATCGTACTGTAAAGGGCTCTCCACACTTTGGATTCGGTGAGAGCACTCAGGAAATACTTTGCCAGAATAGTGCCTTTCTGCGAACCGGATTCCCTCTTAATGTATCCTGAGTGACACAGAAAAGGCCTATATGCTTTTTAATCTACAGTAACCAGTTATATCCACTCTCCAATTTAAGAAGCTTTCCATGTCAGAAGTTGCCTATCCCTGCGAGCCTCAAGGTAATCTCCACTCGGTCAGTGGAGGCGTCCTGGGCCATTCGGCTCCGGGCGTCGGTACAGCAAGTTTGCGAAGCTGCAAGTTGGTCCTGTCTTCTCACGTTAATTAAACGTTACAACATTCATTCTTAAGCCTCTTCAGAGTCTGCCCATGGCAGACCAATTCTGCAATCGACAGAAGCGCATCTGTAGGCCACATTAATCGTTGGGTACATAAGTTTTCAGCGGTTGTGCTGTTTTCCCACCCATGGACTGCTTTGGGATGTCCCATGGTCTGTGTCCCCCAATGAGGCGAAGAAGAAATAGGGATTTTTGTGTATTCGCCGTAAAATCCTTTTCTCCGAGACGCTCATTGGGGGACACAGCACCCACCCTGTTGGCTTGTGGCTGTCCTTTGTTCTTTTGACATGTTGCATTGTTTGTTTGCTATCTGTGAACTCCTACGGCTTTAGCACTGAACTGGTTCAGGATAGAGCCAGCAGAGGGTGTATACTGCAGGATGAGGAGTTAACTTCTTTTATGTATTTGCTTAGTGTCCTCCTAGTGTTAGCAGCATAACACCCATGGTCTGTGTCCCCCAATGAGTGTCTCGGAGAAAAGGATTTTACGGTGAGTACACAAATCCCTATTTTTTTCTCTCGCTGCGCTTTTCTTACTCCCATAAAACAATTGATGGAATAAAAAGCAATGTACCCCAGAATGACAAAAAAAAATAAAAAATCGGCTCAGTGTGGAAAATAAAAAGTCCTCACACTGGTCCATGGGCAGAATGATAAAACTTACAAGTCTCAAAGTAGCGATGCAAACGGACTGCAGGTTTTCATACAAACCCCTGTGAGTTTGGTATTGCACAAATCTTTGTCTCCCAACCATTTTGTTCCACTTGAAGTTTTTTTTTCCCTTTTCTCTGTGTTGTGGTGTCCTTTCAATCTACAACTTGTCCCGAAGAGAAAAGAAAAAAAGTGCCCTCTATCCAGCTGTTAAGGGGAGAAAATGAAATGGAATTTAAAGAAGTCTTCCCATCTCCAAGATCCTATCCCAATATGTAGTAGGTGTAATAATATTCGCAAATACTGCCAATTAGAAATGTAGCATAGGTTTTCTGATTCGCTATGTCTCTTTTCTCATGTGCAGACATTGCAGGACCTTAGGCATCCATGGTTACGACCAGTGACAGTGAGCTAATTGCTAGTGGTTGTAACCATGGATACCTAAGGTCATGCAATGCTTTCTCATGAGGAAAAGAGACATAGCGAATCAGAAGAACTATGCTACATTTCTAATTGGAGATATTTGCTAATATTATTACACCCCTATATTGGGATAGGATCTTGCAGATTGGAATACCCCTTTAAATTAAAACTTGATTATTAATGAGTTAGTTTCATACTGAAGCCTGTGATTTTCCAGTGCCGCCACCTCTCTGCTTCCGCAGTGTCGTTAGTCTGTATCATGTCACTGCTGCAATCAGTCACAGCCCTTACAGATTACCAATCCGAGCGTTCCCTTTTTACTTAAATCACCAATTTACAGAAGCACTCGGAAGGGTCCCTAATGTCTCCCGAAACGTCATGACTTTCTAGGAACAGTCGTTGTGCCATACCTTCCAGGTTGTGGGTCAGGGCATGCAGAGCGAGATCCCACAAACCCCCCTCGTAGCGAAAGCGCAAAATGCTTCACTTGGGCCTAACCCAGCGCTGCCGTGTACTTTACTAAGCCGTTACCAAACATTAACTTTATTAGAACGATTACTCTTAAACAATCGTGCAGTAAATAGGTCAAGTCATAAAGCGAGAGCTTGAGGCGCTGCGGTGGGATCCTGCTTTGCTTGAATTCTTTCAGGTGGGGCATTAAAGACTGAGCACTTTTGTCAAATAATATTTAGAAAATTGCCAATTGTTTGGGGTTTCCACATATATTTATTTTTAAAATACGTAAAGGGCAGCCCTAAATTGGTGGTGTACTTTCTAGCCTTGCTCCGTTTTCTTTTGGATGAGCTCTGAGGCCAGTGATTGGCTGCAGTGGTCATGGATTGTAGCTGTGGAATCACTTGTGAACAACGCAGGCAGGGAATAGCGGAAGGGCTACTGGCGTGCAAGGGGCTTCACCATGTCATCAATGTGTGAACAATGAGGGTCCCAGCCCATGATTAGAATGATGAGGCAGCGGCACGGCAGCATCGGCCACAGTGTTGGCTAATACCAGTTTCTTTGCTTGGGGGCGGCAGCTAAGCGTTGGAATGGAGTGGAGCGGCTCAGTCTCTACTGTTTAAGCATCCGGGCGAGACTCATGTAGACCCTTTTGGAAAGGAACTTTTTATACCATTTTAATTGATGCAATAATTGGTAGACCTTTTCCTCTCTTGATAGTTTCTTTACACCTATGTTTTACCTGAAGCTGCCAGCAATCTAACTTTGCAATCCACTGTCATTAACAGAAGTGTTACCTCTTGCAGAGGGTTAATTTTGGGTTCATGTCGAGTCCACTGTACATGAATAGGTTGTAGAACTTTCCTTCCGCAATTGATTGGACGCTTTTGCATCTTCTTGACCTTTTACTATGTGAATTTCGTTGCGCACCTACAGGTTTAAAGAACACATACAAAACCATTTGCCGAAAGAGTTTCTTACTGCTGAAAAATTTATTGAGTTGCGAAAAGAGTTGGCATCAGTAAAACATCATAGCGGATCAAAAATAGAATATCCCTCTGGCATCGAAGACATCGCTGATCCGGCAGAGGTACGGATAGCTAAGTCTGTAACAATGTGGTCACTGGGGAGGTCAGAGGTGTGTATAGACTGGACAGAAGTAGGGCTGGTTTTTGTAAAATACATGCTCATAGCGGAGGCCTCTTATAATAACCTAAAGTAGCCGCATCACTCTGGTACTGCGGGTAATTTGAACAAAATGAAGACTACGTTTTGGTGTCTGAATAAAGTCTTGGAAGTAAAGTGGAAAAAAAAAACAGTATCGATGAAAGTAAACAATGAATATACAGCTCTGGCAAAAATTAAGAGACCACTGCACAGTTTCATAAAAATCAGCTTCTCTACATGTCTGACAGCCATTCCATTCCAGTGTGTCAGTTGAATTCCAACCAGAGTACACCTCATTCTACTTAATGTGCTTCTGATTAGGTGATCACCTGAATCAAATTTTATTTACCGAAGGAAAGTATAAAAAACACTTGCTGTGGTGTTCACAATCCTCTTGCAATAGGACAAGCTGGATGGCAAAACAAGTGCTAGTAATATCCCGAAAGTAATAGGAATGAAAAAATGTATCTATGCCAAAGGAGTTGGAAAGAAAAGTATTGAGTGAGGAAAAGAAGGGCTCAATTCTGGCTTGACTAGCAGAGGGATACAGTGAGGACTGTTTTTTCCAGCAGGACAATGCGCCATGCCACACAGCCAGGTCAGTCAATGTGTGGATGAAGGACCACCACATCAAATCCCTGTCATGGCCAGCCCAATCTCCAGACCTAAACACCATTGAAAACCTCTGGAATGTAATCAAGAGGAAGATGGATAGTGCCAAGCAAACAATGAAGAACTGCTTAAATTTTTGTACCAGGAGTGGCATAAGGTCACCCAAAAGCAGTGTGAAAGACTTAGTGGAAAGCATGCCAAGACGCATGAAAGCTGTGATTAAAAATCATGGTTATCCCGCAAAATATTGATTTCTGAACTCTTCCTGAGTTAAAACATTAGTATTGTTGTTTCTAAATGATTATGAACTTGTTTCCTTAGCATTATTTGAGGTCTGCAAGCCTGCATTTTTTTTTTATTTTAACCAACTCATTTTCTGAAAATAAATACAAAATTTATTGCTTGGAAATTTGGAGACATGTCAGTAGTTTCTAGAATAAAAGAGCAATTTACATTTTACTCAAATATACCTATAAAGAGAAAAATCAGACAAACTGAAAATTTTGCAGTGGTCTCTTAGTTTTTGCCAGAGCTGTACATCTGGCGGCTTCCTTGTGCTCATACTGGGAGACTGTGGCTGGTTGTTAAGCGGCTCCTGTACGATTCACATTAGATCTGATGCTTCTTGGTTTACTGTCTGGCTGGTGTGAATTTGGGATTGCCCAGACTCCTTACGCTGGCGGCTATAAAGTGTCAAAAGGAGCACGTAAGTCGTTGGAGAAATTCTTACAGGCTTGTCTCAATGAGCCTAATGTGCAAAATTGGTTTGCTAAATCATGCACTTAACTGAATCTGCTGCACGAGGTATCGCTGCGACCTACATGGGTGGAAAATTTTCTTTTGGGTCTATATTTGTCGTTGTGTAATCCGCTGCAAACACTATAATGGGACTGTATTTTCTGAAGGGACCTTTGGCCTTAACAATCCTGTGCTGATTACAATGTATTGTCCCTTGCCACATTGCAATTGTGGAGGAGACAACACTGGATTTTCAGAAGGACTTTTTACACTCTTGCCTTTTTGGCTTATTAAATCTCAGTGCAGTCTAAATTTTAGTAATTAACTTTAGTGACGCAGGCAATGGTATACCATGGATTTGCTCAGAAGTAAACCACTGCGTCACTTGCACTAGAAGCGCTTGACATAAGTTTTGAAATTTTTTTTTCTATGTATTTCTGTTGTCTTGCAGCGCACAACAGAAATAGAGAACATGAGACACCGAATCATTGAAGTCCATCAAGAAATCTTCAATCTCAATGAACATGAAGTTCACAAAAGATGGGCCTTTGAGGAGGGAGTAAGTTTCATTGTGGTTTCAGGGTTGATTGTAAGGTGGAGATGCACACTTGTAAGAATAGGATTGGGGTTGATGTGCACCATGCTGAACATGTACCTTTCCATTCCTTAAAGATTAAAAGACCGTACTTTCACGTGAAACCTTTGGAGAAAGTGCAAATCAATAACTGGAAGGAGTATTTGGACTTTGAAATTGAGAACGGCTCCCAGGAGCGAGTGGTCATCCTGTTTGAGAGATGTGTCATTGCCTGCGCCTGCTATGAGGAGTTCTGGATAAAGGTAAGACTCATGTGCCGCCTTCATGCAATATGGTGTGACACATTGATCTCCTAACCCTGTATACTTGTGAATTTTGTTCATCTATAACTATATCTATTGCATTAGGGGATGGTCTGCTTGCAACCAGATTTGACTGCTGCATATGCCAACGGCGTTGCCTCCCTTCGCCCTTCCTTACAGAGTCTAGTCTAGTGGTTCAATAAAGGTGCTGAATGGGTTTAAAACAAGAATTTTATTGTTCACACAATACTTCGTTCTTAGACGCGTTAACGGAGAGTCTCTCTTGTGTTTAGTATGCCAAGTACATGGAGAATCACAGCGCCGAAGGAACAAGACACGTGTACAACAGAGCCTGTAATATACATCTCCCGAAGAAACCTTTAGCTCATTTACTATGGGCTGCATTTGAGGAACAGCAGGGTAAGCGATCCCAACTTTCTCCCAACCATATTAGATTATATACATCCATAGCGTCCTGTCCTAATAGTCCCTCTTGTTGCAGGTAACGTACATGACGCAAAACAAATATTAAAAACACTGGAAGAGTCTGTCGAAGGTTTGGCAATGGTTCGACTAAGGCGAGTCAACTTAGAGCGTCGGCACGGGAATATTAATGAGGCCGAGGAGCTCTTGTCCGAAGCGATGAAAAACTCTAAATCCCCGCACGAGCGATCATTTTATGCAATTAAGCTTGCTCGCTTCTATTACAAACATCTGAAAAATGTGGTGAAGGCAAAGAAAGTGTTAAATGATGCCCTCCAGAAAGACAAAGTGAGTGACTCTTAAGTCCTGTCATGGCTATAGTTATTGCAGACTTTGATATATGGTCGGCCATCATTATCACATTGGTGAAAGTCCAAGTCCTTGAGCACTCATCAATTGGCTGATACAAGGGGGGCAGTGGCGCGTGTCGTGATTTTCTAGTTGGGTGTCTCGGGACCAGGGCTCCTTCCTTGTCTCTAACGCTAGGGACGCCCTAGCTCCCCTGTTCCTTTGATTACTTCTGATGGTGAAGATGTCGTGGCCACTTACTTTGCCTTAGCTTCTGAATCTGCACTCAGTCTATACCCTTTCGCCACTCGGTGAAGAGGGGAGTAGTAGTGTACCATAATGCACCAACCAAACTAACAAAAATTTTCCGAACAGGGATAGCAAAAAATGCCAAACATACGAATATAGTCACACAAACAGAGGAAAACATCGGCGAGTGGAGGATGGGGTAATACCAAAGTAGGAGAAGGAAGGGAATTGCCACACACCCAAAACCTAGCAACAGTCACAGATAAATCCACCAACTGCCTACTCTAATAACCAACAACCTCCATCCATGCAGCTAAGCTACTGTGACAATGAGTGCTAGCCAGGACCCAGAATATATAGGAGATGGGAGTGACTAACGGTGCACATCTCAGAGCCTTAAGGCAGGAAAGCCTCCTGGAGCTCTCAGCTGAGCAGATTAACCCCTGTACTGGTAAAAGAAACCAGCACCGTTTAATAACCAGGTGAAGCGCTTGTAATCAGTGCGGTAGTAGGACAGATCAGACGCTGCGGTTTTCAGGCTCCTTTGTCTCGGTAAACCCGTGACGTCATAGGAGTGAGCACCAATATGGGGGGGGAGGGTACCGTGGCGCAGGAGTAGGCACCGACAAGGGGCAGGGTGACAGGAGTGGGCACATGTACAAGGGGGGGAGCCGTGGCACAATATTAGCACCATGTCGCTTTAATTACTAAGCGCCGCACTTCCAATTTTGGAGCACCTGTGTCAGGTTCTCATTACCACACCTCACTTGACTGGTCTTCATCGATTGGCTGATTGTAGGGTGTTTTGAGAGTTGACCTTCACCATTTCAGATACTAATGACCCATTTGATGACGTTGTTGCTCACAGTTTCCACGTGTAAGTTTATTTGCTGATATTTACAGGATTTTGCTCCAAGCATCGCAGAGGGTAAAATCTGTAATTTTTGCTAACTATATGTATAGGTTTGCTAAAATCTCATTTATCTCATTCACTTTGCTGCTCCTGTAATAAGGTGCACGTTTTGCTGCGCAGTTAATTTTTTTGCCAAGTGTGAATGTACCCTTTAATGGTTATTTCGGTAAGTAGTTTTTCTTTATGCAATGCTACCTTGAAGTTATTGACAGCCTTAGGGCAGATGCAGACAACTGTATTTTCGGTCTGAGCACGATCTGACAAAACAAGAGATTACGCTTGGACCAATGTTATTCTATGGGGCCTTGCACATGTCCAATTTTTGTCTTCGGACATAGTGTCTGAGGAAAAAATTGCAGCATTACCGATTTACATTTGATATTCGGATTGCACTTAGCCATGAAAGTCTGTGAGTCCATGGAAATTCAGATTGCACTTAAATGGCATCCGAGTGCTGTATTTTTTTACTGATTGACAGACTGGAGGAGATGAATAAATGTTTTTTTTCATCCTTATCAAACATTTCTCAGAGAGAGAATGCACTGACGTGACCCTCGCTTTAACCCCTTCAGCACATATGACGTATATGTACATCATGCGTTTTCTCCCCCTTTGATGCAGGCTCTGGCACTGAACCTGTATGTTTTCTGGCACATGACCGCTGATCGGATGTCATGTGCCCCTAACAGCCTCAGGTGGAATTGTAATCCACCCGCCGGTGTTAACATGGTAATAACCGACATATTCCGCAGCACTTAACATTTTAGAGGGGACTTGTACAGACAAAAGACATCACATCATAACAATAAACACATAGATCAAAATAGATACCAAGAGGAATGAGGGCCCTGCTCGCCCTTACAGTCTGAGGAAAAGGGGAGACATATGGTAAATCTGTCAATCTCACTAACTCCAGCCATCAGCGCCCCTGTCACATGATCGCAGGGCGCTGATTGGTTGGCATGACAACCGGGGTCTGCAGGAGACCCCCCATGGTTGTTATTGCCAACCTGCTACGAGCGCCACCGTGGGGCCGGCGTTCATAGCAGATGAGCATTCCCCATGAGCTCTGCTATGTGTAGCACAATAGATCCGAAGATTGCGGCTTCAAGTCCCCTAAGGAGACTATTAAAGCAAGTAAAAAGTTTAAAAAAAAAAAAAAAAAAAAGTTTTTAAAGATATAAAAATAGTTAAAATCACCCCCCCCCCCCCCTTGTCCCATTAAAAAAAAAAAAATTAAAACAATGCACATTTGGTATCGAAGCATTCATAAGCGTCCGATCTATCAAGATACAAAAAGAAATCCGATTGGTAAATGGTGTAACGTGAAAAAAAACCACCAAAATTTAAGTTATTTTTTTGGGGTTGCGCAATATTGCAATAACAGGCGATCAAAACATCTACCCCAAAATTGTTTAGATAAAAATGTCAACTCGTTGCACAAAAAGTAATCCCTCACCCAGCCCCAGATCAAAAATGAAGACGCCACTGGTCGCGGAAAATAGCGACATCTGTGTTTGTTTTTTTCACCACTTAAAAAGGAACCTATACATGTTTGGTGTCTATGAACTCACAATGGCAGGTCAGTTTTAGCATTTGGTGAACATGGTAAAGAAACCCCTCAAAAACAATTGAGGAGTGTTGTTGTTTTTTTTTGTAATTTCACTGCACTTGGAATTTTTCCTGCTTTCCAGGACATATGGTAAAATCAATTGTCATTCAAAAGTACAACTTGTATAGCAAAAAACAAGGCCATATTGACGGAAAAATAAAACAAAAAGTTATTGCTATGGGAAGAAGGGGAGCAAAAAATAAAAAAGGGGAAAGGGGCATGTTAAGTGGCTGCTCCACTCATTCTCAGTGGATATGCTGGAGCCATGTAGTCCGCCAATGAGCATCGCCTATCTGATTCCTGACGGAATACCCCTTTAAAAATAAATACTTGTGGTTGCATGCTAATTTTGTGTGTTCCCACATGAACATAACGCCTGTACATTACAAACCGTGCTGTCAGCGACTGAAGACTGTTCTCTGTTAGACACCTCCTGGCAATAGTGATGATTCCCGAGTTGTCTGTATGTAACGCCTGTTACAACATGTTGACAACTGTCCCTCTAATCTGACATTGCCCGGTAAGTCGCAGTGAACTTTTGTGCCCTCGAATGATTGAGAAAAAACAACCCACTAACTATGTCTTTTTCTTGGGCAGGACAATACAAAGCTATACCTCAATCTAATCGATCTGGAGTTCAGCGGTGACGTGAAACAGAATGAGAGTAATATCTTGTTACTATTCGATAAAGTAATTAAAAGCTCCATGTCCCTGACAACAAAAATCACCTTCTCACAGAGGAAAGTGGAGTTCTTAGAGGACTTTGGCTCGGACATTCATAGGTAAGTTCATTTACCTTAACTATGAGACACGGAAAATCGCTTGAAATGTACAACACATATGGAAGCTGTGCTCTATGGTAAAGAAGAACTAATCAAATGAGACAGGAAATGGTCATTTGCAGAGTTCATCATCCTCCCCCTCACCTTTCCCAATGTTATGAACCATCCACCCAAGTGTCAAAGCCACCGAACCGTCCTCTTTATTATTGGATATTATCTTGTAATCGTTGTTCTTGCTGCATCTCACTAAAAGCTTCTTCGTTGCTGCTTCTGTAAAAAGCTGAATGTCCGTAATACAGGGATAAGGAAAAGCAAGAGCGTATCCTGCCGCATTCATGTCTGTCTGCACAATAGTACTGCTCTACAGTGGCGTAATAAGATTGGGACTGATTGCTTGTAACACAGGGGTTATTGCTAGAATTGAGTGGACCCATGGAAGTTCGGGTTCCACCGAACTTTAGTTCAAAGTTTGGTTCAGGGACTAGAACCCAAACCCCATAGAAATCAGTGTGGTCCCAAACTTTAAAGCTGGAAAATCTCTTCCTCCCCCAATTGTAAAACTGACTTTCAGCAGCAGAACGGAAGGAAAGGAGACACACTAGTCATAACTAGTGGGTAGGCGGAGCCCAGATGGGATAGACACCTCAGATTAAAAAAAGTGTTGACTGGCCCCTCCAGCTCGGGCTCCTCCTACTCAGCTCTCCAGTTTTCAATTTGAGGTCTCAGAGGATGGTCGCTGCTGGAAGCAGCTCCTCAGAAGATTTTATTATTTTTTTATCGGACAAGAGACTTGGATCACCAAATGTGGTCTAGAGGTCTCAGGGGTCTCAGCGCTGCTGGACCCCAACCTCTCCCTTGGCGGATCTGTATTACCCTATATGGTGGTCCCTGCAGAACCCTGCCGGCCCGGGGGGATGAGGATGGCTTCCCTGGCGGGGACGCAAACCGCGCTGCAGGGGTCACTGCGATCCCCGCCCTGGGGGGAAGCATGGGCACGCGCCAGAAATCCCTGGGGGTCCCTGTGGCGCTTGGCGGGGTGAGTACTCCACATTTTTATAATGTGTATGAGTGATTCACGCGCTGCTGCGGCAGCCGCTGTTACAGTACATGTGGTGACTGTTGTATTTTGTCCGCAGGTGGATGCCTGCAGGACGGGGATCGCGGGACCGGAGAATGGGGAGTCCCGCGCTTTTTTCTTTTGAAGGCGGGGGGCGTGGCTTCACGTTTCCCGGGCAGGAAGCGCTCACTGAGCGCGATTTTCCTCTGCCTCCTCAGTGCGGCGGCGCTCCGGGCTCCTCACTCTCCGTTCTTCTCCCGCACAAGATTAAAGAAGACAGCACCGCGAAGTCTAACTGTGAGTCGCTTCTGCCTATCAGGGCAGAAGCTTAAAAACTTCTCTCCCCCGCAGCGCAGGGCACTGCCACACTGAACGTCGCTAAGTTAGCGACGCTTTTTAAGTCGCATGATTTTTATGAGATGCGAAAAATAGCGCAATATTTTAGCGATTTTTTTTTTTTTTTTTTTTTTTTTTTTTTTTTTTTTTCGTTTAGTGTGGCAGTGCGGACGGTTCTGTCTGCACCTGCTACCTCATAAGAGGCACCTGGGGCTCACACATCTGTCACATTAATACAGGTTGTGGAGAGCTTGTGACTTTAACCCCTTATCAGGCGGTTAACCCTTAATGGTGGGACAGCTGGGGTAACTCTCTCTTTAAGAGTTTAACCCTTCAGCGTTCGTTTTATTTTTTTCCAGAAACCACACTGTTTCTTGTTACTGTCAGGTTTAACCTGCCATTGTACTGGGTAAGACATGTCAGATCAGAACCCAGGTGAGGACCATATCCCGACTCCGCTACAAGATCGGTCTCGCGTATCTGACACACAGACATCGACCGCGTCAAGCGCAGCGGTCGGAGGACCCAGTGATGTTAAAATGGAGGCTCTCACTCGTTCGATTGATAGCCTGTCTAACCTTATAGGTTATTGGGTGTCAGCCAAACCCCCTCATGGCAGGAAGCGACACAGGCCGGTGACTTCTTTCACATATAGCGACTCAGAGAGTTCTGATGTGGAGGGTTCCCCTTTAAGTTCAGGGGGAATATCCGATTCGGATAAAGAAGATCGGCAAAGGCACTCTGCCTCTTTTTCGGGCCGTGTAGAAGCTTTAATTGAAGCTATGAGGGAGGCGTTAGTTACAGGAGGAAGTAACTACTCGCACTGGTAAGTCGGCCCGGATGTTTCAGGAGTCGCATAAGTCACTTTCGACTTTGCCATCCCTGAGTGAGTTTGATCAAGCAGTGGAGAAGGAGCGTCTGTGTCCAGACAAACGTTTTCAGGGGACACGTCTATTTGAGTCACTGTATCCGTGTACTACGGAATCGATTGATAATTGGATTCCTTCTCCTGAAGTGGATGTCCCTTTATCTCAGCTTAGCAAATCTTCTTTACTTCCTATTAAAGGGAAGGCGAGTCTACAGGACCCGCTGGACAGAAAAGCGGAGTCGGCGGCAAAATCCATTTACGAGGCCGCGGGTCATGGTTTCAGAGCAGTGCTAGGCTCCATGTGTGCTTATAAAGCTTCCTTGGTCTGGTTGGACCGTTTGCGGAGGAAATGTGAACCTCAAGTACCTGAGGTGGACGAACTGTTCGAATTGTTAGAAAGTGCATTCCAATATGGCCATGATGCAAATCTGGATACTGTGTCACTGCTGTCCAGGACACAATCCTCGGCGGTCTCAGTCAGGAGAGCACTGTGGCTTAGACAGTGGACCGGTGATGCGGTTTCCAAGCAAGGTTTGCTATCTTTAGCTTACAAGGGCGGTCAGCTTTTTAGATCTGACCTCACGGAGCTGATTGCCAAAGCAAAGGCAAAAGAAGCAGCTTTACCGCAGCGAAGAACTGTGGCTTCTACGCCTGGCAGACCTGGTACCAGTAGTGGCCGACGGTCCTTTCGGTCCAGGGGACGATTCGGTCAGCCCTCTTGGGGGTCGGGTCGTCCCTCTTTTTCGGGAAAAAAGACCACTCAGAAATCCCGCACTCCCTGGAAACTTTCCGTCATGACAAGAGGGAATCTGACAAAAAGCCCGCTAAGGCGGATTGACGCCAGGGTCCCGCTCGAGGGCTCTCGAGTGGGGGGTCGCCTGCTCCAATTCAAATTGACTTGGGTTTCCCGTGTCCCAGACTCCTGGGTGACGCGGGTTGTGTCGGCAGGCTATTTCATAGTTTTCTTCCCGACCCCCGAACAGTTATTGCCAATCTCGCATCCCGTCAGAGCCCGAGCTATGTGCCGCTTTACTGCAAGAAGTCGAATTTCTTCTGCAGAAGGGTGTGGTGGTACCGGTTCCACCAGAGGACAGGGGAAGAGGGTTTTATTCCAATCTCTTTGTGGTCCCCAAAAAGGAGGACAAGTTTCGCCCCATCCTGGATCTCAAAAGATTGAATCGGCATGTCCACACCCGAAAGTTTCGCATGGAATCGCTTCGCTCCGTGGTGGCAGCCTTGTCGCAGAACGACTTTTTGGTGTCAATCGACATTCGCGACGCCTATTTACACGTTCCAATTGGAAGGGCTCACCAACGTTACCTTCGTTTTGCCATAGGTCACGATCATTACCAATTTGTGGCCCTGCCATTCGGTTTGGCCTCAGCGCCCAGAGTTTTTACAAAAGTTCTGGCGCCTCTCATGGCAATACTACGAAGACAGGGAGTCACGATCCTTCCCTATCTGGACGACCTTTTGATTGTGGCGTCCTCAAAGGAGGAGGCGGTGACGGCTCGCGACCTATCACTTCAGCTCCTGGAGGACTTCGGGTGGCTGGTCAATTGGGAGAAGTCGTCTCTGGAACCGTCACAATCAATCCTGTTTTTGGGATGCATTTCGACACGGTACGAGCAGTGGTGTCCCTGCCTCCAGACAAGCAAGCATGTCTCCTTCGGCATGCGCGGGTGATGAAGTCTTCAACGACAATGTCCCTTCGGAGATGTATGCGCCTTCTGGGGTTGATGGTGGCTTCAATGGAGGCACTTCCATTTGCCCAATTTAATTCCAGGGCTCTCCAAAAGTTCATTCTCAACCGCTGGGATCGGTCGCAGACCTCACTGGATTGCAGTGTTATCATCTCCCACAAAGTACGAGAGTCTCTAGGATGGTGGATCCGTCCGAAAGAGTTATCCCTGGGGAAGTCTTTCCTTCCTCCGAAGTGGTCGGTCATAACCACCGATGCCAGCCTGACAGGCTGGAGGGGTGTTTGGAACGATCTCTGGACTCAGGGAGTATGGTCGTCGGAAGAGTCTGTCTTGCCAATCAACATCCTCGAATTGAGGGCGATTTTCCTTTGCCTCCAACACTGGACGGTCCCTTTAAGCGGTCTGCCTGTCCGAGTGCAGACAGACAATGCGACGGTGGTCGCATATATCAATCACCAAGGCGGGACAAGGAGTTCCAGACTCATGGTGGAGGTATCTCGGATCCTGATATGGGCAGAGACCAGAGTTCCAGCCATCTCTGCGATCCACATTCCAGGAGTTCAGAATATCACGGCGGACTTTCTAAGTCGCGAGAAGATGGATCCCGGAGAATGGAGTCTTCATCCGGAAATTTTTGCACTGCTGTGCTCCCGTTGGGGAACTCCCCAAGTGGATCTGATGGCATCCAGGTTCAATGCCAAGTTACCGACATTCATGTCCAGGTACAAGGATCCGAAGGCTGTAGCGGTGGATGCTCTAGTGGCTCCGTTGGACCAATTCACACTAATATGTGTTCTCGCCGTTTTCTATGCTACCTCTGGTACTCCGTCGGATCAGACTAGAGAGAATCTCGGCTATAGTGATAGCCCCAGATTGGCCAAGGAGAACGTGGTTCTCGACACTGGTATCACTCCTGGCGGCACCGCCATTTCCACTTCCTCTTCGCCCAGACCTGTTAACCCAAGGGCCCGTTCGTCATCCGGACCTGAAGTCTCTGCGTTTGACGGCGTGGCTCTTGAGACCGAAATATTGACCCGTCGAGGTTTTTCAGCCGAAGTCATCGCAACTTTGCGAGCGGCCAGAGGTCCGGCTACTACTAGAATTTACCATAAGACTTGGGAAGCCTTCTTTTCGTGGTGTTCGGGTTCTTCAAGGAACCCGAGGATTTTTTCCATTCCCAATTTGTTGGCCTTCCTGCAATTCGGGCTGGACAAAGGTTTGGCAGTAAGCACCCTGAGGGGTCAGGTTTCTGCTCTGTCCTTGCTGTTCCGAAAGGCTATCGCCTCGCGTAGGGACGTACGTTCCTTTTTTCGCGGAGTAACCCGCCAGTTTCCACCGCGGAAGGCGCCTGTGTCTCCTTGGCGTCTCAACCTTGTTTTGGAGGCTCTTCAACATGGACCTTTTGAGCCTATGGACTCTGTTAGTCTTTCTTTGCTCTCTTGGAAGGTTGCCTTCCTAGTGGCGGTCACTTCTTTGAGAAGGGTTTCTGAGTTGGCGGCTCTTTCTTGCTCGCCTCCCTTCCTGGAGTTTCACCCGGATCGTGTAGTGCTACGCACACGGAGCGACTTCCTACCTAAGGTGGTGTCGCAATTTCATGTTAACCAGGATATTGTGTTGCCCTCTCTTTGTCCGAGGCCAAGGAATGCGAAGGAACGGGCCTTGCACGCATTGGATTTGGTGCGGGCTTTGAAGTTTTATTTGACTGTTACTCAAGGTTTTCGGAAGTCGAACTCTCTGTTTGTGATTCCAGCAGGTCGTCGACGTGGTCAACGAGCTTCCAAGGACACTATAGCTCGTTGGATTCGGTCGGCCATTTTGGAAGCTTACCGACTTAAGGGCGAACCTTGCCCGATTAAGGTTCGAGCTCACTCCACGAGGGCTGTGGGCTCATCATGGGCCTTCCATCAAGAGGCCTCGGCAACTCAGCTCTGCCGGGCGGCTACCTGGCGCTCTGTCCACACTTTTACAAAATTTTATAAGGTGGACGTTAGTGCTTCCGTTGATGCAGCCTTGGGACGTAGGGTCCTACAGGCGGCGGTAGTTTAAAGTTCTCGTTAACTTGTGTTCTAGCGCTAGTTGCGCAGTTTATTAGGTTGATGGGTTCTGCCTTTTCTGGTTTTTTCCCACCCTTTATTTTTTGGACTGCTTTGGGACGTCCCACTAGTTATGAATAGTGTGTCTCCTTTCCTTCCGTTCTGCTGCTGAAAGACGGATTTCGGTAAGAACTTACCTGTAAAATCCTTTTCAGCGAAGGAAGGAAAGGAGACACAGCTCCCTCCCTTGGCAGAAGTGTGTTGTTGTATTTACAGATGCGGCGTGACCCTTCTCTGATAGCGATTATCTGGGCTGAGGTCGACGCGCTACGGCTCTGTTCCAGCATCGCCAGCTCATCGCAGTGGTCAGGTCCAGTGAGTAGTACCTGGAACTGTGTGGTTTTTACCTAAATAATAATAAAAGTCCAGCTCACCAGTGCAGCATACCAGAGATCGGAGCAAGGAACCGCTGTGTCAGACGTGAAACATTGCAAAAGGAAAAAAAAAATTCCAGCTCAACGATGAAGTGAAGATAAAAAAAATTTTTTTCTTTATTCACTTGTCATTCCAAATACAGAGGAGTATCAGCATAGATTAGCAGCAGATGAATGCATTATCAACGCGTTTCAGGTGACGCAGCACCCTTAGTCATGATGATTTTTTTTTTCCTTTTTACCTAAATGCATGCATAACCTGTATTTTTGTGTTTTTGTCTCTGAAGTCCTTCAGAAGGGGTTATGTTGCTCCGCTGGTGATATTGCTCTTCCTTAAGCTTGTGTACAACTGGAGAGCTGAGTAGGAGGAGCCCGAGCTGGAGGGGCCGGTCAACACTCTTTTTTTAATCTGAGGTGTCTATCCCATCTGGGCTCTGCCTACCCACTAGTTATGACTAGTGTGTCTCCTTTCCTTCCTTCGCTGAAAAGGATTTTACAGGTAAGTTCTTACCAAAATCCGTCTTTCAGAAGAAGTCCATGTTTGGAGTTCAGCACCGGACAATAGGTGTCCATTACGAACACCAAACTTTACATTTTTTTTTGCTTATCTCTAGTTATTACCTGTACATGAGATTGCTGATAACATTTTGATCTATTGGGTTCTGAGCTTTGGAGGCCCTAAAATTGCCCAGAAGACTGTTGAGGAGCCCACACGTACACCATTGTACCATTACCCGGACAGAGCTAAACGCTATTCTTGTCTTTGGCAGTCTAATAGAGGGGGAATAGAGCGCTGACTCTCATGCTCCACCTCTGCTGTATTCCTACGGGCATCTTCTTTATAGCCCCACTGTAGGAATTGTGGAGGGGAGGAAGGGTGGCTTGCTTCCTTGAGTCTAAAAAATTTCACAACCTCTTTAACAAATACATCTATGGAACCAGCCCTCCACCAACTCACTTTACAGAGAAAACTTATCCAGACATGGCCAGACAGCAACTCTCTATACTTCAGTGAAATGCCCATTTCAAGTGCTTGGTGTCCCCAGGCCCCCCAACTTTTTATAAGCACCCCTCATTGCAAACAGCACCCAGAGCCAATCACTAGTTTATCCCAAGGTGGAGGCGTCTATGCTGACTTCCTGATTTGAAGTGACAGTGTAACGAGAGCCGCCTTACATGTTGGTGAACTTCTCCCAGCTGTTGTAATTTCCTCTTAGAACATTCACATGTCGGTGGTCTCTCTCACTCAAGCCCGGCCTCCCAAATCGCTGCACACAGGCAGCAGAGTGATTCCTGCCATTGTGCTGGACAGTGATTATGTTAAGAGCGCTGGAAGCAGCTTCTCTCCAGCATTGATCACATAAGGGTATGCCACACTAAACAATATCGCTAACGGGATCGCTAAAAAACGTCACTATTTAGCGATCCCGTTAGCGATATTGTTCAGTGCGGCAGCTTCCAGCGACGAGCTTCCTGCTGTGATCTCGCTCGTCGCTGGAATCGTTCCGGACCCTATTTTCTCGTCGGCGCTCCCGCTGGGTAAGTATCTAATCGCTGTGTGGCACCTTTTCTTAGCGATTTAGCGGTACTTTTGTACCGCTAAAGTCGTTAAGAAGATCGCTAACGGCGATAGCGTCGTTAACTATATCGCTAAATGTGGCCGCATTTAGCGATATAGAAACAATCCCGCTAGCGATCGCATTAGTATGCGTCGTTATCGTGATCGCTAGCGGGATTGTTTAGTGTGGCAGTACCTTTAGTCTGTGCTGGAGACGCTATGACACATTTAGACAAAAGGAGTGTTTTATTCTAAACATTTACTGAAGGTTTATGTTGCACAGGAACCATCCTCAATATAAAGAAATTAGATATTTTATAGTAGTTTTCCACAAACACTGACTATGTATGGGCCCAGATTGTTGTGATTTGGGCTGGGTCTTCACAGCGACGTGAAATCGCAGCAACATATGGCAACATTGGATGTAATGACTTGCTGCAGACTTCAATGCAAGTCACATGCTTATTAACGTGTAGGTATCGTGGCTTGTCAGAGGACTGCTGTCGTGACATGTGGCTGGGTAGTCCAAGCCTAAACCTCATTGCCATAGTGAAGTCCTGTAGAGTCACTTCACTTTGCCGGCAGATCATGCTCAGTTCCAGCACTTGGCATTTTTGGTGGCTACTAATCTGAGGAACTCAATAGCGTGGAAGCACAATGTGAACTGTACCTAACGGGGACTTGCCCATCAAGATGATACATGGGGAAAGTAGTGTGTCAGCAATGCATGATGGAATGGTAGTTTGCTGCCCACATGAGCCGCTTATGAAGCCATCCACGCTTCCAGCACTGAAGAGGCGCACGTGACTGACAACCGTGCGACTAACAAGGTAATTACCGTATATACTCGTTTATAAGCCGAGTTTTTCAGCTCCTTTTCTCCGTCACCTCATTGGGGGACACAGGACCATGGGTGTTTATGCTGCTGCCACTTGGAGGACACTAAGCAAATACACAAAAAAGGTTAACTCCTCCTCCTGCAGTATACACCCTCTGCTGGCTCAATCCTGAACCAGTTCTTGCTTAGTGTCTGTAGGAGGCACTAGGGTCTGTTATCAGACCCCAATGTTTAATTTTTTTCTATTTCCTTTTTTCTATTCTTACATTTTTTTCCCTCAAGAAATGGAAGAGCGACGGGGTCTTTTCGAAAAGTCCCGATCTCCCAAAATCAGCAACAGGCGGGAACGTGGAGTGTCGCCTCCCCGTACCCCCTCCTACAACTTTACCACACGCCTGAGCGCTCCCCACAGCATCAACGGACGGGAACATGGGGTGTCGCCCTCATGTACCCCCTTCCGGAGCCAGGCCTCCAGCCGGGGAAAAATACCTTGGACGCAGGGTGGGCGGATTTCAGCCTCAGGTACCCCACTGCACCACCACTGTCTGAAAGCTGCTGGTGCTTGGAGGCAAGACAACCCTTTCCACCTCCCTATCAAAGGGATGGTGGATTGAGGAGGTTTAGTGCAGCCAGAAGTCTGCTCCTGCCGTGCCCCCATCTCTGCGCATCCGTGAGTACTAACCCCGGATTTCACGCTCTGCTGCGCTCTTCTCAAGCCGTATCCAGGATTCCTGCTGCGGCCTTCGCAGAAGGACCTCGGCCGTCATCAGCTGACGCGGCCCTCTCCTCACTGCCGCGAGCAGGTACCCTCTCTCACTGCGGCCTTCCCATCTACTGCCGCTGCGCCTCGTGCCACCACGGCCGTTTCCAGGGAAACTCCTGCGGCCTTCACCGCTGCCGTCCCCGGGGGACGGTCCTACTTTAGCCCTAAGACATCTCTTTGTGGTAGGCCCCAGTCTGCCCTCCCGGGAAGCTCCGCCCACGTACAAGGCACTGTTCAGCTGCGCTTCTTCCCTGCCTGCCTCCGCCCACATTTTCTGGCGCTTCTCGCTCTCCACGAGAAGCGCCAACTCCCTCTCTGGCGCTTCTTCCTCCTTCCCTGACTCTGCGGCGTCACTTCTTCTGAGGACGCCAGTTAGTCAGACCGCTGGGCCAAGTCACATGAAGGTCATCAAAGGCAGCCTTCATCTCGGTGGGCACGGACACATGACCTGGGTAAGATTACACAGCACTTAACCCCTTCCCTGCAGCAGTCTCTAGGCTCCATTTGCTTTGCAATATGTCCCAATCAAAGTGCTCCAAAAGGGCTGACAAACCTCACACAGTGGTGTATGCCTCGTGTGCCTCATGCAATGCCTCACTACCGTGAAATCATGGTTCCGCAATCTGTGTGGCCTGCGCCTCTTCAGGCCCTCAGGAGTACCGACCCTAGTGGGCCTATTCCTCCCGAGTGGGCCACATCCCTGGCACAGTCCATGGATTCTCTGACTAAAGCCCTAGAATCTTTCCATGGTTCCTCCTCGTCAGGGCCTCCCCTTGCCCGCAGAGGGTCCTTCAGCCTCCAGAGAGTCTTCCTCAGACAGGGGTCGGTCCGTTGCAGCAGCTAGGCACTCTTCTAGGAAACGTCCCCATGATTCGTCTCCCAAATCCTCTAGCGCCTCGGCATCAGCAAGCTCGGCCTCCCGCTCCCCCTCTCCGGGAGCTGGCAGCGAACACGACTCAGGATACGAGTCAGTTGTGGCCGTAGACCCGGACTCGCTTGAGTACCAGGAGTCTTTAGATTCTTTCATTGAAGTGGTTAATAAAGCTCTGAGAGTAGAGGAAGAACCCAGGACTAATCCGGATCATACTGTCTTTCAAAAGGGCAAAACGTCCCCACAGGGTTTTTGCTAATCACCCTGAGTTTACGGACATTGTCCAGAATTCATAGGAGTCGCCCAGACAAGCGTTTCACAGGGCAGAAACCGCTGGAAACTTGGTACCCTTTTCCAGCAGCTTTGATGGAGTGGACGGAGTCCCCTGCAGTGGATCCGCCCATATCCCAGCTCGCTTCCAAAACTGTCCAGTCTGTCTGACGGGCTCGTCAATTAAAAATCCCACTGATCGTCAGATTGACAATCTCGCGCGTTCTGTTTTCGAAGCTGCTGTAGCAGCACTCTTCCCCTCCTTCGCCACCACCTGGTTGCCCAGGGCTATGGTGGCCTGGGCAGAGGCTCTAGTTAAGACTGGTCGTGACAATCCCCTTCCGAGGCAGTTAATCTCACCTACCAGACAGCCTGTGCGGGGGATTACTTAGTGCATGCCTCCCTAGATGCGGCTAACTGCCGCGCTTGCAGCTGCAAATGCCATTACCATCATAAGAGCCCTATGGCTCTGAGACTGGCGGGCAGACTCTGTTTCAAAGAAGTCTTTAACTTCCTTACTGTACCAGAGCGGGCGTCTGTTCGGGATAAACTTGACCAAATCATCTCTGATTCTACTGGGGGAAAAGTAAGTTCCTCCCTCAGCGTAGACCCAGCCGGTCCTTTCAGAACCAACAACAGGTTCGCTTCCAGCCTTTTTGTAGTACCTCAAACTGGTCCTCTACAACTACCCCCTCTCAATTGGCCTGCCCCCCACGCAGAGACAGGGACTCACAGCATTCATTCAAGCCCTCTCAGTCCTGGAGAAACAGATCTTCCCGGTCCGGACCCAAGGGTTCCTCTTCTCGCAAGTTATCCTCTCAATGACTCCTTGCCGTGTCCGAGGACACAAACTGGGTAGGCGGCGCCTGCTCTTGTTTCGCAAGGTCTGGTTGTCGGTCATTCACGACCAGTGGGTCCGAGATCTCGTATCCTCCGGATACAAGATCGAATTCTTGTCCCCTCTGCCAATGCGCTTTTTCCAGTCTCGACTCCCAAAGTCAAAGGCTCTCGCAGCTTCCTTCTATCAGGCCTTAGACGCCCTCCGCAACAGCGCTGTCGTCGTCCTGGTTCCTCGCACGGAAAGGTTCAAGGGGTTTTACTCAAACCTATTCGTGGTCCCAAAGAAGAACGGAACCATGCGCCCCATCCTAGACCTAAAATTGTTAAACAAATTTGTCAGTGCGCCATTTCAGAATGGAATCTCTCCGTTCTGTCATCGCTTCGTTGGAACAAGGGGAATACCTTGCGTCTGTCAACATCAAAGACGCATATCTCCACATCCCAATCCTCGAAGGTCATCAAAGGTTTCTGCACTTTGCGATCGGAGACGAACACTTTCAATTCACAGCTCTGCCCTTCGGTTTGGTCACCGCCCCCAGAGTGTTCACAAAGGTCATGCCGGCCGTCATGTCAATTTTACATACTCGGAGCGTGGTGATCCTTCCCGACCTGCTCATTAAGGGCCTGTCTTCTCGGGCCTGTGCAGAAAGTGTCGATGTCACAGTGGATATTCTATCCCGCCTAGGTTGGCTGGTTAACCTGGACAAATCCTCCCCGGTTCCGTCACAGAAACTCTCCTTTTTGGGGATGATCTTAGACACTTCCCGAGGGTTGGTAATTTTTCCTCCGGAGAAGATTTCTTTTCTATCTCGGGGAGCCCAATTGCTATATCTGGGCCGCTCTCACTCTCTACGGTTCGCCATGCAGGTCTTGGGGAAGATGGTAGCGTCCATCGAGGCAGTACCTTTTGCCCAATTCCACCTCTGCCCCCTGCAACAGCTATTGATCTCAGTCTGGTACAAAAGCCCTGCTTCCTTGGGTCGCCGCTTTCACCTGACGCCCAGAATCAGGCAGTCCCTCAAATGGTCGACTGCGATATCATCTTTGAATCAAAGGTGGTCTTTTCTCCCGGTGCACTGGTTGGTGGTGACCACCGATGCCAGTCTCCTCGGATGGGGTGTGATCTTTCGTCACCACACAGCTCAGGGACGCTGGTCTTCTCAGGAAGCCCGCCTACCGATCAATATCCTCGAGATGAGAGTAATCAGGCTAGCTCTTCGCCACTTCCACCGCCTCCTGGCCGGTTGTCCTATCCGGATTCAGTCAGACAACGCCACGGCCGTGGCGTACATTAATCGCCAAGGGGGCACGCGAAGCAGAAGAGCGATGTTGAAGTGACGCGCATTCTGCGATGGGCCGAGACAAACCGCTCGCTCATCTACGCGGTTCACATTCGGGAGTAGACAATTGGGTGGCGGATTTTCTCAGCCGCCAATTCCTAACCTTGGGAGAGTGGTTTCTCCACTCGGAAGTATTCCTTCAGATTTGCCGGCGGTGAGGCACTCAGGATGTCGACCTCATGGCATCCAGGCTGAATGCCAAGGTTCCGGCTTTCATAGGCCGGTCCCGCGATCCACTAGCCATTGGCTCGGATGCTCTCCAGCTTCCTTGGAACCAATTTCGCCTTACATCTTTCCTCCGCTTCACTTAATTCCAAGGGTCATTCGGAAGATCAAGGCGGAAGGCGTTCCGGTGATTCTCGTCGCTCCAGACTGGCTGCGCCGGGCGTGGTATGCGGAACTAGTTCATCTAGTCGCAGACGTCCCCTGGAGGTTACCAGATCATCCGGACCTTCTCTCAGGGTACCATTTGCCATTGGAACTCGACAGTGCTGAATTTAACGGCTTGGCCATTGAATCCTGGATTCTAGCCCTGGCCGGGTTCTCGCAACAGGTGGCAACTACCATGATCAACGCTAGGAAGCCTGTTTCCATGCGCATTTACCATTGTGTTTGGAAAACTTTTTTTCTCTTGGTGTAAGGATAGTGGTCGTTCCCTGTTGGTGTTTTCCACTCCCTCCATTCTGGAGTTTCTCCAAGCAGGATTGGATTCGGGCTTAGCGCTGTCTTCCCTCAAGGGACAAATTTCAGCTCTATCCATGCTTTTCCAGCAAAGGATAGCGTCTAAGACCCAGTTTAAGACTTTTATCCAGGGAGTGTCGCACCTTGTTCCCCCTACAAAAGGCCTTTAGAGCCTTGGGAACTTAGGACCAAGTTAAGTGCCTTACAAGAGACCCCCTTTGAGCCAATGCGCAAGATGCTTCCCTCTCTCATCTTGCTTGGAAAGTTGCCTTGTGGCAATAACCTCTATCATATGGGTTTCGGAATTGGCGGCTTTGTTCTGAAAACCTTCCTTCCTGATTTTCCACCAAGACAAGGTGGTGTTGAGGACGACTCCGTCTTCTTTGCCTAAAGTCGTCTCGGCTTGTCATCTGAATGAGGACATATTTTTGCCTTCGTTCTGTTCAGCTCCGGTCCACCGTACTGAGAAAGCTCTCCACACTTTGGACTTGGTGAGGGCTCTCCGCATGTACATTTCCAGGACTGCATCTTATCGCAAATCGGATGCCCTTTTTGTGCTTCCGGAGGGACTCAAAGGGTTTTCCTGCTTCCAAGGCCACGATAGCCAGACGGATCCAATCTGCGATTCAAGAGGCTTACAGTGTCAAGGGTCAGCCTATCCCGGCGGGGATTAAGGCTCACTCCACTCGGTCAGTGGGGGCTTCATGGGCCATTCGGCACCAGGCATTGTCACTGCAAGTGTGCAAGGCTGCGACTTGGTCCAGTCTTCACACATTTCTAAACATTACAATTTTCATTCTCAGGCCTCTTCAGATGCAGCCCTCGGCAGACAGATGCTGCAGTCGGCAGTTTCGCATCTGTAGGCCCCTTTTTAATTGTTTATTCAGTTAAGCATTTGGCATGCGAGGTTTCAGCTGTGCTGTTTTTTTCCCACCCAGGGACTGCTTTGGGATGTCCCATGATCCTGTGTCCCCCAATGAGGCGACGGAGAAACAGGGATTTTTGTGTGTATCACCGTAAAATCCTTTTCTCTGAGCCATTCATTGGAGGACACAGCACTCACCCTGTTAGTCTTAGGCTGTAGTTGTTTGGTTTTGACATATTACACTTCTGTTGTGAGCTCTTACTGCTTTGACACCGAACTGGTTCAGGATTGAGCCAGCAGAGGTGTGTATACTGCAGGAGAAGTTAACCTTTTTTATGTATTTTCTTAGTGTCCTCCTAGTGGCAGCAGCATAACACCCATGGTCCTGTGTCCCCCAATGAATGGCTCGGAGAAAAGGATTTTACGGTGAGTACACACAAAAATCCCTGTTTTTTTTGGCTGTTAAAGACCCCCCATGGCCTATAAATGGCTATGTAAATGGCTGCACATCCAGTTGGAAGAATGTCTCAAGTGGGGTACCACAAGGCTTTGTCCTGGGCCCTGCATTGTTCAACATCTTTATCAATGATTTAGATGAAGGATTTGAGGGTAAACTGATAAAATTTGCTGATGACACAAAGCTGAGGGGATAGCTAATACTAGAGAAGAGAGAGAGGATTGAAAAAGATATAAGTAAACTGGAGCAGTGGGCAGCAATTAAAAGAATGCATTTTTACCTGTTAAAAATCAAATTACTACTTTTGGGCAATAAAAATGAAAAAAGCCTATACAGAATGGGAGGAATAGGGCTAAGCAACAGCACATGTGAAAAAGACTTGGGTATACTAATAGATCACAGACTGAGCATGAGTCAACAGTGTGATGCAGCAGCAAAAAAGGCAAACAAATTCTTGGATGTATTAACAGAAGTATGCAGTCTAGATCACGTGAAGTCATTATTGCCCTCTACTCCTCTTTGGTCGACCTCATCTGGAATACTGTGTCCTGTTTTGGGCACCACATTTTAAAAAAGACATCAACAAACTGGAGCAAGTTCAGAAAAGAGCGACCAGAATGGTGACCGGTCTGCAAACCATGTCCTATGAGGAACGGTTACAGGATTTGGGAATTTTTAGCTTGCAAAAGAGAAAACTGAGAGAAGACTTAATAGCTGTCTACAAATATCTCAAGGGCTGTCACACTGTAGAAGGATAATCTTTATTCTCATTTGCACAAGGAAAGACTAGAAGCAATGGGATGAAACTGAATGGGAGGAGACACAGATTAGATATTAGAAAAACCTTTTTGACAGGATGATCAATGAGTGGAACAGGCTGCCACGAGAGGTGGTGAGTTCTCCTTCAATGGAAGTCTTCAAACAGAGGCTGGACAGACATCTGTCTGGAATGATTTAGTGACTTCTGCTTTGAGCAGGTGGTTGGACCAGATAGCCCAGGAGGTCCCTTCCAACTCTACCATTCTATGATAAACGAGTCTCGGTCCCAGTGCGGAGGTCCCCGGAAAGGGAAAATGTCCGCGCTCCTCTGCAGCTGCTGATAGGGTCGGCATCGGGACAAGTGCCGGTGTCCTGAGCAGGTGGGGACACCGGCGCGCTATGGGGGCCAGGTGCCGGTTTCCTGAGCAGGCAGGGATACCGGCGCGCTATGGAGGCCAAGTGCCGGTGTCGCCGCTTGCTCAGGCCCCTGACACATGCAATATTCACCTGTCCCCATTCCAACGCCGCGCTGTGTCTTCCGTGTCCCCTGGCTGTGACGTTCAGGTCAGAGGGCTCGATGACGTGGTTATTGCTCGCCCTCTGCCTGAACAGTCACTGCAGAGAGCCGGAAGACACAGCGCAGAGGTGGAACGGGGACAGGTGAATATTGCAAGTGCCGGGGGCCTGAGCAAACGGCGACACCGGCCCCTGGCCCCCAGCGATGAGCGGTGAGTATGTCATTTTTATGTATTTATTTTGCAGCAGCATTGTACGGTATATGGGCATCTTATGGGGCCCATCATGAACTTTATGGAGCATATTATATGGGGCATATTTTAATATGGAGCATCTTATGGGGCCAAAAATCAACTTTATGCAGTATTATATGGGGCATATTGTGTATGGAGCATGTTATGAGGCCAATAATCAACCTTATGCAGCATTATATGGGGCATATTTTGTATGGAGCATCTGCTGCATTTCCCACCCTAAGCTTATGCTTGAGTCAATAAGTTTTCCCAGTTTGTTTTTTTTTTTAGGTAAAATTAGGTGCCTCGGACTATACTCGGGCCGGCTTATACTCGAGTATATACGGTATATATGTCTAGAAAGAAGTTGGATAATTGCTGGAAATTGCAGGAACGTCTCTCTTTGCAGCCAATTGGCGGCTATTGATCGACTGTCACCTTCACTGTTCCATCAGTGTTGAAGAAGAACTGTTCAGTAATGGACAACCCCTTTACCCTCGAGGGTGGTTTGCATGTTAATGACTAGGCCAATTTTTACAATTCTGACCACTGTCCCTTTATGAGGTAGTAACTCTGGAACGCTTCCATGGATCTTGGCGATTCTGACATTGGTTTCTCATGACATATTGTACTTCATGTTAGTGGTAAATTTCTTTTATATAACTTGAGTTTATTTGAGGAAAAAGAAATTTGGCAAATTTTGAAAATTTTGCATTTTCCAACTTTGAATTTTCATGCACTTAAATCAGAGATATGTCACACAAAATACTTCATAAGTAACATTTCCCACATGTCTACGTTACATCAGCACATTTTGGAACCAAATTAGTTTTCTGTTAGGAAGTTATAAGGGTTAAAAGTTGACCAGCGATTTCTCATTTTTACAACACCATTTTTTTGGGGGGGGGTGGGACCACATCACATTTGAAGTCACTTTGAGAGGTCTATATGATAGAAAGTACCCAAAAGTGACAGCATTCTAAAAACTGCACCTCTGAAGGTGCTCAAAACCACATTCAAGAAGTTTATTAACCCTTCTGGTGCTTCACAGGAATTTTTGGAATGTTTAAAAAAAAATGAACATTTAAAACTTTTTTTTTTTTTTTTACAAAAATTTTACTTCATATCCAATTTGTTTTATTTTTTTCCAAGGGTAACAGGAGAAATTGGACACCAAAAGTTGTTGTACAATTTGTCCTGAGTATGCTGATACCCCATATGTGGGGGTAAACCACTGTTTGGGCGCACGGTAGAGCTCAGAAGGGAAGGAGCGCCGTTTGACTTTTCAATGCAAAATTGGCTGGAATTGAGATCGGACGCCATGTCGCATTTGGAGAGCCCCTGATGTGCCTAAACAGTGAACACGCCCTAACCCTAACTTTAGCCCAACTCTACTTCTAATGGGAAAATGAAAATAAATACATTTTTTTCCCCCTAACTATGGGGGTGATAAGGGGGGGTTTGATTTATGTTTGTCAGCTGTCACACACTAAAATACGCTTTTAATTGCAAAAAAGTTTTTGCATCACATTTTGAGAGCTATAATTTTTCCATATTTTTGCCCACAGTCATGTGAGGTCTTCTTTTTGCGGGATGAGTTGACGCTTTTATTGGTACCATTTTTGGGCACATGACATTTTTTAATCACTTTCTATTCTGATTTTTGGGAGACAGAATGAACAAAAAACAGCAGTTCATGAATATCTTTTGGGGGGGCATTTACACCGTTCCGCATGTGGTAAAATTGATAAGGCAGTTTTATTTTTCAGATCCGTACGATTACAGCGACACCTCATTTATATAATGTTTTATGTTTTGGCGCTTTTATGTAATAAAAACTATTTTATAGAAAAATTAATTGTTTTTGCATCACTTTATTCTGACAGCTAAAACTTTTTTTATTTCGCTAATGATGCTGTATCGCGGCTTGTTTTTTGCGGACAAGATGACATGTTCAGCGGTATCATGTTTATTTATATCTGTCTTTTTGATCGCGTGTTATTCCACTTTTTGTTTGGTGGTCTGTGATTAAGTATTGTTTTTTGCCTTTTTTTTTTTTTTTTTTTAAATGGTGGTCACAAAATGGGTTAACTAGTGGGACAGTTTTATAGGTTGTTATGGACACGGAGATACCAAATATGTGTACTTTTATTTTATATGTCGTCATAACGGCGTTGGGTCTCCATGGCAGCAATCGGGCTGTCAGCCCCTGTGCCGGCTCCGGAACGCCGCGATCTTGTTTAACCCCCGGAACACTGCTATCAAAGTGGCAGGTGTCAGCTGTGAGAATCAGCTGACACCCGGCTGCGATCGGCCTCGCTACCCCTTTCCCCGTGAGCGCGGTCAATTGCCCATGACGTACTATCCCGTCCGTAGTCAGACAGGCCCAGGGCACATGAACGGGATAGTACGTCATAGAAAGGAGTTAATGTATTGTTACTATGCGTAAGGATCCTGCAGACTTTTTTTTTCACTTGTCCTCTATGACGACTGGAATAAATCTGATTTGGTTCTGCTTGATCCAAGAGAAATTAAATAATATCCCCTTTGTTTCAGGTTGCTGACCACCTATGATGAGCACCAGAAGCTTCTGAAAGAGCAAGAAATTCTGAAAAGGAAAGCTGAGAATGGGTGAGTATCCGCTAAATAAATGGAGGCCAAAACTGACTTAAGCCTCACCCTGGTCAGAAAGTTTGTATAAAAAATACATCTATGTACAGTCATGGCCAAAAGTTTTGAGAATGACACAAATATTAATTTTTACAAAGTCTACTGCTTCACTTTTTCTAATGGCAATTTGCATATACTCCAGAATGTTATAAAGAGTGATCAGCTTAACAGCAATTACTTGCAAAGTCAATATTTGGCTAGAAAATGAACTTTATCCCCCAAAACACATTTCACAATCATTGCAGCCCTGCCTTAAAAGGACCAGCTAACCTCTTTTCAGTGATTGCTCCATTAACACAGGTGTGGGTGTTGATGAGGACATGGCTGGAGATCAATCTGTCATGATTAAGTAAGAATGACAACACTGGACACTTTAAAAGGAGGCTGGTGCTTGGCATCATTGTTTCTCTTCTGTTAACCATGGTTATCTCTAAAGAAACACGTGCAGTCATCATAGCAATGCACAAAAATGGCCTAACAGGGAAGAGTATCGCAGCTAGAAAGATTGCACCTCAGTCAACAATCTATCGCATCATCAAGAACTTCAAGGAGAGAGGTTCCATTGTTGCCAAAAAGGCTTCAGGACGCCCAAGAAAGACCAGCAAGCGCCAGGACCGTCTCTTAAAAGTGTTTCAGCTGCGGGATCGGGCTACCAGCAGTGCAGAGCTTGCTCAGGAATGGCAGCAGGCAGGTGTGAGTGCATCTGCATGCACTGTGAGGCAGAGACTCTTGGAGCAAGGCCTGGTCTCAAGGAGGGCAGCAAAGAAGCCACTTCTCTCCAGAAAAAAACATCATGGACAGACTGATATTCTGCAAAAGGTACAGGCAGTGGACTGCTGAGGACTGGGGTAAAGTTATTTTCTCTGATGAATCCCCTTTTCGATTGTTTGGGACATCAGGAAAACGCCTCATTCGGAGAAGACAAGGTAAGCGCTACCACCAGTCTTGTCTCATGCCAACTGTTAAGCATCCTGAAACCATACATGTGTGGGGTTGCTTCTCAGCCAAGGGAATCGGCTCTCTCTACAGTCTTGCCTAAAAACACAGCCATGAATAAAGAATGGTACCAGAATGTCCTCCAAGAGCAACTTCTCCCAACCCTCCAAGAGCAGTTTGGCGATCAACAATGCCTTTTCCAGCATGATGGAGCACCTTGCCATAAAGCAAAGGTGATAACTAAATGGCTCAGGGAACAAAACATAGAGATTTTGGGTCCATGGCCTGGAAACTCCCCAGATCTTAATCCCATTGAGAACTTGTGGTCAATCATCAAGAGACGGGTGGACAAACAAAAACCTAAAAATTCTGACAAAATGAAAGCATTGATTGTGCAAGAATGGACTGCTATCAGTCAGGATTTGGTCCAGAATTTGATTGAGAGCATGCCAGGGAGAATTGCAGAGGTCCTGAAGAAGAAGGATCAACACTGCAAATATTGACTTGCTGCATTAACTCATTCTAACTGTCAATATAAGCTTTTGTTACTCATATGTTTGCAATTATTATATTTCTGTCTGTGATAAAAACATCTGTCAAACACACATAAAAAGCAGAGGGCAGCAGATCATGTGAAAATATAATATTTGTGTCATTCTCAAAACTTTTGGCCATGACTGTAGGCTCTGCTAGTGGTTGAATACGCCACGTCCTGTGTTACACACCATGTGTTGTTGCTTGTAGGTTGGAACAGCCTGACGCTAAGAGATTGCACGCGGAGGACGGTGCAGTATTGGCAGCTGCTCCGATGGCAGCAACAACCACAGCTGCCTCGCAGCCGTCGTATAACTATGCAGACTGGTACCAGGTACGTGTCTACCCCAGTGTCAGTCACTGCTTACTCCCCACTGGTCTGCCCTCTGATAACTGCTCACAGAAAGTTATCTAATGGCTCCCATTCACCGACAGCAAACACTTCAATCTTGAATGCGGTAACTAATTGAAAAAAAGTTTGTTAAAGTTGTAGAATTCTTCATTTGTACAGTAATTAAAGGCTGTTTGATAAACGTTACTCAAGAATGCATAGTGCTCCTCAATGATATCATGACCCTCACCCCATGTTCTGTCTTTAAAACAAGAACCTAGTACTGAAGCCAAAAAAAAAAAGTCTGAGGCGTTATGCTTAGCAAATGGGGAAACAAAAAATCTGGTCTGTATATGAAGAGGATTTATTGTAGGAGAAATTTGAAGAGAACTGTCCAGGTTTTTAAAATTGATAGGCCATCAATTTTGCAAGTATTGGATCCCTCCGATCGGCTATTTTAACAGGCTCGCAGTGCTCAGATTTTCCAAAGGTTTCTCGTGAATGCTTTGTTTGTCTTGTAGCAGCAGTGCTTGATATTGCAATTGAAAAAGTGAAAACTGCAATGCTGAGCTCAGCCACTAATAAAAGGGTAAAAACAGATGTGCTCTGATGCTTCAAACAGCTGATCGGTGGCGATGCCAAAAGTCAACGCACCCTTCACCAATGTTTTCTGGAATAAAAGTTGCACACAGTCGTCTCCAAAGATCCATTGAATTTCCGGCAAATTGTGGTCATTCTGGAGACCTAGATTAGGAATAAAAAAAGAGAGTCTGACCTGCAGCTCTTAGCATTGCAACAGAAATTGCAGTTTTTTGCATTTGTGACATTAATATTTTAGCAGTACGCTATATTTTATATTATGTCATGCATTGTTTTATTTTTTGCAGCAACAGCAGTACAACTACCAGAACACCTGGAATTATGGACAGTACTCCCTTCTCTGATAGCGATTATCTGGGCTGAGGTCGACGCGCTACGGCTCTGTTCCAGCATCGCCAGCTCATCGCAGTGGTCAGGTCCAGTGAGTAGTACCTGGAACTGTGTGGTTTTTACCTAAATAATAATAAAGTCCAGCTCACCAGTGCAGCATACCAGAGATCGGAGCAAGGAACCGCTGTGTCAGACGTGAAACATTGCAAAAGGAAAAAAAAAATTCCAGCTCAACGATGAAGTGAAGATAAAAAAAATTTTTTTCTTTATTCACTTGTCATTCCAAATACAGAGGAGTATCAGCATAGATTAGCAGCAGATGAATGCATTATCAACGCGTTTCAGGTGACGCAGCACCCTTAGTCATGATGATTTTTTTTTTCCTTTTTACCTAAATGCATGCATAACCTGTATTTTTGTGTTTTTGTCTCTGAAGTCCTTCAGAAGGGGTTATGTTGCTCCGCTGGTGATATTGCTCTTCCTTAAGCTTGTGTACAACTGGAGAGCTGAGTAGGAGGAGCCCGAGCTGGAGGGGCCGGTCAACACTCTTTTTTAATCTGAGGTGTCTATCCCATCTGGGCTCTGCCTACCCACTAGTTATGACTAGTGTGTCTCCTTTCCTTCCTTCGCTGAAAAGGATTTTACAGGTAAGTTCTTACCAAAATCCGTCTTTCAGAAGAAGTCCATGTTTGGAGTTCAGCACCGGACAATAGGTGTCCATTACGAACACCAAACTTTACATTTTTTTTTGCTTATCTCTAGTTATTACCTGTACATGAGATTGCTGATAACATTTTGATCTATTGGGTTCTGAGCTTTGGAGGCCCTAAAATTGCCCCAGAAGACTGTTGAGGAGCCCACACGTACACCATTGTACCATTACCCGGACAGAGCTAAACGCTATTCTTGTCTTTGGCAGTCTAATAGAGGGGGAATAGAGCGCTGACTCTCATGCTCCACCTCTGCTGTATTCCTACGGGCATCTTCTTTATAGCCCCACTGTAGGAATTGTGGAGGGGAGGAAGGGTGGCTTGCTTCCTTGAGTCTAAAAAATTTCACAACCTCTTTAACAAATACATCTATGGAACCAGCCCTCCACCAACTCACTTTACAGAGAAAACTTATCCAGACATGGCCAGACAGCAACTCTCTATACTTCAGTGAAATGCCCATTTCAAGTGCTTGGTGTCCCCAGGCCCCCCAACTTTTTATAAGCACCCCTCATTGCAAACAGCACCCAGAGCCAATCACTAGTTTATCCCAAGGTGGAGGCGTCTATGCTGACTTCCTGATTTGAAGTGACAGTGTAACGAGAGCCGCCTTACATGTTGGTGAACTTCTCCCAGCTGTTGTAATTTCCTCTTAGAACATTCACATGTCGGTGGTCTCTCTCACTCAAGCCGGCCTCCCAAATCGCTGCACACAGGCAGCAGAGTGATTCCTGCCATTGTGCTGGACAGTGATTATGTTAAGAGCGCTGAAGCAGCTTCTCTCCAGCATTGATCACATAAGGGTATGCCACACTAAACAATATCGCTAACGGGATCGCTAAAAAACGTCACTATTTAGCGATCCCGTTAGCGATATTGTTCAGTGCGGCAGCTTCCAGCGACGAGCTTCCTGCTGTGATCTCGCTCGTCGCTGGAATCGTTCCGGACCCTATTTTCTCGTCGGCGCTCCCGCTGGGTAAGTATCTAATCGCTGTGTGGCACCTTTTCTTAGCGATTTAGCGGTACTTTTGTACCGTAAAGTCGTTAAGAAGATCGCTAACGGCGATAGCGTCGTTAACTATATCGCTAAATGTGGCCGCATTTAGCGATATAGAAACAATCCCGCTAGCGATCGCATTAGTATGCGTCGTTATCGTGATCGCTAGCGGGATTGTTTAGTGTGGCAGTACCTTTAGTCTGTGCTGGAGACGCTATGACACATTTAGACAAAAGGAGTGTTTTATTCTAAACATTTACTGAAGGTTTATGTTGCACAGGAACCATCCTCAATATAAAGAAATTAGATATTTTATAGTAGTTTTCCACAAACACTGACTATGTATGGGCCCAGATTGTTGTGATTTGGGCTGGGTCTTCACAGCGACGTGAAATCGCAGCAACATATGGCAACATTGGATGTAATGACTTGCTGCAGACTTCAATGCAAGTCACATGCTTATTAACGTGTAGGTATCGTGGCTTGTCAGAGGACTGCTGTCGTGACATGTGGCTGGGTAGTCCAAGCCTAAACCTCATTGCCATAGTGAAGTCCTGTAGAGTCACTTCACTTTGCCGGCAGATCATGCTCAGTTCCAGCACTTGGCATTTTTGGTGGCTACTAATCTGAGGAACTCAATAGCGTGGAAGCACAATGTGAACTGTACCTAACGGGGACTTGCCCATCAAGATGATACATGGGGAAAGTAGTGTGTCAGCAATGCATGATGGAATGGTAGTTTGCTGCCCACATGAGCCGCTTATGAAGCCATCCACGCTTCCAGCACTGAAGAGGCGCACGTGACTGACAACCGTGCGACTAACAAGGTAATTACCGTATATACTCGTTTATAAGCCGAGTTTTTCAGCTCCTTTTCTCCGTCACCTCATTGGGGGACACAGGACCATGGGTGTTTATGCTGCTGCCACTTGGAGGACACTAAGCAAATACACAAAAAAGGTTAACTCCTCCTCCTGCAGTATACACCCTCTGCTGGCTCAATCCTGAACCAGTTCTTGCTTAGTGTCTGTAGGAGGCACTAGGGTCTGTTATCAGACCCCAATGTTTAATTTTTTTCTATTTCCTTTTTCTATTCTTACATTTTTTTCCCTCAAGAAATGGAAGAGCGACGGGTCTTTCGAAAAGTCCCGATCTCCCAAAATCAGCAACAGGCGGGAACGTGGAGTGTCGCCTCCCCGTACCCCCTCCTACAACTTTACCACACGCCTGAGCGCTCCCCACAGCATCAACGGACGGGAACATGGGGTGTCGCCCTCATGTACCCCCTTCCGGAGCCAGGCCTCCAGCCGGGGAAAAATACCTTGGACGCAGGGTGGGCGGATTTCAGCCTCAGGTACCCCACTGCACCACCACTGTCTGAAAGCTGCTGGTGCTTGGAGGCAAGACAACCCTTTCCACCTCCCTATCAAAGGGATGGTGGATTGAGGAGGTTTAGTGCAGCCAGAAGTCTGCTCCTGCCGTGCCCCCATCTCTGCGCATCCGTGAGTACTAACCCCGGATTTCACGCTCTGCTGCGCTCTTCTCAAGCCGTATCCAGGATTCCTGCTGCGGCCTTCGCAGAAGGACCTCGGCCGTCATCAGCTGACGCGGCCCTCTCCTCACTGCCGCGAGCAGGTACCCTCTCTCACTGCGGCCTTCCCATCTACCGCCGCTGCGCCTCGTGCCACCACGGCCGTTTCCAGGGAAACTCCTGCGGCCTTCACCGCTGCCGTCCCCGGGGGACGGTCCTACTTTAGCCCTAAGACATCTCTTTGTGGTAGGCCCCAGTCTGCCCTCCCGGGAAGCTCCGCCCACGTACAAGGCACTGTTCAGCTGCGCTTCCCTGCCTGCCTCCGCCCACATTTTCTGGCGCTTCTCGCTCTCCACGAGAAGCGCCAACTCCCTCTCTGGCGCTTCTTCCTCCTTCCCTGACTCTGCGGCGTCACTTCTTCTGAGGACGCCAGTTAGTCAGACCGCTGGGCCAAGTCACATGAAGGTCATCAAAGGCAGCCTTCATCTCGGTGGGCACGGACACATGACCTGGGTAAGATTACACAGCACTTAACCCCTTCCCTGCAGCAGTCTCTAGGCTCCATTTGCTTTGCAATATGTCCCAATCAAAGTGCTCCAAAAGGGCTGACAAACCTCACACAGTGGTGTATGCCTCGTGTGCCTCATGCAATGCCTCACTACCGTGAAATCATGGTTCCGCAATCTGTGTGGCCTGCGCCTCTTCAGGCCCTCAGGAGTACCGACCCTAGTGGGCCTATTCCTCCCGAGTGGGCCACATCCCTGGCACAGTCCATGGATTCTCTGACTAAAGCCCTAGAATCTTTCCATGGTTCCTCCTCAAGTCAGGGCCTCCCCTTGCCCGCAGAGGGTCCTTCAGCCTCCAGAGAGTCTTCCTCAGACAGGGGTCGGTCCGTTGCAGCAGCTAGGCACTCTTCTAGGAAACGTCCCCATGATTCGTCTCCCAATCCTCTAGCGCCTCGGCATCAGCAAGCTCGGCCTCCCGCTCCCCCTCTCCGGGAGCTGGCAGCGAACACGACTCAGGATACGAGTCAGTTGTGGCCGTAGACCCGGACTCGCTTGAGTACCAGGAGTCTTTAGATTCTTTCATTGAAGTGGTTAATAAAGCTCTGAGAGTAGAGGAAGAACCCAGGACTAATCCGGATCATACTGTCTTTCAAAAGGGCAAAACGTCCCCACAGGGTTTTTGCTAATCACCCTGAGTTTACGGACATTGTCCAGAATTCATAGGAGTCGCCCAGACAAGCGTTTCACAGGGCAGAAACCGCTGGAAACTTGGTACCCTTTTCCAGCAGCTTTGATGGAGTGGACGGAGTCCCCTGCAGTGGATCCGCCCATATCCCAGCTCGCTTCCAAAACTGTCCAGTCTGTCTGACGGGCTCGTCAATTAAAAATCCCACTGATCGTCAGATTGACAATCTCGCGCGTTCTGTTTTCGAAGCTGCTGTAGCAGCACTCTTCCCCTCCTTCGCCACCACCTGGTTGCCCAGGGCTATGGTGGCCTGGGCAGAGGCTCTAGTTAAGACTGGTCGTGACAATCCCCTTCCGAGGCAGTTAATCTCACCTACCAGACAGCCTGTGCGGGGGATTACTTAGTGCATGCCTCCCTAGATGCGGCTAACTGCCGCGCTTGCAGCTGCAAATGCCATTACCATCATAAGAGCCCTATGGCTCTGAGACTGGCGGGCAGACTCTGTTTCAAAGAAGTCTTTAACTTCCTTACTGTACCAGAGCGGGCGTCTGTTCGGGGATAAACTTGACCAAATCATCTCTGATTCTACTGGGGGAAAAGTAAGTTCCTCCCTCAGCGTAGACCCAGCCGGTCCTTTCAGAACCAACAACAGGTTCGCTTCCAGCCTTTTTGTAGTACCTCAAACTGGTCCTCTACAACTACCCCCTCTCAATTGGCCTGCCCCCCACGCAGAGACAGGGACTCACAGCATTCATTCAAGCCCTCTCAGTCCTGGAGAAACAGATCTTCCCGGTCCGGACCCAAGGGTTCCTCTTCTCGCAAGTTATCCTCTCAATGACTCCTTGCCGTGTCCTGAGGACACAAACTGGGTAGGCGGCGCCTGCTCTTGTTTCGCAAGGTCTGGTTGTCGGTCATTCACGACCAGTGGGTCCGAGATCTCGTATCCTCCGGATACAAGATCGAATTCTTGTCCCCTCTGCCAATGCGCTTTTTCCAGTCTCGACTCCCAAAGTCAAAGGCTCTCGCAGCTTCCTTCTATCAGGCCTTAGACGCCCTCCGCAACAGCGCTGTCGTCGTCCTGGTTCCTCGCACGGAAAGGTTCAAGGGGTTTTACTCAAACCTATTCGTGGTCCCAAAGAAGAACGGAACCATGCGCCCCATCCTAGACCTAAAATTGTTAAACAAATTTGTCAGTGCGCCATTTCAGAATGGAATCTCTCCGTTCTGTCATCGCTTCGTTGGAACAAGGGGAATACCTTGCGTCTGTCAACATCAAAGACGCATATCTCCACATCCCAATCCTCGAAGGTCATCAAAGGTTTCTGCACTTTGCGATCGGAGACGAACACTTTCAATTCACAGCTCTGCCCTTCGGTTTGGTCACCGCCCCCAGAGTGTTCACAAAGGTCATGCCGGCCGTCATGTCAATTTTACATACTCGGAGCGTGGTGATCCTTCCCGACCTGCTCATTAAGGGCCTGTCTTCTCGGGCCTGTGCAGAAAGTGTCGATGTCACAGTGGATATTCTATCCCGCCTAGGTTGGCTGGTTAACCTGGACAAATCCTCCCCGGTTCCGTCACAGAAACTCTCCTTTTTGGGATGATCTTAGACACTTCCCGAGGGTTGGTAATTTTTCCTCCGGAGAAGATTTCTTTTCTATCTCGGGGAGCCCAATTGCTATATCTGGGCCGCTCTCACTCTCTACGGTTCGCCATGCAGGTCTTGGGGAAGATGGTAGCGTCCATCGAGGCAGTACCTTTTGCCCAATTCCACCTCTGCCCCCTGCAACAGCTATTGATCTCAGTCTGGTACAAAAGCCCTGCTTCCTTGGGTCGCCGCTTTCACCTGACGCCCAGAATCAGGCAGTCCCTCAAATGGTCGACTGCGATATCATCTTTGAATCAAAGGTGGTCTTTTCTCCCGGTGCACTGGTTGGTGGTGACCACCGATGCCAGTCTCCTCGGATGGGGTGTGATCTTTCGTCACCACACAGCTCAGGGACGCTGGTCTTCTCAGGAAGCCCGCCTACCGATCAATATCCTCGAGATGAGAGTAATCAGGCTAGCTCTTCGCCACTTCCACCGCCTCCTGGCCGGTTGTCCTATCCGGATTCAGTCAGACAACGCCACGGCCGTGGCGTACATTAATCGCCAAGGGGGCACGCGAAGCAGAAGAGCGATGTTGAAGTGACGCGCATTCTGCGATGGGCCGAGACAAACCGCTCGCTCATCTACGCGGTTCACATTCGGGAGTAGACAATTGGGCGGCGGATTTTCTCAGCCGCCAATTCCTAACCTGGGAGAGTGGTTTCTCCACTCGGAAGTATTCCTTCAGATTTGCCGGCGGTGAGGCACTCAGGATGTCGACCTCATGGCATCCAGGCTGAATGCCAAGGTTCCGGCTTTCATAGGCCGGTCCCGCGATCCACTAGCCATTGGCTCGGATGCTCTCCAGCTTCCTTGGAACCAATTTCGCCTTACATCTTTCCTCCGCTTCACTTAATTCCAAGGGTCATTCGGAAGATCAAGGCGGAAGCGTTCCGGTGATTCTCGTCGCTCCAGACTGGCTGCGCCGGGCGTGGTATGCGGAACTAGTTCATCTAGTCGCAGACGTCCCCTGGAGGTTACCAGATCATCCGGACCTTCTCTCAGGGTACCATTTGCCATTGGAACTCGACAGTGCTGAATTTAACGGCTTGGCCATTGAATCCTGGATTCTAGCCCTGGCCGGGTTCTCGCAACAGGTGGCAACTACCATGATCAACGCTAGGAAGCCTGTTTCCATGCGCATTTACCATTGTGTTTGGAAAACTTTTTTTCTCTTGGTGTAAGGATAGTGGTCGTTCCCTGTTGGTGTTTTCCACTCCCTCCATTCTGGAGTTTCTCCAAGCAGGATTGGATTCGGGCTTAGCGCTGTCTTCCCTCAAGGGACAAATTTCAGCTCTATCCATGCTTTTCCAGCAAAGGATAGCGTCTAAGACCCAGTTTAAGACTTTTATCCAGGGAGTGTCGCACCTTGTTCCCCCTACAAAAGGCCTTTAGAGCCTTGGGAACTTAGGACCAAGTTAAGTGCCTTACAAGAGACCCCCTTTGAGCCAATGCGCAAGATGCTTCCCTCTCTCATCTTGCTTGGAAAGTTGCCTTGTGGCAATAACCTCTATCATATGGGTTTCGGAATTGGCGGCTTTGTTCTGAAAACCTTCCTTCCTGATTTTCCACCAAGACAAGGTGGTGTTGAGGACGACTCCGTCTTCTTTGCCTAAAGTCGTCTCGGCTTGTCATCTGAATGAGGACATATTTTTGCCTTCGTTCTGTTCAGCTCCGGTCCACCGTACTGAGAAAGCTCTCCACACTTTGGACTTGGTGAGGGCTCTCCGCATGTACATTTCCAGGACTGCATCTTATCGCAAATCGGATGCCCTTTTTGTGCTTCCGGAGGGACTCAAAGGGTTTTCCTGCTTCCAAGGCCACGATAGCCAGACGGATCCAATCTGCGATTCAAGAGGCTTACAGTGTCAAGGGTCAGCCTATCCCGGCGGGGATTAAGGCTCACTCCACTCGGTCAGTGGGGGCTTCATGGGCCATTCGGCACCAGGCATTGTCACTGCAAGTGTGCAAGGCTGCGACTTGGTCCAGTCTTCACACATTTGCTAAACATTACAATTTTCATTCTCAGGCCTCTTCAGATGCAGCCCTCGGCAGACAGATGCTGCAGTCGGCAGTTTCGCATCTGTAGGCCCCTTTTTAATTGTTTATTCAGTTAAGCATTTGGCATGCGAGGTTTCAGCTGTGCTGTTTTTTTCCCACCCAGGGACTGCTTTGGGATGTCCCATGATCCTGTGTCCCCCAATGAGGCGACGGAGAAACAGGGATTTTTGTGTGTATCACCGTAAAATCCTTTTCTCTGAGCCATTCATTGGAGGACACAGCACTCACCCTGTTAGTCTTAGGCTGTAGTTGTTTGGTTTTGACATATTACACTTCTGTTGTGAGCTCTTACTGCTTTGACACCGAACTGGTTCAGGATTGAGCCAGCAGAGTGTGTATACTGCAGGAGAAGTTAACCTTTTTTATGTATTTTCTTAGTGTCCTCCTAGTGGCAGCAGCATAACACCCATGGTCCTGTGTCCCCCAATGAATGGCTCGGAGAAAAAGATTTTACGGTGAGTACACACAAAAATCCCTGTTTTTTTTTGGCTGTTAAAGACCCCCCATGGCCTATAAATGGCTATGTAAATGGCTGCACATCCAGTTGGAAGAATGTCTCAAGTGGGGTACCACAAGGCTTTGTCCTGGGCCCTGCATTGTTCAACATCTTTATCAATGATTTAGATGAAGGATTTGAGGGTAAACTGATAAAATTTGCTGATGACACAAAGCTGAGGGGATAGCTAATACTAGAGAAGAGAGAGAGGATTGAAAAAGATATAAGTAAACTGGAGCAGTGGGCAGCAATTAAAAGAATGCATTTTTACCTGTTAAAAATCAAATTACTACTTTTGGGCAATAAAAATGAAAAAAGCCTATACAGAATGGGAGGAATAGGGCTAAGCAACAGCACATGTGAAAAAGACTTGGGTATACTAATAGATCACAGACTGAGCATGAGTCAACAGTGTGATGCAGCAGCAAAAAAGGCAAACAAATTCTTGGATGTATTAACAGAAGTATGCAGTCTAGATCACGTGAAGTCATTATTGCCCTCTACTCCTCTTTGGTCGACCTCATCTGGAATACTGTGTCCTGTTTTGGGCACCACATTTTAAAAAAGACATCAACAAACTGGAGCAAGTTCAGAAAAGAGCGACCAGAATGGTGACCGGTCTGCAAACCATGTCCTATGAGGAACGGTTACAGGATTTGGGAATTTTTAGCTTGCAAAAGAGAAAACTGAGAGAAGACTTAATAGCTGTCTACAAATATCTCAAGGGCTGTCACACTGTAGAAGGATAATCTTTATTCTCATTTGCACAAGGAAAGACTAGAAGCAATGGGATGAAACTGAATGGGAGGAGACACAGATTAGATATTAGAAAAACCTTTTTGACAGGATGATCAATGAGTGGAACAGGCTGCCACGAGAGGTGGTGAGTTCTCCTTCAATGGAAGTCTTCAAACAGAGGCTGGACAGACATCTGTCTGGAATGATTTAGTGACTTCTGCTTTGAGCAGGTGGTTGGACCAGATAGCCCAGGAGGTCCCTTCCAACTCTACCATTCTATGATAAACGAGTCTCGGTCCCAGTGCGGAGGTCCCCGGAAAGGGAAAATGTCCGCGCTCCTCTGCAGCTGCTGATAGGGTCGGCATCGGGACAAGTGCCGGTGTCCTGAGCAGGTGGGGACACCGGCGCGCTATGGGGCCAGGTGCCGGTTTCCTGAGCAGGCAGGGATACCGGCGCGCTATGGAGGCCAAGTGCCGGTGTCGCCGCTTGCTCAGGCCCCTGACACATGCAATATTCACCTGTCCCCATTCCAACGCCGCGCTGTGTCTTCCGTGTCCCCTGGCTGTGACGTTCAGGTCAGAGGGCTCGATGACGTGGTTATTGCTCGCCCTCTGCCTGAACAGTCACTGCAGAGAGCCGGAAGACACAGCGCAGAGGTGGAACGGGGACAGGTGAATATTGCAAGTGCCGGGGGCCTGAGCAAACGGCGACACCGGCCCCTGGCCCCAGCGATGAGCGGTGAGTATGTCATTTTTATGTATTTATTTTGCAGCAGCATTGTACGGTATATGGCATCTTATGGGGCCCATCATGAACTTTATGGAGCATATTATATGGGGCATATTTTAATATGGAGCATCTTATGGGGCCAAAAATCAACTTTATGCAGTATTATATGGGGCATATTGTGTATGGAGCATGTTATGAGGCCAATAATCAACCTTATGCAGCATTATATGGGGCATATTTTGTATGGAGCATCTGCTGCATTTCCCACCCTAAGCTTATGCTTGAGTCAATAAGTTTTCCCAGTTTGTTTTTTTTTTTTAGGTAAAATTAGGTGCCTCGGACTATACTCGGGCCGGCTTATACTCGAGTATATACGGTATATATGTCTAGAAAGAAGTTGGATAATTGCTGGAAATTGCAGGAACGTCTCTCTTTGCAGCCAATTGGCGGCTATTGATCGACTGTCACCTTCACTGTTCCATCAGTGTTGAAGAAGAACTGTTCAGTAATGGACAACCCCTTTACCCTCGAGGGTGGTTTGCATGTTAATGACTAGGCCAATTTTTACAATTCTGACCACTGTCCCTTTATGAGGTAGTAACTCTGGAACGCTTCCATGGATCTTGGCGATTCTGACATTGGTTTCTCATGACATATTGTACTTCATGTTAGTGGTAAATTTCTTTTATATAACTTGAGTTTATTTGAGGAAAAAGAAATTTGGCAAATTTTGAAAATTTTGCATTTTCCAACTTTGAATTTTCATGCACTTAAATCAGAGATATGTCACACAAAATACTTCATAAGTAACATTTCCCACATGTCTACGTTACATCAGCACATTTTGGAACCAAATTAGTTTTCTGTTAGGAAGTTATAAGGGTTAAAAGTTGACCAGCGATTTCTCATTTTTACAACACCATTTTTTTGGGGGGGGGTGGGACCACATCACATTTGAAGTCACTTTGAGAGGTCTATATGATAGAAAGTACCCAAAAGTGACAGCATTCTAAAAACTGCACCTCTGAAGGTGCTCAAAACCACATTCAAGAAGTTTATTAACCCTTCTGGTGCTTCACAGGAATTTTTGGAATGTTTAAAAAAAAATGAACATTTAAAACTTTTTTTTTTTTTTTACAAAAATTTTACTTCATATCCAATTTGTTTTATTTTTTTCCAAGGGTAACAGGAGAAATTGGACACCAAAAGTTGTTGTACAATTTGTCCTGAGTATGCTGATACCCCATATGTGGGGGTAAACCACTGTTTGGGCGCACGGTAGAGCTCAGAAGGGAAGGAGCGCCGTTTGACTTTTCAATGCAAAATTGGCTGGAATTGAGATCGGACGCCATGTCGCATTTGGAGAGCCCCTGATGTGCCTAAACAGTGAACACGCCCTAACCCTAACTTTAGCCCAACTCTACTTCTAATGGGAAAATGAAAATAAATACATTTTTTTCCCCCTAACTATGGGGGTGATAAGGGGGGTTTGATTTATGTTTGTCAGCTGTCACACACTAAAATACGCTTTTAATTGCAAAAAAGTTTTTGCATCACATTTTGAGAGCTATAATTTTTCCATATTTTTGCCCACAGTCATGTGAGGTCTTCTTTTTGCGGGATGAGTTGACGCTTTTATTGGTACCATTTTTGGGCACATGACATTTTTTAATCACTTTCTATTCTGATTTTTGGGAGACAGAATGAACAAAAAACAGCAGTTCATGAATATCTTTTGGGGGGGCATTTACACCGTTCCGCATGTGGTAAAATTGATAAGGCAGTTTTATTTTTCAGATCCGTACGATTACAGCGACACCTCATTTATATAATGTTTTATGTTTTGGCGCTTTTATGTAATAAAAACTATTTTATAGAAAAATTAATTGTTTTTGCATCACTTTATTCTGACAGCTAAAACTTTTTATTATTTCGCTAATGATGCTGTATCGCGGCTTGTTTTTTGCGGACAAGATGACATGTTCAGCGGTATCATGTTTATTTATATCTGTCTTTTTGATCGCGTGTTATTCCACTTTTTGTTTGGTGGTCGTGATTAAGTATTGTTTTTTGCCTTTTTTTTTTTTTTTTTTTTAAATGGTGGTCACAAAATGGGTTAACTAGTGGGACAGTTTTATAGGTTGTTATGGACACGGAGATACCAAATATGTGTACTTTTATTTTATATGTCGTCATAACGGCGTTGGGTCTCCATGGCAGCAATCGGGCTGTCAGCCCCTGTGCCGGCTCCGGAACGCCGCGATCTTGTTTAACCCCGGAACACTGCTATCAAAGTGGCAGGTGTCAGCTGTGAGAATCAGCTGACACCCGGCTGCGATCGGCCTCGCTACCCCTTTCCCCGTGAGCGCGGTCAATTGCCCATGACGTACTATCCCGTCCGTAGTCAGACAGGCCCAGGGCACATGAACGGGATAGTACGTCATAGAAAGGAGTTAATGTATTGTTACTATGCGTAAGGATCCTGCAGACTTTTTTTTTCACTTGTCCTCTATGACGACTGGAATAAATCTGATTTGGTTCTGCTTGATCCAAGAGAAATTAAATAATATCCCCTTTGTTTCAGGTTGCTGACCACCTATGATGAGCACCAGAAGCTTCTGAAAGAGCAAGAAATTCTGAAAGGAAAGCTGAGAATGGGTGAGTATCCGCTAAATAAATGGAGGCCAAAACTGACTTAAGCCTCACCCTGGTCAGAAAGTTTGTATAAAAAATACATCTATGTACAGTCATGGCCAAAAGTTTTGAGAATGACACAAATATTAATTTTTACAAAGTCTACTGCTTCACTTTTTCTAATGGCAATTTGCATATACTCCAGAATGTTATAAAGAGTGATCAGCTTAACAGCAATTACTTGCAAAGTCAATATTTGGCTAGAAAATGAACTTTATCCCCCAAAACACATTTCAACATCATTGCAGCCCTGCCTTAAAAGGACCAGCTAACCTCTTTTCAGTGATTGCTCCATTAACACAGGTGTGGGTGTTGATGAGGACATGGCTGGAGATCAATCTGTCATGATTAAGTAAGAATGACAACACTGGACACTTTAAAAGGAGGCTGGTGCTTGGCATCATTGTTTCTCTTCTGTTAACCATGGTTATCTCTAAAGAAACACGTGCAGTCATCATAGCAATGCACAAAAATGGCCTAACAGGGAAGAGTATCGCAGCTAGAAAGATTGCACCTCAGTCAACAATCTATCGCATCATCAAGAACTTCAAGGAGAGAGGTTCCATTGTTGCCAAAAAGGCTTCAGGACGCCCAAGAAAGACCAGCAAGCGCCAGGACCGTCTCTTAAAAGTGTTTCAGCTGCGGGATCGGGCTACCAGCAGTGCAGAGCTTGCTCAGGAATGGCAGCAGGCAGGTGTGAGTGCATCTGCATGCACTGTGAGGCAGAGACTCTTGGAGCAAGGCCTGGTCTCAAGGAGGGCAGCAAAGAAGCCACTTCTCTCCAGAAAAAACATCATGGACAGACTGATATTCTGCAAAAGGTACAGGCAGTGGACTGCTGAGGACTGGGGTAAAGTTATTTTCTCTGATGAATCCCCTTTTCGATTGTTTGGGACATCAGGAAAACGCCTCATTCGGAGAAGACAAGGTAAGCGCTACCACCAGTCTTGTCTCATGCCAACTGTTAAGCATCCTGAAACCATACATGTGTGGGGTTGCTTCTCAGCCAAGGGAATCGGCTCTCTCACAGTCTTGCCTAAAAACACAGCCATGAATAAAGAATGGTACCAGAATGTCCTCCAAGAGCAACTTCTCCCAACCCTCCAAGAGCAGTTTGGCGATCAACAATGCCTTTTCCAGCATGATGGAGCACCTTGCCATAAAGCAAAGGTGATAACTAAATGGCTCAGGGAACAAAACATAGAGATTTTGGGTCCATGGCCTGGAAACTCCCCAGATCTTAATCCCATTGAGAACTTGTGGTCAATCATCAAGAGACGGGTGGACAAACAAAAACCTAAAAATTCTGACAAAATGAAAGCATTGATTGTGCAAGAATGGACTGCTATCAGTCAGGATTTGGTCCAGAATTTGATTGAGAGCATGCCAGGGAGAATTGCAGAGGTCCTGAAGAAGAAGGATCAACACTGCAAATATTGACTTGCTGCATTAACTCATTCTAACTGTCAATATAAGCTTTTGTTACTCATATGTTTGCAATTATTATATTTCTGTCTGTGATAAAAACATCTGTCAAACACACATAAAAAGCAGAGGGCAGCAGATCATGTGAAAATATAATATTTGTGTCATTCTCAAAACTTTTGGCCATGTCTGTAGGCTCTGCTAGTGGTTGAATACGCCACGTCCTGTGTTACACACCATGTGTTGTTGCTTGTAGGTTGGAACAGCCTGACGCTAAGAGATTGCACGCGGAGGACGGTGCAGTATTGGCAGCTGCTCCGATGGCAGCAACAACCACAGCTGCCTCGCAGCCGTCGTATAACTATGCAGACTGGTACCAGGTACGTGTCTACCCCAGTGTCAGTCACTGCTTACTCCCCACTGGTCTGCCCTCTGATAACTGCTCACAGAAAGTTATCTAATGGCTCCCATTCACCGACAGCAAACACTTCAATCTTGAATGCGGTAACTAATTGAAAAAAAGTTTGTTAAAGTTGTAGAATTCTTCATTTGTACAGTAATTAAAGGCTGTTTGATAAACGTTACTCAAGAATGCATAGTGCTCCTCAATGATATCATGACCCTCACCCCATGTTCTGTCTTTAAAACAAGAACCTAGTACTGAAGCCAAAAAAAAAAAGTCTGAGGCGTTATGCTTAGCAAATGGGGAAACAAAAAATCTGGTCTGTATATGAAGAGGATTTATTGTAGGAGAAATTTGAAGAGAACTGTCCAGGTTTTTAAAATTGATAGGCCATCAATTTTGCAAGTATTGGATCCCTCCGATCGGCTATTTTAACAGGCTCGCAGTGCTCAGATTTTCCAAAGGTTTCTCGTGAATGCTTTGTTTGTCTTGTAGCAGCAGTGCTTGATATTTGCAATTGAAAAAGTGAAAACTGCAATGCTGAGCTCAGCCACTAATAAAAGGGTAAAAACAGATGTGCTGCTGATGCTTCAAACAGCTGATCGGTGGCGATGCCAAAAGTCAACGCACCCTTCACCAATGTTTTCTGGAATAAAAGTTGCACACAGTCGTCTCCAAAGATCCATTGAATTTCCGGCAAATTGTGGTCATTCTGGAGACCTAGATTAGGAATAAAAAAAGAGAGTCTGACCTGCAGCTCTTAGCATTGCAACAGAAATTGCAGTTTTTGCATTTGTGACATTAATATTTTAGCAGTACGCTATATTTTATATTATGTCATGCATTGTTTTATTTTTTGCAGCAACAGCAGTACAACTACCAGAACACCTGGAATTATGGACAGTACTACCACCCTCCTTCCACATGATGGCCTGTTCTCATTCTTCCCACATCCCAGTTCAAGGCAGGAGTTGACATAACTTAAAAAAAAAAAAAACTTCTAATTTGTCCACTTTGGGGGAAAGTTGTTTTTTTTTTTGGCACCCTAGTGTGCGCTGTGTGTTTTCACCGTAATCTAATCCTGTGGGAAAAATTCACAGGAAAAGTCAAGGCAGAGGGAATTTCTTTTACCATCTTTGTCCCAGGTTCCTCCAGTTGGAAGTGACATAAATCTAATCGATTTTTTTTTTTTCTTTTGTGTTCTTCTCTTGTCTTTATGTAAATGAACAACTTAACCAATGTTTTCCAAATGATTGGATAAATACTGGCTTTTTTTTTGTTTGTGAAGTGTTAAACAAGGGACAGATAGATGTCTGTGTCAGGCCGGGATCACACATGCGAGGAATACTGCCGAGTCTCGCATGTTAATACCCGGCACTGCTGCCGGCCTTGGGAGCGGAGTGTGCAGCTCCATGTATTGCTATGCAGCCGCACGCTCCACCTCCGAGGCCAGCGGCAGTGCCGGGTATTAGCATGCAAGACTCTGCAGTATTCCTCGCATGTGTGATCCAGGCCTCAGGGTAAATCTCCAGCAGGTGATGGACACGACTTAATGCAAAAAAATATTTTTTTTTCTTTATTCTTTCCCCATTGCGAGGGTGGTTATCTGCATTTTTAGGAACATTCATGTTTGTATTCATCTGTATGTACTTTCTCTTTTTATCACGTTTTGTTGTTAATAAAGTGTTGGCAAAGTCACAACCTTAACTTTTTTTTTTATTATTCTCTTAAGCATATATTCAATTATGGTGAGAATTTTTGTTTTACTCAAATTTGGATTTAATTGCTGTATTTTATTGGATGGTTGTTTAATAGGAAAGATTCAATGTATTATCAGAACCAATTGCCTGTGCGCTCCAGTGCTGGTAAGTATCTGAAAAAGTTGCTAACTTCATCAAAGGCAAAAATGGCAAAAGACACTTGAACAGGAACCTGTCAGAAGCCTCAGACCCAAGTGCTAATTCATACAGCTATATGCATGTTTGTATTTTTTTTTTTCTTGTATCATAGCCGCTATTCCCAGACTTGAGCACTGTATGTTAATAACATTTTCCAGGACGTCCCTCCTGACATCACCATGGAAGTCATCCTTCTAGAGACCGTAAACACACGAGAGGTTAAAAGACCCCTCCCACATCCCTTAGGGCCCCGTCTCTAAACAGCGATCTCCTCGCTATGTCTGACACGTACCAGCGATCAGGCCCCTGCTGTGAATCGCTGGTCGTGTCAGAAATGCCAGGACTTTTTTTTGATCGCTGGTCTCCCGCTGGACAGCAAGCATCGCTGCGTGTGACAGGCAGGAGACCAGCGATCTCCTGGTAACCAAGGTACACATCGGGTTTCCAGGCGCGGGGCTGTGCCTGGAAACCCGACATGTACGTTGGATACCAGTGCGCTGCTGCAGGGGAGCTCGTAACCAAGGTACACGTCGGGTTTCCAGGCACCGCTCAGCGCCTGGAAACCCGACGTGTACCTTGGTTACCAGCTCCCTGCATCAGTGCGCTGGTATCCAACGTACACTGCGGGTAACTAGTCAACGTTACCTGCAGTGTCGCTGTGCTGATCGCTGCCTGTTTGGCAGCTCAGCAGTGATCATGTAGCGACACACCAGTGATCCTGATCGTTGTCGGGATCGCTGGTGTGTCGCTATGTGAGACGGGGCCCTTAGTGTTTTCCTGTCCCTGTAAAGTCAGACACAAGAGAAGATGTTGAAGAGAAAAGAACTTCAGGAGCAAGATTACCTGTACGCACTCGGGGATTCGAGGGTTCATCCTCTCCTTCCCCCTGTCAGGTGGTTCATGAGTGAAAACCCTTCCCCCCCCCCCAAAGGGGTGTTCCTCAGCCACAAACCAGTTGAGCAGGGAGAGCTCCTGTTCTCGAGCTGCTTTCCTCCAGTGTGGGCTCTCGTCTCAGACATCCGCCAGTGGTGTGCTGCTTGTTCCGGGCATGACATGAGGGAAGAGACGCACTTCCAGTGACATCACTGAAGTGCGCTTGCAACATACTTCTGGGTAGAGTGCGTTCCACGGTAGAATGCAGAAGATCTGAGTAAGACAAGGTAATGTAAAGTATTACCTTTTCTTTATTGAGGCACAGCTGACATCTGAACACAAGAATGGAAGAGGCAGGCTGTGCAGACACTCAGAGCATGGTAAATGTTAGTACTAGTAAAAAAAAAAAGTCTACTGACTGTGTGCAGGCATATTTAGTTCTCGCAAATTTAGGACAGGGGAACCCTTGTTAGGGCTCATACATGCGAGAGACTCTCACGATTCTCTCGCATGAACACCCCGGCACTCGGACCGGAGCGTGTGCCTACATGTATTTCTATGCAGCCGCACGCTCCTGTCCGAGTGTCGGTGGCAGTGCCAGGTTTTCATGCGAGAGACTCGCACGAGAATCGTGCGAGTATGAACCCTTACACTAGTCTCTGCATCCAGAAGGGTCTGCAGGGCCTCATGGAAATCTAAAATGTCATCTGCAATATGAAATTGCCCGAAGATTACGGGACGCAATTATGTGAGAGTTGCACCTCCCCAAGATCTGTCGGGATGAACAGTCAGATAGGAAAGGAGACAAGAAGTCCATAATTAAAGATGTTCAGTCCTCTATCTCCAGTCTTATTCCTCCAAATACATCTCTGTCGGGGTCCTGTGGTAAGAGACTGAGATGGAACTAAGAAGAGGGGGAGTTAGCTTTTATCCTGGGGGCTTCTGAAGCCATCCTGAACCTGTTATCTACTCAGATGACACAGATCAGCTCTTACGTGCAGTCAGAAACCTTATGCAGGTGGAGGAAGCTTAGAAATCTCAATCGATCCAGGATGAGATATTTGGAGGACTGAGATCCCAAAAACATAGGATTTTTCCGGTAAATCACATTTGGGCCATGATCCTGGAAGAATGGGAAGATGAAATTTGAAGACTTGTTCTCCAGCTCTTCCATAAAAAATTCCCTTTTGTCACGATAAAAACATGATCAGCTTCTTAGACAACATCAAGGCACATATGAGGACAAGCTATGCGTTTCGATCGCAACTGCGATCTTTATCAAAGCTATCACACTGTGAAAGTACAAACATTGAAAAGGTCCTGTCACTAATCACATGATTTAACCCCTTAATCCTATTGGACATACTATTCCGTTCATGTGATCTGGTACTTAATTCCCAGGGACGGAATAGTACGTCCAAGGCGATCAGCTGCGCTCCCGGGTGTCAGCTGATTATCACAGCTGACACCCGGCACATTAACCCCTGGCACACCGCGATCAAACATGATCGCGGTGTACCGGGGGCACGGGAGCATCGCGCAGGGAGGGGGGCTCCCTGTGCACTCCCTTGAGACCCTCAAAACAGCGCGATGTATCGCGCTGTTCCAAGGGACTCTCCTTACTGCAGGACCCCAGATCCAAGAAGGCCGCCGGGTCCTGCAGGGAGGCGGCTTCCTCAATGCCTGCTGAGAGCAGGCACTGAGTATCCTGCAGCACTGCCAGAGCGATCGCTGGTGTGACAGTGCTGTGCACACTGTCACACCAGCGATCTGACCCTACACAGTGATGTCCCACCCTGGGACAAAGTAAAAATTAGTAAAAAGTGACTAGCAATCATAATGTATACATGGAGAAATATATATAATATATATATAACAAAACATAAAGAAACTCCAAATACACCTATAGACATATATAAAGATCAACTGCAAATAAATATACCACTTACCACCACCCCACAAAGCAGTCAAATAATTAAATACTTTTTTGATACAAATATAGTATAAAATAGAACATAGCCAAGTGGTAGGTAACGGCAAGGAAACACATTGCCAGTATACAGAAGAAAAATCACAACAGCCGGGAACAGCCCTGCAAATACCCCATTATATGAAACAAAAGGGAGACTGCCAGCGGACATAGAGTTAAATAGCTAGTGCACAACAGGCATTACATAATAGCAGCCGCTGAAGAAGACAGTCACCACCATATGTATTGGTGAAAAAGCACCAAAGTAAATGAGCAAAGCCCATAGTTAAGGTGCAGGGAAAAACATACCGCAGTAGAGAAGTAAGGAATCCGCAGGGCGATCCTCGGCTGACCCCGACGCACGTTTCGGAGAAAAAGATCTCCTTCCTCAGGGGGCGTGGTCAAGCAGAGAATGTGAGTGACTTTATATACAGAAAAAACGGAAGTGGGAGCGGACTATTGGCGCCTGCGCAGAGCGCAGCACCGGTGCATCTAGCAACGCGCACGCTTACACAATGTCAACAGCCCAGATCACGTGGGGCCCCACATGATCGGACATAGCCATATATGGCAGACGTGACGCGGCGGCAGCACAAGAGTACGGTGTATGAGAAGATGGTAAGTAGTGGAAGAATTGAATGAATTAAATGAGCATACAAAGATGCCCTTTACCACAATCATATGTGGAAAACAATTTGGAACGCTAGTACACATACAATGAACAGATGATTATAATACAGAATAATAATACAAGAAATAACAACATATATCACAAAAAATGAAAATAAATATAAATATCATTTTATATATATAATATATATATATATAACAAAATCAAAGAATAAACATAATGGTGATATCAGACCAAATATAACAAAATAACAGCATAATATACATATATATCCAATGAGGAAATTATATACTATAATAAAGACATTTAAATGATGAAACCATAATACTGAAAAAAGAAATAAAAAATGAAAAAAATAATAAACAATAATAATGAAAAATAAAATATAAATAAAAATAATAATACAAGGAATACAAAGAATAGAAAAAAAATAGTAAATATGGATAATTAATAATCAATGATAATGTATAAATATATATGAAGTTCAATATAATGTCAAAGCGTATCCAAAAGTCCATATAGATTCAATTTCTTATAGACGAGGCCAAAAAAATTCCGCAACATTCAGGAGTGTAGAAGCAAAAAAAGACATCCATATATCCACTTCAATAAGTCCTAAAAAATAACAAAATGATTAAAATAACCACTAAAAACAGTGATAATCCTACTGATCGTGGCAAATACACTCAGCAAGACAAATATTAACCCAAGAAAGGTGCAAAGGAATTATTCTCGTTTAATCCCATAGGTTGGACTGTTTTTAATGTCCAGATCCAGCGTGTTTCTATTTGTCCCAACCTTTTAGACAAATTGCCACCCCTAATATTAATATTAAGGACATCTATTCCTCTAAATCTGAGCAGAGTACCATCACAATTGTGGAAAGATTTGAAATGGCGAGGAATTGTTGTCAGAGTGGAGGGATCCGTGTGTGTGGCAGCCGCTGCAATCCCCAAAACATGTTCTCTAATGCGTACCTTAAATTGTCTGGTAGTAATACCTACATAAATAAGTCCACATGGACATGTGGCATAATAGATAATATATCTAGTCGTGCAGGTAATTCTTCTAAATTCCTCAACTAAAGGGTTCTCTTCTAGTTTCAGCAGATGTCGAATCTTTATATACTAGCATTAGACACCAAGATGGTTTAACTGCTGTTCGATTCTTTTTAGAAACCTCTTCTCTATCTGGTGGTATTCAACGACTTCTGCTCGAACTACTTGAGTTCACTCTCACACACAACTTTTTTGTGTTCAAAGGGTCCTTTTACCTACAGCTCCAGGGTACAGCTATGGGGGCGTCTTTTGCGCCTTCCTATGCCTGTCTCTTCCTGGGGCTGTGGGAGAGAGACCTTATCCTGTCGGATGAACAGGGATTGATGGATAGGGTACCTTTATGGACCCGTTACATCGATGATATCTTCTTCATCTGGCAGGGCACATCCGTCGACCTTCAGCAGTTCATTTCCCTGCTGAACAGCAATGATCACAACATCCGTTTGACTTTCACCTACAAACCCGACACCATCGATTTTCTGGACGTCACTATTCGGATTGACTCTGGTGGTGACGTCCAAACGGATGTTTTTCGAAAAGTCACGGCAACCAACACGTTGCTTCACGCCTCCTCCTGTCACCCTCCGCATGTGATTAAGGCTATACCAATTGGCCAATTCTTTCGACTACGTCGCATCTGTTCAACTGACGTAGATTTCGAGAGACGTGCTGGTGAACTACGTGAACGTTTTTTGTCACGTGGTTATAGCAGACGTAGTATAAAAAGGGCATACTTGAAGGCAAAAAATTCCTCGCGAAATGACCTCCTTTATGGGAGTTCCTCGAGGGTAAAATCGAATGAAAAATTTCGATTTATTACGTCCTATAACTTAGTCGGGGAGAATTCGTTCCGTGCTTGAGGAGGCATGGCCTATCCTCATGGAGGATCCCATTCTTGGAAAAATTTTGCCAAAAAGACCCCTTATTACATATAGAAGGGCTAAAAACCTCCGGGATCATCTTTCACATAGTCATTATGATAAACCAAAAGGAACCACCTTTTTAGATGCCATCCCAATTCGGGGTGGTTGTGTTCCGTGTGGGAGGTGTGTGGCATGCCCCAATGTTGATCGCTGCAACTCCTTCACAAATTCTGATGGCAGCAGGGATTTTCAAATTAAACAAAGAATTACCTGCACGACTAGATATATTATCTATTATGCCACATGTCCATGCGGACTTATTTATGTCGGTATTACTACCAGACAATTTAAGGTACGCATTAGAGAACATGTTTTGGGGATTGCAGCGGCTGCCACACACACGGATCCCTCCACTCTGACAACAATTCCTCGCCATTTCAAATCTTTCCACAATTGTGATGGTACTCTGCTCAGATTTAGAGGAATAGATGTCCTTAATATTAATATTAGGGGTGGCAATTTGTCTAAAAGGTTGGGACAAATAGAAACACGCTGGATCTGGACATTAAAAACAGTCCAACCTATGGGATTAAACGAGAATAATTCCTTTGCACCTTTCTTGGGTTAATATTTGTCTTGCTGAGTGTATTTGCCACGATCAGTAGGATTATCACTGTTTTTAGTGGTTATTTTAATCAGTTTTTTATTTTTTAGGACTTATTGAAGTGGTACATATATGGATGTCTTTTTTTGCTTCTACACTCCTGAATGTTGCGGAATTTTTTTGGCCTCGTCTATAAGAAATTGAATCTATATGGACTTTTGGATACGCTTTGACATTACAGGTCCTTCTCAAAAAATTAGCATATAGTGCTAAATTTCATTATTTTCCATAATGTAATGATTAAAATTAAACTTTCATATATTTTAGATTCATTACACACCAACTGAAATTTTTCAGGTCTTTTATTGTTTTAATACTGATGATTTTGGCATACAGCTCATGAAAACCCAAAAATCCTGTCTCAAAAAATTAGCATATTTCATCCGTCCAATAAAATAAAAGTGTTTAAAACAAAATAAAAAAAAAACCATCAAATAATAAAGTTCAGTTATGCACTCAATACTTGGTCGGGAATCCTTTTGCAGAAATGACTGCTTCAATGCGGCGTGGCATGGAGGCAATCAGCCTGTGGCACTGCTGAGGTGTTATGGAGTCCCAGGATGCTTCGATAGCGGCCTTAAGCTCATCCAGAGTGTTGGGTCTTGCGTCTCTCAACTTTCTCTTCACAATATCCCACAGATTCTCTATGGGGTTCAGGTCAGGAGAGTTGGCAGGCCAATTGAGCACAGTAATACCATGGTCAGTAAACCATTTACCAGTGGTTTTGGCACTGTGAGCAGGTGCCAGGTCGTGCTGAAAAATGAAATCTTCATCTCCATAAAGCATTTCAGCCGATGGAAGCATGAAGTGCTCCAAAATCTCCTGATAGCTAGCTGCATTGACCCTGCCCTTGATGAAACACAGTGGACCAACACCAGCAGCTGACATGGCACCCCACACCATCACTGACTGTGGGTACTTGACACTGGACTTCAGGCATTTTGGCATTTCCTTCTCCCCAGTCTTCCTCCAGACTCTGGCACCTTGATTTCCCAATGACATGCAAAATTTGCTTTCATCAGAAAAAAGTACTTGGGACCACTTAGCAACAGTCCAGTGCTGCTTCTCTGTAGCCCAGTGCTGCTTCTCTGTTTCTGGTTCAAAAGTGGCTTTACCTGGGGAATGTGGCACCTGTAGCCCATTTCCTGCACACGCCTGTGCACGGTGGCTCTGGATGTTTCTACTCCAGACTCAGTCCACTGCTTCCTCAGGTCCCCCAAGGTCTGGAATCGGTCCTTCTCCACAATCTTCCTCAGGTTCCGGTCACCTCTTCTCGTTGTACAGCGTTTTCTGCCACATTGTTTCCTTCCAACAGACTTCCCATTGAGGTGCCTTGATACAGCACTCTGGGAACAGCCTATTTGTTGAGAAATTTCTTTCTGGGTCTTACCCTCTTGCTTGAGGGAGTCAATGATGGCCTTCTGGACATCAGTCAGGTCGGCTGTCTTACCCATGATGGGGTTTTGAGTAATGAACCAGGCAGGGAGTTTTTAAAAGCCTCAGGAATCTTTTGCATGTGTTTAGAGTTAATTAGTTGATTCAGAAGATTAGGGTAATAGCTCGTTTAGAGAACCTTTTCTTGATATGCTAATTTTTTGAGACAGGATTTTTGAGTTTTCATGAGCTGTATGCCAAAATCATCAGTATTAAAACAATAAAAGACCTGAAAAATTTCAGTTGGTGTGTAGTTAATCTAAAATATATGAAAGTTTAATTTTAATCATTACATTATGGAAAATAATGAAATTTAGCACTATATGCTAATTTTTTGAGAAGGACCTGTATATTGAACTTCATATATATTTATACATTATCATTGATTATTAATTATCCATATTTACTATTTTTTTTCTATTCTTTGTATTCCTTGTATTATTTTTATTTATATTTTATTTTTCATTATTATTGTTTATTATTTTTTTCATTTTTTTCATTTTTTATTTTTCATTTCTTTTTTCAGTATTATGGTTTCATCATTTAAATGTCTTTATTATAGTATATAATTTCCTCATTGGATATATATGTATATTATGCTGTTATTTTGTTATATTTGGTCTGATATCACCATTATGTTTATTCTTTGATTTTGTTATATATATATATATTATATAATGATATTTATATTTATTTTCATTTTTTGTGATATATGTTGTTATTTCTTGTATTATTATTCTGTATTATAATCATCTGTTCATTGTATGTGTACTAGCGTTCCAAATTGTTTTCCACATATGATTGTGGTAAAGGGCATCTTTGTATGCTCATTTAATTCATTCAATTCTTCCACTACTTACCATCTTCTCATACACCGTACTCTTGTGCTGCCGCCGCGTCACGTCTGCCATATATGGCTATGTCCGATCATGTGGGGCCCCACGTGATCTGGGCTGTTGACATTGTGTCAGCGTGCGCGTTGCTAGATGCACCGGTGCTGCGCTCTGCGCAGGCGCCATTAGTCCGCTCCCACTTCCTTTTCTTCTGTATATGAAGTCACTCACATTCTCTGCTTGACCACGCCCCCTGAGGAAGGAGATCTTTTTCTCCGAAACGTGCGTCGGGGTCAGCCGAGGATCGCCCTGCGGATTCCTTACTTCTCTACTGCGGTATGTTTTTCCCTGCACCTTAACTATGGGCTTTGCTCATTTACTTTGGTGCTTTTTCACCAATACATATGGTGGTGACTGTCTTCTTCAGCGGCTGCTATTATGTAATGCCTGTTGTGCACTAGCTATTTAACTCTATGTCCGCTGGCAGTCTCCCTTTTGTTTCATATAATGGGGTATTTGCAGGGCTGTTCCCGGCTGTTGTGATTTTTCTTCTGTATACTGGCAATGTGTTTCCTTGCCGTTACCTACCACTTGGCTATGTTCTATTTTATACTATATTTGTATCAATAAAGTATTTTTTTGTATTTAATTATTTGATCATTTGACTGCTTTGTGGGGTGGTGGTAACTGACAAAGTAAAAATGTAAAAAAAATAAGTAAAAAAAAATTCCTAAATAATGACAAAAAAAAAAATATTCCCCAATAAATTCACTTTAATGTAAAAAAAAAAAAAACAATAAAAGTACACATATTTAGTATCGCCGCGTCCGTAACAACCCGCCCTATAAAACTGTCCCATTAGTTAACCCCTTTAGTGAACCCCTTAAAAAAAAAAAAAACAAGTCTAAAAAACAATGATTTATCATACCGACGAACAAAAAGTGGAATAACGCGATCGAAAAGACGGATGTAAACAAACATGGTACCGCTGAAAACGTCTTGTCCCGCAAAAAAACAAGCTGCCTTACAGCATCATCAACGAAAAAATAAAAAAGTTTTAGCTCGCAGAATAAAGCGATGCAAAAATAATTATTTTTTTATATATAATCGTTTTAATTGTATAAAAGCGCCAAAACATAAAAAAATACAAATGAGGTATCACTGTAATCGTACTGACCCGAAGAATAAAACTGCTTTATCAATTTTACCACACGCGGAACGGTATAAATGCCCCCCCCCAAAAGAAACTTATGAATTGCTGGTTTTTGTTCATTCTGCCTACCAAAAATCGTAATAAAAAGCAATCAAAAAATGTCATGTGCCCAAAAATGGTACCAATAAAAACGTCACATCGTCCCGCAAAAAATAAGACCTCACATGACTCTGTGGGCCAAAATATAGAAAAATTATAGCTCTCAAAATGTGATGATGCAAAAACTCCTTTTTGCAATAAAAAGCGTCTTTTAGCGTGTGACAGCTGCCAATCATAAAAACCCGCTATAAAGAGTAAATCAAATCCCCCTTTATCACCCCCTTAGTTAGGGAAAAATAATAAAATTAAAGAAATTTATTTATTTCCATTTTCCCGCTAGGATTACGGGTGTTGTTAGGGTTAGGTTTGTGGTTAGGGTTATGATTAGGGTTGTGATTAGTGTTAGGGGTGTGTTGGGGTTAGGGTTGGAGTTAGAATTGGGGGGTTTCCACTGTTTAGGCACATCAGGGCCTTTCCAAACATGACATGGTGTCTGATCTCAATTCCAGCCAATTCGGCGTTGAAAAAGTCAAACTGTGCTCCTTCCCTTCTGAGCTCTGCCATGCGCCCAAACAGTAGTTTACCCCCACATATGAGGTATCGGCATACTCAGGATAAATTGCACAACAACTCTTGGGGTCCAATTTCTTCTGTTACCCTTGGGAAAATAAAAAATTGGGGGCGAAAATATCGTTTTTGTAGAAAAAAATATGATTTATTATTTTTATGGCTCTAAGTTATAAACTTCTGTGAAGCACTTGAGGGTTCAAAGTTCTCACCACACATCTAAATAAGTTCCTTTGGGGTCTAGTTTCCAAAATGGGGTCACTTTTGGGGGTTTCCACCAGGGCTGTGGAGTCGGTAAGCCACAGTTACGACTCCGACTCCTGGATTTTATCAGGTTCCGACTCCTTCATAAATGGCCAATTCGTAACAATAAATGTACTGTTGTAAAATATTAACATCGTGCTTATTCAGTTTCTCACCATCATATTATAAGTAATCAGACCACTTAGAGCAAAAACTATATTTATTAGAATACAATTAGAATATAGCAAATAACTTTTATAAACTTTTCTAAACTCTTGTAAGTAAATATGCAATAAACACTGTTATGCAGTTAAGAAGAAGAAATCTAAAAATTTGTCCTCAGAAAAAGTATTGCCTTTGTCAGATCCTCCTTCATGGATGCCCTCAAATCTGATCTAATTATTTTGAGAGCAGAGAACAACCTCTCTACACTAACTTGGGTTGGTGGCAAAGCAGTAACCACTCGGGCAACATCTCTGACAATGTCAGGATACAGAGGAATCGCTTGTTGCACTGTTATTTTTGATGAACGGTCAAATTTCTCAATTTCTTTTAGTGCACATGAAAAATTCTGCTGAAATGTACTGGCTGTGTTCTTTGATGGGGATGACTCTTCTATTCGGGAACGCTTTGCACGGTCCTTGTGATCCAAATATTTTTTTTAATTAAATTTTTCATCAGTTGATGAGGGTGAAGATGTGGCAGGACGACCAAATTCTTCTTGTTCCTCCTGACTGTTCTGCAACCCTTTCATCCTTACTGCTATTTCAAACAGAGCTTCTTTTCCTTTCGTTAGCTGTTGATCATCTAGAAGAATCCGATGCATTGGGTCTACATAAACAGCTGCCAAAAGAATGTTATTTTGTAATAGTAGCTCCTCTCTCCGTTTCATTGATGTAGCAATGCCACTTGCAATTAACCCTCCTCTTTGGGACAGGCAAAACATCAGGTTCTTCCACTCATTTAAGAAAATACCTGGAGTTAAGTCCTCTGCTTGTAATTTGTTAGTCACTGTAAATGGGTGCTCTAGCAATTTTTCCAGCTCAGTCACCCAATTCCACTGACTTTCATTTAGCGTCAGTTGAGGGTTAGCCATGTCTACAAGAAAGGTTTTCAGTTCAACCAAGCGCTGAATCATTAAGTAGTGCCCCATCGTGTGGCTTGATCAATAATTGCCCCTTTTCCAGCACGTCTCTTCAAAATTGAGTCAACTTTAGGGGTTCTGGCAACAGTAGCCAATTTTCTCACCTTGCCAATCAGTGCAGCAACATGTCAAATGGCGCTCCTTCCCTTCCGAGCTCTGCCGTGCGCCCAAACAGTGGTTCCCCCCCACATATGGGGTATCAGCGTACTCAGGACAAATTGGACAACAACTTTTATGGTCCAATTTCTCATGTTACCCTTGGGAAAATAAAAATTGGTGACTTAAATATTACTTTTGTGGGAAAAAAAAATAGGATTTTTTATTTTCATGCCCGGGCATTATAAATTTGTGTGAAGCACTTGGGGGTTTAAAGTGCTCACCACAGATCTAGATAAGTTCCTTAGGGGGTCTAGTTTCCAAAATGGGTCACTTGGGGGTTTCCACTGTTTAGGCACATCAGGGACTCTGCAAACTGAACATGACACCCATCAAAGTCTGCATTCCAAAACGTCATTACTTCCTTTCCGAGTCCTGCGGTGCGTCCAAACAGTATTTCTCCCCCACATATGGAGTATCAGCGTACTCAGGACAAATTGGACAACAACTTTTGGGGTCCAATTTACTTGAGAAAAAATCAAAAATTGGGACTAAAAAATCATTTTTGTGGATATGTATTCATTTTTTTTTTCACACCCAGGCATTATATATTTTAGTGAAACATTTGGGGGTTCAAAGTGCTCACAACAGATCTAGATAAGTTCCTTAGGGGGTCTAGTTTCCAAAATGGTGTCACATGTGGGGGTTTTCCACTGTTTAGGCACATTAGGGGCTCTCGAAACGCGACATGGCGTCCAATCTCAATGCCCGCCAATTTTGGTTTGAAAAAGTCAAACTGCGCTCCTTCCCTTCCAAGCCCTGCCGGGCGCCCAGACAGTGGTTTTCCCCCACATATGGGGGGGTATCGGCGTACTCAGGAGAAATTGCACAACAACTTTTTCTGTCCATTTTCTCCTTTTACCCTTGTTAAAATAAAAAAATTGTTTGTAAAAGATCATTTTTGTGACTAAAAAGTTAAATGTTCATTTTTTACTTCCAAGTTGCTTCAGCTCCTGTGAAGCACCTGAAGGGTTAATAAACTTCTTGAATGTGGCTTTGAGTACCTTGAGGGTGCAGTTTTTAGAATGATGTCACTTTTGGGTATTTTCTGCCATATAGACCCCTTAAAGTGATTTCAAATGTGAGGTGGTCCCTAAAAAAAAAAAAAAAAATGGTTTTGTACAATTTGTTGTAAAAATGACGAATCGCTGGTCAACTTTTAACCCTTATAACTTCGTAGCAAAAAAAAATTTGGCTTCAAAATTGTGCTGACGTAAAGTAGACATGTGGGAAATGTTATTTAGTAACTATTTTGTGTGACATATTTCTCTGTTTTAAGGGAATAAAAATTAAGTTTGAAAATTGCAAAATTTCTAAATTGTTGCCATATTTCAATTTTTTTCAGAAATAACCGCAAATTATATCGAAGATATTTTACCACTATCAGGAAGTACAATATGTCATGAGAAAACAGTCTCAGAATCATGAAGATCCATTGAAGCGTTTCAGAGTTATAACCTCATAAAGAGACAGTGGTCAGAATTGTAAAAATTGGCGCGTTCATTAACGTGAAAACCACCCTTGGGGGTTAAGGGGTTATGGTCCTGAACAAGAAACATACATATCAAAAAAGAGAAAAAATGAAAAAATAAAGACCTCAAAACATACAAATACAGCTATAAATGACATGCAAAATCAACTTAATGATAAAAATTGTTTTGATGCAGATCAATAAGGAAACCATTTCATTTTTTCTATTCAGACCCTCAGGGAACCTTGTTCCAAGATTGAATATCCAATATGTCTCACGGTGCGTAAGAATCTTTTGATATAGCCTCCACGAAAAGGTTTTTTTTTTAATTTTTTCTAGACCAGTGACTCTGAATGAAACGATATCCCTTGAGTGTACATCTATAAAATGTTTTGCTGCAGAGGATATACTGCGGTTGCCACCTGCAATGTTTGTGATTTTTAAATGTTCACCTATGAGAGTTTTTAATTTTCTGGACATACATCCAATATATGCCTTATTGCAGATGGTGCAATCTATTTTTTTCTCTATCGCTTCATTGGGGGAAACAGGAACCATGGGTGTATGCTGCTGCCACTAGGAGGCTGACACTATGCATACAAAAAAAGGGTTGGCTCCTCCTCTGCAGTATACACTCCACCGACTGGCACCAAGCTAATCAGTTTTAGCTTAGTGTCAGTAGGAGGTGGATACGGGTCTCTATTGAGACCCATATCTGCCTATTGTGGTTGTTCCTTTTCATTTTTTTTTCCGGAGAGATACAGTGCGAACGGTCACTACTGTACTCCCACGCAAAGACTGAGTACGGCGTGTACTGCCACCCCGTATCCTCATACGTCTGTTTCTATGGCAGGACCCCAGAAATCCCTAACACGGACATGTGATCAAGGGAATAGAAGGATGCCCTTGGCCTGCCTTCGTCTCCCACCTACTTGCCCACCAGAGCCTGTCAGTTGAGGAGACATGGACGTCCTACAGCTCTGGACAAAAAACCTGACTGGCACTTCCAGACTAATGTGAACTAGGTGCAAACCAAAGGGAGCTACCCTCATGTAAAACATCCAAAAAAAGGCTGCACTCTAGCATACTAAAGCATGACAACATAGAATATATGAAATTTTGAATAGCAATATGGCTTTGGAATATAAGGAAAAATTTGAGACGCTTAGTATAAACATTTGGCCAAACATTTTAAAGCTCAACAACCATCGTCAAGGTGGTCTCAATTCTGTTGAGTCCCTAACCTAATGTGAACATACCTCTATTAGGCTGATATCTGAATTTCTGGGCGAATATGCACCTCTGTCAGTAATGCCTGCATATATGGGTAAAGTAGGGAGCCGGTGTAATTAAAATCACCACCTGGTGGGAGCGGAGTGCTCGGTCAGCAAGCTAACATTCAAAAGACAAAAAACCTGACTGGCACTTCCAGACTAATGTGAACTAGGTGCAAACCAAAGGGAGCTACCCTCATGTAAAACATCCAAAAAAAGGCTGCACTCTAGCATACTAAAGCATGACAACATAGAATATATGAAATTTTGAATAGCAATATGGCTTTGGAATATAAGGAAAAATTTGAGACGCTTAGTATAAACATTTGGCCAAACATTTTAAAGCTCAACAACCATCGTCAAGGTGGTCTCAATTCTGTTGAGTCCCTAACCTAATGTGAACATACCTCTATTAGGCTGATATCTGAATTTCTGGGCGAATATGCACCTCTGTCAGTAATGCCTGCATATATGGGTAAAGTAGGGAGCCGGTGTAATTAAAATCACCACCTGGTGGAGCGGAGTGCTCGGTCAGCAAGCTAACATTCAAAAGACAAAAAACCTGACTGGCACTTCCAGACTAATGTGAACTAGGTGCAAACCAAAGGGAGCTACCCTTTCGCCCAGAAATTCAGATATCAGCCTAATAGAGGTATGTTCACATTAGGTTAGGGACTCAACAGAATTGAGACCACCTTGACGATGGTTGTTGAGCTTTAAAATGTTTGGCCAAATGTTTATACTAAGCGTCTCAAATTTTTCCTTATATTCCAAAGCCATATTGCTATTCAAAATTTCATATATTCTATGTTGTCATGCTTTAGTATGCTAGAGTGCAGCCTTTTTTGGATGTTCTACAGCTCTGGACGTCCGACTTTTGTCAGATACTGTCCCTCTTTCCTCTTAGGACAGAAGAAAAGAAATTAACAGGATTTTGGTTGCTTACCGTAAAATCTGTTTCTCGGAGCGCTCATTTGGGGACACAGGAACCATGGGGGACACAGGAACCATGAATGTATTCTGCTGCCACTAGGAGGTGCTGACACTATGCATATGCAAAAAAAGGTTGGCTCCTCCTCTGCAGTATACACCCCACCGACTGGCACCAAGCTAATCAGTTAGTGAGAAAGCAGTAGGAGAAGAACATGACAGAACTAAGCAACCAAATAGACAACTCACACATAATAATATTTAGAAGACAGGACAAGAGTTGTAAACATATGGGAGGGTGCTGTGTCCCCCAATGAGCGCTCCGAGAAACATTTTACGGTAAGCAACCAAAATCCTGTTTTCTCGATTGCTTCATTGGGGGACACAGGAACCATGGGACGTCCCAAAGCAGCCCTGGGGGTGGGAGAAAATGGCAAGAAACTCCATTCAGGTCGGCAAAGTCCCCAATGCCGCCTGCAAGATCCTTCTGCCTAGGCTGGCGTCCGCCGAAGCGTAGGTGTGGACCTTGTAAAATTTGGCAAACGTGTGGATGGAAGACCAGGTTGCCGCTTTGCAAAGCTGTAGGGCGGATGCCCCATGGTGAACCGCCTAGGAGGCGCCTACTGCCCGGGTGGAGTGAGCCTTAATCCCAGAGGGGGGCACTCTGTTTTTAACCCAGTAAGGCCTCTTTCACACATCCGTCTTTTTGTATCAGGCATGATCCGTCCTATGCCTGAAGGGACGGATCCGGCGCTGAAACAAAAAAACTGATGCAACGGATCCGGTTTTTTGCTGGATCCGACCTGAACTTTTGAACCCAGAAAAAGAGGGTTTCTGATGCCCGGAGACACTGGAAAATGTAGTAGTAGTAGTAGCAGTAGTAGTAGTAGTAGTAGTAGAAGTAGACCTCGATTTCCAGAATCCGGATCAGACTTTTGCCGGATTGCACAAAAGTATGATCCGGTTCCATTGAATTCTATTGTTTCCGGCCGCCTGATGCGCCGCTTCAGGCACATCAGGCGGCTCCGGCAAAAAAAAAAAGTTACATGCTCCGTTTTGTCCGGCCGCCGGAATGTACATTTCCGCCGGATCCGGACAAAAAACGGATACAACGCACTGACATCAGGCGCCATCCGGCGCTAATGAAAGTCAATGGAAAAAAAAAAACGCATCCGGCATTACATTTCGCCGGATGCAGTTGGACAAAAAAATGCCGGAGGGCGCCGTCAGGCGCACAACGGATGTGTGAAAGAGGCCTAAGCCTCCAATATTGCAGTCCTAATCCAACGCGCAATCGTAGCCTTGGAGGCCGGCAGGCCTCTCCGCGCCCCGACTGGAATGACGAACAGAAGATCCAACTTCCTGAAGGAAGCAGTGCTCTCTAGGTAGATCCTCACTGCCCGGACCAGGTCCAGCCTCTTCAACGAACGCTCCACAGAATGAGTCTGAGCCGGACAGAAGGAAGGTAGGACAATATCCTCATTCAAATGAAAAGTGGATACCACCTTGGGAAGAAAGGAAGGCGGAGGCCGCAACACAATCTTATCCTGGTGAAGAACCAGGAAAGGAGCGGCAGGACAGAGACGCTAATTCTGAAACCCGTCTAATAGAAGTGATCGCCACGAGAAAGGCCACTTTCCAGGACAAAACTGAGAGGGGGACCTCTCAGAGGTTCAAAAGGAGCACTCCTCATGACCTCCAGAACGAGATTGAGGTCCCAGGGGTGCACAGGATTCCAATACGGGGAGCCGTTTGCACCACTCCCTGAAGGAAAGTCTTGACTTGAGGACGAGACGCCAAGGACCTCTGAAAAAGGATAGAAAAGGCTGACACCTGCCCTTTTAGAGTAGCGAGAGAGCGAACAGAGTCCAGTCCCGCTTGGAGGAAAGCCAAGACGGCTGGGAGCAACAACTTTATTGGCGGGATGATATTGGACTCACACCAGCGAAAATAGGCCTTCCAGGTTCGATAGTAGACCCTAGAGGACGAAGGTTTTCTGGCCTGGATCATGGTGCGAATCACCCGATCGGAGAGACCGGATGCTCTCAATATCGCGGTCTCAACAGCCACGCCGTCAAATTGAGCGACTGAGAACTCAGGTGGCAGATCGGACCCTGTGACAGAAGATCTGGTCTGTCCACCAGAAGGTTGTCGATGTCTGCGAACCAAGACCTCCTGGGCCAATCTGGGGCGATCAGAATGACCAGCACCCCTTCCGCCTTGATCTTTAGCAGTCTGGGAAGAAGGTGAAGGGGTGGGAATAGGTAGGGAAGAGCGAACTGCGATCAGGGAATGGCCAGAGCATCGGCATCCAACGCGAGAGGGTCGCGGCTCCTGGAGACGAACCGTGGAACCTTCCTGTTCAGCCGGGACGCCATGAGGTCCACATCCAGAGTCCCCCATCGAAGACAGATTTGATGGAAGACGTCCGGATGCAGGGACCATTCTCCTGCTGCGAGACCCTCGCGACTGAGGAAATCGGCGGCCCAGTTGTCCACACCGGGGATAAGCACAGCTGATATCTCTGGAACCGTCGCCTCCGCCCAAAGGAGGATCCTGGACACCTTGGCCATTGCCAGGGAACTTCTGGTCCTTCCTTGGTGATTGACGTACGCTACGGCCGTGGCATTGTCCATCTGGATTCTGTCCCTGAGAAGCGCTTGCCAGTGAAGGAGGGAGAGAAAAATGGCCCTGATTTTGAGGATGTTGATCGGTAGGGAGGATTCCTGTGCCGACCAACGACCCTGAGTCGTTAGGTGTCAAAAAACTGCCCCCCAGCCCAGAAGGCTTGCGTCCGTCGTTACAATCTGCCAGTGAACTGGCAGGAAGGACCGGCCCTGGAGTATGAGGGGGGATGACAGCCACCAGTTGAGACCTCTTGACTCTGAGAGGGAGGCGAAGCGGACGATCCAACGACCGGACCGACCTGTCCCACTGAGACAGGATAGCACTTTGAAGAGGTCTCAAGTGGAACTGTGCAAAGTGAATTGCCTCTGAGGCTGCAACCATTCTGCCCAGCACCTTCATTGCTGACCGGAAGGATGGAAGCTGAGGGCCCTGCAGAGACCACACTCCCTGCTGGAGGATTGCTCTTTTCTCCTTGGGGAGAAAAACCTTCGCCTGTCGGGTATCGAACAGCATGCCCAGGAATACCAGGCGCTGGGAAGGAACAAGGCAGGATTTCTTCCTGTTGATGATCCACCCGAACCGGGTCAGGGTGTCAAGAATTAATGGCAGGCTTTCCTGTGCAACTTGAGATCTAGAATGGGATGAACCGCACCGCCCTTCCTTGGCACAACAAACCGTTTGAATAGAAACCTGTGAAGCGTTCTTGCTGTGTAGCGAGGATGATAACCCCAGAACTGAGAAGGGAATCGATGAATGCAAAGAAACCCGGGACCAAGGCAGGATCCCTTGGAGGGCGGGATTCGAAAAACCTATCTTGTGGACGGGAAGTGAACTCTATTTTGTATCCTGAGGATACAACCTCCCTGACTCAAGCGTCTTCCACCAAGTCGAGCCAAACGTCCCTGAACAGCAAGAGACAATCACCGAGCTTGGGAGAAACGCTGGGCCCTGTAACCGAGTCATGCCGAGGAAGATCTGCCAGGCCTTGGCCTGGTGGAACTACCGTGGGAGTTATGGGAACGCCAGGAAGGAGTGGGCCTGAAGGAAGGTTTCTTTTTGACCTGGCGATTCTGCGGCCTGCGCTGACCAGAGGAATCCTCCGACGTCAGAAAATGGCGAAAGGGCCGAAAGGAGCCGAACTGTCGCCTTTGAACGGATCAGCGAGGTTTGGACTGAGGGAGGAGGGAACTCGTGCCTCCCGTTGCCTCTTTAATGATCAGATCCAAGCTAGAGCCAAACAGACGTCCTCCCTGGAAGGGGAGGCCTGTGAGCGACTTTTTTGACGAAGGGTCTGCTTGCCAAGCTTTGAGCCAAATGTTCCTCCGGATAGCCACAGAATTGCTGGATGCCTGAGCGGCGCAGGACCCAGCATCCAGGGAGGCCGATACTAAATATTGCCCAGCATGGGAAATTTGGTCGGCCTACTCAGCGAGCTCTCTCTGAGGGGCTCCAGACATGACGCCTTTGCGGAGTTGCCATCTGGCTATGGCCTTTGAGACCTAAGTAGATGCAAAGGCCGGGCATAAGGTAGAGGCGGCCGCTTCAAAGGCTGACTTTGCCAGCGACTCTATAATTATATCGTTGGCATCCTTGAGAGAAGCTGCATTAGAAAGAGGAAGGACCGTATTGTTGGACAGTCTGGAGACCGGTGGGTCCACTGTAGGGGAGATCGTCCAGTTACTGGTAAGATCCGGTGGGAAGGGATAAAGGATGCCGAGGCGTTACCCTCTTTGAAAACGCCTGGTCGGATTCTCCCTCTTGAGTATCGCCAAGATCTCAGTATGAGGGGCAAAGACCTTGGAAGGTGGCTTGGACCGTCTAAATGAAACCGCCTGATCTGCGGATTCCATAGCGGTGTCTTTGATGCCTAAGGACTGATTGCAACAATCAGGCTCTGCACCGTATCCGTCATGCTGGAGGCCTGTTCTGAATCCAGATCCGACTCCTCTTCCGAAAGCGCGTCCGAAGACGCTTTGCCTGACTCCGGAGAGTGGGATCACGTCGTGAAAGGTCGTCTGGAGAGGCGGAGCGGGAAGAGGACCCCGAAAGGTGCTCCAGTCTAGGTCTATTGCGGCCTGTGTTGCAAGGATCGGAGTGCGAGTCTTGTGACTCACTGGCGACCGCGGGTTTTGAAAGGGGCAACCTGTCTAATACGGACACTAGGGTTTGAGACGCCCTGGTGAGGTCCGCCACAGATTGTGACAGAGAAGCAGCCCACACCGGGGTAGGAGGCTCAGAACCATTTAGGGCGGAAGGAGATTCCTGAGTGGGTACCGTGGGGTCGCTGCAGGCCTGGCAGAGGGGAGACGCCTGAGCTGAAGGGAGTCTGCCATTACAAGAAGAGCACACAAAGTGTCTGACCAGAGTGGAAGAGGAAGGTGGAGGGTGAGCAGGCTGTCCCTAATGCTTAGGCATGGTGAGCAGTCCCACTAACTGATGCCAGAAGGTTGGGGGACAGAAAAAAAAGAGAGACAGAGGAGAGTGTCAGCTCTTCACGGTTCTGTGTGCTGCTCCAGCCGTGAGACGAGGATGCTGAGGCGCTTTTGTAGTCAGAGGCTCTGAGGGGAGACTCTGCGTGGTAGCCGACGATGGCATCTAGCAGGACCAGCCGAGGCAAAAAGCATGCGCTCTGAAGGAAAAAACGCGTTCTCTCAGTGGACGAAGAGGGAGGGGGGCGGAGCAAAACGCGTGCTCTGGGCGCATTATGGCTGCGGCTCCAGCCCACAAACTCTGGGAGAGGTGGGCGGAGCCTAAAGCAGTGCTGGAGAGGAAGGCCGGGCGAGAGAAAAACCCGCCGGAAGCTAGAGGGAAGGGGGGCGGAGCCGGCAAGAAGGTAGGCCCGAGGTGAATCCAGGGCCTCAATTAGAAAGCGCGGCCGTCGATGGGGGGGGGCCGCACGGAGGGGAGACTTGGGACCCATAAACTGCTGCCTCTGACACAGGTGAGCCCCAAAGGAAGAAAGGGGAGAAGGACACCCCTTGATTACTAACTTTTTCCCCCTCTGCCCTCTAATATTCATCTTTTTTTTTATTAAAAGTCTTTCTTTTCTTCTGTCTTCTCTCCTATCTTTGGGGAAGCGGGACAGTACCTCAGTCGCCGGCCGCATCCATTTGACGTCCATGTCTCCTCAACCGCAGGCTCTGGTGGGCGAGTAGTTGGGAGACGGCGGCAGGTCCGGATCTTCACTTTTTCGGATCACCTGAACACCCGTCTGTCAGGGATCCTCTTTGGGGTCCTGCCGAGAGAACAGACATATGAGGATACAGGGTGGCAATACACGCCGTACTCATAGTCTCTGCGTGGGAGTACAGTAGTGACTATTCACAATGTATCCCTCCGGAAACACCTGAAAGGGAACGACGCACGTTAGGTAGATATGGGTCTCAATAGAGACCCGTGTCCACCTCCTACGCTAGGGTGTATACTGTAGAGGAGCCAACCTTTTTTTGCATGTGCATAGTGTCAGCGCCTCCTAGTGGCAGCAGCATACACCCATGGTTCCTGTGTCACCCAATGAAGTGATCGAGAAAAAAAAAAAAAAAGGCAGAGGTCAGAGAAAGGGGGGAAAATAGCGATCGAGTGAGAGGCCCTCTCTGCTTTCTCCCCTTAATTCCGGGCGTACTTTCACCGGGTGCCTTGTCTCACGGGGATCAGAAGTTCCCTCATGTACTGCAGCTCCAGGTGCCCATGCTGAGCTTTTCTTCTGAGGCACCTTGCTGCTCCAGGTGCCTGGTCGCACCACTGCTCGCTTCTTGTGGGGACCCCTTTTTTTAAGGCGCTTTGGTGGCCTCCGCGCCACCCCCCCTTCCCTCTGCCGGCTGCCGCAGTCTTTATTCGAGGCCCCGGCTTCACTTTGGGCCTAGTTTCGCGCAGGATCCGCCCCCTTCCCTCTAGCATCTGGGCGGGCTTTTCTCCCGCCCTTCCTTCCTCTTAGCGCGGCCTTAGGCTCCGCCAACCACTCTCGGCGTTACTGTGGGCTGGAGCCGCCACCATATTGCTGAACCCGGCGTTTTTTGCTCCGCCTCCCTCTTCGATCACTGAGAGCGCGATTACTCTCAGCAGCGCACGCCTTCCTCTCCAGCCGGGTCCTCGGTGAGACGCCATTGTCGGCTGGTGCGCTAGACGACTCCTTGCAGTAGCGTCTGCTTTCATCCCGGCAGCATACGGAATCTCGTCACATCAGAGGAGCAGCATACAGGACACCGTGAGTAGCTCTGCCCTGCAGAGCTGACACTCTCCTCTCTCCTTTTTTTCTGTCCCCCAACCTTCTGGCATCAGTTAGTGGGACAGCTCACCATGCCTAAGCACAAGGGAGAACCTGCTCGCCCCCCACCTTCCTCTTCCTCCACCACTCTGGTCAGACACTTTGTGTGTTCTTCTTGTAATGGCAGACTCCCTTCAGGTCAGTCATCTCCCCTTTTGCCAGGCCTGCAGCGACCCAACGGTAACCACCCAGGGGCCCCCTTCTGCCCCAGGAGATTCTGAGACCCCTACCCCGGAGTGGTCTTCTTCTCTGTCACAATCTGTGGCGGACCTCACCAGGGTGTCACAGACCCTTGTGTCCGTATTTGACAGATTGCCCCTTTCGATTCCTGCAGTCGCCAGTGGGTCACGAGACTCGCATCCCGGTCCTTCCAACCTGAGCCGTAAGAGACCTAGACTGGAGCACCGTTCTAGGTCCTCTTCCCACTCCGCCTCACCAGACGACCTTTCACGGCGTGATCCCTCTCTAGCGCCCTCCTCTCCGGAGTCAGGCGAAGCATCTTCGGACGCGCTTTCGGAAGATGAGTCGGACCTGGATTTAGAACAGGCCTCCAGCATGACGGATACGGTGCAGAGCCTGATTGTTGCAATCAGTCCTTAGGCATCAAAGATACCGCTACGGAATCCACAGATCAGGCGGTTTTGTTCAGACGGTCCAAACCACCTTGCAAGGTCTTTGCCTCACATACCGAGTTCATGGAGATACTCAAGAGGGAGAGGGAGAATCCAACCAGGCGCTTTCAAAGACGAAAGCGCCTCGGCATCCTATATCCCTTCCCCCCGGATCTTAGCACTAACTGGACGATTTCCCCTACGGTGGACCCACCGGTCTCTAGACTGTCCACCAATACGGTCCTCCCACTTTCTAATGCAGCTTCCCTCAAGCATGCCAGTGATAGAATTATAGAATAGCTGGCAAAATCAGCCTTTGAAGCGGCCGCTTCTACTTTATGCCCGGCCTTTGCCTCTACTTGGGTCTCAAAGGCCTTAGCCCGATGGGCCAAACAGCTCCGCAAGGCATCATGGCTGGAGCTCCTCCGAGAGAGCTTGCTGACCAAATTTCCCATGCCAGGCAATATTTGGTATCAGCCTCCCTGGATGCCGCGTGCTGTGCTGCTCAGGCATACAGCAATACTGTAGCCATCCGGAGGAACATTTGGCTAAAAGCATGGCAAGCTGATCTTTCGTCAAAGAAGTCGCTCACAGGCCTCCCCTTCCAGGGAAACTGTCTGTTCGGCTCGAGGTTGGATCAGATCATTAAAGAGGCAACGGGAGGCATTAGTTCCCTCCTCCCTCAGTCCAAGCCTCCCCATAGCTCCCATGGTAGATCCACCAGGGCAAG
>JARQOD010000001.1:438696969-438742024 GCA_033576555.1 Oophaga sylvatica | reverse complement strand
TTTTTTTTTTACGGACCACCTCACATTTGAAGTCACTTTGAGGGGTCTATATGGCAGAAAATACCCAAAAGTCACACCATTATAAAAACTGCACCCCTCAAGCTACTCAAAACTACATTCAAGAAGATTATTAACTCTTCAGGTGCTTCACAGGAACTAAAGCAACGTGGAAGGAAAAAATGGTCATTTTAATTTTTCCAATAAAAATTTTGTTTTAGCATCAATTTTTTCATTTTTACATGGGCAACAGGATAAAATGGATCCTAAAATTTGTTGGGCAATCTGAGTACATCGATACCTCATATGTGGTCATAAACCACTGTTTGGGCGCACGGCAGGGGTCAGAAGGGAAGGAGCGCCATTTGACTTTTGAATGGAAAATATGCTGGAATATTTAGTGGTTGCCATGTCGCATTTGGAGAGTCCCTGTGTGCCTAAACATTGGAGCTCCCCCACAAGTGATGCCATTTTGGAAACTAGACCCCCCAAGGAACTTATCTAGATGCATAGTGAGCACTTTGAACCCCCAGGTGCTTCACAAATTGATCCGTAAAAAAAATAAAGTACTTTTTTTTCACAAAAATTTTCTTTTAGCCTCAGTTTTTTAATTTTCACATAGGCAACAGGATAAAATGGATCCTAAAATTTCTTGTGCAATTTATCCTGAGTACACAGATACCTCATATGTGGTCATAAACCACTGTTTGGGCTCACGGCAGGGCCCAGAAGGGAAGGAGCGCCATTTGACTTTTTGAATGGAAAATTAGCTCCAATCGTTAGCGGACAGCATGACGCGTTTGGAGAGCCCCTGTGTGCCTAAACAGTGAAAACCCATTTTGGAAACTAGACCCCTTATGGAACTTATCTAGATGTGTTGTGAACACTCTGAACCCTCAAGTGCTTCACAAAAGTTTATAACGCAGAGCAGTGAAAATAAAAAAATTATTTTTTTCCTCAAAAATGATTTTTTTAGCCCGCTCTTTTTTATTTTCACAAGGGTAACAGGAGAAATTGGACCACAAAAGTTGTTGTGCAATTTGTCCTGAGTACACCAATACCCCATATGTGGGGGGGAACAACTCTTTTGGCGCATGAGAGAGCTCAGAAGGGAAAGAGCGCCATTTTGGAATGCAGACTTGATGGAATGTTCTGCGGGCGTCATGTTGCGTATGTAGAGCCCCTGATGTGCCTAAACAGTAGAAACCCCCCACAAGTGACCCCATTTTGGAAACTAAAACCCCCCAAGGAGCTTATGTAGATGTGTAGTGAGCACTTTGAACCCCCAAGTGCTTCACAGAAGTTTATAAACGCAGAGCAGTGAAAATAAAAAAATAATTTTTGTTCCTCAAAAATCATTTTTTAGCCCGCTATTTTTTATTTTCCCAATGGTAACAGGATAAATTGGACCCCAAAAGTTATCCAATTTTTCCTGAGTACGATGGTGCCCCATATGTGGGGGGGGAACCACTATTTGGGCGCACGGCAGGGCTCAGAAGGGAAGGAGCGCCATTTGACTTTTTTAATGGAAAATTAGATCCAATCATTAGCGGACACCATGTCGTGTTTGGAGAGCCCCTGTGTGCCTAAACTTTGGAGCTCCCCCACAAATGCCCCCATTTTGGAAACTAGACACCCTAAGGAACTTATCTAGATGCACAGTGAGCACTTTGAACCCCCAGGTGCTTCACAGAAGTTTATAACGCAGAGCCATGAAAATAAATCATTTTTTTTTCTCAAAAAATGATTTTTTAGCACCCTATTTTTTATTTTCATAATGGTCACAGGAGAAATTGGACCCCAAAAGTTGTTGTCCAGTTTGTCCTGAGTACGCTGGTACCCCATATGTGGGGGGGAACCACTGTTTGGGCACACGTCAGGGCTCGGAAGGGCTGTAGTGACGCTTTGAAATGCCCACTTCATGGAATGGTCTGCGGGAATCTTGTTACGTTTGCAGAGTCCCTGATGTGCCTAAACAGTAGAAACCCCCCCACAACTGACCCTATTTTGGAAACTAGACCCCCAAGAAACTTATCTAGATGTGTGGTGAGCACCTTGAGACCCCACGTGCTTCACAGAAGTTTATAATGCAGAACTGTGAAAATAAAAAATCATTTTTTTCCTCAAAAACTGATTTTTTTAACCCGCAATTTTTTATTTTCACAAGGGTAACAGGAGAAATTGGACCCCACAAGTTCTTGTACAGTTTGTCCTGAGTACACTGGTACCCCATATGTGGGGGGGAACCACTGTTCGGGCACACGTTGGGGCTCGGAAGGGAAGTAGTGACGTATTGAAATGCAGACCTTGAATGAAATGGTCTGCGGGCGTCATGGTATGTCTGCAGAGCCCCTGATGTACCTAAACAGTAGAAACTCCCCACAAGTGACCCAATTTTGGAAACTAGACCCCGCAAGGAACTTATCTAGATGTGTGGTGAGCACTTTGAACCCCCAAGAGCTACACAGAAGTTTATAACTCCAGGGCATGAAAATAAAAAAATAATTTTTTCCACAAACATGATCTTTTAGTCCCCAATTTTTTTATTTTCCCAAGGGTAACAGGAGAAATTAGATGCCAAAAGTTGTTGTCCAATTTTTCCTGGGTACGCTGATATCCTATATGTGGGAGAAAACTACTGTATGGGCACACGTCGGGGCTCGGAAGGGAAGTAGTGACGTTTTGTAATACCGACTTGATGGAATGGTCTGCCGGCGTCATGTTACGTTTGCAGAGCCCATGATGTGCCTAAACAGTAGAAACCCCCCCCAAGTGACCCCATTTTGGAAACTAGATCCCCCAAAGAACTCCTCTAGAAGTGTGGTGAGCACTTTGAATCTCCAAGTTCTTCACAGAAGTTTATAACGCAGAGCTGTGAAAATAAAAAATATTTTTTTTCCACAAACATGATATTTTAGTCCCCAATTTTTTTTTACCCTATGGTAACAGGAAAAATTAGACCCCCAAAGATGTTGTGCAATTTTTCCTGAGTACGCTGATACCCCATATGTGGGGGTAAACCACTGTTTGGGCACACGTCGGGGCTCGGAATAAAGGGAGCACTGTTTGACTTTTTGAATGCAAAATTTGGAGACCCCCTGATGTGCCTAAATAGTGGAAACCCCTCAATTCTAACTCCAACCCTAACCCCAACACACCCCTAACCACAACCCTAACCCCTACACACCCCTAATCCGAACCATAACCCTAACCCCAACACACCCCTAACCCTAATCCCAACCCTAACCATAACCACAAGCCTAAACCTAATCCCAACCATAACCCCAAAACACCCCTAACACTAATCCTAACTCTAACCCTAACCACAAGCCTAACCCTAATCCCAACCCTAACCCCAACCCTAACCCTAATTCCAACCCTATCCCAAATTCCAACCCTAACGCTAATTCTAACCCTAATTCTAACCCTAATGCTAAAGGCTAGGTTCACATTACGGTATAACGCAGTCTGTCTAACGGACTGCCATAACGTGATATGAATCCAGCCTAACCCTAATTATAACCCTAATGCTAACCCTAGTCCTAACCCTAAGGCTAGGTTCACACTATGTTTTACCAGCCCGTTCAACACATAGCATTGACGGGCTGGTAACGGTATAGCATAACGCGATCGCGTTATGCTATATCCGCTAGCGCAGAGGAATCAGCAGATGATTCCTCTGCGCTAGCGGTGACGGAGCCCAGACGCTGCAGGCCACGTCCGAGGTTCCGTCACTGATTGACGGCATGTCACAAACGCATGACGCTTTACGGCATGCGTCGCGATGCGCCCTCAAATGGCGGTGAATGGCAGCGTTAACGGACTGCGTTACACCGCGTTATACCGCGGTGTAACGCAGTCCGTCTAACGGACTGCCATTACGCGATATTTATCCAGCCTAACCCTAACATAACCCTAAGGCTAACCCTAACCTAACCCTAACTGTAATTCTAACCCTAATAGAAAAAAAATATATTTTCTAAATTTTATTATTTGTCCCTACCTATGGGGGTGATTAAAGGGGGCATTTATTTACTTTTTTATTTATTTTGATCACTGTGAGAGTTTATCACAGTGATCAAAATAAATTACTGAAGCTGCTTCCAAGATGGCGGCGCCCATGAAGAGTCCCGGACGGACGCCGGGACAGATCGAGGGTCGACAGAGAACCGGGGGAGGTGAGGACAGCTGAGGGGGGGGGAGCGGAAGGCGGGGGGCAGCGGACCGGAGCGGAGGCAAGGAGGAGGGGAGCGGACGGAGCGCAGGGGAGCATTTAGTGATGGCGGTGACCGATCGCCACCGTCACTCGCTGTGGGGAGGGTGGGAACTAGGTGTCCAGCCATGGCAGATGCTATTGCAGCATCGGCCATGGCTGGATTGTAATATTTCACAAATTTCATTGGTGAAATATTACAAATCGGTCTGATTGGCTGTTTCACTTTTAACAGCCAATCAGAGCGATCGTAGCCACGTGGGGTTAAGCCACCCCCACTGTGGTGATGCACAAAGGGTCCTGTTACTGCGGGTCAGGTGACCTTTCAGTGACCCCGGTCACCCGACCTGCAGGAACATGATTTATAGCATGACGCCTACGTAGGCGTCATGGGTCGGGATGCCACTGGTTTTCATGACGTCTACGTAGGCGTCATGGGTCGGGAAGGGGTTAACCATTATAGATTAGACTTGCGTACTTCCTCTGATCTCTCTTTTGGAGTAAGGGTGCTGCAGGCTGTAGTCCCTCCCTGAGTAGTTATTACTCTCTGTAATTCTCTCGGTGGGTGCTGTCATGTGCTTCAAATAAAGTCTTAGTTACTTACCGTTAACGGTATTTTTCGAAGACCATGACAGCACCCCTGGTATTCCCTCACTTTTACCTCAAAGGCGCGCACTTCTTCTTCTTATAAGTTTCACATACAGTATGATATTGAAGCGCATTAAGTGTTGTATAAAATTTTGTTTGATTGTCATTAACTTTGGTGGTCCTCCATGCTCTGTAAACCAACTGATGCGTGGGGAGAGGTGCCGCCCTTTTGTATCTGTAGGTTTCCTGTTCCTGGAGGGCGGATCCCCTCTCTCGGTGGGTGCTGTCATGGTCTTCGAAAAATACCGTTAACGGTAAGTAACTAAGACTTTTTTTTATGGAAGAGCTGGAACAATTGTTCAAATTTTCCATGAATGCGTCTCATAAGGACGGAGTTACGTAAGTGCACTTTCTGAAGTTCGATGAGTTGGCTTTTTTTTTTCTTTATAGAATGGGAAGATGCCAAGAAAAGTTTTGTTATACCCCGTGAATTCTGGATTTGTCTACCCTTCGAACCCGAGGAGATAAGCAACCGGATTTATGGCGGATGCTTCCTCAGAATCTGTTAGGGAATTATTTCAAGCCACATATCTATCTAATGCAGCCCGTAGAGCTATTTGGATGAAAACATGGTCTGGGAATAATCAATGCACAAATCAGCCCTTCTCTATTTCCTTTTCAGGTTTAAGGTTATTTGGGCCAGTACTAGATGAAATTTAAGAGAGAGCCTCAGACAAGAAGGAAGTGTTTCCAGAAGATAGAGCTAGGAAGTTTCAGTCCTTACAATGATCTGTTTCCTTCCCAGAAAGATTATATGGGGGAAAGGAAAGTCTGACGGGTAGAGCTTACCCCAAAGGTGGTAAGGGTAAAGCTCCCTTTTTTGGTTCAAATTCAGGTTCAAGGAGGCAATGACACAATTTGCATAGGCGAGCTGTTCAGGCAGTTTGCAGGAAACTGACAAGACATATCCCAGGACCTCTAAACTGTAAAAACCATTTCACAGGGATATGATAGAATTCATTCCTCAACCATGAAACCACAAAAACACTAGTGCACGCCCTTATCTCCTGCCTCGACTACTGCAACCTCCTACTGTCTGACCTCCCCTCTAGCACTCTGGCACCACTCCAGTCCATCCTACACTCTGCTGCACGACTAATCCACATGTCTCCCCGATATTCCCCAGCCTCCCCCTATGCCAGGCCCTTCACTGGCTTCCTATTGCCCAGAGGCTCCAGTTCAAAACCTTAACCATGACATACAAAGCCATCCACAACCTTTCTCCTCCATACATCTGTGACATGGTCTCCCGCTACCTACCTACACGCAACCTTCGATCCTCTCAAGATCTCCTTCTCGACTCCCCCCTCATCTCTTCTTCCCACAACCGCATACAAGACTTCTCCCGGGCTTCCCCCATACTCTGGAACTCCCTGCCGCAAAACATCAGACTTTCACCAACAACGGAGACCTTCAAGAAAAACCTGAAGACCCACCTGTTCCGACAAGCCTACAACCTGCAATGATCCTCAGTGTACTGAACCATCGCACGACCAGCTCTACCCTTTCCTAGTGTATTTTCACCCATCCCTGCAGACTGTAAGCCCTTGCGGGCAGGGTCCTCTCTCCTTCTGTACTTGTGTGTCCCTAGTCCAGCACATGTTTATTGTACCTGTCTATATTTTTCCCTTTTCATATGTAAAGCGCCATGGAATAAATGGCGCTATATAAATGTATAATAATAATAATTCATCCGGCTGATCCTCGCTCCCTAGCAACCAATTCTATTAAAGTAAGTAATAGTACAGGTTCCCCAGGTAGAGGAAGGTCGAGGGTCACTATTCAGGGCTCTTCACCATTAAAAAACCCTCGGATGAGTCTTGTACTATAATAAATTTAAAACCATTAAATTACTGGGTAAAGTACAAAAGATTCAGAATGGAGTCCATAAAAACAACCATCCCCTTAACTGCATTCTCGTTTATTATGTGCACATTAGATCTTAAAAATGCATACTACAATGTTCAAATACGCCCCTGCTGTCAAAAATTCCTAACGTTTGTTACCGCTATAAGAAAGCAGAAAGGGGCACCCAGGAGTCAAAAAATGAATGAAAAGAGTTACCATGTAGAGTAAAACTGCTGCTGTGCTACGAATGGTAGATAAAATGCAACAATTACCTCAGTAAGGAAGGTGTCTCAGCGGGCAGTTAAACCTCATGGTGGTGTCCCAGCCGTGAGTAAGGTGGTACCGAGGTATGCCGGGTTATATGAGGAAGAGGTGGGACTTAGAAGTAAAACGCCGGTCACTGGGATAAACCGGCGGAAGTAATATGGCCGTGCGTTCCACAACGCTGCTGTTTGCGTGTCAGCGTTGGAACAGGCTGGTATGTTGGTAAAAAAATAAAAATACTTTAAGAAACTAGTTTCTTAAAATATTTTTATTTTTTTACCAACATAGTGGTTTTACTCCACATGGTAACTCTTTTCATTCATTTTTTGACTCCTGGGTGCCCCTTTCTGCTTTATTTTTTGCACACAGCATCAGCCAACATAGTGGTGGATACCGCAGCTATAGGCACGTTCTGCCCGTCTGGCTTTACTACTGAGGTAAATGTTATGCTGTTGTCTGAGACTCACATTTTTTGATTCACTATCTGAATCATATTTACTCTTAATTTTCTCAGCTTCCTTATTGATATAAGTCACGCTACTTCCTATGTGAGTACCGTCTCTGTGGTCACATTTTAATCACTAGACAAAAAACCTGACTAGCACATCCAGACTAATGTGAACTAGTGCAAACCAAAGGAGCTACCCTCATGTAAAACATCCAAAAAAAAAAAGGCTGCACTCAAGCATACTAAAGCATGACAACATAGAATATATGAAATTTTGAATAGCAATATGGCTTTGGAATACAAGGGAAAAATTTGAGACGCTTAGTATAAACATTTGGCCAAACATTTTAAAGCTCAACAACCATCGTCAAGGTGGTCTCAATTCTGTTGAGTCCCTAACCTAATGTGAACATACCTCTATTAGGCTGATATCTGAATTTCTGGGCGAATATGCACCTCTGTCAGTAATGCCTGCATTTATGGGTAAAGTAGGGAGCTGTGTGTAATTAAAATCACCACCTGGTGGGAGCGGAGTGCTCGGTCAGTAAGCTAACATTCAAAAGACAAAAAACCTGACTAGCACATCCAGACTAATGTGAACTAGGTGCAAACCAAAGGGAGCTACCCTCATGTAAAACATCCAAAAAAAAGGCTGCACTCAAGCATACTAAAGCATGACAACATAGAATATATGAAATTTTGAATAGCAATATGGCTCCCTACTTTACCCATAAATGCAGGCATTACTGACAGAGGTGCATATTCGCCCAGAAATTCAGATATCAGCCTAATAGAGGTATGTTCACATTAGGTTAGGGACTCAACAGAATTGAGACCACCTTGACGATGGTTGTTGAGCTTTAAAATGTTTGGCCAAATGTTTATACTAAGCGTCTCAAATTTTTCCTTGTATTCCAAAGCCATATTGCTATTCAAAATTTCATATATTCTATGTTGTCATGCTTTAGTATGCTTGAGTGCAGCCTTTTTTTTGGATGTTTTACATGAGGTAGCTCCCTTTGGTTTGCACCTGATTCACATTAGTCTGGATGTGCTAGTCAGGTTTTTTGTCTTTTGAATGTTAGCTTACTGACCGAGCACTCCGCTCCCACCAGGTGGTGATTTTAATTACACCAGCTCCCTACTTTACCCATAAATGCAGGCATTACTGACAGAGGTGCATATTCGCCCAGAAATTCAGATATCAGCCTAATAGAGGTATTTCACATTAGGTTAGGGACTCAACAGAATTGAGACCACCTTGACGATGGTTGTTGAGCTTTAAAAGTGTTTGGCCAAATGTTTATACTAAGCGTCTCAAATTTTTCCTTGTATTCCAAAGCCATATTGCTATTCAAAATTTCATATATTCTATGTTGTCATGCTTTAGTATGCTTGAGTGCAGCCTTTTTTTTGGATGTTTTACATGAGGGTAGCTCCCTTTGGTTTGCACCTAGTTCACATTAGTCTGGAAGTGCCAGTCAGGTTTTTTGTCTTTTGAATGTTAGCTTACTGACCGAGCACTCCGCTCCCACCAGGTGGTGATTTTAATTACACCAGCTCCCTACTTTACCCATAAATGCAGGCATTATTGACAGAGGTGCATATTCGCCCAGAAATTCAGATATCAGCCTAATAGAGGTATGTTCACATTAGGTTAGGGACTCAACAGAATTGAGACCACCTTGACGATGGTTGTTGAGCTTTAAAATGTTTGGCCAAATGTTTATACTAAGCGTCTCAAATTTTTCCTTGTATTCCAAAGCCATATTGCTATTCAAAATTTCATATATTCTATGTTGTCATGCTTTAGTATGCTTGAGTGCAGCCTTTTTTTTGGATGTTTTACATGAGGGTAGCTCCGTTTGGTTTGCACCTAGTTCACATTAGTCTGGATGTGCTAGTCAGGTTTTTTGTCTTTTGAATGTTAGCTTACTGACCGAGCACTCCGCTCCCACCAGGTGGTGATTTTAATTACACCAGCTCCCTACTTTACCCATAAATGCAGGCATTACTGACAGAGGTGCATATTCGCCCAGAAATTCAGATATCAGCCTAATAGAGGTATGTTCACATTAGGTTAGGGACTCAACAGAATTGAGACCACCTTGACGATGGTTGTTGAGCTTTAAAATGTTTGGCCAAATGTTTATACTAAGCGTCTCAAATTTTTCCTTGTATTCCAAAGCCATATTGCTATTCAAAATTTCATATTTTCTATGTTGTCATGCTTTAGTATGCTTGAGTGCAGCCTTTTTTTTGGATGTTTTACATGAGGGTAGCTCCCTTTGGTTTGCACCTAGTTCACATTAGTCTGGATGTGCTAGTCAGGTTTTTTGTCTTTTGAATGTTAGCTTACTGACCGAGCACTCCGCTCCCACCAGGTGGTGATTTTAATTACACCAGCTCCCTACTTTACCCATAAATGCAGGCATTACTGACAGAGGTGCATATTCGCCCAGAAATTCAGATATCAGCCTAATAGAGGTATGTTCACATTAGGTTAGGGACTCAACAGAATTGAGACCACCTTGACGATGGTTGTTGAGCTTTAAAATGTTTGGCCAAATGTTTATACTAAGCGTCTCAAATTTTTCCTTGTATTCCAAAGCCATATTGCTATTCAAAATTTCATATATTCTATGTTGTCATGCTTTAGTATGCTTGAGTGCAGCCTTTTTTTGGACATTTTAATCACTATCTTACATTTGAAGTTGACTTCACATTCCCTATACCTCTTTTCAGGCTCAAAATATGCTGTGGGCACTTGTTATTTAGGAGCCTTTTCCACTTTATATATAAGGTATGGCACATACTTCTAAGCTAGATACATCTATTGTTGCTTGATGATACCCAATGTCAATCCACTGCTTTTGACTATTCACACTACTTGACCTATGTATTGACTTTGTATATACTTTATTTTGTTTGTTATATTGTCTTTATAGGACTTAGATGCTCAAGTCCATGAACTATGATATAAATGTATTATTTTCTTCTGTAGTTACTGATGAAGGTCACCAAGACCAAAACGTTTTTTTTGGATACACTACTAATAAATACCCTCACTTAAGTTAAGTGCTTAGTCTTTTCTATTTTATAGTAAGATATGCCTGGGCGTCCTTCTAGACTCCCGGTTGAGAACTTCATTTTTACCAGCAGAGAATTGGAGAACGGTAAGGAACAAGATTCGGCTATTTTTAAGAAGCTGTTGCTCAATCAGGATGGTGATGAAGATTCTAGGCATATTAACATCTTGTGTCCAATGGAGTCCATTCCACTTAAGTTATCTTCAAAGGGCTATTCTAGCCTCGACAAGGAAAAGTACCTATCCCTAGCGGTACCGAGATCTCTGGACTGGTGAACTATCCCTGAAACCTTCCAGTTGGGTATTCTATGGATTTTCTCTCCCTTCGTACTACTTACCACCAACACAAGCAAATGGGTAGAGGGAGCCCATCTGGGTTGGGGGGGGGAATTATCCAGGGAATCTGGCCTTCAGAAACACAAACTTTTGAATTACAGGGAGCTCTACGCGGCATGTTGAGCTCTAAAACAGCTGACCATTGCTAAAAAAAAAAGCAATATAAAGAATGTCGGACAACGTAACTATCTGTCCAGGACGTCCATCCTGACTACACCATGGAGGTCGTCCTCCATATAAAGACAGGAAAGCACACGAGAGGTTAAAAGGCCCCTGCCCACCCACATCCCTGTGTTTTTCCTGTCCTTGCACGGAGCGAAGTACGAGAGGAGAAACTCTGCTTACCAGGATGGGCTCTGGAGGATCGTGGGGCGTGTCAAATCCTTCCCCGTCAAGCAGCCGGGACTGATACTCCCCGGTAGGGAGTCCCTCAGCTGCAGAGACCAGTCAAGCGGACGAGCTCCTGGGTAGAGACTAGGGTTGAGCATTCTGATACCGAAACCCGAGTCCGATACCTGAAATCCAATGTAAGTCTATGGGAACAAAATATCGGAATTTAAAATATTCCGATATTTTGTTCCCATAGACTTACATTGGATTTCAGGTATCGGACTCGGGTTTCGGTATCGGAATGCTCAACCCTAGTAGAGACGCTTCCTCCCGATGGAGGAGGTCTCTCGGCTCCGACGCTGGCTGGCAGTCCGTCGCTACTGGTGATCACCACTGTCACCAGCAAGTGGGGATGGGGAGCAAACCTGGAGGGAAGGATCCTTCAGGGCAGATGGCCAATCGGAGATCCAATCCAAGTCATCCAATTACAGGGAGCTCTACGTGGCGTGGGAAGCCCTAAGAAGAGGCAGTTCTAAAGGGTCGACACAAAGATCCTGTCAGACAACGTGATAACTGTTTCTTTCCTGCGACACCAAGGGGGTCCCAGACATGGGGCTCTCCAGGATCTGGTATACAAAATATTTCCTGGGTAGAGAAAACAGTCCTGTCAGTGGCAGCGGTTCATCTTGGATGGTCCCAGACAGTTGTGGCGTATTACTTGAGCAGACGGAAGGTCTGGCCAACAGAATGGGAACTGAACGAGGAGGTCTTCCAGTACTTGTCATCTCTGGGGTACACCTCAAATAGACTTGTTCGCGACCAGGAAAAATACACAGACCGGCAGATTTTACTCTCTGAATCCGTCTGACAATCCAGAAGCTGTCGATGCTTAAGCCAGAAATGGAGCAGGTCTCTTTTTTATGCCTTTACCCCGATGGCGCTTATTCCAAGAATCCTCAGGAAGATCCAGGAGGATCAAGCGGTGGTACTTATGATCGCCCCGTATTGGCCCAAGAGAAGTTGGTTTCCACTCCTAAGGTCTATGGCGTCGGAAGACCCGTTCTGCTTCCTCAGAGGGAAGATATAATCCATCAGGGGCCAGTATTCCATCAGAACCCTGAAAGGCTTTGATGAGTTTGTGCTGTTTAATCAGACCATCAGTATATCAGATCGTTCCAGATTAAGTGGAGCTTCGATTGAGGCAGGTAATGCGAGGAATGAAACAGAGACAAGTGTCTGTATTCAAATCACTTGGCATGTTTAATGGATTTCTGGGTCCAGCTTATATACCCTGCTGGAGAGGGCGTGCATACATTAGATTATCATTATATTACGTGCATTTCAAAACTTATTAGTAAATCATTTATTACAGTAAAAATATCTTATTATGCATATGTCAGTTTGACCATTTGCTATCTATAAAGGAATTTCCACGGCCTGTTAGAAGTTACCAGGTGTTCTATTAAGTGAACCTTAATTATTGCCATTAACAGTTCTATCTAACTTTATTGCTCTATGATTGGTTGCATGCCTTCTGGTCATTAGCTACCTCAATCAAGGCGGTGTCATGTCATTAGAGAGATTATTTCATGGAGACGGGCATGTCAAAACTGACCTTATTACTATATGCCACCATGTCACTTCATCAGCAAATAGTGTCATGTGTCATTCTAAATAACAGAGAAAAACATCTTAAAGGGATCTGTACATTAGAAGGGTCTCTAGACTCCCTATCAGCTCCCCCTTTTGAGAACAGATATGATTCTACCCTGAACCTATGAGTACATTCAAAGGCCTAGTGCCAGTGTAGGACTTCCTAACCACTTCTGCCGAATTCCCAATACGGTGAGGGAGATCATATCCTTTTCTCAATTATACTATATGTTCATAGTCATCATTATGAGGTTTCAGTCCAATATACATAGTCTTTGTAATGGAGGCATCTATCAGTCTCTGGAGTAGTCCTCTGATGCATCGGATACAACAGCAACCACAGACGACGAGTATGGCTGCCACGACTGCCAGGGAGATGAGACGACTGGATACAAGATGCTTCCATCGTCCGAACCATGAGTCAGCCAATCAGTAAATGGATTGTCGATACCGGAATTTTCTGCCAATTCATCAGACAGTGATGCAAGACCCTCTATAGCTTTTGTGATGCTTCCATCCGGTCCTGTATTATTCAAAATATACGTGCAACAATAAGTTCCAAACATTTTACAGACTCCTCCTTTTTCTGCTGGCAACATGTCTAAGGCCATTCTATTCTGCCATGTCATCAAAGAAGTTGGGGCCAATTGTTCAGCTATCCCCTTTATTGCATCCCTAGTGTAATTTATAAACCTTTGTTGGTTGTAGTAAATATAATTTATCCAATCCACATTCTTATTTAGGGTAACCCACCAGAAGAGAACTGACTCAAACCCTGCTGCAATCTGGTTCCTAGCCTTGTACTAGTCTGGGACCCCTCTAGGAACTCCTATACTGTCTATATAGATCCTTGGGTCGAAAGAGCCAGCAGGTGTTGACCTTCTGTTTCTGCGTAGAGTCTCAACATTCATGTTACCCCTTTTTATCATCTGAGAAAATTATTTGGAATGGCATGAGTACCTGGGCTAATGCACAGCTGCCAGCCCAGTTTATTGGCAACTGAGCCCTTTGCCTCATGTCCCCACTAGTGTTGAGCGATACTGCTCGATATCTAAAAATATCGGATCGGTATGGTATCGCCGATATCACTAAATATCGGCGATATCCGATTCCGATACCGGAAGTCCCATGTAAGTCTATGGGAACAAAATATCGCAACTAAAAAAAAACTTTATTTCCTTGTAAACACTAAATATACACACATAGAATACATATATATATATATATATATATATATACATGTCATTGTGACATATATATATACATATATGTATAGTTTATACACTTCTACATAGTAAAATATCCTCTGATTCAATTGCCGGGTAAAGCCGGCTTCTGTGAAAAGACAGAAGCACCCGACATGAAATGACACTTGGTGTACATAGGGTTAACCATGTCTTTTCATGTCGTTTGCAATCTGATTTGCACAAACAATTACATCAATCTGTGTGTGCAAAATTTCACACCTGTAGGGGTTAATTAAAGGTGTAAATTCGTTGTAAAAAAAACGGACTTTTTTGCTACGAATTTACACCTTTAATTAACCCCTACAGGTGTGAAATTTTGCACACATAGACTGATGTAATTGTTTGTGCAAATCAGATAGCAAAGGACATGAAAAGACATGGTTAACCCTATGTACACCAAGTGTCATTTCATGTCGGGTTCTGCATTTTCACAAAAGCCGTCAATTGACTTAGCGGCTATTATACTATGTAGAAGTGTATGAACTATAAATATAAATATAATATATGTGTCACAAATTCAATGACATGTGTATATATATATATATATATATATATATATATATATTGAGGTGTAAAATTGTTTAAAAAAAATGCGTGGGCTCCCGCCCTATTTTCGCAACCAGACAGACAAAGCCAGCGAATGGGGGCAGATAATAATAGCCCAGAGAGGGACCATTATTTTTGGCCCCCCCTGGCTACTAACATCTGCCCCCAGACACCCCAGAAAAGACAAATCTATAATTAGATTCGCCCTTTCTGGCACTTTGCCCGTCTATTCCCATTGCTCTGTAGCGGTGGCGAATGGGTTAATATGGGGTTAAAGCCACATTGCAATTGAAAGGTGACCTTAAGCCAGGTTAATAATTGAGAGCTGTCAATTAGACAACTATCAATTATTAATCCTATTGCATGAAATAAAAATAAAACACACAACTTTAATTAAAAATCATTTTAATGAAATAAAGACACATGTTTTTGACCATCTTTTATTTGACTGCAAAAAACATTTCCTGTAAATAAAATAAAATAAAAAAGCAAAATTATTCTTACCTATCCCATGCACAGTCAGGTCCCATGGTGTAATCCTTCAGAAAGGGTTAATGTTTACTGCAGGGACCGCAGCTAATGCTGCAGCCTCACAGTAAACCCCCAAATGAATGAGTTCCTCTCCTGGCTGACAGGAGAGGAAGTGGAAAGCTTAATTGATTGCTTTCCACTTTCACTTCAGGTCAGCCAGGGACACAATCAGTGACGTCAGAGGGAACTGATTAACAAAAATAGGGGTTCCCTTCGAATAAAAAATGGCGTCGGGTCCCCCCTATTTTTGTTAACCAGCCTGATGAAGCAGACCGCTGAGGCCTGGATTTTCAGGCTGTTAAGGAGCCAAGATCCATGGACCTTGCCAGCCTGATAATACCAGGCCACAGCAGTCTGCATATCTTGGCTGATTAACAAAAATAGGGGATCCCCTCGAAAAAAATTGGCGTGGGGTCCCCCTATTTTTGTTAACCAGCCAGATGAAGCAGACCGCTGAGGCCTGGATTTTCAGGCTGTTAAGGAGCCAAGATCCATGGACCTTGCCAGCCTGATAATACCAGGCCACAGCAGTCTGCATATATCTTTGGGTCCCCTGTAAGTAAGCAAAAATAGGGGATCCCCTCGAAAAAAATATTGGCGCAATAGGGAGTCCCCCCTATTTTTGTTAACCAGCCAGATGAAGCAGACCGCTGAGGCCTGGTTTTTCAGGCTGGTAAGGATCCAATATCCATGGACCTTGCAAGCCTGATAATACCAGGCCACAACAGTCTGCTTAGCTTGGCTGGTTAACAAAAATAGGGGATCCCCTCGAAAAAAAAACGGCGTAGGGGTCCCCCTATTTTTGTTAACCAGCCAAGTAAAATGCAGACTGCTGCGGCCTGGTATTAAAAGACTGTCAAGGCCCATGGATTTTGACCCTCAACAGCCTGATAATACCAGGCTACAGCAGCCCCACATTTGGCGCATCAAAAGATGTGCCAATTGTGGCACTTTACCCGGCTCTTCCCACTGCCCTGTAGCGGTGGCAAGTGGGGTAATAAGGGGTTAATGTCACCGTTGATTGCAGAGGTGTCAATAAGACACCGATCCATTATTAATCCCAAAGTTATTAAATGTATAAAAAAAAGACAAAGCAAGAAAAAAGTCTTTTAATGAAATAAAAGAGACAACACAGTTTTCATTAATTTTATTATACACTCATTCCTGCGACGCCATCGATCTCCTGTAAAAAAAGAAAAAAAACAAACCAACAGTATACCACCTGTCCGACGCAGTCCATAGTAACGACAGTCCCACGACGATCCAGCTCTGCTACATCGCAATGACAGGCAGAGCCTGTCATCGCGACGCAGCACAGCTGATTACCTGCTTCCCCGGCGGTGACGTCATCGGACTGACTGCTTTACGGCCGGGATTACCCAGCAGTCACTGCAGTTATCGCGAGAAACTGCATGTGACCGCCGGGGAAAGATGATGGCGGCCATGAAGCAGTCCAGCCCGTGACCGCGGAGATCTTCTGCCAGGTAAGTGCCGCTGACTCCTGACAGAACCGACCGACGGACACTGACAGTGACATCATCCCGATTCCGGTATCCGATAAGACGAAAATATCGGAACTAAGTATCGAAAGGCCGATAGAGCTAATATCGGCCGATACCCGATACTTGCGGTATCGTATCGCTCAACACTAGTCCCCACATATCCACCAGATATCACTTCTTGCCGCAGTTTGATTATCAAACCACTTAGCTTTGTAACCATTCGTGTCTGAGTCTACGGGAATGGTATTTTCACAAAACTCTGAGGTTAGATTTCTTACCAGTCTTCCTGTTCCTGTCCCTTTCTTTGGAAACAAGTATAGTTACCAGGGTATGGGAAAACTCTAGGAGGCACTTGATCCGTTTTTACTATTGGATACAGAACTGAGAGAGAATGGCAAATAGTATTATCAGTAGTCATATGATACATTACATAAGGCTACTGTGACGTCCACCCACTGCAGGTCTGAACTGCAGGTAAGACAGCACCCAGAGAAACCCCGAGACCCTTTACCCCTATACAGTGATCTGGAATTATAGCGAAGCCCAAGGGGTAGCTGCCTATGAGAGCAGTGGACCGGAGTAGGAAGGACGCTAGGAAGGGAATAAAAAGCGAGACCAAATGCGTAGTCAGAAGTCCAAGGGTCAAAACCAGGAGGGGAGCAAAAGTACAAAATCGGCAGGCAGTAGAAGGGTCAGAAATGCAGGCTAAAGTTAAAGTCAAAACCAGGCGGGCAACAGAGGTACAAAATTGGCAGGCAGTAGAACAGTCAGAATCCAGGCAAAGGTCAGAAATACAATAGCAAAACAAACTAGCACACTGGGGATACCAAGACTATATCTGGCGGCCTACAAGCCAGGCTCCAAGGCATTTTAAGGGCATAGCTACCTCTCACAGGCTCACAGTCTGATGACCTTATCTGGACCGCCCCCAGAACCAGGCCAGATGGTTATGCATGACTGACACCAACCACTTCACCTCTGACAGAAGAGTGAAGCCTACGCCCAGCAGACGCCTGCGCAGGGACCCCTTCTCTGTCGCCAACATTACCCACAGGCGAAAGATGGCGATGCGCAGCGACAGAGGCCGGCGTCAAAGGAGCGGAACCATATGAGGATACCGCTCTCCTTTCACGGCACCACCAGCCAAAGGAGTCCGGCACCTCCCAGCGCTGAGGCAGGAACACCAGCCACTGAATCCAACAGTGACGTGACAGCTACCATGCATTGTAGACCTGTTTGATCTTGGGTTGAGAGTCTAAGGGGAATTGTTCCTAAATGGGGTCTGGCTGTTGCACAAGGAATGCAGTTGGACTTATTATGTTCTGCTGTATATTTCATCCACATAAGCCACTCATTTCTTTCTGTGTAACCGGTTTCTATGACTAACTTCTCGTAGCTCATCTTCTCAGAGACTTTAGACATTGATTTTTCCACTGCTTTACTCACACCTTCACTGTCCTGTCGAGGAATAGCCTTCAACCAAAATTTTTCCTGCTGTATTTCTCTTTGCGGAACATATAACCCCAATACATAAAGTCCTTCATCCCCAGGAGAGGGCTCTTCTATGGCTATGATGAGAGAGTTACAAGATGATCCCCAGACTACAGTGTTTGGATCACAATCCCATCTTGGATGTGCCATAACAACTCTCATCCTTTCCAGAAGAGGCCTTCCTGATGAACTAACACGAGTCATGGCTTCTTTTGGCTCATGTCTCCATGAGGCCACAGTATTCCAGGCTGCCTCTGACCAAGAATGACTATCTTCATTCCCAGGTCTGGTTACACAAATAAATACTGCAACTTCATCGATACCTGTGAGAAATTTATACTTGGGATCACTGCTTTTTCTACCAAACTTTTCCCATTGGCATTTTACTATGTGGCATAAATCAAATCTGAAAGTAGCAGAGTTCTTGGACGTATAAACCACATGGTTATTTCTGTTCTATTTTGGGTTATCTGTCCGTCCTGTGGTAGGTCTGTCAGCACCATCAGAAGCAGGAAGGTCATTCTACCGCTCCAGGACCTTGTAGTAGTTGGCTCCAGATAGGCTTTTCCAAACCTTTACTGACGTGGCTGTAGTGGGAGAGCTTGTAAAGGACCGTCAGTCTCCTGGAAACATAATCAAAAACTTGTTTATGCACAGATGCGAGTCTCCTTTTTGGAGGCTCCGAACACAGCTGGTGAGGCTGTTGTACTGGAGGTGCAGTGTCCAGTGGGGAGCTACAGGCCCAACCTTGATGACCCAAAAAACCCCTCCCTCACTGCTGCGTTGCCTTTGTGACTCGCAACATGTACATAACACTCTGTATCTCTGTATGACCTCTCCCGCAGAAAAGGGTCACTCAGCTGTAGTGGCTCTTGGCATCCGGAAGACTTCTGACCACCCTGTCAAGAGTCAACACACACGAGCACACATACATTCCTACCTGAGCGTAGTTGTATGAAGTCAGTCTGCAGTCATTGGAACGGGTAGAGGGGCTTAGGTGTGTGTGTGGTGTCTCCTATTCTACCTGTGTCGTGTACATGTGAGACATGCTTGTGTAAAACAAGTAGCAAACATTCTGAAACCAGGAGCGAACCATTGTGTGTCAATCAGCCATCATGTCATCCTCGGACTTGTGCGTTTGACCATGAGCTTTTAGAGCCACGGTAAGATACAAGGATCTTGGCAGGCATATTCGCCGCCCCACCATCCACAAACCTTCATGGTCCTATGCTCCAGCTTTCGACCAGATCGCTCTCTCTTTCCCGGTGACTTACCGAGTCAGAGTCTGCAAGATACTTAAGTCTAACTGGTTACACTTGATGCTTACCATGATCAGTGGAGGTGCCTCAGAGGACTCATTTTGTCTCTTCTTCTTCGGAGCTTCCTTAGCCACATGGTCTGCTTTCGCTATCGCTCTGGATTCACTGGTCCTGGAGTCTGTGTGTGCCCTTACCTGCACTATGAAGACCTTCCTTGGGAGTAGCAAGGCTTCCATGAACTGTTCAATGAGGTGTCCATACTTTGACAGGACTGCCTGCTGATGTAAGAAAGTTCCTTGTCCTCCATATGGGGCCGTAGTCATGGGCTACTCCAAAAAAAATCTGGACCTTGTGTACACTGTGTATTTCTTACCTTTCACTCCACCTCTTTTGTGGACATAGGAGGGAGTGGTTCTGCTTTTACTACCTCATGCTGTGTGACCACTGCATACCCAGAGTAGAATCTTCCGTCCTCACCGGTGCTTCTTGAACCAACTACAAAAAGCTCAACATCTGGATTAGTGAGAGGTACACAAGAAACGTGTGAGAAACTTTTTTCATGAGCCATAAGGGCTATTCAGAATTTCAAAGAAAACATTGATTTACACTCAGTGAGAAAACAGTAAAAAAAATTTTTTTTTTCTTTTGCTATTTCTCCCCTCCCTTCCCCCTTTTTGAATCCATGGAACCACGGAATTATTAGAGTAGTTGGATTCAAACTACTGTGGGGACAAAGTACACGGACTGATTAAGACTAAAGGGTATGCCACACTAAACAGCGTCGCTAACGAGATCGCTAAAAAACGTCACTATTTAGCGATCCCGTTAGCGATGTTGTTGTGTGCGGCATCTACCAGCGACGAGCTCCCTGCTGAGATCCTGCTGTGATCTCGCTCGTCGTTCTCATCGTTCCGGACCCTATTTTTATCGTCGGCGTCCCGCTGGTAAGTATATATCGCTGAGTGTGGCACCTTTTTGTTAGCGATTTTGCGGTATTTTGTACCGCTAAAGTCGTTAAGGAGATCGCTAACCGCGATAGTTTAGTTTGGCAGTACCTTAATTCAGATAACAGAGAAGAGAAAAAAAAAACTTCTTGGCAGGAAGCCAAAACTTTAAACCTGCAATAACTTCTTAACTAAATGAATACAGACAATATTGTTTAAAGGTAAAGTACAATTATGACATTGAATCTATAGTATGCTAGTTTTCAACCTTTGGCAAAGTGCCAACTTTTCACGGACAATTTTGCATAGTGCCAATACTCATTTGCAATGTATTCTGCTCAGAATTCCCTGATTTGCAAACAAAACTAATAATTATTTTCCTTATTTTTCAGTTACATGCAATTGCCTTCACAGAGATCATTCTAACTCAGACCTAATGATTTACTTTGAAAGCATACGTCTGTCCCTCTTATCAACTTGCGGTATACATTCTCAAATCATCTTAACATTTCCTTTCTATACACACACAGTTTACACTGATACATTACAGCGTGAATCCACTGAGCAGAACAAACATCTCTGCTATATGAGTATAATCTTCTGGCCTCCCCTGTTTAGTTGGTGTCTTCAAGATGCCAGAGTTTTTGCTCTTCTACACAACTCAACAGAATTCCATGGGTCCAGTGATCAGGGGGTGACCCGTGCACATTCAGGCGAAACACTTTACACTCTGGAAATCTTTCTGACAGAGGTCCAAACCCAGTATCCTGATTATAACCCTCAGAAAGAATTTTAACAACTCTCCACCCCTCATCGGATATGGCTAACATTAGCCCAAACTTACAGTCAAGGCTAGACATTTAAAAGGTATTTCTAATTGCAAAAGTGACTTTAACTACTACCTACAATGCAAATTAAACACAAGTTTACAGATGTACATACTTAACTTAATTAGCTCTATTTCTAACACACATACGCTTTGTATGAAAGACTTGTCCGTCTGGACTTTGACTTATATACAGTCAGTTATCCTTTACACACCTTACTGTATGACGTAAGTGAGAATCACTTATACGGACATGGGTGTCCAGTGAGCATCCCCTCGTTTTACAAATTTTAGCTTTGGCTTTTGGGGTTCTGAAAATATCTTGATCAGAGACCAACTACCATAAAACACACGATTCTCATCCGTCCTTCTTATGAAGCATGCACAACCTACACAGAATCTGCAGCACATCTAGCACAGGCGTCTTCACCCGCACGTGTGACTATGTATTTTACACACTTAATTAGTATACCTCGAATATATCCTTGGTACCAGCTGACCAAAGATCACACTTTATCTAAGTTGGACTCCCTTATACACACAGGATTTTTATGTTTAAATCCTTATTACTTGCACACGGTCATTCAGTTCACTCGAGGAGTCTTATATATGTCATTCTCTGTCACACACCATCACAGACCTTTAACAACTGCCTTGTAATCTCCCTGTTGGGTAACTCCCCCTTTTGCTGGTGATCTTGGCATAGTCCTGCATATATCTTTTCTGGTTGATGTCTGAATACGCTCGTCAGTGTAAAATGCTACTTGTGCTCACTTCTCCTGGCCTTGGTTTGGCTGTCTATAGTGCCCGTATGTCCTCAGTGCGTATGACCTTAGCTGACTTTTATATAGCTAAAGCCCCCCCCCCCGTCACACTAAGCGAGATCGCTGAAGCGTCACCGATTTTGTGACGCAACAGCGACCTAGCCAGCGATCTCGCTTAGTGTGACACGCAGCGACGACCAGCCCCCCTGCAGGGTATCGCTGATCGTCGTTGAATGTCCTGGACCATTTTTTCATCGTTGGTCTCCCGCTGGCCAGCGCGCATCGCTGCGTGTGACAGCGGGAGACCAACGATCAGCGAGCTGGGAGCTGGTATCTGTGAGGTCGGGCCCTCCACCATCTTGTGTATAGGGCCTATACAAGCCTCCATTTTGTCGGTTCACAGAGCCACAGACTGCTAACTACACAGGGTCTGTTAGCATATCCAGTACGACCGGTTTTGATGTCCACTATGAATCAAAAGGGCTTTAGTATGCTAATTGGTTTAGGCCAGTGTCTGAATGGGATGGTCATTGGTATGTTGAATGGCTCGGACTCAGGCCAGTGTTTCCTGCTCCATATGAATTGCAGGCCAGTTAATATGCGTGCTTCAAAGCAAAGGGGAGGGGCCTAGCAGGTTTAAGAGCTGTAGCCATGAACAGGCTGCGCTCAATCCATTTTCTCACAGCAGCAAGAAGCACAAGGGACAGATTTGATTTGCCTTGCCAAGGAGCAGCAGCACATGCTTTGGGGACTGTCCAGCAACTGAAGACTGTTACCTGGGGACGGCAGAGCTCCCTGCCTCCCCATGACCATACAACCCGGTAATATTGATCTCTAGCTAATACCTCTAAACCTTGTATCATTATCGTTGTATTTTACTCTGACTGCAAATCCATTGTAATTACGTTGTATAGCTTTACTGTATATTTCTGTAATTATCTAGTGCGCCCTTAAGGCAATTAAACCATAAAATTAATCTTGGGCTGATGCTTTTACTCTGATCACGAATCTTAGAATACCCAGTGGGTAACAGGACACCTTCCCCGGCGGCCATTTGCTCTAGGTGCAGTTCCTTTACTGACCTGAGAGACAAAGGGGGCGCCGGAGAGCTGTACCTGTGGAGTTACGTCCCATTGGTGACGTGGAGGAAAGGGGTCGTCCTTCACATTTGGTAGCGGCGGTGGGATCAGAAGCTGTGATACCCGGGCTACCGTGTGGCGGTCGGCTTAGTTCCTCACAATTGGTGGCAGTGGTGGGATCAGAAGCTGTGATACCCGGGCTACTGTGTGGCGGTCGGCTTAGTTCCTCACAGTATCCAATGTACATATCGGGTAACTAAGCACCGCGCCGCGCCTAGTTACCCAATATGTATCCTGGTTACCGGCTCCCAGCTTCTCCTGTAGAGCGCTGAGAGCCGGTATCTAGAGTACATATCGGGTAACTAGGTGCCGCGCAGTGCTTAGTTACCCGATATGTACATTGGATACCCGCTCTCAGCGCTCTACAGCAGAAGCTGAGAGCCGGTATCTAGGGTACATATCGGGTAATTAGGTGCTGTGTGGTGCTTAGTTACCGATGTGTACATTGGATACCAGCGTGCTTATTGCTCCTGATCGCTGGTGAGTCTGCTCATGTGACAGCTCACCAGCGATCAGCTAACGATGTCCCAGTGATCCCATCCACGTCGTATCGTTGGTGGGATTGCTGGGACATTGAAGAGTGTGACGGGACCCTCAAGGGGCCTTCACACATAGCGAGATCGCTAGCGATATCGCTCAAGCGTCACCGATATTGTGACGCAACAGCGTTATCGCTAGCGATCTCGCTACGTGTGAACTGTAGCGGCGACCGGCCCCCCGCTGGCTATCGCTGATCGTGCTCGAATGCGCTGGTCCATTTTTCCATCGTTGACGTCCCGCTGGCCAGCACTAATCGCTGTGTTTGAAGCTTAAAAACGACGAGCAACCTCATTAGCGACGCAGAGCTCAGCGCACTCAGCACGCCCACCGAGGTCGGAATCGGTTACAATAAAGCAGTGTGACAAGGACTCAATGACCGACGAGGTCGTTATGCAAATCGCTGATCTGTCATGCGTCGTTGAGGAGATCAGACTGTTTGAAAGCTAATTAGCGATCATGTAATGAAGCACCAGCGATCTTTGCCTGGTCGGATCGTTATCGTGATAGCTAGTGCGTCGCTATGTGTGAAGGGGCCTTTAAGCGGGGAACTCTTATCTGCTATCTTTATCCCTATTCTATCCTATTGTTCGCACTGCGTTTGACCTTAAACTGACTTTATACAGTTAAGGCGGGAACTACGTTGTTATCTTAGGGATTATTGGTAAGTGCTTGGCCATGTGACTACACTTCTCCTAGCGTCACAGTACTTAACCTTCGTGGTTGCTCAGTGAGAAATGGCAAAAACTTCCTATTAGACCTTGTATATTCAGAGGTCTTATGTATCAACCAGAAAACAAGACTAATCAGCAATAGGCAGGCCAATGTGACTCCAACAACTTCAAAGTTTCTTAGCACCATATGGGAGCAGTTTGAGACAAGACAGAAGACATACAGACTTATCCCCTGACACAAGGCACCACACTAGTAGTCACCAAAGAGAAATGCAGGGAATCTGGCTCGAAATTATGGCGTTTTGACACCATATCTCTATCACTCCCCAAGAGGACGTACGTAGCTTTCTCTGGGCATCTGTCTTCAAAGACGTATCCTCACATGAATCCTGGCAAGCCAGTTAGCATGGAGAGACATACTTAGTGGCAGACCTGGCAGAGAGTAGTCCCGTACCCTCGAGGTTGGCATACACTCACGCTCCAATCACACACTAACCATATAACAACATGTAACAAATATATAATAGCAGCAACAGAGAATAACGAATCTAAAATACTGTTAAGTATCCCTTAGGATATTCTACTTGTTCTTTGTCAAACAATATGAGCTGGGTTTTTGGAAGACACGACTATACCATACCATGGGTCAGCCAGCAGCTGTGGAACAGGGGGAGACACAGAGAATTGTGCGTAAGAATTCAAAGGTTCTTACCTTCCCGGGATTTGTCTGTGTGTCCACTGCTTCACTCTGCAGAGGTGCCGGGCTTCAGGTATTGCTTGAGCCTTCTCCTCCCAGCCCTCCCAGGGACGCCAGATGATGAGTTTGTGCTGTCTAATCAGTATATCAGTTCGTTCCAGAGTAGGTGGAGCTTCGATCGAGGCTGGTAATGCAAGGAATGAAACAGAGACAAGTGTCTGTATTCAAATCACTTGGCATGTTTAATGGATTTCTGGGTCCAGCTTATATACCCTGCTGGAGAGGGCGTGCATACATTAGATCATCATTATGTTACGTGCATTTCAAAACTTATTAGTAAATCATTTATTACAGTAAAAATATCTTATTATGCATATGTCAGTTTGACCATTTGCTATCTATAAAGGAATTTCCACGGCCTGTAAGACGTTACCAGGTGTTCTATTAAGTGAACCTTAACCCCTCTCTGCCATCAGACGTACTATTCCGTCCATGTGACCCTGGACCTAATTCCATGGACGGAATAGTACGTCATGCCCTTTAATGCGACATCGCGACTTAAGTCGCGGTGATCGCATTAAAATTCCGACGCCATCTTACCTCTAGGAAGATGACGTCGGCATCCCGGGCTGCGTCCTCCCCTCTCCGGCCTCCCGATCGCTGTGATTGGCTGTTCAATTCTGAACAGCCAATCGCAGCCTTTCTCACTGTTTCAGCCAATCAGACGGGCTGAAACAGTGAGATCCCAGGCTAGGATCGAGTACCGATGTACTCGATCCTAGGCCTGGGTCTAGCACTATGCAGACCCCCCCCGGATTGGCCCGATCGCCGATCATATCGATCGCGCCAATCGCAGGGCACAGAAGCGGTATTACCGCGCTGTGCCCTGCCGGTTCCTGCTGGATCGGTGCTATAAAAGCACCGATCCTAGGCCGGAACGTAGGACAGGCCTAGCAGGGCCTGCAGGAGCTGATTGGCGCGATCGATGTTATCGTCGATCGCGCCAATCGCAAGGCACAGCCGCGGCGCAGGAGCGCTGTGCCTTGCTGCTGACCTGCCGGATCGGTGCTGTAAAGCACCGATCCTGCTGTGGAGGCTCAGGACAGGCCCAGCAGGGCCTGCAGGAGCTGATTGGCGCGATCGATGACATCGTCGATCGCGCCAATCACAGGGCACAGCAGCGGTCTGATCGCTGTGTGACCGCGCTGTGCCCTGCAGGTGACCTGGCTGCTGCCCTGGCTGTGACCTGCCTAGGATCGGAGCTGTGAGCTCCGATCCTGGGCAGGTTGCCAGGGTAACCAGGAGAGCTCTGATTGGTGGAATCTTGTTATGATGGATCCCACCAATCACAGGTCACAGAAGCGAATTGACCGCTCTGTGACCTGTCTCACCTGGCTCTGACCTGTGAGTGACCGTTCTGCAGGGGTCCTCACACTTGCTGAGGATTCCTGCAGAGCGGTCATACAACAGATCTCCTGTGCTGGGCCTTGTAGTGCAGAAGACAGAAGAAAAGAAGAAAGAAGAAAAGAAGAAAGAAGATAGAAAAAAGAAGAGAACTACAACCGTAAGTGTTGATCCCTCTCTTCCTCCCTCCCCATCCCCCTTCCCCCTCTTTTTACCCCCACTACCCCCCTTTGCGCCGCCTCCGTGCGCACACCCAGCCGCCGAGCGTTGATTGGTGACGCATTTCACCGATCAACACTCGTGCTCTCAGCCCCCTTTGCGCCACCTCCGTGCGCACACCCTGCAGCCGGCGAACTTTGATAAGTGACGCAGTTCACTTATCAGAGCTCGCGTCCGGCGGGTTTCCTTTTTTTCACCCCCCCTTTGCGCCGCCTCAGTGCGCACACCCAGCCGCCGAGCGTTGATTGGTGACGCATTTCACCGATCAACACTCGTGCTCTCAGCCCCCTTTGCGCCACCTCCGTGCGCACACCCTGCAGCCGGCGAACTTTGATAAGTGACGCAGTTCACTTATCAGAGCTCGCGCCGGCTGTTTTCCTTTTTTTTTTTCACCCGCCTTTGCGCCGCCTCCGTTTCCACATCTAGCAGCGCCGAATTTTGATAAGTGACTCGTTCACTTATCAGATCTCGTGCCGGCTGTTTTCCTGTTTTTTTTTCACCCCCTCCCTGCGCCACTCCCTTTGCGCCACATCTAGCAGCCGCCGAACTTTGACAAGTGACACAGTTCACTTATCAGAGCTCGCACCGGCTGTTTTCCTTTTCTTTTTTTTTTTTTTCCTTTTTCTTTTTTCACCCGCCTTTGCGCCGCCTCCGTTTCCACATTTAGCAGCCGCCGAACTTTGACAAGTGACACAGTTCACTTATCAGAGCTCGCACCGGCTGTTTTCCTTTTTTTCTTTTTTTTTTTTTCACCGCCTTTGCGCCCTCCTTTCCTTAGCCCGCCGACTTTGATAGTGATCAGTTCATTTCAGACTCGCGCTGTTTGTTTTTTTCACCCCTCGCCGCCCTCCTTTGCCACATCTAGCAGCCGCCGAACTTTGACAAGTGACACAGTTCACTTATCAGAGCTCGCACCGGCTGTTTTCTTCTTTTTTTTTTTTCCTTTTTTTTTCACCCGCCTTTGCGCCGCCTCCGTTTCCACATTTATCAGCCGCCGAATTTTGATAAGTGACGCAGTTCACTTATCAGATCTCGTGCCGGCTGTTTTTCCCTTTTTTTTTTTCACCCCCTCCTTGCGCCACATCTAGCAGCCGCCGAACTTTGATAAGTGACACAGTTCACTTATCAGAGCTAGGGCCTGCTGTTTTAGACTTTTCTTTTCACAGGCATTTTTTTCTCCCCATTTTTTTTTTCTTTTAGATTTTTCTTTTCAGCATAGTTTACACCAAGCACTATCCCCCCCCACACATACACAGTTATTAATAAAGTACACCCAAGCACCACATTTACAAAAAAAATGTCCCACCCGTCCCGTTCGTCCCAACAGCGCTATTCATTGGAGGAGGCATACGCTTTTCTTGCCTCCGACACTGATAGCGAGGGAGAGGATCCCACATTTCTTTATTTTTCAGATTCCTCTTCATCCTCCTCTTCCTCTTCCCCCTCCTCATCTTCCTCCTCGGGTCCTGCGGAACCACCACGCAGACGCCCCAGGACAGAAGATGAGGCATCTGCCGCCATTCCAGAAGACGAAGATGAAGCCGAACCAGCGCAACCCACTGCGGATCCCGTGTGGACCTCGCCCCCCGAAAATTACGAGCCACTGATTCCTGATTTTGTGGCAGAATCAGGAATCAGGTTTGACACCACTGGCCTCACAGAAATAGACTTTTTCAAAGTCTTTTTCTCTGAGGATTTTATTAACCACATGGTGGAGCAAACAAATTTGTACGCTCGTCAATTTTTGGAGCAAAACCCCCGTTCATCATATTCTAACTGGTCTCCTGTAGACGCAGTTGAATTGATGCAGTTTTGGGGCCTGGTCCTTCACACGGGGATCCTGAAAAAGCCAGAACTTCGGCAATATTGGAGTGTTGATATTTTATATAACGCTCCAGTGTTCCGAATGGTCATGGCCCGGACGCGTTTTGAGGCCATCCAGAAATTCTTGCATTATAACGATAATGCACAGTGTCCCGCACGAGATGACCCCAACTTTGACCGTCTGTTCAAAGTTCGGCCGGTCATCGAACACTTCAACAAAAAGTTTGCTGAAGTGTACGTGCCCAAAAGGGACATTTGCGTGGATGAGTCCTTGGTTCATTTTAAGGGACGGCTCGGATTCCGTCAGTACCTGCCCAACAAGAGGGCAAGGTACGGAATCAAACTCTACAAACTGTGTGAGAGTACCTCAGGGTACACTCACCGTTTTAGAGTTTACGAAGGAAAGGACACCAGGATTGAACCCCCTGAGTGTCCTCCTGTCCTGGGAGTGAGTGGGAAAATTGTGTGGGATTTGGTTCACCCACTGCTGGATAAAGGTTATCACCTCTACACCGATAACTTTTATACCAGCATCCCACTCCACAAATCCCTCTTTGCGCGTGGTACCGCAGCCTGCGGTACCGTCCGCAAAAATCAGAGGGGCCTCCCGAAGACGCTGCTTGGGCAGATGCTCAGAAAGGGTGAGAGCAGAGCCCAATGTAGCGACCACCTTCTGGTGGTCAAGTACAAGGACAAGAGGGATGTCCTTCTCTTGACCACCATACACGGTGATGGCAGCGCCCTCAGCACTGTACGGGGTACCTCTACACAGGTCCGCAAACCGGACTGTGTACTAGGGTACAACAAATACATGGGGGGTGTTGATCTCTCTGATCAACTCCTCCAACCATACAGTGCTTTGAGAAAGGCCAAGGTGTGGTACAAGAAGCTGTCCGTGCACATCGTTCAAATGGCAATGCTCAACGCTTTCCTGCTGTCACGATGTGCACGCCATACCAATACGTCGTACCTTCAGTTCCAGGAGGTAGTGATCAAGGCCCTGATGTTTGGCGCTCAGGAAGGAGAGGGCCCCAGTACTTCCGGAACTGAAGGTGCTCGTATTGTACCAGGCCAGCATTTCCCGGGGGAGGTCCCGCAAACTGCAAAAAAAGGTAAGTCGCAAAAAAGGTGCCGAGTGTGTTACAAAAGGGGAATACGCAAGGACACCATTTATCAGTGCGACACCTGCCCCGAAAAACCTGGCCTGTGTATGAAGGATTGCTTCAAATTGTACCACACCTCCATGCACTACTAATTTACTTTACAGGAAAGATTAGTTCCAGAAGGGGGGCACATCTAGAGAAGCTTCTTGGGGGTCTAATTTCTAAAATTATGTCACTTGTGTTTTTTTTTTCCTGTTTAGGCACATCAGGGGCTCTGCAAATGGAACATGACGCCCGCAGACCATTCCATCAAAGTCTGCATTCCAAAACGTCACTACTTCCCTTCCGAGTCCCGACGTGTGCCTAAACAGTTTTTTCCCACATGTGGGGTACCAGCGTTCTCAGGACAAATTGGACAACAACTTTTGGGGTCCAATTTCTCCTGTTACCCTTGGGAAAATAAAAAATTGGGGACTAAAAAAATCACTTTTGTGGGAAAAAAAAATATTTTTTTTTTCACGCCAGGGCATTATAAACTTTAGTGAAACACTTGGGGGTTCAAAGTGCTCACCACACACCTAGATAAGTTCCTTAGGGGGTCTAGTTTCCAAAATGGGGTTCACTTGTGGGGGGTTTCCACTGTTTAGGCACATCAGGGGCTCTGCTAACGGAACATGACGCCCGCAGACCATTCCATCAAAGTCTGCATTCCAAAACGTCACTACTTCCCTTCCGAGCCCTGCCGTGGCCCAAACAGTGGTTCCCCCCAACATATGGGTATCAACGTACTCAGGACAAATTGGACAACAACTTTTGGGGTCCAATTTCTCCTGTTACCCTTGGGAAAATAAAAAATTGGGGACTAAAAAAATCACTTTTGTGGAAAAAAAAATTTTTTTTTTCACACCAGGGCATTATAAACTTTAGTGAAACACTTGGGGTTCAAAGTGCTCACCACACACTAGATAAGTTCCTTAGGGGTCTAGTTTCCAAAATGGGTCACTTGTGGGGGTTTCCACTGTTTAGGCACATCAGGGGCTCTGCTAACGGAACATGACGCCCGCAGACCATTCCATCAAAGTCTGCATTCCAAAACGTCACTACTTCCCTTCCGAGCCCTGCCGTGCGCCCAAACAGTGGTTCCCCCCAACATATGGGGTATCAGCGTACTCAGGACAAATTGGACAACAACTTTTGGGGTCCAATTTCTCCTGTTACCCTTGGGAAAATAAAAAATTGGGGAACTAAAAAAATCACTTTTGTGGGAAAAAAAATATATTTTTTTTCACACCAGGGCATTATAAACTTTAGTGAAACACTTGGGGGTTCAAAGTGCTCACCACACACCTAGATAAGTTCCTTAGGGGGTCTAGTTTCCAAAATGGGGTTATTTGTGGGGGGTTTCCACTGTTTAGGCACATCAGGGGCTCTGCTAACGCGACATGGCGTTCGTTCGCAATTCCAGCCAATTTTGGTTTGGAAAAGTCAAACGGCGCTCCTTCCCTTTCGAGCCCTGCCGTGCGCCAAAACAGTGTTCCCCCCACATATGGGGTATCAGCGTACTCAGGACAAGTTGGACAACAACTTTTGTGGTCCAATTTCTCCTCTTACCCTTGGGAAAATAAAAAATTGGGGACTAAAACATCATGCTTGTGGAAAAAATATGATTTTTTTTCTTCACGGCTCTACATTACAAACTTGCGTGAAGCACTTGAGGTTTCAAAGTGCTCACCACACATCTAGATAAGTTCCTTAGGGGGTCTAGTTTCCAAAATGGGGTCACATGTGGGGGGTTTCCACTGTTTAGGCACATCAGGGGCCCTCCAAACGCAACATGGCGTTCGTTCGCAATTCCAGCCAATTTTGGTTTGGAAAAGTCAAACGGCGCTCCTTCCCTTTCGAGCCCTGCCGTGCGCCCAAACAGTGGTTCCCCCCACATATGGGGTATCAGCGTACTCAGGACAAGTTGGACAACAACTTTTGTGGTCCAATTTCTCCTCTTACCCTTGGGAAAATAAAAAATTGGGGACTAAAACATCATGCTTGTGGAAAAAATATGATTTTTTTTCTTCACGGCTCTACATTACAAACTTGCGTGAAGCACTTGGGGGTTCAAAGTGCTCACCAAACATCTAGATAAGTTCCTTAGGGGGTCTAGTTTCCAAAATGGGGTCACATGTGGGGGGTTTCCACTGTTTAGGCACATCAGGGGCCCTCCAAACGCAACATGGCGTTCGTTCGCAATTCCAGCCAATTTTGGTTTGGAAAAGTCAAACGGCGCTCCTTCCCTTTCGAGCCCTGCCGTGGCCCAAACAGTGGTTCCCCCCACATATGGGGTATCAGCGTACTCAGGACAAGTTGGACAACACTTTTGTGTCCAATTTCTCCTCTTACCTTGGGAAAATAAAAAATGGGGACTAAAACATCATGCTTGTGGAAAAAATATGATTTTTTTTCTTCACGGCTCTACATTACAAACTTGCGTGAAGCACTTGGGGTTCAAAGTGCTCACCACACATCTAGTAAGTTCCTTAGGGGGTCTAGTTTCCAAAATGGGGTCACATGTGGGGGGTTTCCACTGTTTAGGCACATCAGGGGCCCTCCAAACGCGACATGGCGTTCGTTCGCAATTCCAGCCAATTTTGGTTTGGAAAAGTCAAACGGCGCTCCTTCCCTTTCGAGCCCTGCCGTGCGCCCAAACAGTGGTTCCCCCCCACATATGGGGTATCAGCGTACTCAGGACAAGTTGGACAACAACTTTTGTGGTCCAATTTCTCCTCTTACCCTTGGGAAAATAAAAAATTGGGGACTAAAACATCATGCTTGTGGAAAAAATATGATTTTTTTTCTTCACGGCTCTACATTACAAACTTGCGTGAAGCACTTGGGGGTTCAAAGTGCTCACCACACATCTAGATAAGTTCCTTAGGGGGTCTAGTTTCCAAAATGGGGTCACATGTGGGGGGTTTCCACTGTTTAGGCACATCAGGGGCCCTCCAAACGCGACATGGCGTTCGTTCGCAATTCCAGCCAATTTTGGTTTGGAAAAGTCAAACGGCGCTCCTTCCCTTTCGAGCCCTGCGTGCGCCCAAATATTGGTTCCCCCCCCACATATGGGGTATCAGCGTACTCAGGACAATTGGACAACAACTTTTGTGGTCCAATTTCTCCTCTTACCCTTGGGAAAATAAAAAATTGGGGACTAAAACATCATGCTTGTTGAAAAAATATGATTTTTTTTTTTCACAACTCTACATTATAAACTTGCGTGAAGCACTTGGGGTTCAAAGTGCTCACCACACATCTAGATAAGTTCCTTAGGGGTCTAGTTTCCAAAATGGGGTCACAAGTGGGGGGTTTCCACTGTTTAGGTCATATCAGGGCCTCTCCAAACGCGACATGGCGTCCGTTCTCAATTCCAGCCAATTTTGGTTTGGAAAAGTCAAACTGCGCTCCTTCCATTCCGAGCCCTGCCGTGCGCCCAAACAGTGGTTTTCCCTCACATATTGGGTATCGGCGTACTCAGGAGAAATTGCACAACAACTTTATCGGTCCATTTTCTCCTTTTTCCCTTGTGAATATAAAAAAATGTTTGTAAAAGATAGTTTTTGTGACTAAAAAGTAAAATGTTCATTTTTTCCTTCCACGTTGCTTCAGCTCCTGTGAAGCACCTGAAGGGTTAATAAACTTTTTGAATGTGGTTTTGAGTACCTTGAGGGGTGTAGTTTTTACAATGGTGTCACTTTTGGGTATTTTCTGCTATATAGACCCCTCAAAGTGACTTCAAATATGAGGTGGTCCCTAAAAAAAATGGCTTTGTACATTTTGATGTAAAAATGAGAAATCGCTGGTCAACTTTTAACCCTTATAACTTTGTAACAAAAAAAAATTTGGTTCCAAAATTGTGCTGATGTAAAGTAGACATGTGGGAAATGCTATTTGTTAACTATTTTCTGTGACATATTTCTCTGTTTTAAGGGAATAAAAATTCAAAGTTTGAAAATTGCTAAATTTTCAAAATTTTCACCATATTTGCGTTTTTTTCATAAATAAACGCAAGTTATATGGAAGAAATTTTACCACTAACATAAAGTACAATATGTCACGAGAAAACAATCTCAGAATCGCGAAGATCCGTTGAAGCGTTCCAGAGTTATAACCTCATAAAGAGACAGTGGTCAGAATTGTAAAAATTGGCCCGGTCATTAACGTGCAAACCACCCTTGGGGGTGAAGGGGTTAATTATTGCCATTAACAGTTCTATCTAACTAGCTTTATTGCTCTATAGATTGGTTGCATGCCTTCTGGTCTTTAAACTACCTCAATCAAGGCGGTATCATGTCATTAGAGAGCTTATTTAATGGAGACGGGCATGTCAAAACTGACCTTAGGACTATATGCCACCATGTCACTTCATCAGCAAATAGTGTCATTGTGTCATTCTAAATAACAGAGAAAAACATCTTAATGGGATCTGTATATTAGAAGGGTCTCTAGATTCCCTATCAGCTTCATCTATCAGCTTGGATCCTGAGCAGGACATCCTGAGAGCTCAGGGGTTATCAGACCAAGTCATAACCATGATTCAAGCCAGTAGAAAACTGGTTACGTCTGCAATATACAACAAAATATGGAAAAAGTTTTGTTCAGAAGGTGGCAGGTCCGACTTTGTGGCAGGCAGACCCGATATCGCAAGGATCTTAGACTTCCTCCAAGCGGGATTTAATAAGGGGCTTAATCCTAGCACACTGAAGGTCCAGATATTGGCTTTGAGTACGTTTTTTGATTACTCACTGGCCACTCACCTTTGGATAGTTAGATTTATCAGAGCGATTCAGAGGTTAGAACCTACGATTAGGTGGTCGGTCCCCCCTTGGGATCTAAATTTGGTCCCTAGAGCCCTCTGCAGGAAACCTTATGTTCAAGGGGAATGGATGTCTACCTCAGTCCGGACCATTAAAACTGCATTTTTAGTGGCTATAAATATGGCAAAAAGAGTATGTGAGATTCAGGCCCTGTTCACTTGGGATCCGTTAGACCACACTTTCGTACTGAAAGTAGTGTCCTGTTAGAATTTAAATAAGGAGCTTGCCTTAACCCCTTCACCCCCAAGGGTGGTTTGCACGTTAATGATCGGATACAGGAAAAAGAAACGATCAAAAAATCCAGGACTATTGAATAAAGTACAAAAATCTTTATTAAATATAACAAGGAAAAGGGGAGCAAGACAGAAAAATTCCTACCAATCAGCACAAGTGGGAAAAAGGGACACACATGGGATGAAGGACTATATAGTAATAATCCTTCAGATTCAAAATTCTGCAAGTGTAGAAAAAACATACATATATCACTGCAATATTGCAACATCTCGAGTGGCCAATAGGTACATGTAAACAGATATAAGATATTAAATGCATGCCATATTATAAAATACCTAGTGGTCAAGTTTGCTATGCAGGTAGCGCTAATACGCAGGTAAAGTTACCAGGTTAGTAAAATATAAATATACCTGAGCAAAAATCGAGAGAGAGACCCAGTGCATCCACCAACGACGCGCGTTTCGGCTAGTATGCCTTCCTCAAGGGGTGATGGGAAAGGGGAAGTGAGGGGTATAAAGATGACCATCCACAAATAAAAACCCCATAGGCGGCTGCAGACTAATTAATACTACCTGCGGTGCATTGACAATAATGATCACACTGATGTTAGTAACGTCCACTAAGGGGCAACATAATCGCCATAATTACGTAATATGATGACTGCCACATCCTATAGCAAACCTGCTTGTAGCTAACTGCTAACAGTGTTTTGATGTAATATGATCAAGCAGAGCTCGACCTGCCTCCAGCGACGCGCCCGTTCACTGGGCAACCTGGGACGCCAAGCGCCGTCGGCGTCACGTGCCAGATCACGTCACACTCACGTGATCGGACATCTAGGCAACGAAAGACGCCGAGAGAAGCCAGGCGTGACAAGGGCACAGCACAGGCGCGTACCGGCAGTGAGTATGAAGTTGGAGATGTGGACAAAATTAAATGACTAAGGTATGGGGAAAAGAAAAATGCACCGAAAAGAGAAGATGGTAGTCATAACAAGCCACTAATGAACAAAACAAAACAAAACTAAACTAGAAAAAGGGGGAGAGAAAGAGGAGAGACATGGAGAAATAAGGACATCATAAGTACATCCACAATACACAGATCAATTTCCTTATACAGCGATATATAAATATATTTCTACATACATAAGTACATACAAAGGAGCCATATATATACAAGAAAGATTATAATAATAATCATAGATACGATGGCTGCATTTTGACGGATGATAAAATGGTCCTCATCCACGGGTATATATCCAATATCTTTATTAGATGAAGACATGAATGATGAGGGATCCAAAATGTCCAATTATAGTGAAATATTCTCCATCCATATTGATTACATAACTCTCCAACAGTTAAAACAAGGTGGATGGTAACTATGTAAAATGAATTAAAAAGAAAGTTAAAACCAAAACGAAACCACGAGTGCAAATATACAATGAATCAGACCAAACCAGGATGGTATTAAATAAATGGGGCAAAGCTTATAATTTCATTAAGTCCCTTAGGGTGGACAGTATCCAATGCCCAAATCCATTTAGTTTCCCGTTGGGATAATTTGAGACCCAAGTTGCCACCACGGATACCAGGAATGATAATATCAATACCTTTTACACGAAGTAAAGAGCTTCGCATCCATGGTGCAACTTGAAATGACGTGGTAACGTTCTAAGTGTGGTTGGATCGTCACTGTCGGCCGCCGCCTGAATCCCCAACACATGCTCACGAGTACGCACCTTTAATTGCCGGGTTGTCATACCAATGTAAATTAATCTACAAGGACAGGTGGCATAATAGATCACATAACGAGAATTACAAGAAATGTAATCTCTAATATCATAAGTCCTTGTACCCGCTGAATTAGTGAAGGTAGTGCTGCGATCAATGCTGGGGCAGGCAACGCACCGACCGCAAGGGAAACAACCACACCTAGGACGTCCACCCCTAAGAAAACCACCCATATTAGTATCACTATGATAGTGACTATGTACAAGTTGATCCCTAACGATTTCGGGATCGTCTAAAAGTGATACTAGGTCTGTCATCCTCAAAATGCAGCCATCGTATCTATGATTATTATTATAATCTTTCTTGAATATACAGTGCCTACAAGTAGTATTCAACCCCCTGCAGATTTAGCTGGTTGACACATGCGGAATTAACTTGGCATTGTGACATTTGTACTGTAGATCAGCCTGGAAGTGGGAAATGCACTGCAGCAAAAATTTTAGTTTTAATTTTTTTTTTTTTTTTTTTAAAACGTTAAAAGTTAATTCAGAGTGTCATTTATTATTCAACCCCTCAAACCACAAGAATTCTGTTTGGTCCCCCTAAAGTATTAAGAAGTAGTTCAGGCACCAAGAATAATGAGCTTCACATGTGTGGATTAATGATCTCTTTTGCCAGCCTTTTTTACTATTTAAGACCCTCCCCAAATTGTGAACAGCACTCATACATGGTCAACATGGGAAAGACAAAGGAGCATTCCAAGGCCATCAGAGACAAGATCGTGGAGGGTCACAAGGCTGGCAAGGGGTACAAAACCCTTTCCAAGGAGTTGGCCCTACCTGTCTCCACTGTTGGGAGCATCATCCGTAAGTGGAAGGCTTATGGAACTACTGTTAGCCTTCCATGGCCTGGACAGCCTTTGAAAGTTTCCTCCCGTGCCGAGGCCAGGCTTGTCCGAAGAGTCAAGGCTAACCCAAGGACAACAAGGAAGGAGCTCCGGGAAGATCTCATGGTAGTGGGGACATTGGTTTCAGTCAATACCATAAGTAACATACTCCACCGCAATGGTCTCCGTTCCAGACGAGCCCGTAAGGTACCTTTACTTTCAAAGCGTCATGTCAAGGCTCGTCTACAGTTTGCTCATGATCACTTGGAGGACTCTGAGACAGACTGGTTCAAGGTTCTATGGTCTGATGAGACCAAGATCGAGATCTTTGGTGCCAACCACACACGTGACGTTTGGAGACTGGATGGCACTGCATATGACCCCAAGAATACCATCCCTACAGTCAAGCATGGTGGTGGCAGCATCATGCTGTGGGGCTGTTTCTCAGCCAAGGGGCCTGGCGATCTGGTCCGCATTCATGGGGGATGGATAGCACGGCCTACCTGGAGATTTTGGCCAAGAACCTCCGCTCCTCCATCAAGGATCTTAAGATGGGTCGTAATTTCATCTTCCAACAAGACAACGACCCAAAGCACACAGCCAAGAAAACCAAGGCCTGGTTCAAGAGGGAAAAAGTCAAGGTGTTGGAGTGGCCTAGTCAGTCTCCTGACCTTAACCCAATTGAAAACTTGTGGAAGGAGCTCAAGATTAAAGTCCACATGAGACACCCAAAGAACCTAGATAACTTGGAGAAGATCTGCATGGAGGAGTGGGCCAAGATAACTCCACAGACCTGTGCCGGCCTGATCAGGTCTTATAAAAGACGATTATTAGCTGTAATTGCAAACAAGGGTTATTCCACGAAATATTAAACATAGGGGTTGTATAATAATTGACCCACACTTTTATGTTTAAAATTTATTAAAATTCAACTGAGCAACATAACTTTTGTTTTGTAAGATTTATGCTTCTGTTAATAAATCCTACTCTCGTTTGCAGTTTGAAGGCTCTAACTTATTTGCATCTTATCAAACCAGCTAAATCTGCAGGGGGTTGAATACTACTTGTAGGCACTGTATATGGCTCCTTTGTATGTACTTATGTATGTAGAAATATATTTATATATCGCTGTATAAGGAAATTGGTCTGTGTATTGTGGATGTACTTATGATGTCCTTATTTCTCCATGTCTCTCCTCTTTCTCTCCCCCTTTTTCTAGTTTAGTTTTGTTTTGTTCATTAGTGGCTTGTTATGACTACCATCTTCACTTTTTGGTGTATTTTTCTTTTCCCCATATCTTAGTCATTTAATTTTGTCCACATCTGCAACTTCATACTCACTGCCGGCACGCGCCTGTGCTGTGCCCCTGTCACGCCTGGCTTCTCTCGGCGTCTTTCGTTGCCTAGATGTCCGATCACGTGAGTGTGACGTCATCTGGCACGTGACGCCGACGGCGCTTGGCGTCCCAGGTTGCCCAGTGAACGGGCGCGTCGCTGGAGGCAGGTCGAGCTCTGCTTGATCATATTACATCAAAACACTGTTAGCAGTTAGCTACAAGCAGGGGGGTTTGCTATAGGATGTGGCAGTCATCATATTACGTGTTATGTTTCGGTAGCTGAGGAGTGCAGGTAAAAAAGGCAATACACCAGAGAAGTTGGAATCTATGAGATTGCAGTACCCTGACTAACCACCACAACTGGAGGCAGCCGTGGAGCATTCCTACGTTGGTCCTAGACGCCTCGTCACAGCCTGAGAAACTAACTACACCTAAAGATAGAAAGAGGAAAGCTATCTGCCCCGGAGCAGATCCCCAAAGAACATAGAAAGCCCCCAAACATGTAATGGCGGTTAGACAAGATGAAATACTGACACAGACAGAAAATAGTATGAGCAAACGTTGGGGCCCAAACTACCTAAATAGAAAAGGATAGGAAGGGCACTTACTGCAATCCCAAAAAACCCTGAAAAGCACCAACTCTACTAATTTCAAAAACACCTGAGATCACACGACCTCTACCACCTAAATTAGTTCTCTGGTGTAACAAAATCAAAACAGCAGCCACTGAAAAAACTGGAAAAAGCAAAAGTACAAACATCAGTGGCTGAACTAATCTGAGAGGGCAAAAGCCCCCGGAGGGGACCCTGAAGGCCCCCACAGAAGTGCAGGACAAAATGCAAAAATCAAGCACAAAAACAAAAAGAAGAAAATGTCTTACATGTTAGCAGGAGATGCAGACATGACACAGCAGGCTACAAAGGAAACAGGACTCAAGGATTGAGACCAGAACAATTGATCACCGGCAACCCTGATGGGAAGGCGACTCCCTTATATAAGACCAGTCAGTAACACCTGATTCCCACTCCTCACAATCTTCACTGGACAGTCCAGTACCGCTTGTAACCACCAGAGGGAGCCTCTGCTCAGAACTCATTTCAAGTCCATTCACAACAATTACGTAATTATGGCGATTATGTTGCCCCTTAGTGGACCTTACTAACATCAGTGTGATCGTTATTGTCAATGCACCGCAGGTAGTATTAATTAGTCTGCAGCCGCCTATGGGGTTTTTTCATTGGTGGATGGTCATCTTTATACCCCTCACTTCCCCTTTCCCATCACCCCTTGAGGAAGGCATACTAGCCGAAACGCGCGTTGGGGGTGGACGCACTGGGTCTCTCTCTCGATTTTTGCTCAGGTATATTTATATTTTACTAACCTGGTAACTTTACCTACGTATTAGCGCTACCTGCATAGCAAACTTGACCACTAGGTATTTTATAATATGGCATGCATTTAATATCTTATATCTGTTTACATGTACCTATTGGCCACTCGAGATGTTGCAATATTGCAGTGATATATGTATGTTTTTTCTACACTTGCAGAATTTTGAATCTGAAGGATTAATTACTATAAAGTCCTTCATCCCATGTGTGTCCCTTTTTCCCACTTGTGCTGATTGGTAGGAATTTTTCTGTCTTGCTCCCCTTTTCCTTGTTATATTTAATAAAGATTTTTGTACTTTATTCAATAGTCCTGGGATTTTTTGATCGTTTCTTTTTCCTGTATTTTATTAATTTGCGATTGTCCCTATGATTTTGTCCACTCTATCATGCTCATTTATGATTAATTCATTAATTCATCTTTCATATGGGCATGTTTTCTTTGAAGTGTGTGTATTATTTAATTGCTGTGTTTTGCACAGGTATTTGTTGCTTCTGGGAAATGGACTTCCGAGCAAGAGATAAGACATGGCTCGGTCAAATTGATCAGGTTTTTGGAGCAAGTGGTAATAATCCCCAGCCACCAGTGGATCAGACATATGATAATCAGGCTTTTGAAATTGAAAAATGGCTGCTGAAGAGAACCAGGTTATGGTGGAACCGGGCCTTTTTGGAAAAGTATATTTCGCGTAAATTAATCCCGAGAGGGTTAAGGATACGGGTTGTCCCTACCTTTCCTGTGGAAGATGGTGACTTTATTAGCAAATGGGAGGAGGCGTGCGACGCATGTTCATTGACTTTCATGCAATTATTGGTGGATCTTAATTCCAAGACCATCTCTAATCTTGATAAATCAATTGATGATGCGGAACGTGATTTAAAATGAAAAAAGGCCATCTGATAAAATGTCTGGATATGTGTAAGGTTCTTTGTACATGTTCTTGAAACTCAGTTTTCCGTCAGCCATTTTGCTTTCTGTCTTGCTGCAGCTATCTTGCCCTCAGTCAATATGGAGTTTTCAGCTTTCATGTTCCCGCCCTGATTCTCTCCCTCTTGCTTCTTAAGCAGCCACAGCTGAGCAATCAGTGCTTCAGAATCTAGCCTGCAGTGAACCTGTGACCTTACTCCTGGAAGCCTTGGACTATGTACTCCAGCTATTCCTACTGAGGAACTCTGAACACTTGTGGACTCTGGAACTCTGCTCTTTGAAAGATCCACGTTTGCATGGACTTACGGTAACAGAGAAGAAGATCCTGAACCTGTTGTGGAGAGTGATTGCTGAGCTTAAGTTACTCTGGCCTGCTGTGTCTCCTGCTTCTGTATCTGCAAACTGTGTGACTATTTTTGCCACTTGTATGAAGTAATACAAGACCTTCTATATCAAACCTGTGTCTCATGTATTTTCATCGCACCCAAGCACAAGACGCTATATGAACTGTACTACATACATTACAAGATTCTGAAGCCAAAACATTAGTGTCTGCTGGGTCTGGGAAGGCTGTGTCTGCTGTAACTGTGGATATCAGACGTCCAGTTGTACTTTCTGTGATGACAGTGGTTGTGACTTCTCACAACCATTCCAGGTGAGCAATTCCCTTAAGTTTTTTTTTCTGCAGTGTTACCACAGGTAAACACTATTGTTTTTTTTTTTTTTTTCTCTTCCCTCTTTTGTGTCTGCTGTAACTGTGGATATCAGATGTCCGGTTGAACTTTCTGTGATGATAGTGGTTGTGACTTCTCACAACCATTCCAGGTGAGCAGTTCCCTTAATTTTTTTTTCTCTCTGCAGTGTTACCACAGGTAAACACTATTGTTTTTTTTTTCTTTTCTCCTCTCCTTCCAGTACTCCTGTCTTAAAAGATCTGGAAAATGGAGGCCCGCATAAAGGAACTTTGCGGAGTGACTGATAATATCCTTGCAGATTTACAGACTATAAAAACCCGTTTTACAAACCTACAGGACCTCACTAATCACAATTTGCAAGTGTTTGGACAGACTGCCCAGGATTTGCGAGCCAGGATTGAGGTTCTAGAGGAGCGAGTCCAGGCTCCTGCCGTAGCCCCAAGTTCTGGGATTCCCAAGTTGCCCCCTTTTCGTTTTGGCGGTGAACGTGAAAAATTCAGGGGATTTATTAACCAATGCAATCTGTTTTTTTTCTGCACATGCTTCACAATTTCCCACTGAACGATCTAAAGTGCTTACTATAATTATGTTACTTACCAACAAGGCTTTGATGTGGGCAAACCCTCTGATTGAGACTGAGGATGAATGTTTGGATCATCTTGATGCTTTCATTTCAGCCATGGGCAGGTGTTTGATGACCCCAATCGAGGTGCAACAGCTGAAGCAGCCATGTTAACTTTGCGCCAAGGTAAGCACTCGGTAGCCGAATATGCCTTGGATTTCAGGAGATGGGCCCTTGATACCACCTGGGACAGTTCCGCCAAAAAATCTATTTTTCGAAAGGGGTTGTCTCCACTAATTAAGGATGAACTTGCTTGTGCCGACCCTCCCACTGCGTTAGGTGACTTTATTAACTACTGCATCCGTATTGATGCTCGCCTGACTGAACGCAGGCAAGAGAGATGGTTCGAAAGCAATCGCACTAACCTTTTCCTACCTTCCTCCCCAGCTAAGGAACCTTTGAGTAGGATCACACGGGAACCTGAACCTGAACCCATGCAGGTAGACTCTTTACAAAGACGGGTTAGTGATGCACGCAAGGAACATCGTTTTAAGGAAAATCTATGTTTCTATTGTGGTAAGTCAGGGCACTTCATTATAAACTGCCCCAGCCGTTCTCGTAAGACTACTGCAGCACTCATTCACTGTGAGTGTTGCGAGAGGAGATCTGTCAGGTCCGAGCCTCAGGCTCCAGAGAGATCTGCAGCAACAGATCTTGATTTCTCGGACTTAAACTCCGTTACTTCTGAGGACGATGACTGTGTAAACGCTGCAATTTTTCAAGTTTCCTCAGCGGTGTCCCAGCTGAGTTGTAGGAAAAACAATTCTCATTGCTTCCTTTCCATCAAACTCTGGTTAACTCAGTCTGGGTGTCTAGCTCTGCTATGATCGACTCAGGGGCAAGTGGGAATTTTATGGATGTCTCCTTTGCTCTGAAACAGGGGATACGTTCAGTGAAGAAGGCTACTCCAGTACAGATGGAAACTGTGGATGGCTCCCTGCTGACCTCTGGACCAGTGGATCAGGAAACGGAGCCTTTGAGGGTCCTTATGGGTAAAGATCATCAAGAGAAACTGTCCTTTATGCTTATCTCTTCTCCCCACTTTCCCATTATTCTAGGGCTACCATGGCTGCAGGCTCAGAACCCTACCATTACCTGGGAGACCAAGGAATTACACTTTCCAGAGAAACAGATGAGTCCAGAAGTTTCAGCTTGCTCTGTTCCTAAAGGAACCATGTCAGTCCCTGAACTACCAGCTGTATACCAGGACTATGTGGATTTATGTGACAAGAAGAACGCTGACCAGCTTCCCCTCACCGTCCATATGATTGTCCAATTGAATTATTGCCTGGAGCAGAGATACCTTTTGGTAAGATCTACCCCCTGGCGGGGCCTGAGCTAAAGGCTTTAAAGGATTACATAGACGAAAATCTAGCCAAGGGCTTCATACGCCCCTCTTCATCTCCTGCAGGTGCACCCATCTTCTTTGTGAAGAAGAAAGATGGATCTCTGAGACCCTGCGTAGACTATAGGGAACTCAATAAGGTTACTATTAGAAACCGTTATCCATTGCCCTTAATCCCTGAGTTATTGGAGAGAGTGCGGCATGCCAAAATTTTCTCTAAATTGGATCTCCGTGGGGCCTATAACTTGGTCCGTATTAGACCTGGGGATGAATGGAAGACTGCATTCAGGTCACGCTATGGACACTTTGAATATCTAGTTATGCCTTTTCGTCTGAGTACCCGCCCCAGCCACTTTCCAACACTTGGTGAATGACATCTTCAGGGATCTCCTAGATACATTCGTGGTGATTTATTTGGATGATATTCTAATTTTTTCTAACTCCACAGAGGAACATCATGGACATGTGAGAATGGTCTTGGAACGTCTAAGACAAAACCATCTTTACATCAAACTTGAAAAGTGTGAATTCCATAGGACCGAAATTCAATTTCTGGGGTATGTACTGTCTAACACAAGGAATTAGTATGGAGGAAGTAAGACCCAAGCCACAAGATTGGGCCCAAATCCTAGAAATGTAAGGAGTGCAGCGCTTCTCGGGTTTGCCAACTTCTAAGACGTTTTATTAGGAATTTCTCTGAGGTAGTGTCACCAAACACCCAACTTACCCGGAAAGATCTAGGGTTCTCCCCGGACTCCCCAAGCCCAGGAAGCATTTTCTCGTCTAAAAGATAAATTTACCACCGCACCTATCTTGGTACATCCAACCCCGAAATTCCTCATAAAAAGTGGGACTTCAGATTGTCCTTTTTGGGTAACTCTCTCAAGAACAGGTGAGAAGAAGTTTTCACCCGTGCCTCTTTTCCCACAGTTGTCTTTGGGGAGAGGGGAAATACGATGTGGCAATAGAGATTTTTTGGCCATTATTGCCGCCTTTAAAGAATGGAGACACCCCAGGGAGCCACAGAAATGCTCCTGACAGACCATCGTAACCTTGAAATTATCAGGTCGGCAAGTGCCGACTCCTCGCCAGGCTCCGGAAATCTTTTTTTAAACCAATTTTAATTTTTTCATTTTTTAAACCAGGACACGCAATGGGAAAACTGATGCCCTTCTAGGATCATTCACGAGACCCTCCCTTTCTCCCCCTAAGACTATTCTTCCTGCCTAATTCCTGGGAGTGATTCATAATCAAGACCTATTAAGGGCATCAAGGAAGCAACCACACCTTGTTGGCACAACCCCCAAGGACTAATTTTTGTCTTTAAAAAATGGTGTGGGATTTGGACAACGTCGAAAAATTTCCGAAACAGTCAGATTGAGAGTAAGCAACCATTCACGTTCCAAAATAGTGGGCAAAGGGAATTCTAAGACACAGAATTTATTTATCGTTTCTTTTGGGGGGGCCCACTTGCAGGAAGGAAAATTTTTA